>CM037091.1:3377779-4577779 GCA_020916435.1 Oxytropis ochrocephala | reverse complement strand
ATACGATTCCCTTCCAGAAGCTTCAAAAATAGTAGGTCGTATAAAGAGACTTATAAAAGTTGTAAGTTGATTTTTCCAGGAGAAGTAACACACATAAAGAGACTTATAAAAAAAAATAAAAATTAAAGTAGCCAGTGTAAAGTGTATAATACTATATACACATACATGACTTGTTAAAGAATACACATAAAGGACTTATAAAAAAGTTTGCATTATTTACAACTAATGTTATCAAAAAAATGTCTCCCCAAATTGATTAATAAAGTAGCCAGTGTAAATGTACCATACTATAACACATACATGACTAAGTAACACACATAAAAGGGATTAAAAAAAAGGAAAAAAAAAATTTGTCGCTCAAATGACGTTACTGTATTAATATATAGGAATATTATATTTATAAAAATCTCATTACCAATGTAATAGAGTTAAAAGTTAGGTGATGAGTGAATATAGGACGGATTATACCTAAACCAAACTCGTTCCTACTTTTTAGTCGGGTCAATTCTTTAGACCCTAAACCATCCTTAGAGTTAGGACGGGTTAAATGAGACAAAGAAGGGATGGATCTTAGAGTTAGGACGAGTCTTGCTCACCCCTAATCCTATATACTGTCAATTTTAATGGTTCACCGGTGAGGGATTTGATTTGCTCTCTGATTCTAGAAGCACCCAAAAATTACATAAATGTAACGTTTTTTTTTATCGCAGACACGAATATGACATCAGACGATGAATTTTGAGGAGCTGTCTAATTCTTGAAGACAATATATGGGGCCATGACCGACCACCGTGACCGGAGGGTACGTACATTCAATTTAGACTCGAGCACCAGCGTACCCACTCTAATAATTATCATCAAATTCAAAGGCAAAGCTACGTGACAAACCAACACCTTTGTACTCTAGCAACTAGCAATATTTTTGAAGCACAATCTTCTCTCTCCTAGAGCGAGGTTCAAGTTGCTAGAGCAAGAGCAAGGTTCTGCTGTCTTTGGTTTCAAAAGGAAAGAAAGTGGAAGGAAAGATAGATGAAGGAAAGAAAGAGAGTGGAAAGTGAGAGGATTTTGTGGTTGTTTAGTTTAAGAGAAATTGAGAGGAAAGAAAGGTGAATCTTTCTCTTCCTTTGTTTGATTGAAAAGAAAGTGAGTGGAAAGAAAGATTGTGTATTTATGAAATGACAAAATAACCTTATGTCAAAAATTAATATAATAAAGAGAAAAACATTCAAATAAAGCAAAAGTAGGGGCTCTATTGTCTTTTTATATTAAAATCAACCTCTCCGTCTCACTTTCCCCTCATTTAAGCTGGAAAAAAAACCATGTGGGACCCATCATAAACTTTCTTTCCTTCCCTTTTTGTCAGAGTTCCAAACAATGGAAAGTGAATCTTTCCACCCCCATTCCCTTCTCTCACTTTCTTTCCTCTAAAACAAACACAATGTAAAAGTAGTTTTTATAGAGATACTCCACACCGTTGATTAAGATTTAATACAATGATAACAATACATCACTTAATTTTGTTACCATTTGTTTCGGATTGGGCCCAAGCCGAATCCAGATTCTGGGCCCATCTTGGTGGTCTAAGCACACCGAGGGGCTCACATTGTTGGCGATCCGTGTGTCATGCCGCAAAACGATGGAGATTGCACGACTTAGTTGAACGACTTAAATCTCACCTCTTTCTTGTGCATCAAAGCACTCCTTACCCCGTCTTAGCGCCTATAAATAGGCTTTCACCCAATACAAAAGGGACACAATTAATTTCTCCCTAACTCAACCCCAATATGACTTTCATCTCTGACTTGAGCGTCAGAGTGTCTTTGCAGGTACCACCACCGCCGACCTCAAGCTCGGATGAAGAATCTCACCAACGCGGACAAACAATCTATCGCTGCGGGGTATCTCTCTCTCTCTCTCTCTCACTCTCACTCTCTCTCGTTCGGTTACGAACACCATTGGATTAGATCCAAAAAACAGCTTATATGTGGAGTAATCCTATAAAAGTTACTATTGAAATAACTTGAACCTCACTATTTTTATATCTTTGTACATTTAGCTGTGATGTGAAGATAATAGAGAGAGATATAACAAAACTTAATAACAAAAAAATGAGAGAAATAGAAAAAGGGTGCTTTTAGGGTGAGAGAACAAATTTAATCTGTCATCACTGAACTACTAATATTGATGGCAAGATATTGTGTAATATACTATGAATGATTAAGATTGAATCAATCAGTATCAAATCACATCAGTTGATGAACTTTTATACTATATTTTCATTCGTCAATGAATTTGTATACTACATTTTAAGGTGCTTATCTTAAAAAAACTACATTTTAAGGTCATATTTGATGATTCATCTGTAATTTAATCCATAATCTTAGAAACGCCCATAGAAAAATGTGAAGTAAATATAAAAAAAACATGTAAAAAGCCTCCATTACAAGAAATATTTTTTTAATCTTTTACATGGCTCTAATTTATTTAGATTAGAAAATCATTAGACCACTAGCGTTTGTCTGAGAAGGACTTTCATCTAAAATCAAACAGTAACTAGTAATAAGATATTTAAAATACTAAAGTGTCATCTATCTTTGTTGTAGTCGAGTGAATTATGAAATGAAATTATTAACAACTAATTATATAAATCCTATGATTTATTGGTGAATCGCTAGGCAAGTCAAATTGTTTCGGTAAAAAGCAGGATGCATGCCCCATGAACTTGATTATGACATCTGGGACATTCTCCTCCATTCACTTTTTTAAACAAACTAAGAAGATAATTCGCATATCATTGCACGAATCTTTATCGTATTCTTTACATGAATAAACTTAGAAAATATTAAATAGTTTGAATATTATCCCGTGAAAATAAAGACAAATTTAAAGTACATAAAAAATGAGTTTAAAAAAAATTAGATGAGTATTAAAATCTATAAATGTAAAAGTATCATTTTAAAACAATTTTGCATTTATTGTGTGTTTTTAATATGTTAGTATAGCGTTTTTTATATATCAGTGTTGTTATTCCGTGTTTTTTTATATATCAGTGCAGATATCTCATGTTTTATATATATATCATTGCAGTTATCCTCGTATTTTTTATATATCAGTGCAGTTATCCCGTGTTTGTTTTTTATGTATCAATGCAGTTATCTCATAGTTTCAATTGGTTATTTGAGTTTATTAGTAGATTATAGTAGATAGTAAAAGACAGATAGTAGATTATCAATAAGAAACATTTATTTCGTGTTTTTTATATATCAGTGACAATTATTTGTGCTTTTTAGGTATTAGTGATAAATATTTATCACGCGTGTTAACTTTTAAATATTAATCAGTTTAAATAATCATTAAGCCTTAAAAAATTATATTTATCAATCAAAAATATTAATCCCGTGTATTTTTATATATCAATGCAGTTATCCCGTGTTTTCTTATATATCAGTGCAGTTATCCTGTGTTTTTTTTAATGTATCAATGCAGTCATCTCATATATAGTTTCAATTGATTATTTGAGTTGATTAGTAGATTATAGTAGAAAGTAAAAGACAGATAATAGATTATCAATAAGAAATATTTATTTCGTGTTTTTTATACACCAGTGACAAATATTTGTCCTTTTTAGGTATTAGTGACAAATATTTGTTAAGTGTGTTTTAAATATTAATTAGTTTAAATAGTGATTAAGCCTTAAAAAATTATAATTATCAATGACAAATATTAATCTCGTGCATTTTTATATATGAATGTAGTTATCCCGTGATTTCTTATATATCAGTGCAGTTATCCCGTGTTTGTGTTTTATGTATCAATGCAGTCATCTCATTGTTTCAATTGATTATTTGAGTTGATTAGTAAATTACAGTAGATAGTAAAAGATAGATAGTAGATTATCAATAAGAAATATTTATTTCGTGTTTTTTCATATATCAGTGACAATTGTTTGTCCTTTTTAGATATTAGTGACAAATACTTGTGACATGTGCTTTAAACATTAATCAGTTTAAATAGTCATCAAGCCTTAAAAAAATTATGATTATCAATGACAAATATTAATCTCGTGTTTTTCATATATCACTGCAGTTACCCCGTGTTTTCTTATATCCCAATGCAGTTATCTCGTAGTTTCAATTGATTATTTTAGTTGATTAGTAGATAGTAAAAATTAGATAATAAATTATCAATAAGAAATATATGTTTTATATTAATTAGTAATTTACTTTTATATCTTTGTACATTTAGCTGTGATGTGAAGATAATAGAGAGAGATATAACAAAACTTAATAACAAAAAAATGAGAGAAATAGAAAAAGAGGTCTTACAGGGTGAGAGAGAACAAATTTAATCTGTCACCACTGAACTACTAATATTGATGGCAAGATATTGTGTAATATACTATGAATGATTAAGATTGAATCAATCTGTATCAAATCACATCAGTTGATGAACTTTTATACTATATTTTCATTCGTCAATGAATTTGTATACTACATTTTAAGGTGTTTATCTTAAAAAAAACTACATTTTAAGGTCATATTTGATGATTCATCTGTAATTTAATCCATAATCTTAGAAACGCCCATAGAAAAATGTGAAGTAAATATAAAAAAAACATGTAAAAAGCCTCCATTACAAGAAATATTTTTTTAATCTTTTACATGGCTCTAATTTATTTAGATTAGAAAATCATTAGACCACTAGCGTTTGTCTGAGAAGGACTTTCATCTAAAATCAAACAGTAACTAGTAATAAGATATTTAAAATACTAAAGTGTCATCTATCTTTGTTGTATCGAGTGAATTATGAAATGAAATTATAACAACTAATTATATAAATCCTATGATTCATTGGTGAATCGCTAGGCAAGTCAAATTGTTTCGGTAAAAAGCAGCATGCATGCCCCATGAACTTGATTATGACATCTAGGACATTCTCCTCCATTCACTTTTTAAACAAACTAGTAAGATCTTTAATGCATGCATCTGACGCGGATCTTTATCGTATTCTTTATATGAATAAACTTAGAAAATATTAAATAATCGAATATTATCCCGTGAAAATAAAAACAAATTTAAAGTACATAAAAAATGAGTTTAAAAAAATTAGATGAGTATTAAAATCTATAAATGTAAAAGTATCATTTTAAAACAATTTTGCATTTATCCCGTGTTTTTAATATGTCTGTATAGTGTTTTTTATATATCAGTGTTGTTATTCCGTGTTTTTTTATATATCAGTGCAGATATCCCATGTTTTATATATATATCATTGCAGTTATCCTCGTATTTTTTATATATCAGTGCAGTTATCACGTGTTTGTTTTTTATGTATCAGTGCAGTTATCTCATTGGTTCAATTGGTTATTTGAGTTGATTAGTAGATTATAGTAGATAGTAAAATTAAAGACAGATAGTAGATTATCAATAAGAAATATTTATTTCGTGTTTTTTTATATATCAGTGACAATTATTTGTGCTTTTTAGGTATTAGTGACAAATATATGTCACGCATGTTTTAAATATTAATCAGTTTAAATAGTCATTAAGCCTTCAAAAATTATATTTATCAATCAAAAATATTAATCCCGTGTATTTTTATATATCAATGCAGTTATCCCGTGTTTTATTATATATCAGTGCAGTTATCCCGTGTTTATTTTTTATCTATCAATGCAGTCATCTCATAGTTTCAATTGATTATTGAGTTGATTAGTAGATTATAGACACTTGAGGTGCTAGCTCAGTGGTAAGAGCTAGCTGTATATCCTCAAGGTGTTGAGTTAGAATCCCCTCGGGGACAGTTGTAAAATGGTCATTAGTGTCATTTTGGTAAAAAAAAAGATTAGTAGATTATAGTAGATAGTAAAAGATAGATAGTAAATTATCAATAAAAAATATTTATTTCGTCTTTTTTTATATATCAATGAAAAATATTTGTCTTTTTTAGGTATTAGTGACAAATATTTGTCGCGCTTGTGTTTTAAATATTAATTGGTTTAAATAGTGATTAAGCCTTCAAAAATTATAATTATCAATGACAAATATTAATGTCGTCGTGTATTTTTATATATCAATGCAACTATCACGTGTTTTCTTATATATCAGTGCAGTTATCCCGTGTTTGCTTTTTATGTATCAATGCAGTCATCATAGTTTCAATTATCTGTCCTTTTTATGTATTAGTGCATTTATCCCGTATATTTCAATTAGTAGTTTAGATTAGATTAGTCATTAAGCCTTCTTAATTATTTAGATAGTAGGTTTATTTATAGTAGTCTTCAAAAATTATAATTATCAATGACAAATCATGTGTATTTTTATATATCACTACAGTTATCCCGTGTTTTTATATATCAGTGCAGTTATCTCGTAGTTTCAATTGATTATTTTAGTTGATTAGTATATTATAGTAGATAGTAAAAGAGAGATATTAGATTATCAATAAGAAATATTTGTTTTAAATATTAATCGGTAGTTTAAATAGTCATTAATTATTTTTATTTTTTAGATTGTTAGTAAAACAAATAAAAGTAGCGTGATAAGATAAAGTGAATAATTGTTTATGAGAAAAATAAAAGTAAAGTTATAAAAAGAAAAAAATGATGAAAGAGAGTGTAAGAAGGAAAAGTAAGAGTGTGAGAAATATTAGGAAATGTGATATTGAAAGAGAGAGAAAGTGGGAGAGGAAGAGAAAATTGAATTAAAAAATGATAAATAAGCGATTATGTGTCAATAAATGAAGATGTCTATAATTGTCATTTTGTAAGTTGTGTATTTTATTAAATAGATATTAGATCCCGTGTTTTTATATATCAGTGCAGTTAGTTTCAATTGATTATTTTAGTTGATTAGTATATTAAAGTAGATAGTAAAAGAGAGATAGTAGATTATCAATAAAAAATCTTTGTTTTAAATACTAATCGGTAGTTTAAATAGTCATTAATTATTTTTATATTTTAGATTAATTGTTAAAAAAATAAAAGTACGGTGATAAGAGAAAGAGAATAATTGTTTAAAAATAAATAAAAGTAAAGTAAAAAAAAAAAAATGAAAGAGAGTGTAAGAAGGAAAAGTAAAAGTCCGAGAAATATTGGGAAATGTGAGATTGAAAAGAGAGAGAGTGGGAAAGGAAGAGAAAATGGAATTAAAAATGATAAATAAGTGATGATGTGTCAATAAATGAAGATGTCTATAATTGTCATTTTGTAAGTTGTGTATTTTATTAAATAGATAGATAAATAGATACTAGTAGGATACTAGTGCATGCATGCATGCGAGTGCTTTATCATGTTCTTTCTATAAATGAACTTAGAAAGTATTAAATAGTCTGAATATTATCAAAGTGAAAATAAAAACAAATTTAAAGTAGAAAAAAGGAGTTTCAAATAAAAAAATAGATAAGTTTTAAAATCTAAAAATGTAAAAATATCATTTTAAAATAATTTTGCATTTATCCCACGTTTTTAATATGTTAGTATAGTATTTTTTATATATCAAGTATTGTTATCCTGTATTTTTATATATCGTTGTAGTTATCCGTATTTTTTTTATATATCAGCGATTATCCCGTGTTTGTTTTTATGTATCGGTCTGATTATCTCATAGTTTCAATTAGTTATTTGAGTATATTATAGTAGATAGTAAAAGATAGATAGTAGATTATCAATAAGAAATATTTATTTCGTGTTTTTCTTATATATCAGTGACAATTATTTGTGCTTTTTAGGTATTAGTGACAAATATTTGTCACGTGTGTTTTAAATATTAATCAGTTTAAATAGTCATTAAGCCTTAAAAAATTATAATTATCAATGAGAAATATTAATCCCGTGTATATTTATATATCAATGCAGTTATACCGTGTTTTCTTATATATCAGTGCAGTTATCTTGTGGTTTTTTTTATGTATCAATGAAGTCATCTCATAGTTTCAATTGATTATTTGAGTTGATTAGTAGATTATAGTAGAAAGTAAAAACACGGATAATAGATTATCAATAAGAAATATTTATTTCGTGTTTTTTATATACCGAGTGACAAATATTTGTCCTTTTTAGGTATTAGTGACAAATATTTGTCACGTGTGTTTTAAATATTAATTAATTTAAATAGTGATTAAGCCTTAAAAAATTATAATTATCAATGGCAAATATTAATCTCGTGTATTTTTATATATGAATGTAGTTATCCCGTGATTTCTTATATATCAGTGCAGTTATCCTGTGTTTGTGTTTTATGTATCAATGTAGTCATCTCATTGTTTCAATTGATTATTTGAGTTGATTAGTAAATTACAGTAGATAGTAAAAGATAGATAGTAGATTATCCATAAGAAATATTTATTTCATGTTTTTTTATATATCAGTGACAATTATTTGTCCTTTTTAGGTATTAGTGACAAATACTAGTGACATTTGCTTTATAAATTTAATCAGTTTAAATAGTCATAAAACCTTAAAAAAATTATGATTATCAATGGCAAATATTAATCTCGTGTTTTTTCATATATCACTGCAGTTACCCCGTGTTTTCTTATATCCCAGTGCAGTTATCTTGTAGTTTCAATTGATTATTTTAGTTGATTAGTAGATAGTAAAAATTAGCTAGCAAATTATCAATAAGAAATATTTGTTTTATATTAATTAGTAGTTTAAATAGCCATTAAACCTTATTGTTTTGTTACATAGTAGGTTTATAGTAGTCTTCAAAAGTTATAACTTTCACTGCAGTTATCCCGTGTTTTTTTATATATCAGTGCAGTTAGCTTGTAATTTCAATTGATTATTTTAGTTGATTAGTAGATTATAGTAAATAACAAAAGTTAGATAGTAAATTACCAATAAGAAACATGTGTTTTATATTAATTAGTAGTTTAGATTAGTCATTAAGTCATCTTAATTATTTAGATAGTAGGTTTATTTCTGATAGAGTCTTCAAAAATTATAATTATCAATGACAAATATTGATCTGTGTATTTTTATATATCACTCTGCTTATTATCGTGTTTTTATATATCAGTCTTGATTATGTCGTAGTTTCAATTGATTATTTGATTTGATTATTATAGTAGATAGTAAAATAGAGATAGTAGATTATCAATAAGAAATATTTGTTTTAAATATTAATCAATAGTTTAAATAGTCATTAATTTTTTTTATTTTTTAGATTTATAGTTAAAAAAATAAAAATAGAGTGATAGGAGAAAGAGAATAATTGTTTGTGAGAAAAATAAAAGTAAAGTAAAAAGAAAAAAGGATGAAAGAGAGTGTAAGAAGAAAAAGTAAGAGTGTGAGAAATATTGGGAAATGTGAGATTGAAAGGAAAGAGTGGGAAATGAAGAGAAAATGGAATTAAAAAATGATAAATAAGTGATGATGTGTCAAAAAATGAAGATGTCTATAATTGTCATTTTGTAAGTTGTGTATTTTATTAAATAGATAGATAGATATTAGATAGATTAGATTAGATTAGATAGATAGATAGATTTGTTTTAAATATTAATCGGTAGTTTAAATAGTCATTAATTTTTTTTATTTTTTAGATTGTTAGTTAAAAAAATAAAAGTAGGGTGATAAGAGAAAGAGAATAATTGTTTATGAGAAAAATAAAAGTAAAGTAAAAAGAAAAAAATGGATGAAAGGGAGTGTAAGAAGAAAATGTAAGAGTGTGAGAAATATTAGGAAATGTGAGATTGAAAGAAAGAAAGAGTGGGAAAGGAATAGAAAATAGAATTAAAAATGATAAATAAGTGATGATGTGTCAATAAATGAAGATATTTATAATTGTCATTTTGTAAGTTGTATATTTTATTAAATAGATATTAGATAGATATATTTCCATTGTCTTTTATAAGGTAGTAACTTTTTTTTTGACGCAAATAAGGTAGTAACTTCTAACTTTTTGTTGTGGAACTTATTGGGAGGGAGTGAAGGAATTTGGGGGGTGGGGGGATTAAAATAAATTCTTGAAAACTAAAACATAGTGCTTTAAGCAAAAGTGCTAGTATATATATACATATGACCAGTCCATGTGGCCCAGTGCAGCTATTACCTCACGATCTTTTCTACCCCAGCTTGTACAATTTTTGCCTTAGTGGGAATCGAGAGCATTTCACATGGGGCTCAAATACAAGTTCAATCTACTTCCCACTACCAATTAGCTCAATTGGTAGTGGGAAGTAGATTGAACTTGTATTTGAGCCCCATGTCTCTGGTCGATTCCCACTAAGCGCAAAAATTCTACAAAGCAGGTAGAAAGATCGTGGAGAATAATAGCACACAGGTGGCATGCATGCATGACCTACTGCTATAATATCTATTTGAATAAGTAGTGCTTTTTAAGAAGCGTTACTAAAAGTGTTCAATGTTTTTACATTAAATAGCATTGTGTTTTTCTACAATAAGTAGTGTTTTCAAATTTGTTTCCTTTGGTGCTCCGTGTTTTCATTTTAAGTAGTATTTTCAACCTAAACAAAGGGTCTAGCCCCCTTGGCCCCCTCCTTTGTCTTCTTCCTTTTCTCTTTTTTATTAAATTTGAGGGGAAACTCTATTTTTCCATCTTGATAGATTTTATTGAACTTTCTTTCATTCTTTTGATTAAAAAAAAACTAAGCATTAACAAATGTGTTCAGTGTTTTTTTAAGTAGCGTTTTATTAGAAATGCAACCGAAAGGTGTGCTATTTTTTTAGCATTCTAGCGTAGTGTTACATAATTGTGCCAAGGTAAAGATATCGAAAACACGAAAAAGAAAGAAAGCATAATGTATGAACTTGATTACGAAATGTAGGTCATTCTTCTCCATTAATTTTTTAAAAATTACTTTCACTATTTACTCATTTGACGTTAACGTTAGCTTTCTTTATAGGGCATCAAAAGTAAATGTTAAGCAATGATACAATTATTTTTAAAGTACAAATTAAATTTAACCAAAAAAAGTACAAATTAAATTTAACCAAAAAAAGTACAAATTATATAAATATAATTTTTCAAAGATGAACACATATAGGAAGTATGCCGATACAAGACTCAATAAATACTCAAACATCTAAGGTTACATAGGGGATTTTTTTTTTTTGCTTATCTAAAAAAAATAGGGGATTTTTTTAGACGAAATCTATTGGTAAAATTAAAAAACAAGCCTATGCACAATTTTTTAGGATTTTAGTAATGCAATTCAAAACTAATTTAGAGTTAAAATTCAAAAAATAGTTTCTGTTTGTAAAACCAATAAAATAAGATTTATTTCACATTTCACATACAAAATACAATCTATTTGTATACAGAACAAAGACTTAAATATCATTTACCCCCTTGCAAATATCACCATAATCCATTTACCCCTTGTAAAATAAAAAGTTTTAAAATGACCCTTGCAAATATAAACCGTTTACGGTTACCCCCCTGCTGTTAGATTATGTTGACAGCGTTAAGTGTATAATGAGTATAAACTGTTTACGGTTACCCCCTGCAAAATATAAATCGTTCTGATATTCACATATAGGGAAGTAACTAAACACTTATTATTTCGTAGAGGTCATTTTAAAACTTTTTATTTTACTGAGGGTAAATGGATTATGGTGATATTTGCAGGGGGATAAATGATATTTAGCCAGGAACAAATGACTCAACAAATTGCAGTACAGAAAAATTCTTTCAAAAACTATTTATGATAATTTTTCGACTGGAAATAGTTTATTATTCATGAATCAACAAAAGTCCATATATATATATATATATATATATATATAAACATAGTACTACTACTGTTAATTAGTCCAACGTACGTGTGTTCTTAGCTGTTGGCCAGCAATTGTTCAGCATATTTTTTCTGGTGGTACATCTACGCAAACAAATCATAGTTTTTATTATTTTCTTGTCTTATCTATATATAAATATGTTAAGTTTTCACATACTATTTTATGCTTATTTTTTTCGACAATATGTACTATATTATAATTATAATTCTAGACATAATTTTTGTTAACAAATAAAAAATATGGTGATTTAAAAATAAAAATATTTTCATAATTTAAAATTCATAAACCTTTATATAAGTCAATTGGTGTGCCAATTAATCAACTAATTTCATTCTTTTCCTGCATATTCTTTTTGCTTGTGGATCTCCTAACTTTTCTTGTCATTGTTTTACTGTATGTTTGGATTGGATGGAAAAGTAACTTTTGATTTTGGAAAAATATTTTAAATATAAGTGTTTGCTACATTGAGGGAAAGGGAGGGTGCATATATCAATTTTTTTTTTTTTTTTTACTTTTTAAATAGGAGATGGGGCATTTAAGTCCTACAAACATAATAGATGTTGTTCTTAATAAAGTGATTTTTTAGAGTAAAAAAACAAGATTTTTTCTTAATTATAAGGACCAAACCTAAATAGCCAGTATTTCATAGGAACTTTGATATGAACTTGTTACACTGTAGACTTTTTTTATTAGTTTTTAACTGATAATCCATTGAATTTTAAATATCTCGAAACAAGTTTTTTAAAGGTTTGTTTATTAAAAATGAAAAAATACAAAAAAAATATATATATACCGAGTTTCAATAACCGTAACATCTTTAAACCCTAAAACAGTGTTTTTTAGTCTTTAGTGCAAATGATACTATCATTGGGAGAAAATAAGTAGAACATACGACGAACTTGATCTTCTTTTAAAGTTTATATAACACTTACGTATGTTTTACTATCAGACCTGTAACATCTTGGGCCCTTTTCTATTTTAGTAGGCATCGATTCACAAGTGTACATCATGACTTTCTCTACTCCATGTAGAGTTTTTACCTTTCGTGGGAATCAAACCTTATACCCTGAGACTCAAGTACAAGTTCAATGCATTTCCACTACCAATTAAACTACTAAAATAGAAAAGAGCCTAGGGTGTTTACACAGACAATCTAGATCGTGCACTTTACTTTTCTTTTTATAGCAGCCAGTCGTGTATATGTGTCATATAAGTATGTGAAGAAAAATCTATGTAAATCAATGTCCATCTCATAATCAAACTTTTTTGGTCAAAAAATCTAATCATCAAACTACTAATGTTGCAATCTTAGTCAGCATGCTGACAGATCTAAAACTCTCCAATGACATTAATTGTTTTGGTTAACCAGCAAAATTAACCAAAACCAGTGATTAGATTTTTTAATGATAAACTTGTGGTTGCAGTTGCATGAACATATATAAAATATATGACGAGTAATAACTTTTTATTTGATTGTCCTTGCGTGTCACGTTTGTCTATTTGTATTTAAATAAATAAATCAGATGCCGTACAAAAATAATTGATAACATCATCATTATGATTTTTTTTTGAAACAACATCATCATTATGATATGTAGCACTATACAGTGGTCTTCTTGTTTTATTTTTATTTTCGTCACATGTTTGAACAATTGCGGACCCACCGACAAACACAAACAAAATAGGTTGAAGTCGCGAATTTAAATCATTTCTGTTTAGAGCGTTTAGCATTTCTGCATGCAAAGTGTCTGGCAGTTAGCTCTCTCCTAGCCACGTCATCCTCAGGATAAAACAGTCTTCTCAAAAATAAAATATGATCTTCCCTGTACTTAAGAAGACCACCAAACTCACACCTCCTTATATTTACTTTACTGCTCGGAATACTTATTCATTTCTCAAAATTTGAGAAGTATCTTTACTTCACTTACTCGAAAACAAAAACTCACACCATGGGAAAAAAAACAATATCTTTTGAAGTTTTTTTTCTTTGATCGTATGTACCTCACACACCCACACTTGGTTTTTGTTTTATAAAACCTATAAGCCATACCGTTGAAACTTGAAAGCTCATAAATATTGGAAGGGTATTATTTTTCGTACCCCTCTCATTCCCTCCCACACCCCCATTTTTCCATAAATTCCAATAATACCCCTGTATTTTTAAAAAAAAATTTTAAAATTTTGAATTACCTCAAAATAAGGTAATTCCGGTTCAAAAAATTAAAATTTGAATTACCTCTAAAAATGTAATTAGGTTCATAAATCATGAAAAATTTGAATTACCTCTAAAAAGGTAATTAGAAATTTTTATTTTTTTTTAAAAGTTTATATTTTGGTCTTAAGATTTAAGCGCGTTTTATTGGAAATATGATACTGAACGATTTACGATTTAATAACAATACGTCAAAATATATAAAATGACCAACATAAAATAGGAGTACAAATACAATTATGGGTCCAAAATGTCTAAAAATGAGTGAAAATAAGCACGTGAAGTAGGTGAGCAGGCGACATCTAGGGCATCGGGCCAATCCGGGGCCAGGCGATGCGTATATATACGATTTGTTTTAATTTTTATTACTAAAAGGCTACTAAAAATAGTCAAAACTACTCTAAAAAAATATAAAAACACCACTAAAAATCTAACAAAACCAAAATAAGGCTATACAAATTTTTTTAGATTTTTGGAGACTATGAAAAATTAAAAAAATCGTAAAAAATAGTAAACGATGGAATTTGGGATTTTGAGGTTTGTAGTCCCGTAAGAAGTCCCTTCTACGGAGTCTTGATTCTTGATTTTTTCGCTTCTAATGGCCGTGGTTTCATTACGATCGGGGTATGTTGTCCGAAAACCGATTTTTAGCCTAAATTATTCGTTCTACGTTGGTCAAAAGACTCGCTCGCTCTACGTTTATTCGATCGTCTACTCGCCACATGTTCAAAAAATAAATGTAATTAGAAAATATTAAAAATTGAAAAAAAAATTAGATTTTCTGATTACCTAGTAATTAGAAAAATTTGGAAATACCTCGAAGTGAGGTAATTAGGGTTCATATTCTGAACGGAATTACCTCCTTCTAAGGTAATTCAGAAAATCTTTCGAATTAGAGGTAATTCGAAATTCCAATTTTTTTTTTTTAACAAAACCATGTAATTTTTGGGAAAAAGTAGGGTATTTTTGTCCAATTGGGAAATTATGGGGGTGTGGTAGGGAATTTGGGGGGTACGAAAAATAATACCCATATTGGAATAACATTTCAATTGAAACGTATGAAGAAATAATAATCCTTCTCTTTAATCTTTCAAACGGTTATTCAAAGCTGAAAATGAGTTAATACGAGGAATCAAAAGCTGTTAAAATGTAAAACATAATGCATCATTAGATAAAATATTCGTTGATGCAAAAAACAATAACAGAAAGAAACTTGAAGAGCAATAATAAGCTTGATAAATTATCCACTTTACTCTTATGCATAATAAAACGGTTCCTCATAATATTTCCTAAGAACAAAACGTTCATAATCCCTCTAAATGACATAAAGACATGCAACGTTCAAAGCTTAATAAATTGATAATAATTATAAAAAAATGTTTTCAAACTTAGAATCCATAGATTTAAAAATTGTTTCTAAAAAAAGGTTAAATATATTATTATATTATTTTTAAATAAAACACAAAATACAACAATATTCACGTGAAAAAAAAATGAATTTGAAAACTAGTGGATGAAAATAAAATAGACAAAAAATACAGAGCTCATTTCACTCTTCTTACCAATGGACCTACTACTCACTTACTAAGTTGAAGATATTTAACATTGTTGTGTATACACGCAAGATAAGCTAAATGACTAATCTCTCCGAAGTTGGATAAAAGCAACGACAAAGACAAAACTCTCCTTCAAAATACTTAACATTGTTGTATGTCCAATACTAAATTCGAATTCAATATCTTAATTAAGCTGAAAAACACTCTTATCATCTGATCTCTAACAATTACTTTCTCACCATTAAGGTTTTCTTTTAATAATTAAGGATAATATTATTAATTGTCGATTAGCTCATATCATTGACACACACTCTCTCAACCTTCTAGGAAGGGTTTGAGAGGAGGCATCCATCATTAAGGTGAAACAACGTGAATATTTAAACTAAAGTATTTCAATTTCGAAATGAACCCAACTCCATAAGTTTGAGTAAAGGATGGAGAGGAGCCCCTTTGAGGGGGTTGATGAGTACTAGTACTACGTACCCTGCTGCTGAGGAAGGAAGCATTTCATTTTCAACAACTTGACAAATTAATTAATTAATGAGGATGGATGAAATAGAAAAAAAAAGGTGTGTGGCGCCATGACATTGATGATAAGATTGAGATCCCCCACGTACGTACGCGGCGAATTGGGCCTTTTCTTCCGATATGGGATATTCATTGGATTGGGCTGGACCACACACCCCACCCATGGAGAGATCACATAGGTCCATGCTTCGTACAATCCCCCCTCTACTCACTAGAACCCCTTTTTTTGGTGTGAAAAGACCAAAAGCCCTTATTGAAATTTGGTTTTTAATTTTTTTAAAGATTATGCCTGTTCGGCGCACGGTTGATCGAACTTGATCGAATCTCGCTGCGCCGAATCAGTCAAAATTTACTCAAACACCCCAAATTTATGTTTTGACTAGGTTCGACCAAGCGTGTGTCGATCCAAATCGATCAGTCGTGTGCCGAACCCTCTCCACCGACCAGGGGTATTTTGGAAATAAAGGGTGGTATGAAGGTTCTAGTGAGTAGGAGGGAGTTGGACGAAGCATGGGTCATCACATAGATCCCCCTGCCTTTGCTATGCTACCCAAGTTGACAAGTTGTACATATTCTTCTCACTTTTTAAAGGGTTGTTTTTTTTTTCATACCCCCCCACCTTTACACCCTTATACCCCCACATAATATGTAATCACCAAAATACCCTTTGAAATCTATTTTTTTTAAAAGGCTAATCGTTTATATGTATTTTGGACCTATATACGATGCCCATTATTAAAACATCGTATATATGTCCTAAAGACGTATATATACGATTGATCACATATGATGCAATCATCATATACGTCTTAATTAGGGACATATATACGATGTGTTAATAATAGACATCGTATATATATCAAAATATATATATACGATGGGTTGTTATATTATTATTTTTTTACTTTTTTTAAAAATTTTACTTGGTTAGGATTTGACTTTCAAAGTTGATCAGCGGTGTAGTTTGCAACCGACAAAATCAACGATTGATAATCTTTTACCTCAACTATAAATACCCACTCCCACCATCACTATTTTCACACCAAAAATTCAACTTCCTTTCTCTCACACAACACAAGTCAAGATGATGCATACTTCGCTAATGTCATACTACAAGCCTTCTTCCATCGCTATTGTTCATTGTAATTTGGGTCTCATGGATCATCAGGGCATCAGCTTGCAAGATGATGGTGTAGCTTTTAATGGGAGAGATGTTATGCAGTGTAGGTTAAAACACTACATATCATTTCTTCGCTCTTAGCGAAACTACTGCGAGATGGTGGTTGGACGAGAAGCAGCGGGCATGCGATAATTCATATTTTTATCGGAACCGGAATGGACCGATGAAGGTCTTTACTGGTCTACCATGGATGTCAACAACGAGTATGACCTCCGATAAATGATGTCCAATCATATTAGGTTTAAATGGAAGAGTTACATTCATCTGTACATCGAAACCAGAAGGACCGTCGTTGAGGTCCTTCGTCGATTAACTCCACCAGCTCAGTAGTTTCTATTATATTTTCTTTTTATCTATCTAGTTGTTTATGTTTTATCGCTTGTGTAAGTTTTTTTTATCGAATCAATGAAATCGAAAATTTATGGAAACTCGTAAAATATAACACCCAAAAAAAAGTAATAATAAAGTGCAAACATAAAAGTAACATGAGTACAAATACATCAAAGTACTAATACAAAATCCCTAACGTCCTTGTCCTCGTCCTCGTGGAGCATCTGGTAGTGCCATCCCCACCAGCCGATAGAGTGTCTGATACGTCCGAGTGCCACTAGTGATATCGCCATCACGAAGCCCCTCCCTACAAGCGGTCACAACCTCCTTCATCCCCTCAGGATCGTCGTATCGTAGCTCTAGGGAGAGTGTCCAGACTACTGGTGATGGTGGAGCCGGTAATAGTCTGGGAATAGATGCACAGACGTACCAGTCTAAGTACCTAGGTACAGTCTCATCCGCTTGCTGAGCAAAACCGGTAGTGCGCAGAATGTCAGTCACACTAGCCATGAAGTTGGTGATCAAAAAGACGCAGTCGGTATGGCTAGGACGACCTCTGAGAGGGTCACACAGGATGATCTGAACGTATCCAAATTGTCGCAGACACCTATCAGGCATGTAAGGAACTCTGAAATCAGCCCAGCTGATGAAGCCCCTGTATAGGGAGATTTGCTCAAAGGGTCTAACATCCCTGTGCTCCTCAAATGGCTGCCAGCAGACATCCTCTGGCTTCATCTCATCAATCATCCTCCTGTAGTGGCTCAGCTTCAGGTGGTCTGACTTCTTCTTCCTGAAGCGCCCAACTAGTGGCTCCGCACCGCATATATGACCAGCCCTCCTCTCCGCCATGTGAGGGAAATACCACATGATCCAAGACTGAAATGCAAAAAATAGACAACAGGTGTGATTAAAAACTATTTACCCAAAGACAGTTTGAATTAAGAAAAAAATTAAATTTACATTCATACCTGGAATAGACTAGCATACCCTCCTAACTGCGTCGTGTCCCTCAAAGACGCAGTGTTCAAGGAGTCATACATGGCAGCTAGTGCACCTGCACCCCATGCATAGCCTCCAAGAACCTATGGACTCATATCAGCCAGGTAGAGCAGCCACTTACCCTCCACACTGTCTCCAGTCTTCATAGTGAAGATACTGTAGGTCAGAAGCAGAAGGAGATAAGCCCTTGATAACTCTATTTTATATAGAGTATTTCATATGTTTAAACTTAGTATTTGCTCTCTTTCAAGTAATAATAAAGAGTTTATATAGTATTTAGTGTGATATATGATATCTTGAGTGATTTGAATGGATATAGTTAGTTATAGGCCATTTTGGATATATTGTGGTATGTTTGATGTTTTGTTGATGCGGTCTCAATCTTTATGCGCATCAATGCTCCCTGACCGATCTCGCATCAATTCTGCGCAACTTGGTGAATAAGCACTGTTTCATATGCATCCACATGCAATGTGATGACCTCCTACTTGCTTCCCCGATGCCATCCAACAATGTATAGTAGGCGCCTACCATTCACACATAGCTATAGGCATAGCTTTGAAGAGTCATCAACATAGGGACACTTGTTCTAACACCATGGAACCACCCTATATGATTAAGTCAAAGATTGCAACATGGATAAACCCTCGGAAAGCAACTACAGCTATCATCCACTCAAGATGACTTCAACATGAAGGAAGGAAGCACCTCACTTGAAGGCTATAAAAGGACCTCACATCTTCATTTGGAAATATATCACAATCCATAAGTTAGATCAAAATTTCAATATACATAGTTAGTTTTTATATTTTTAGAGGAAGAGGAAGGAATTGACAAATCCTCCTTTACTCATTTTCATAGTGTTTGTATAGTGCTAAGGAGTAATGCTAGTGCATTGCTAGAAGACTTCATATAAAGATTTTCAACATTTGTAACCTTACTCTTGTTGTTTCTCTTTAGTGAGTTCTATATATATAAACATGGTCTATTCGGTTTATATATATCTTGCAATGTCTCTTGTTAGCTAAACCTTTCTTAGTTGGAATGTTCTAATCATTTAATGAGCTTTTAAGTAAGTATGTTGCATGTATGTATGTTTGTACTTTAGTTCTTGCTTGATAATATTTTTATTACTTATTTTAAACTTGATCACTTAGAATAAGTATGAATTGTAAATGACCGGACATGGCTTACAATTAAGAACTCAAGAACTAATATGGGTGAGTGTTTTACATAAAGAAAACTTTGTGAAAACCATGCTAAGTCCTAGACATAGGATAGTATAGTCCATAGGATAATTGTGGGTACTTAAAATACAAAGAGTGAATTCACTTAAGCAAAGTGATACTTGTTAGGAGGCAAGATTGCACGCGACACCCCTTTCTTTCTTGCATAGAACAAGGATCATAAGAAATTTGGTAATGAAACTACGAAGAAAGTGACCGAAAGGCACATAGCTAATGCAACAAAGATTGATCTGCAATTGCATCACATCTTGCATCATACACTTTTAAGTAAATTACTTGATGAAGACATTCCAACTAGCTTTTCTCTTTTACACTATCAACATTCTTTACTTGCTTTCTTTCTAACTTAGTTGTGATCATCAAACAAAATCCAATTCTATTTTATTACTTTGTGACTTTGCACTATATTACTTTATATCATTTAAAAGTGAGTTTTTCAATCTCTGTGGGTTCGATCTTTTTACTACTTGTTTTTGGACAAAGTGTATACTTGCACTCAAGTGTATGTGGCATATTCCACACACCAAGTTTTTGGCGCCATTTGTGGGATTGAAGTAAATTCTTTTAAAATTACGATATTGAGTAATTTAGTGTTGTATATAAATTACGGTTTTTAGAGTTTCACAACAACAACGGTACATGGTACTTAGTATATGTACAGAACTGAAAGCAGAACTCAGAATATAGTTTAGATTTAGAAATAGAAAGAAAATTCGGGAGATTGCTAAGACTCCAAAAAGCAGAATCAACAAGCCAAAGAACATGTCTTTTGGTGAAGAACAAAGCTCAAGGCCACACTCGGTGAGAGGAGGCCCTGGATCTGAGATGCTCATGAAGAAGAAGTTCATAGAGAAAATCTCATCCACATGGATCACATAGGTATGATTAATGATAGAGATAGACCTATGAGGATTATGCTCGATTTGATCATCAAAACATGCAAACTAGTATAAGCAGCACTCTCATATTGATGCCATACATTTTGAATTTAAGCCTATGATGTTTCAAATGCTTCAAACTATTGGTCAATTTGGAGGATCTCCTCATGAAGATCCTCATTTGCATTTAAGGCAATTTCTAGAAGTATGTAGTAATTTTATTTTACGGTGTTAGTGAAAATGCATTTAGATTAAGGTTATTTCCATATTCTTTGAGAGATAGAGCTAAGGCTTGGCTAAATTCTTTAGAACCTAACTCTATTCATTCATGGAATGAAATGGCTGAAAAATTTTTAGGAAAATATTTCCCACCTATCAAAAATGCCAAAGTTAAGAAATGATATTACATCTTTTAGACAAAAAGAGTTTGAGTCTTTATTTGAAGCATGGGAAAGATGGAAGGAACTTTTAAGAAAATGTCCTCATCATGGTTTACTGTTATTATTCAAATGGAAACATTTTATAATGGTTTAGAACCTCAAACTAGAATAATGCTTGATGCATCATGCGGTGGAGTGTTATTAAATCATGTCATACAATGAAGCATGTGAATTAATTGATAGAATAGCGACTAATAGCTCTAGTTGGCCTCACCGAGAGGGTAAGTGCCCAAAAGAAACCATCGAGGGTGCATGAAATTAATGATATATCTCGCCTATCTCGCTCAAGTAGCCACTCTAGCTAATTTGATGAAAAACTTCACATACAGCAATGCTATTGCATCTAATGCGGTGCATCACGAGACAAAGACTTTATTGCTTGTGATAGAACAAGTACCTCCCAGGCACACCTAGTTGTGTGTCTTGTGGAGGAGGTCACTTGTATGAGGAGTGTTCTAGCAACCCTATCTCTGTAAATTATGTAGGTTATAATAGGAATAACAACCCTTATTCCAACACTTATAATCCTGGTTGGAAAGATCACCCAAATTTTAGATGGAGCAACAACGATTGCACTGCATCTAGAAGCGCTCCAACTACACAAACCAACCCACCAGATTCCCAGCTCAAAATAACCAAAGAACTTCTCAACCTACCAGCGATAATTCTCTAGAAACCATGCTCAAAGCATTCATAGGTGAATCTAGAACTGCTAGACAAACCCAAGATGCTTCCATCAAGAACTTAGAGAATCAAGTTGGTCGATTAGCCATGACTACTGTATCAAAGGCCACAAGGTGCCTTACCTTCAAATCTGAAGCTACACTTCTCAAACCAAAGGAAAGGAGCAGGTTAAGGCTATTTCTTTGAGAAGTGGTAAGGATTTAGTAGAGTTAGCGAGAAGGAAAGTGTAGAAAAGGGAGAAAAACAAAAATCAAAAGAAACCAATGCAGAAGCATCTAGTGCTCTGCATCACAAGAAGTTCAAAGTCCACTACCTAAGTTAGTACTGAATACCCTCCTCCTCCTTACCCTCAAAGTGAAAAAAGCACATGAGGAGAAGCGGTTTGGTAAATTCCTAAAGGTACTAAAACAATTACACATCAATGTTCCCTTAGTAGAAGCCCTCCAACAAATGCCAAATTATGCAAAATTTATGAAGGATGTGCTTACTAAGAGAAGAAGATTAGGTGAGTTTGAAAGCAGATTGCCATGATGAGAAGATTGTAGTTTGCTTATGCAAAATAAGATCCCTAGGAAATTGAAGGATCCAGTAGTTTTACAATTCCATTTTCTATAGGAAAATCCTATCTTTTAGTAAAGCTTTATGTGATTTAGGTGCAAGCATTAACTTGATGCCTAAATCTTTTTTTGACTTGATTAGAAATAGGAAATGCAAAACCAACCACTGTAACACTTCAATTAGCGAGATAGATCAATAGCCTATCCACGAAGGTATCATAGAAGACATCCTAGTTAAGGTAGACAAATTTGTATTTCCTGTAGATTTTGTTATCCTTGACTTTGATGCGAATAAGGAAGTGCCTATTATCCTAGGTAGACCATTTCTAGCAACTGGTAAAACCATAATTGATGTGCGAAAGGTGAGCTCACTATGAGAGTGAATGATCAAGAGATCAAATTCAATGTAATGAATGCTATGAAGTATCTGCGCAGAGGAAGCGGAAGAGTGTTCATCCTTATTCTCTCTGGATCAATTGGTAGAAAAACAATTTTACAAGCGGTATGATCACTTAGCCAATGCGGATGCATTAGATGCATTTGCATTGCTAGATCTTGAAATACTAGAAAAGAGAAATCGCCAATAGAAAACTCTTGTAAGGAAGTATGGGCTAGGACTTATGAACCACTCAATCTTGAGGATCCAAGTCTCAAGAAGAACTTACCCTCAATAGAACAACCTCCTAAGTTAGAATTGAAGATCTTGCTGAACACCTTAAATATGCATTCTTAGGAACAAATAAGACTTTACTGTTATCATTGCTTACGATTTAACATCAAAACAGAGAGTGATCTCATTAGTACTCTCAAGAAGCATACCAAAGCTATAGGTTGGCAAATGGCGGATATCAAAGGAATTAGTCCTTCTATATGCATGCAGAGTCATTTTGGAAGAAAATTCCAAAACAAACATAGAGAGTCAAAGAAGACTAAATCCTATCATGAAAGAGGTTGTGAAAAAGGAAATAATTAAGTGGCTAGATCTTTGGAATCATATACCCCATATCGCAGGCGAGTGCTTGGGTAAGCCCCTGTCCAATGTGTACCAAAGAAAGGGGTGTGATGGTGATAGCCAATGAAAAGAATGAGTTGATACCAACAAGAGCATCACGAGGTGGAGAATCTGTATGGATTTGAGAAAACTCAACAAAGCTACCAAAAGGATCACTTTCCTTTACCATTCATAGACCAAATGCTAGATAGATTAGCGGGGAAAGAATTTTATTGTTTCCTAGATGGCTACTCAGCTATAATCAAATAGCCATTGAGCACAGGATCAACACAAAACCACCTTTACATGCCCTTATGGTACTTTTGCTTTTAGGAGAATGCCATTTGGCTTATGTAATGCACTGCTACATTCAAAGATGCATGATGTCTATATTCTCAGATTTCATTGAGCAATCAATGGAAGTATTCGAGGATGATTTCTCTATCTTTGGAGAAACATTTCAAGTTTGCTTAACAAACTTGGAACAAATTCTCAAGAGATGTGAAGAAACAAATTTAGTTTTAAATCTGGGAAAAGTGCCATTTCATGGTACAAGAAGGCATAGTGCTAGGACATAGGATTTCAAAGAAAGGTCTAGAGGTAGACAAAGCTAAAGTTGATGTCATTGAGAATCTACCACCACCCAATACAATTAAAGGTATCGGGAGCTTCTTAGGCCATCTTTGGTTTCTATAGAAGGTTTATCAAAGATTTTTCAAAAATCTCAAAACCATTATGTATGCTTCGCAACATGATGTAGAATTTATCTTTGATAACTTTTGTATAGAAGCTTTTGACAAGCTTAAAAAGGCATTGGACAAGCACCAATTATAGTAACTCAGTTGGAGGCGGACCATTTGAATTAATGTGTGATGCTAGTGACTTTGCGGTAGGAGGAGCGATCCTAGGGCAAAGGTATGATAAGGTCTTTCATTCCATATATTATGCTAGCAAGACATTAATTGAAGCTCAAGTGAACTACGATCCACGTAAAAGGAATTATTAGTTTGTGGTATTTGCATTTGAAAAATTCGGATCATACTTAGTTGGCACTAAAATTATTGTCTACATTGATCACTCTGCCATTAAGTATCTAATTTCAAAGAAGGATGCAAAGCCAAGGGTGATAAGGTGGATTTTACTCTACAAGAATTTGATCTTGAAATTAGAGACAAGAAAGGAGTAGAAAACCAAGTAGTGAGACCATTTATCAAGGATTGAAGGAGAATCACTTGGTACACAAGGAGAAGAAATCAAGGAAAGCTTTCGGATGAGAAGCTATTGGCAATCACGATCAATGCAAAACATGAAAGCGCATTTGCTATAAGCAATGCGGGAGCATCAAATGCATCCGCACCATGGTTTTCTTGATATTGTAAATTTCCTTGCAAGCAAAGTAGTACCGATGAGTATGACATATCAACAAAGGAGAAAGTTCTTCCACATGGTTAAACAATACTATTGGGATGATCCATTCCTTTACAAGATGTGTCCGATCAATTAATAAGGAAATGCATACACGAAGAGGAGCAACAAGCGAGGTTATACGCATTGCCATTACGCACCTTATGGAGGACACTTTGGAAGCACTAGGACAAATGACTAAGGTATTACTGATCTGGTTATTTTTGGCCTACTTTATTTAAAGATTCATATTTATTGGTCAAATCTTTGTGATAAATGTCAAAGAAGCAGAAATATTTCGATAAGCATGAAATGCCTAGAACAAATATTTTAGAAATTGAATTATTTGATGTTTGGGGCATGGATTTCATGGGACCTTTTCCACCCTCTTTTGGCAATTTATATATCTTAGTAAATTTGTTGATTATGTATCCAAATGGGTAGAAGCGTGTAGCATTACCTAATAATGATGCTAAATCGGTGAGTAAGTTTCTTCAAAGAAATATATTCACTAGATTTGGAACTCCTAGAGCTATCATTAATGATGAAGGTTCACACTTTTGCAATAAGATCATAGAAAACCTTCTAGCTAAGTATGGAGTTAAGCATAAGATAGCTACTGACCTACCATCCTCAAACTAGTGGACAAGCGAGAATTATCCAATAGGAAATTAAGAGAATGCTAGAAAAAATGGTAAGTCCAAATAGGAAAGATTGGTCTTTACATTTGGATGATGCTTTATGGGCATATAGAACAAAGCATTCAAAACACCCTTAGGAATGTCCCCTTACAAATTAGTCTATGGAAAAGCATGCCATTTACTGTAGAATTGGAAAACAAATCCTATTGGGCTATCAAAAGCTCAATTTCAATTTGAACAAAGCGGTAAAAAGAGAATGTTAGAGCTTGATGAGTTAGAAGAAATTAGGCAAACCTCTTATGAGAATGCTGAAATCTACAAAGCTAAGACTAAGAAATGGCATGACAAGAAAATTCTCGAAGAGAATTGAAAGAAGGAGGACTAGTTACGCTATACAACTCTAGGTTGAAGCTATTTCTGGAAAACTAAGGTCAAGGTGGTCGGGACCATTTAAGTTGATAAAAGTTTATCCACATGGAGCGATAGACTTATTTGATAAATCCTCAAATCTTGTCTTCAAGGTGAATGGTCGAGAGAGTTAAAATGTACTATGGTGAACATGTGGTGAAAGACAAAACCACCACCCATTTGCAAAATCTCTAAGTGAAAAGAGGTAGTCAGGTGACAAGACTCTTAAAACAAGCGCTTAATGGAGGCAGCGACCCATTGTTTTTAATTATTTTTGTGCAATTTTATGTTTTTAGTTGTTTTTTTGAAATGCAGAAACTAATGCTGGTGCATCAAGTGCACTGCATTGAGGAAAAACGTGCCTGCATCGAGAAGATTATAAACTTGAAGAAAATTGGTTAAGTGTGAATCATAAGGCTTCGGGAAGATCAAAGGAGGATAAGTAAGATTAATGACACATTGGTAGCCAAAGCAAGACACTTGGCAAGATGCATGCGCGAGACGCAATGCTAACGGCTACCTAATAACTCCACTAACTTCCTCTTCCCGAAACATAAAGCCTTCATTATTACCAATTACCCGCTTCATTCGCAAACTCTCACAAATTCTCTCATACGAAACACAAATCAATCTTCTCATTCTCAATCCAATCTTTTCCAAAACACACAAGCAATCAAAAACCTAGAAATTCATTACAATGGTGAAGAAGCAATCGCCACAGAAATCATCAGTGAAAGCCAAAACTCCCCAAAAAGAGAAGAAAGCCATGCATGCGGGATCATCATCATCAAGGAAAGTGGAAAGCCAAAGAATCCTCAATCGAGGCCGATGACAATGTTCATCCGTGGAACATGCATCTAATGCCCGAGAGAGGGTATGATTTGAAGAAGGCAAGCCCATCATTCATGTCAACGATGGCCAATCTCAATTGGGACCACTTTGTGCTACCACGAGGAGGCTACATTGAAGATTTGGTAAGAGAATTCTATCTTTGGCATCACACCACAAGAAGGAGCAGAACATTCCTACACTTCCATGGTGAGAGGTAAACTTGTACACTTTCATGCCAAGAAATTGAATGAACATTATATCTTTGAAATATAATGGGAATGAATTTGAAAATAGAGTGGCAAATGCCTTTAAGAAAGAAATGGAAGAAATAAGGAGTAGGATTGCTATACTGAGTCTGTTTGGGAAAAATTCACACCTAATGAGATTAAGCTTAGAAGTAACTATTTGGTAAATGCATTAGGTAATTGGCATTTGTTCATAGCTAATTCAATTTTGCCTACATCACATACATATGCTATGACCAAAGAGAGATTGATCTTGTTAGATACAATTCTCTCTGAAGGACATGTAGACATAGGTAGATTGATTGCTAGGAAATTCTTGCATGTTCAAATAAGTCAAAGGATTTCTGTTTTTCCTTGTCTTATTCTTGAGCTATGCATGAAAGAAGGAGTCCCTATTCTTTGCTAATGAACAAAGAAAGTTTCCCCCAGTAATTTAAGTCTTTGAAGTGAAGGAAAAGTTGAGAAATGTAAGAGGCCTGCACTGCAATGCAAGAGCATTACATGCGAAGCGAGAGGGCTGTCTGGAAATTTCAAAATGATCAACATGGTGGCTTCAATTGGTCTTTGACAAGATCTTTGATCTTGTGGGCCAAATGAATGCCCCTGAATTTCAAGTTGGGGGTATTGAGATCGAAGGTGAAGAAGAAGAAGAGAGAAGAAGTTGAAGAAGAAGGGAAAGGAAAGGAGAAGGTAGGAGAACCTAGCACTAAGAAGAAAGTGGCTAGGAAACAATACAAGTCTGAGGAAGAAGGTTGTGGTAGAACCTTTTGTAGTTGAAGAATTGTATGATTCTCGAATCGAAGGCGAGAGTGAGGAATTGAAAGAAATGGATAAGGATTTAGAAGAAGAAGAGGAGGAAGAAAGTGATGAGGAAATTGATGAAGAAGAAGAGGAACAAGCTAGAGGTGTGATCTTAGAGGAGATTGCTAGGCGAAATATGCCAAACAAACTTACTGCATCAACTGACCAGGAACACCTATCACTTCACCAAGAACCAAATCACCCATCATCTCACCAAACCAAGAATCCTCCTCCATTCCAAAATCACCATTACCCTCCCTCAATGATCCACCGGTCCTATCACAATCACCACCACAAACAACCCCTCCACCACCTCCAAGAAAAGAAACACAAGAAACAACTCACAGAACAACCAATCTCGGAACAAACCCCTGTTATGCCAGCGAGACAGCGGTACCTTCCGACCCAAGCAATATTATTTCAAATGTTGTTTCGCTCTTGAAAAAGAGTTTGTGCGGGAAAGAGAAGAAGAAGGACTCGACAAACAAGACAAAGAAGAAGAATCATCTCGCAAAGGAGCACATTGCTCAATGCATTTGCAATGCGAGTGATGCTCTGCATCATCACTTTCACGTGCATCACAAATGCAGACAACAAGCTGTGCATGATGAGGCAACAATCAAAATGGTTCGGAAGAAATGGCAAAGCAGAAGAGGATGCTCTGCACAATACTCAAAAGTTCTTCAAGCAACTGCGGGAAAGCGAGGCAAAATTAACACCAAAAAGGAAGAAAAGTGATGCAGTCAAGGCCCGATGCACTGCATCGATTCTGAGAACCAATTCCTGCAACTACACCAGAAGTAGGAGGTGCATCTGCACCTACAGAAGCAACACCAAGCAAGCCCAAGGAGAAGAAGCAGAAGGTGAAACACACTCCTCCAAGCGGGCATAGCACGAGAATTAGGAGTGGAGCCAAACCATGAGTATCAATTTACAAGCTTTCACCTACACAATGCTATATGCTTGTTTTGTTTCTTTTGACTATTTCACTGGTTGTACTAATCCTCTCCCCTATTTTGAACAAATGATTTATGCATTTTGAACAAATTGCAGTGAGGACACTGCAACCCCTTAAGTTTGGGGGGGGATTTGCATGTTATGTTATGTTTTTATCTAATATGTTGTGTGTTTAAATTAAATGTTTTAGATAGTAAATATATATGTTTTAAATAGTTTTTTGTTGTTTAAATATTAGATGTACTTAACAAAGTAGTATCTAAATATTTTTAGAAAAGATCAGTTTTTCAAAAATATGGTGAAAGCCCTATGGATGGAATTTTCAATGAAAAAAAAAAAAAAAAAAAAAAAAGAAAAAGAAGCCTTATTTCTTAGAAAAACCAAAATTATTTTTTCTTCAACACTTCAAAACTGAGTTTGTGAAAAGAACCTTGCTATTTAAAAGATCAATCTGATGAGGAATTTTTGGTAAGCTTAGGTCAAAACAAAGCTTTACTAAAAGAAAGAAGAGCTTAAAGAATTAAGTTTGGGGTGTTTTATGAAAACAAAGGCTGAATTTCAAAAGTGTAAAGAGTAAACAATGTAGAAAAAGAAAACAAAAATGTGGACAAGCCATATCCGAATCTTTTGAAACTATACGTGCTAAGTACATGAATGCATCACGGAGGTCAAAGACACTGTGCCATGCAGAATAAATGTATCGGAGGATAGTTCAATAAATGAACACTGTGCCAAAGTGCAAAGAAAAATATATGCATCCGGAGGTCAAAGACACGTGCCAAAGTGCATTTGCATCCGGAGGTCGAGTGAGGAAGGTAATATGAGCTAGAAAAGAAAAGCATTATCGGTCTGTTTGCATCAATGTAAAGCTGCCTTTGAAGAAAAAGCAAAATGCGAGAAAAAATCAATGCACAAAAACACTTCAAAGAAGTATTTGCATCTGCTCAAAAGATCCACACAAAAAATAGAAAAAATGCATTGGCTCAAAAGCTTTGAAAGATTCAATCAAGCCCTTTGATTTTAAAAACTCCCAACACTTGAGAAAATTTTGTGAGTCTAAACTCTCTTTTGAAAAATATTTTGGTGTGACCAAAGATGAACCAATCCTTTCAAAGGCTAGGAAGAAATTTTTCACTTAGTCTTGGAACCAATCTCAACTCGGTGGGTTCACACACACACACAAAAGAGTTTGAATAACTTTGGTAGTTTTGAAGAAATAAAGGCACAAGAAAGATTGTTGAAAAATGAAGTTCATAGGAACTCCTCATGAAAATCCAAATCAAACTGATCTATCTTCTAGAAATTTTAGTTTTTATAGTTTGTCTTTGTCATTACTTGCATGACAAGCAATGGTTTAAGTTTGGGGTGTGATAACTCTATTTTATATAGAGTATTTCATATGTTTAAACTTAGTATTTGCTCTCTTTCAAGTAATAATAAAGAGTTTATATAGTATTTAGTGTGATATATGATATCTTGAGTGATTTGAATGGATATAGTTAGTTATAGGCCATTTTGGATATATTGTGGTATGTTTGATGTTTTTGTTGGTGCGCGTCTCAATCTTTATGCTCGCATCAATGCTCCGTGACCGATCCTGCATCAGTGCGCAACTTGGTGAATAAGCGGACTGTTTCATATGCATCCACATGCAATGTGATGACCTCCTACTTGCTTCCCCGATGCCATCCAACAATGTATAGTAGGCGCCTACCATTCACACATAGCTATAGGCATAGCTTTGAAGAGTCATCAACATAGGGACACTTGTTCTAACACCATGGAACCACCCTATATGATTAAGTCAAAGATTGCAACATGGATAAACCTCTGGAAAGCAACTACAGCTATCATCCACTCAAGATGACTTCAACATGAAGGAAGGAAGCACCTCACTTGAAGGCTATAAAAGGACCTCACATCTTCATTTGGAAATATATCACAATCCATAAGTTAGATCAAAATTTCAATATACATAGTTAGTTTTTATATTTTTAGAGGAAGAGGAAGGAATTGACAAATCCTCCTTTACTCATTTTCATAGTGTTTGTATAGTGCTAAGGAGTAATGCTAGTGCATTGCTAGAAGACTTCATATAAAGATTTTCAACATTTGTAACCTTACTCTTGTTGTTTCTCTTTAGTGAGTTCTATATATATAAACATGGTCTATTCGGTTTATATATATCTTGCAATGTCTCTTGTTAGCTAAACCTTTCTTAGTTGGAATGTTCTAATCATTTAATGAGCTTTTAAGTAAGTATGTTGCATGTATGTATGTTTGTACTTTAGTTCTTGCTTGATAATATTTTTATTACTTATTTTAAACTTGATCACTTAGAATAAGTATGAATTGTAAATGACTGGACATGGCTTACAATTAAGAACTCAAGAACTAATATGGGTGAGTGTTTTACATAAAGAAAACTTTGTGAAAACCATGCTAAGTCCTAGACATAGGATAGTATAGTCCATAGGATAATTGTGGGTACTTAAAATACAAAGAGTGAATTCACTTAAGCAAAGTGATACTTGTTAGGAGGCAAGATTGGCACCGACACCCCTTTCTTTCTTGCATAGAACAAGGATCATAAGAGCCGGTAATGAAACTCGAAGAAAGTGACCGAAAGGCACATAGCTAATGCAACAAAGATTGATCTGTTTGCATCACATCTTGCATCATACACTTTTAAGTAAATTACTTGATGAAGACATTCCAACTAGCTTTTCTCTTTTACACTATCAACATTCTTTACTTGCTTTCTTTCTAACTTAGTTGTGATCATCAAACAAAATCCAAAATTATTTTATTACTTTGTGACTTTGCACTATATTACTTTATATCATTTAAAAGTGAGTTTTTCAATCTCTGTGGGTTCGATCTTTTTACTACTTGTTTTTGGACAGTGTATACTTGCACTCAAGTGTATGTGGCATATTCCACACACCAGCCCTCACAACAACTGTCATGTCACCACCCTCCTCCAGATTACGCTCAAAAATCTGGAGCAGCCAAAGAGAAACTGTAATACAGACCTCCTTTAGTGTTGTTAGCAGCCTCCGTCTGTGAAACACCAATATAGGTCTCTGCAAGGTGTGTGGCATGCTCCGAGCTCACAGTAATTGTAGGAGGTGTGGCATAGTTCCCCTGGATGGGAAGATGCAACAAGCAAGAGACGTCATCCAGAGTGATCGTCATTTCACCAAATGGTAAGTGAAATCACGAAGTATCTGAGTGCCATCTCTCGATAAAAGCCGACAGCAACTCATGGTCTACTGTGGCGTGGCCAGTGTAGAGAAGTGGGGCCAGTCCGGAGTCCCTGACCACTGTGGTACGCTGAAGTAGGGCATCACATACTAGCTGCAGACTTGAATGGATTTTGTTGCCATGAGCCCATACTTTCACAACACGCTGATAATCCTGAATTAAAAATAAATAAATGATGTAAGCAAAAAGTGGAGACTATGTGCGTTAAATAAATTAATTAAGCAAAAAAATTCAACTTACCGGGTCAGCGAGTATAGAACTGCAGACATGATCTGCTAGGTCAGTGAAGAGAGAGGGCTGAGGCTGAGGCTCCTCCTGATGCCCCTGATCCCGCTGAGGTTGCTCCTTCTGATGCTCAGACATAGACTCATCTGAGCAAGACATATCAGTCTCAGACCCCTCATGCCCCTGAGGCTACTCTTGCTGATACTCGGGAGGCGGAGGATGGTAATGAAGAGGATGGGGATGGTACTGAGGAGGCTGTGGATGGTACTGAGGAGTCGGCCTCCCCCGATACCAATCCTCATGCTGACTCTGCTGCAAGAAATCCCCGTGATAAAAATCAACAGCGTCCTGATACTGAGACTGAGGCGGAGGATGGTACTCAGCTGGCTCCAGTTGGTACTAAGTTGCGCCAGCTTTTCTACTATTCGATTGTTAATTATTTGGCAAGTGTACCAAATCGTGCAAGTAATAAAACCGGTAAGAACCGGGATATCGTCCTCAAGGATCGAGCTAATTTACTAATTACGTTAACAATTACTAATTGAACCAATTTGAAAAGGTTTGTTTGAAAAGGTTGAGCTATGAAGCTCGAATTAAAGCAATAAATTATTTTTGGAGTTTTTTAAATAAAGTTAAACTAGAAAACGTTTGAACTACGATAAGAATGAATGCTAGGGATGAGCGTCTTTTGCTTTCGCACTATGTAAATCGGTTTAACATCGAGGATATCTCTCTATATTTTTTACCGAGAATTCGTTATAATAACTAAGTCCTAATTCCTTAGGTAACTAGTCCTTTATAGATTATTAAAACCCCTAATTCCTTAGGTCATCCTAATTACCTACAAGCCTTAAACGCTAGAGTCCGCACGTACAACAATTCGGAGAATATCCCTAAGCTACAATTGCAGGAATTGAAATTCTACGATTCAAATATAAGAACTTCCATTAAAATATCGAATAAAGATAATCTCACAATTTCCCAATTGTAAATGATTAAAACTAAATTTCAATTCACAAGATACGAGAGAGAAACAATAAAACACAGTCAATACCAATTACTACTAGTGCTCTATCAAGATCAATTCATCCCTAACAAGAGGGGGTTTAGTTACACATGATGAAAGATAAAGAGAAAGGAAATTACAAGAGAATAACGATGATGATGATGACATTGAAGCTTCAAACTTGTTCCCAATGCTTGAATCTTCAAGAGCCAACAGTGCAACAGCGTTCTCTCGGTGTGCTAGGGTTTGGATTCGTGTAGAAGTCGAAGATCCTCAAAACGCAGCTTTTGCGTGTTTTATCGTGTTTTCAAAGAATGGCGCCTCGTTGGCGCCTCCAATGACACTTAAGCGCCACTAATGGAGGACGCGCTACGATGGCGGCGCCTGTTTGGCGCTCATGCGGCGAGTGATGGGCGCGAATGGACGAGGACTTTTTATTTCTCGCGCTCTCTTTGTCGCCTCACTGGCGCCTCATGCGGACGCCACGCCAGCGCCAAGCAAGTAAGCTCATTCCTTGGCACTTTTTCGTCCGATTGCTTGCATTTCTTCGTTCTTCCTTTCACCTAGTCCTGGGGCACAAAAACACCACAAAAACCAAGCGTAAACACTGCAAAGCAATACAATTTCAACTAGCACAATTTACTCTTTTAGTGTTGCCATTTTCCCTACATTCAATAAAATCTTCACATAAAATTCTCTTTTCCATACTAAGAACCATCATGTGATGGGGATTCATCACAACCCCCAACTTGAACATTTGCTTGTCCTCAAGCAAAGACAATGCAAGACAAAAACAAAACATCGTCAACATCAGATAACATGCAATCAGTTATGAATCCCTTTTTAAACAAGACAATCACAAACATCCAAAGGACAAGTTGAGCAACAACTTTCAGACTGGTCACTCAATTGCAATCCCACATATGGTAATTTCACTAGCACATACTTGCTCAATAGTGCGTGTGTGACATTTAACTGAATTGGAACAAAGCTAGTTTCAAAATGCATCTAACTAAGACTGAGGCTTTCTTAGAGACCGCCAAAGATGTTTCAAAACAAAGGGTAGACTAACGTTTCCACATAAGATTGAGGGGCTCAAAGCAACGACAAAGGGTCTTAATTCGGTATTACAGATTGGACCAGTGCACAACTACTTCAATACACACACAACACAAACCACACAACGTAGAGTTTTTGGCTGCAACCCCCTCATTACATCAAAAATTTAGATTTACTCGAAGATTTACTTGGGAAATTGCAACAATTACACAGCTATGTGGATTTTTCCACTTGTTCACAAACACACTTAAACACACACGGCATACACTACAACGTTACGGGTAGACGCTGCAGTTGTTGCACTCACGCGCACACACACACACGACGCACATACACTACGTTTACGGGTAGACGCTGCGGTGTTGTTGCACACACACACACACCGACACCCACGGCATACACCGCTGCGGCGTTACGGGTAGACGCCGCTGCGGTCGCGCACTCACGCACACCGACACCCACACGTGCGCGACCATCCTACAATCTGCATACCCCACCTTAGTACAACCGATGCACCCCAACTTAGCTTCTACAACTACCCTTAATTTTTAGTAAAAATTTGGCACTCCCATGGTCCACCAAACGGCTAGCTTAGCTAAAATCATTTCTAGGATCACTAAGTTCCACTGAGTTAATGTTTTGAGTGTGGAAGCAAGATTGCATAAGTTCCTTCACCACGGGGATACTATTCGCTCAATTCTCACCACATCATCACTAAGTTTGCTCAACTAATTTCAAAAAAATTTTAAACAGAAATTCACCATATGATTGCATTTTATTCATGAAAGCGACGATAGGTCCTCCCCCATTTAAACACAAAGCAGTTGTCCTCACCGATTGATTTAGGGAAGACCTATGTACAAAGACTAAGGCAAAAACAAAAATAAAATTAAAACGACAACTAACCTAAGAGAAAACATCAAAGTACACAATCACATCATGCAAGATAAGGGAAGGAGAGAAAATAACCATAGCGGTGAGTAGACTACTCAACCAATGGCGTCCAGTCGGCGGAGGTGGTGAAAGATGTCAAGATCCGGATCCAACTGTCCTCCACTCTACATCGTGCACATTGCTCTGTATAGGGCTCTCATCCCAAACTTGTGCTCATTGCCATTCTATTCTCGAGTCCGCCAAATCCGCTCTTGGTTTCTTTGTCATGCGTTCTGGTTAGCCGCCAACACATCCATTCTTCCCTACAAGTGTGTAAATGTGTCCTAGATGCACCCTAAAGTACTAATCGGATAAAAATAATGCGAGAAAATAAAATAAAATCAAATAAGGTAAAATTAAAAGACGGGGATAGAAAAATTGGGTTGCCTCCCAATAAGCGCTTCTTTAACGTCACTAGCTGACGTTTGCAATTCCCCTCTGTCAAGGTGGAATATATGACACGAAGAACACATCATCCTTCTTCTTCCGTTTATGAGGTAGGAAATTCATGAACTTGAGGTACAATTTCATATGCTTCCATATCCTCTCAAGGTGAAGGATGATAAACAAGGCATAGAAGGAGTCTAAATATCGATCAAGCTCTTCACTCCCATCTTCCTTGCTTCTCAAAAGATGAGAAGGGAGAATGATTTGTTGGGTGGTGATTTACGGTTGGATTTCCATACCTTCCCAAGATTGAGAGTTTTTAGCTTCCTTCCAAACAAGAGGATCCTCCGTTCAATTATTTTTTCTTCCTCATATTTCCTTATCTCACATGATTCTTCTATTATTGATCCCTTTTCTTCTTGTTCTCGAATCTTGAATAAGTGGTTGTTCATCCGCTAACCGGGGATATGATTTGTCAATAACTATCCACTCTGGCTCCTCAAGAATTTTAGGTTGGGCCAACCAAGGTAAAGGCTCGTCAAGGAGTACCCCATTACAGTTCACAAGAGCAATACACAAGATCTTTCCCACAAAGATCACAATAGGAGTATGTCTCACAATCGCCATTTAAATGTGGTCCTCCACAACAACAACAACGAAGTGGAAGTAGTGTGGACTCCATGACTTACAAAGTATTCACCTGGCTTTCATAGAATCAAGGGAGTAAAAGTGGTAAAAGGATAAAAAAATATATGCATAAAGTAAAAAGAAGCAACAAAACTAAAAACAAATTAAAGTATGTACGGGTTCAAATTAGCAGTTGCCTTCGAAATAATTAGTAAATTAATTCCGATCCCCGGCAACGGCGCCAAAAACTTGTTAATTATTTGGCAAGTGTACCAAATCGTGCAAGTAATAAAACCGGTAAGAACCGGGATATCGTCCTCAAGGATCGAGCTAATTTACTAATTACGTTAACAATTACTAATTGAACCAATTTGAAAAGGTTTGTTTGAAAAGGTTGAGCTATGAAGCTCGAATTAAAGCAATAAATTATTTTTGGAGTTTTTTAAATAAAGTTAAACTAGAAAACGTTGACGAACTACGATAAGAATGAATGCTAGGGATGAACGTCTTTTGCTTTCGCACTATATGTAGCCGGTTTAACATCAAGGATATCTCTCTCTATATTTTGCTACCGAATTCGTTATAATAACTAAGTCCTAATTCCTTAGGTAACTAGTCCTTTATAGATTATTAAAACCCCTAATTCCTTAGGTCATCCTAATTACCTACAAGCCTTAAACGCTAGAGTCCGCACGTACAACAATTCGGAGAATATCCCTAAGCTACGAATTGCAGGAATTGAAATTCTACGATTCAAATATAAGAACTTCCATTAAAATATCGAATAAAGATAATCTCACAATTTCCCAATTGTAAATGATTAAAACTAAATTTCAATTCACAAGATACGAGAGAAACAATAAACACAATCAATACCAAAGCTACCTAGTGCTCTATCAAGATCAATTCATCCCTAACAAGAGGGGTTTAGTTACACATGATGAAAGATAAAAGAGAAGGGAAATTACAAGAGAATAACGATGATGATGATGACATTGAAGCTTCAAACTTGTTCCCAATGCTTGAATCTTCAAGAGCCAGTACCGCAACGCGCGTTCTCTCCGGTGTGCTAGGGTTTGGATTCGTGTAGAAGTCGGAAGATCCTCAAAACGCAGGCTTTTGCGTGTTTTATCGTGTTTTCAAAGAATCGGCGCCTCGTTGGCGCCTCCGGCGACTAACTTAAGCGCCACTACTGTGGAGGGCGCTACGATGAATCGGTGCCTCACCGGCGCCTCATGCGGCTTGATGGGGCGCGAATGGACGAGGACTTTTTATTTCTCGCACTCCTTTGTCGCCTCTTTGGCGCCTCATGCGCGACGATTCAGCGCTTCGGGCAGTATGCAAGCTCATTCCTTGGCACTTTTTCGTCCGATTGCTTGCATTTCTTCGTTCTTCCTTTCACCTAGTCACGGGGCACAAAAACACCACAAAAACCAAGCGTAAACACTGCAAAGCAATACAATTTCAACTAGCACAATTTACTCTTTTAGTGTTGCCATTTTCCTACATTCAATAAAATCTTCACATAAAATTCTCTTTTCCATACTAAGAACCATCATGTGATGGGGATTCATCATCGATCTCCTCGTAGAAGCATGCAATCGGTTATGCCTCCTCGTCCTCGTGCTCGGAGCAGCAAATGACTCCCCTCTCTCTGTGATAGGAGATACCTCCCATCTCCTCGGGATGATCGCTCACATCATGCTGTGATTACTCTAGGACAATCTGCACGCAAAGGAAAAAAAATTAGTAAAAAAAATAAAAATAAAACTTCCCATCGTATATACATAAAAAATAGGGTATATACGATGCTTATTATTTAGGCGTCGTATATATGTTGTGCTGTACGTAAATGCAAGTGGCTGATTTCTATACGCTGAATAACGTATATATGATGGGTAAATAACAAAGCAGCATCGTATAGGTGGATGAAGATGTATATACGAGTGACACTAAAATGAGGCGCTCATATATACGTTTCAGATATGTATATGCGAGTGAAAGGTGGTCAATCGTAGATATGACCACTAATGTGAAGAAATTGAGATTTTGTAAAAACGCAGGGGTATTTTTGTCTTTTCACACAGGTGTGTGGGGGTATGGGGAAAAGGTGGGGTACAAAAAAAACCCTTTTTAAATGCTGACATTAATTAAATGGAGTATATTAGTAATAACTGTTTTGAATAGCATTTTTTTTGTCGAGAGGTTTTTGATCCCGCTCTAGTGCGTAGGGGAAGGGGTTTAACTAATCCAGAGTTCAGCCGAGAGGTAAGTAAAATCTGGCTCCAATTTGTCTGATTTCTGGGGATCAAACTCAAGTACAAGCAGAATCTGTACCTTTAGATGTAGTGCATTAACAACTTGCACACAAATTTTCGTTTAGTATATTTTTACTTCTTTTGATTTTATCGGGTAGTATCAAATTAAAATTTCCATCATCTCTCTACACTACGTAAGTCTAACTAAAGTGTAAGGTGGCATGTAATTTACACTACTACACAAGTTGATTTATTTTTAGTTTTTAATATTAAATAAACGGGGGCAAATCCTAGAACGAATTATACAAAATGATACGCGGAGAAGAAACTCCTAATAAATAAGCGTGCAAAAGATGCATAATACCATGAGGCTACCATAGTGGGGTGGGGAAATGTTAGTTTAGGGACTTGAACCTCTTGACTCATTTAGTGACACTTTCTTTCAGGTATCCTTACCATTTCATGCTGTGAAATTCTACCAAGTTGATTTAGCTTATCTTTCGTTTCAGATTTTTCATGCAAGAAGTGGATGGAAGGTTCTAGTTGAATAGATCTATCGCAAACAACTTCAATATTGACTAGTCTTAGTGTGTGTTTGGATGATTGTGAAATTGCGGTGACGACCCATGTTGATTCAAAAGCTACACTTTGTAGCTTCTAAATATCACGGTGAAATTTAATTGATTTTGACTTCAAAGAAATTACAATGGAATGAACGATGTTCCAAACACACAATTAGTCTACTTTTAGATACTGCCCAATGATATGAACGATGTTATAAGATATAAAGCATAAAATTAGTCTACTTTTAGATACTGCAAAAATTTGATACAATTAGTCTACTTTTAGATACTGCAAAAATTTATCATATGATAAAATAAAATTTGAGTTTATACCATGCTTTAGATGAAGTTTTTTTTTTCTTTCAAACATATTAAGATATAAAATAAATACTCCCTTCGGACTCGTTTATAAACAAAAAAGAAGCAAATTTATTGGACTCAAATAAAAGCAAATGTCAACTAATTCTACTTCTTTTAATGCTATGTGTTCGGTCCTGGAATTCAGAATACCTTATCCGAGGAGCCCTGGGAGATCTTGCTTTCCAGTCCTTGGAGGTTGTTGCCGACTCTGGAGGGTTATCCTCGGGAGCTTCGAGCTGGTCTTCGTCCCACGTCGGGTGGGGGGTACCTACAGACACTCTGATGCCTAAGTCAGTAGACGAATATGCGGAATCTACAAGAATGAAAGAGTACCTGGAATTGGAGGCTTGCACCCCTATTTACAGACGAAGCAACTTGGTTATGTCCGCCGATCCGCCGATTGATCTGGCCGTCGGTCTTCGGTGTCCGAGCGAAGCGTGTAGTACTTGGTACCGAGGTGTTTCTGGGCCACACTTCTAGAGAGTCATTGGGCCAGACCCAATGTTCAATGGGGCTTTTTGCCCAAGTCGGAACACTATGATTCTACAAATATCCTTATTTAATTCTACTATTACAACTAAAAACATTGCACGTTCCCAAGAAAGTAAGGGTATATAAGTAAACTAATTAATTTTTTTATGAAACCAAGAATATTAAATGATTATAACTAACTTTCTTAATAGGTGTGAAATTAACTTTTTGCTTATAATTGAGTCGGAGGAAGTAATAAAATGGTGTAACATTTTATTAAAGAGACAAACCAACTTTGTTGGTTTAGTGGCTTAATTTACTCGAGACATAAGCGATCGATTCAAGACTCTCGAGTTCAATTCTTGCAGTGGACAAACTCAAAGTTAACTATGAAAATGTTGACTCTAAACACGAGAGATACTCGGTAGGTAGCCAATAATAGTAGCCAAATGTAACAAGTAAGAGATAAGAGACATGCATAATCATAAACTAGAGAAAATTGGACACTTGTAATTTACAAAAAAAAGTCATCTAATTTGGTAAAAAAAGAAGTCATCTAATATTCAAATGGTTTTGTACCTAATAAAAAAAACAAAGATGTCGGTCAGAGGATTGATCCGGTACTCTAGAGGAGTACTTTCTAGATGATGGTCTAGTATTTTACTAAAGAGGCAAACCAACATTGTTGGTTAAGTGACTTAATTTACTCTGGGATATAGAGGATTGATCCGGTACTCTCGGGCTCGATTTTTGCAGTGAACAAACTTAGTGTTTATTATGAAAAATTTGATTCTAAGTACGAGGGACACTTCGTGAATAACCAACAATAATTTGAATCCGTCGAGATCACACTGTTCAACACTGATTTTGTCAAATATGGGAATCAAACCTAGACACACCCGATTCACCCCCCTATCCAGAATAGATTAAGCCTTTAGTACAACAATGTTGGTTGTTAATTGTCATCCCTAATAATACTGATTTAATATTTCACAATTCACTCTAATAAAGTACCGAATCTGCAAAAAAAAAAATACTCAAATAATTTCACAGATCGCCAAATGTAATAAGGAAGAGATATGCATAATCATAAAGTTACAAAAAAAAAGTCATCTAATATTCAAATAATTTTGTGCCCAATAAAAAAAAACACAAATGTCGGCCAGAACACCCTTGTGCCTTGTCCACTAAGCTTACCGTCTCATCAGAATACAAATAAACAAACACCGCTTTAGGGATGAAACGCTGCGTTTCACAGTGACGGGTTTCTGAATCTCATCACTTTTCAGTTAGAGCGCAACCGTCTCCGTCATCTCAAATCCAACGATCCAAATCAACCCCTTTTCTTTCTTCAATTTCAATTGGTATCATTCCATTCCCTTCCATTTTCTGTATCACCGTTCATTCCTTTTTTCTTCTTGATTTTTCAATTATTCTTTTTAGTTGATTCCAGTGTATTATATTATATATTCACTTTAATTTTTCTGCATTTTGATGCCATAACATAATTCTCTCACAGGTTCTAGAACAACAATAGTTATAGTATACGATTAGAACAATGGATACTCACAATGCTGAAGATACTGTTGATGTTGATGTTGATGTTGGAAGTGTTGGAGATGTGATTGGCGATGATGACACCACAGAGCTAAGAAGTTTGGAATTGAGTCTAGCGTGTTTCTCTGAGAAAGTTACAAACTTGAGCATATTTATGATGCATTTGGAAACCCTAGAGGGTGAATTGGAGGGTTTTATTTTGAATGAAGAAAATAACATGGATATGGATTGTGTTAGAAAGGGTATGGAATTTGATCTATTATGTGGGGTGTTGGGTTCTGAGGTCAGTGATTTGGATTTGTTCTTAGATACCCTTTATGCTGAGATTGCTGATGCTAAGGGCAAATTTTCCTCTTCCAATCCCTGGCATGGCAGGTTACTTGAATCTGAACAATGTTTGGTGCAGTCTGAGGAGCAGTTTTCTGAGATTAAGAAACAATCTGTTAGTTTTCACCGGACTTTGTCTTCTTATAAGAGGGAAGAGAATGGTATGTTGAGATGATATCATTGATCCATTCACTCATTTATGTAGTTTTTGTTTTCTTTGCACATTCATTGCTTGTTTTTATTTTTCATACCTTAATTTTGTCGTTTTCATTAACTTGTTAGGAAAGGGTAGTGTTCTTTTATGTCTGTCTCGTTTCTGGGGTCCACTTCAATTTCCATGTCATATTGTGTGTGTGTAATGCTGTTGCAACTGGAAGTTGGAAACGCCTCTCCTGCATTAATGGATTATTATTTTTGTTTAAACAATAAAGAAAGAAAAAAATGTGAACAACATTGAACTGAACTGACTCAAAATGATTAATGTATGACCAATAAGAATACTTTTATCTGAATAATTTTCTATTTCTGACAAACGTTTGTTGTCCTTGTTTTCCTTTCTATGGATTTTCAGTGACAGAAGGTAATGTTGAAGAGGGTGGAATTGTCCAAGAGGATGATCAGTCTTTGAATGTAAACACCGTTTTAAACATGCAAACGGTTGAGCAGCAAAGGAACGTGCTGAGGATGCTCGAGAAATCTTTAGCAAGTGAAATGAGTCTCGAGAAAAGTTTCAATGATTCAAGGCAAATTGAAGAAATGCTAAAATTAAAGATAGTTTCTTTAGAGGAACAACTAATGCTCATGGAGGAAGAAGCAATTGATGTTTCGGAAAGGTGGTTTGAGGCAGACAATGCACGTGAAGTCCTAAAGGGGATAACGAATGAATTGTCAGCTAGACTCAAGATGTCTCAGTTCAACTTGAACGGCTTGAGCCAGCGTGAATCTGAGCTCAGAGCTAAGCTGGAAACTTCTATAGAGCAATTGAATAGCAGGGATATTAGTTTGGACAACACTGAAAGCAGCACTGCTGAAGATAAATTAGTTCATGCCAATTCTGAGACTGCCTCTTTAAGTGACAAGGTGCATTCTCTCGAGAAGCTGCTAAAAGAAACTGAATCCCAGCTACTGAATGTGAGGGCCTCTGCTGATGAATATCAGAAACAATACAATGTTCTGTCTTCTGAAATAAGAGACATGGATAATATTATTATTGAATTGAAAGAAAATGTGTCGAATGCAGAAAGTCGGGCTAATGCTGCAGAAGCTCAGTGTAAATTGCTGACCGAAACTAATGATGAACTCAACAAGGAGCTGGCTCTTTTAAAAGATGGTGGTGGCACATCTGAAACTGTAGAGTCTCTTGAGAGGCAGCTAAAGGAATCTGATTTGCGGCTGCAGCATGCAGTAGCTTCTGCTGAAGCTAGTCAGGAGAAGCAAAAGATGTTGTATTCTACAGTTGAAGATATGGAACATGTGATAAAGGACCTTAAGTCAAAGGTTTCTAGAGCCGAGAGCCGGGCTGACGATGCAGAGGATAAGTGTATCATATTATCTGAATCTAATGTTGATCTAAACGAGGAAGTAAGTTTCTTGAGGAGTAGATTGGAATGCTTGGAGGGGTCGCTGAACCAAGTAGAGGAAGCAAAAATGACATCGGCAAAGGATATTGGAAAACAGACTAAAGTTTTCAAAAATTTGGTGACACAGCTGGCTTTTGAGAGAGAGCGTCTGAATAAGCAGGTGAAAACTATGCTTTTGAAATCTATTTCAGGCCACTACATTATACCGCCTCTTGCCTCTGGCCTGCATGATGTTTAATTTGAGTGTTTCTTGCTCATTAATCAACAGAAACAGTTTCAGTATCATTTGATCTGCGTTTAAAATTGGCTATTCTATTAATATCTGCACATGAAACTGCGTGCTGATTTGTTTTTTTGGTGTCAAGTATGTGAATGGCAATTGAACAGGCACAATCTCTTTTTCTCTTCTTTGATTTTTCCACCTTCTGCCCTTTTAGTTTAGCTAGTCCAGCATCTGTTATGCATGGAGTTTTTTCACTTTAAAAAATATGAATCAACTCCATAGAAAATTCTGAGGATGAAAATTTAGCAGTATTTTACTTGGCAGATAGGATTCATAGGGGTTTCCCAATTTTGTTTAAAACATTTATGTCATGTTGATTGATGAATTAGAAAAAAAATAATTACATGTAAGCAGAAAGACATGTGAGATATTCCAAAGGGAAAAGCTTTTGGTATTAAGAAGTCAATCTTAGTTAAAGGTAAAGGGACTGTGTTATTGTTAGGCCACTCAAGGACTTTATAATACCTGTTCATGGTTAGTTGTTAATGTTGTACTTTATTTGCAGCTATCTTCCTTAGCAAGTGAGAACAAAATTTTGGTAGTGAAGCTAAAGCAGACATATAAGGATCCTTCTCAAAAAGTTAGCGTGTCTTTGGTCCCTGACCATGAGGTTGGTACTTCAGACTTTATAAACCCATTTTTTAGTTGTTAATCTAATGATGTTTTTTAGACTTTATCATCATTTTAGAGAACATATATTTTTGATGGAAAAAATGATTTGCTAAGTAATGATTTTTTTAACGAAGAAAGTATCTTGGAGATCAGTGGTGAACTATTTTTTTGGTTATTTTGGCATGGGGCGGAGGGGAGGGATCAAACGCGCCTGACGTGGCAAAATTTGGCAAAATTAAGTATCTTGGAGATCAGTGGTGAACTATAGAAAAATACTTGTCACAAAAATGTTCTTTAGACAGTTGTTTAAATCCCCTCCGAATTTTCCACTTTTTCTTATTTTGTTCTTTATTCTTTCTGAAATATTATATATATGTCAGAATAGTAAATGTAATACTATTTTATCATTCTCATCTGCCCAGATGCTGAAGTTCATAACAGTTTACATACATGAGCATTGAGCATTAAGATAAAAGAGGATATAAGAATTTAAAGGGCCCATTTGGATAAACAACTTAATTAAGCGCTTATGGCATAAGCGCTTATACTGTTTATGTAATAAAAAAAGACGAAATAAAGTTAAACTATTTTTCTATAAGCCATAAGCTGTTTTCATAAGCTATCATTTGGAGCTTATGAAAATTAGTGAAAAACAACTTATGAACATGTCATAAGCGGTTTCCATAAGCCCTCCCAAACAGTTTCACAAGTGCTTATGCTTGTAGATAAGCTCAAATAAGCCCATCCAAACGGGCCCAAAAGTTAGAACGCACAAAAGAGCAATATGCACAGTGCAAAATTCTAATTGTTGCTCCTGTATTCCTTTTCCAGGTAAACAGGACATGGAGAAATTTTTCTGAAGATGATAATAATGAAGTAAAGTCAAACTCTGTGCCAGTGGCAGATGTTGGGAGTGTGAGGAGAATAGATGCAGGAGCTCTTAGTTTTAAGCACTTGTTCATATCAGTGTTTGTCTTACTGCTTTCAGCTATGACCTATCTGTATTTCAAGGAAATCGATGTCAATTTATGAATGGATTGTCACCAGGAATTTATGCATTCTTTTTAGGATAAGGTAGGAGACTACTGGTGGCACGAGCATCTAGTTGGGGGCTTGAGGAATGAAGTTGAAGGTTTAATGCAAAGCATTGTGTAGTAATCAAATTTTGTTCTAGTAGTACTTTCTCTTGTGGTAGATATTATCCTACAATAGCATTGGTGCCTTATAGGAAAGTCACGCATTGTTTTAGTGAAGATTTTCCCATATAATTTTCCACACTATTTGTTTTAAACAAAATTGATATGTAAGATATGGATGGTTTTTTTAAGGTAAGCAATCTACTAAAATTTTCGCTAATGATATAATTGTTATTACCGGCGAATATACAATAATATATATAACAAATTGAGTACACAATCTTGCTCAAACCAATTTAGTGTTCAAGAATAATTTTTGTTTTTGTTTTGAACGTCTTGATGATACTCCTTTCTTTAGCATTGTGCATGTTTGCTAGAGCCAAAAGTGATTCAAGAAACAAACTTGATTTTGGTATGTTTGAGTGTTCTCAAATTTGTAGCATTTGCCTCAGAATGTGATTTTTATGTAAATGTAAACATGAGCCATTTTATACTCATCTCACTTTTAATTAAAATTCATGCAAAATCAATTTTAGCTACCGTAGAACCAAAAATACAGTTAGCTTTGAATGATACACAGATGCAAACAGAGAGGAACCACGGTCTAAATCTGTGCACTGCTGAGAAACAGGAACAGGATTGATTGGCTGAAATGATAATAAGAACAGAATCAGAATGAATTGAATTATTCGCCAATATCTAATAAGATCACTGAAGGAAATGCCACAGGCCTTGATAGCTTTCAAATATAAACAGAAAAAGAAAAAAGAAATCTGTTCAAATCAATCCATTTGCAACTAGTTAAATTTCTGTTCTAGGGGACATGCTGTGTATGGTTTGACAAGCTCCAAATTTAGCTTTAGTATCAGTGCAAAAATTAAAAGTTCCCTCCATTTAAAAAGAAGTATAACTTAGATCCACCCACCAGTTCCATTTGATAGCTGCAGGAATCTGTTCATATAAATCCCAAGGTATGAAAATGAGTATATGGCCAATGAATTAAATGAAGAACCTCTAGAGAATCTAATTCAAAAATCTTGTTATTTCCTGTTTGATATACATTATCACATGCTTGGATCCTCTCCTCCACACCACCTTCAACCACGTATTCGTTGTTTTAAAACCAATCTGCATGGATGATTATGAATATATCAAGATATGAAGATTGTTGGATAAACTATTCAAACCCTAAGAGGCCATCATACCAAGCCAATCTCAGATTGCCACAAGCTACCCCTTGGTAAATCATAAGAAGCCATCAATCTCAGCATGTGAAACAGTTTCTCAAGCTACTATTTAGTAATAAGGCAACCTGGATGGCAATTTGGTTCCACTTTTCTTTCAAGTTGTTCAGTTCTTGCTTAAGAGTCTCCTGCTTGTAAGCTGGATGTAGAAATCTCCACTGAGCCATTGTTGGAAGCTTTTGGATTCTTTTCTACATTATCTCACACTACAGATGGTGGTTTTGTGCCCTTCATAAGGATCATCATGTTCTTCCACTTCCTCATCATCAAGGAAATCAATATCAGGTACATATCCATCCCATTTCATCTCATCCACAAGTAAATGAGTTTGCTGATATATCTCTTCAGATCTTGGATGTGCTTTGTCTCCAACAAGAAATGCATGCACCTCGTCTCGTACCTCAATCCAGCTACAACCTGGCTCCTTTTTTAGTTTACAGCTCTTCATTATACTTCTTATTTTTGCAACCTCGTCCCAAATCCCTGCATTCGCATATACATTTGACAAAAGAACATATGCAGAAGAATCTTGAGGGTCCAATTGCAATAAGGAATTGGCTGCTTTTTCTGCAACTTCCACATTCCCTTGCATCTTGCAAATACTAAGCAAAGTTCTCCAAATTACATCATCAGCTTTAAAAGGCATGCTTTCAACGAGCTTCAAAGCTTCATTTACTTGGCCTGATCTCCCTAGTAGATCTACCATACATGAATAATGCTCCATTTGGGGATCTAAGCCATAATGACTTCGCATTTGGCGGAAGTACCGCAGCCCTCTGTCCACATAACCCATATGTGCACAAGCTCTGAGGACTGAAATAAAAATTGTATGATTTGGTTTCACATTGAGAAGCTGCATCTCCTCAAATAATTTAATGGCATTTTCTCCTAGACCATGGTATGCATATGCACAAATCATGGCACTCCAAGTCACCAAATCACGCTTAGGTGCTTTCTCAAACATTAGCTGGGAATCCTGCATACTTCCACACTTTGAATACATATCTACAAGAGTGCTGGCTATATAAACATCTGAGTGCAACTGTAGCTTAAAGATTTGTGCATGAATCTGCTTTCCAAGTTCAACAGTAGCCAAATTAGCACAAATATCAAGTACTGTAGCATACGTGAAATTGTCAGGCATTATGCCCACTTCCAGCATTTTAGAAAAGTATTTCAGAGCATTTTCCCCTTGCTTTTGCAATGAGAATCCTGAAATGACTGAATTCCAAGAAACAGTTGTTTTCTCTTCCAATCTCTCATGGATCTTTTCTGCCTCCACTAGCATCCCACATTTGCAGTACATATCAATAATGGCACTGCCAACAAACCAGTCTAACCCCATCCCAGATTTAATAATTCTTCCATGAATCTCCATACCATAGTTCAAAGCTTGCTGGCCAGCACATGCCTTTACAACACTACCATAAGTAAAATCATCAGGTTCCATTGTTGACCGAAGCATTGAAACAAAAAGTGATAGTGTTGTTTCTACTTGTTCATTTTGCTCATGAGCTGCAATGATTGCATTCCAAGACACGGCATCCTTTCTTTCCATCTCATAAAATATGAAACAAGCTTCCATCAGAGCTCCACATTTTCCATACATGTCTAAAATGGTATTTGCAACACAGATATTAAACTCTAAGCCACATTTTACAGCTAATCCATGTAGTTGAATCCCCTCCAAAAAGCCTTTGATCGCTGAACAAGCAGTCAAAGCACCAGACAAACTAATTTCATCAAAGCCAAGATAAGACTTCTGTAAAGCCCGAAAAATCGATAAAGCTTCATGACCTTGGTCTTGTCGAGCATATCCAACAATAATGGCATTATGAGATTGCCGAGTAGGGTTGCGGAATCTGTTAAATAGGCTTCGGGCATCTGCCATTCTATCACATTTTGCATACATGTCTAATGTGGCGGTTCCTACTATACTATCATATCCAAAATTAGTCTTTAGAGCATGAGCGTGCAACTGTGTGCCGAATTTAAGTGCAGATAATCCAGCACAAGACCTAAATGCACTAGCAAAGGTTGATTGACTCACCCCCATACCTTCTTTCTGCATATCCTTATACAGTTTTAATCCCTCAATGAATTGATCATTCCGAACATAACCTGCAATTACAGCACTCCAACATACAGAATTTCTTTCAGGCATTTCATTGAAAACCTGAAAAGCATGGTCTAGTTTCTTACATGTTGAGTACATATCTACTAGAGCAGTGCCTGTTACTACATCCCTGTCAAAACCCATCTGAATTGCAAGGCAATGTACTTGAACTCCTAAACAATAGTCTTCAACCCCACAACAAGCTTTCAAAACAACAGCAAATGTAGCATAGTCATGTGGGATATTCAGTGATCTCATATTGACAAAAACTTCAATCGTTTTCGATGAATGCCATTTTGCAAATAGCAGGAAAGCAAAGAATTCCATGAAACAACATCTCTGTCAGTCATTGAATCAAACAAGAACTGAGCAAATTCCATGTTCCCAATTCCAGCATAGCCAAATATCATGGTGTTCCAAGAGATTATATCCTCTGAGGCATTCTATCAAACACCTTGAATGCATAGTTCATATTGGAACACTTACAATAGAATTGAAGTAAACAATTGGCAACATAGATTGTGGGCACAAAACCAGTTATTGTCATCTGGGCATGGGCTTGTTTGCCAGGATTTAGAGCTTTCAGATTGGAACATTTTTGGAAAATATGGGAAAATGTTAGTTTCTTGGTGAGGTTCATTTGGATTGAGGAAATGGAACAAATTGCAAAAGGTGGCAAGATTTTGTTGAGTGAGTTGAGTCTTGCAAGAAAAAGGCCACAAGACAAAATACGATGTAACATCTATCGACTATTGCAATGATAAAATGCATGAATTGGCTTGTCTTGGCGGGATTTTGATCCTTAATAACAAAACAACGGCTATGTATGTAACCCTCGTATAAACTCTCTAATTTTTTTTTCTCTTTATAAACTGAGTATCTTGTACGTACAATTGGTGCGACAATCCTTCGAGTCAGGTAGAACCACAATGACGGCAAAACTATTTTTCAAGAAGTTTAACACTATTACATGCACAAAACTGGATTCGAACCCAAAATCATAATTAAGTTGAAAGAGACTCCTACTATTTCATCCAAGTGTTCTTAGATATAAACTCGTTAATATATAAATTATAAAAATCTCTTAAATAATTCCTATAGTTTATCTTCCTCAGTGAATTTAGTCCCTCAAAATTGTTCACCATGGACTCAATTGATGGGTTGAAATTTAAGGACTATTTAATAGATTATTATACTTTATAGACTAAGTTGGAGGAAGGGTAACACTTAAAAGACTAAATTGAGAGTTTATTCAAAGTAAACTAGTATTTTACCCGTGCATATGCACGAGTGATACTATTTTTATTATAATTATCTATGAAATTACTAATACATTAAAAGTTGCAAACAACTCACAAATTTAGCTTTAGTAAATTGATGTATTTATTATAATTATTTGTTTAATTTATTTATTCAAAGTAAATTGATGCATTGAGGCGAATTTATAATTTTCTTGAAATCATGTATACGCGGAAATCATGCAATGCGGGACTTGGGTTTTTGAGTTTATTGAAGATAATTTAACTACTTCATTCGTTCTTAGTCTTTGGTATTTTTGGATCATTACACACAAATTAAGGTATATTTATTTTGTGTTAGCATCTGTGATAAAATACTAGTACTCTCTTTGTAGTTGTCTTGGATAATTGAAATCAAAATAAAAGAGTTAAAAGTTGTTTAGTCTCTCTAAAAGACTCAACAAATATAAAAAAATATATTTTGAAAAAATTTGGTAAATTAAATATTAGAATTTTAAAAGTACTATTATTTTAGGACAAAAATAAAAGACCAAAAATACCAAAAATATCAAAAAAAGTCAGATATTACGCAGGTGACGACTACCCTTTTCTCTAGAGACACCATATTTTCATTAATATAGACTATAGAGTAGACTCTAACTTGAGCATTATAGTCCTTGACAAGTATTGGCGTAGGGGTGTGCATGGTTAAAGAACCAAACCAAATTAGACCATATTTATGGTTTGGTTCAGTTTTCGAATTCAGAAACCAGTTTCATAAAAACCGATTTTTTGGACAAACCGGTTCTAGTCCTATATTGATTAGAAATAAGATCTCAAGAGTATAATAATAAAGGGATATCTCACTTTACAAGTTTGTTTTGTTGGGTTGAATTAAGTCCAAACTACATTCTAAGATCAAGTGATCGCCACCTTTTGCTCAGTAAACAACATCTTAGTCGTTCATCTTGATACTCAACACAATATCAAACCTTTTTCAATAAGACTGTTAGGAGTGGTGTGATGCAAGAGTATAATCTATTATTAAGTGTGAGAATATTTCTGAACCTTTACCTGAAAGGTTAATTTTCTTGGTGAGTTTATGTGATTGGTGGTTTTGGTATCCAATGTCTAGGTTTTGTTTGGTGCATAATCTGAGAGGTTACAATTGAAATGGCTGTCACAGTTTGCAGCAGTAAACCATATATAGTAACTGTTTATACCGTTATATATAAATGCATTGACATTACAACAAGTGCCACAAAATTCTGTGTCAGAGATCTTCTGGTGGATTTACTTTACCTATCCACTTTTTCAGATTTGTTTTTGAACTAGTATAAGAATTGGATGACATAAAACAAAACAAAACAAAACTTGTCATTCTCATGTTTTACATTATTTCGCTGATTAATTCCATAGTGTCCACATTGGCAATTCAAAAAAAAGCACTCATCCCTCTAGAAACATTGGTTTTGTATGGCCCTTGAGAGTGCCCTTGGTTCATAATTTTTTTATTTTAAGTGTAAGTGGGGACTAAAATTCATTATTTGTTACTTCAATCATTCTTGCTTTTGAAAATGATGATATCAACAAGAGTTTCTCTAGCTAGTTGTGCCTAGTGCTCCCTTTGTTTAGCTTTCTTTAGCTTACGTTTCCTTTGTTGTTCTCATTACCCTTTTGTCTTACCCTTTCACTAGTTTATAGCACACCCAACAAAACATTGATACCACCTGTTAACTCTGCTCTCTACATAGGCCAGTGTGTCAATGTGCGAGCCTCCTTATTGGTAGGCTTAAGGAAACACAATCTCCTAGCATCTATATAGTTTGATTTAGCGGTAAACAGTTATTTTAGTCTCTGAATGTGTGAGGAGCTGTTATGGATTATAATGACAGCACCTTAGACATTGGACTAAAATGGTTGTTTACCATTTGATTTAGATCCGAGTTTTTGTAGGTCAAAGGGGCACCAATGGCTACAAACTTTTTGAAAAATTTAATTGTACTATTGTACTAAGCCCACAAATTTTAAAAACTAAAACAATTACAAATCTTGCCCTGCAAAGTCTACCGTAAATTGGGGAATGATTATCTTATGTGATACGAGTTGGTGAAATCATAACCGCCCATTAATGAGATAGAAAAATTTTAAAGGTGAAATTTGTATTATGTTATTCTCTGAAGTTTTTTTTTCCATTTGAGAGAATTCTTTTCCACCCTTAACCTAGTTGACCCACGTAACAATTGGTCAAGTTCCGACTATTGGTTTGATTCTATCATAGAGGCACAGATGAAAATAAATGAGTTATGTAAATGTTTAACCAACATACTCCCTCCGTTACACAACATAAGCAAATTGCATAATAATTGACCCCATCAATTTTTGTTGTAAAATAATAATATATTTTGATTATGTACGTAAGCTTATCCATTATTAGGCATTATGTAAAAGTGACACTTCTAGACAAGAAAATAAATTATGGTCAAGGAGGCACTGAATTCTGAACAATTTGGCAAGCTGATTGTAGAGACATTAAATATAAAAACAAAACCATAAGCATAGGGGAGGACCAGAATCAGACATGAGACAACAAAAGAAGAATCAGCATATCATACATATAAATAATAATTATGTGCTATAATTATAATGGCATTGGATACCTCAATTTTTGAAATTTGAATGCAAGATGCAAGTGGATTATGCAAGCTCATTAGTTTATATAGTGCAGCTTATACTTTATTCTCTTATAGTTAAATTAATAATTAATCCTTGGCTTGCTCTAATGGCTACAATTTTTTTTGTTCCTTTTTATTGGTTCTGTTTAATCAATTTGAGCTTTTAAGTTTTGATTGTAGACCTCTGGTCTTTATCCATAAGTGAAAGCTGATTTTCTCATGCTTATACTTTTAAGCATTGTTCCACTTCTACATACAGGGACGGATCCATGTTGAGCTAATCGGGGCATTTGCCTCCACTTATTTCAATATTTTTAGTCTATATCACTACAAGAATAAGTGAAATTAGAAGGCGTAACTTTTCGGCGGATTTTAATCCCCCAGAAACTTTCCGGCGGATTTTTGCATTTTCTGGCGGATTTAGTCTCCCAAAAACTTCCGGCGGAATTTGTGACATTTGTGGCGGATTTATTGCATTTCTGGCGGATCATAAAAGAGGAAGTAATTTTCGGACAAAAAAAAATGGATTCCGCCGAAAATTAGCGTAAAATCCGACGAAAACTCAACATTGAAATAGGCGGGATTTTTAAATTTGAAAATCCGCCGAAAATGCAAGTGAAATCCGCCGGAAAGGACTCCTCGGTCCACACGAGTCAATCCGCCAAAAATTCAGTTATATCCGCCGAAAACGAGCTCTTTTTACACTTCCCTTAAATTTTGCACTCCATCTTCCTTCTTCCTTTATTTTCTTATTTTCTTGACTTCTTCTTTCCTCTTCTTCCTTCTTCACCTACGGCTCCCCTCAACTTCTTTCTTCCTCTTCTTATTTTCTTCTCTCTTCTAATCGCAAGTTCTCTCTCTCCCTCTCTCTTAACTTCCCTTCAAATTTCTTCACTCAATCTTCTATCAAATTCAGTTTTTTTCTTCTCCTCTCTCAAACTTGTGCAATCTTCCACAACACAACAATGGCAGCATATTACACTGACTTAACAACTAATAATACAAATCTACTACCAGGCGAAACACGACCTAGCAGGGTCCAACATAAAATTGAAAGAAGGAAAACACCATAAATAAACCAGCAGTGGCACCACCAAGTTTCTGTTTAGGAATAAAAATTCAAATTGATGAAAATCAGGGAGGAGGGAATGGTGAGACAAGAGTTTTTTTTTTTAAATTTTTTATGGTATTTGCGGCGGAAATTGGGTTATTTTCAGCGGATTTTTTTACATTTGTGGCGGATTTTCCCCTGGAAATTACCGGCGGTTTTTAGATGGAAAAATCCGCTGAAAATTTTCGCGGAAAATCCGCGAAACATTCATGACGACAAATTTATCGTGAAAAATCCACTAAAATACACGTAATAGCGGCGGAATTGGGTATTTTTTGGCGGAAAAATCCACCGGAAAAACCCATTTTTCTTGTAGTGTATGTGTATATGGTTAATAAATTTGGTTTGCCCCCATAAAAAAATAAATGTTGTCCCCATGAGATAGGTTTTATAAATAAATACATGTAAAATGTTATAAGAGATAAAAAAGAAAATACAATTCTATATATTTTCTCTTTTTATTCTTTTAATTTTGACTTCTCTTCTAACATACAAATTGACACTAAACACATTAGATTTTGGGGTTAAGTTTTTTCTATCACAAAACTATGTATTTTGTCAAAATTTACACAACTTTTCTTATATAGAAATATTATGGACCAAAATTTTGCCCCCACCAACAAAAATTTCTAGACTCATCACTGGCTATATATATAATTTTAGTAGCCTTAATTAAATATTCACTTGAGGCCTAAGGTTAGACTCAAAAATATCTTCCAATAATCCTACCCGTTTCTAATGTTTGATCAAGTCATCACTTTTTTTTTTATTGGTAATCATGTTATTGGTTCTAAGTATTTATCGATTTTATCGATGACTATTCTCCACACTCGAGATTTGGTGACACCTTTAGTAAGATCTCCCCTCCCAACACTACAAAAAATAAGCTTATTTGCGAGGGACATTAGCGAAGGACTTTGTGAGGGAATATGGGATGTCGTATGTTTTAAGGTTTAGCGACAGATTTGTAAGTATTAGCGACAGACAGGCCGTCGCTACAGATTGGGCGGGAAGATGAAATTAAAACAGCACGCAAAACTAGCTAGGGTTCTTAGAGACGGAAGATGAGGTCCCTCGCAAACCATTTCTGACCGTTTACAGGTCTTGGTACTTGTGCAACCTTTAGCGACGAACTGTCCGTCGCAACTTCCCTCGCTATGGTTTTAGTTTTTTTTTCCTTTAGAGAATCACACAACACTCTCATTTCCTCACTCTTCTCTCTCACCTACGAACCCTAACCCACCACCACACAACCAGCATCACCTACAAACTCCTCTCCTCTTCCTCTACTGTCTCTCTTACGAATTCCTCTTTTCTCACCCCCAATTAGCAAGATAATTAGCGAAAGAAATGAGACGCTTGGCTGTCAGATTTAGCGAGAGAATTTGAATCCATCGCTAATTATCGACGAAAATGGTCATCACAAATTAGCGAGGGATTCAAATTCTCTCGGTACAAGACTGGCGAGGAGGCTTATAACGACGGAACTGACCCCTCGCTAATTCCTTCACAAACACTAATTAGCGACGAATTTAGAGGCTTAAGTGACGAAAATTTCCCTCAGTAATGGCAATTTTTTTAGAGTGCAACCACGTTGTTTTCATATATAAGGCGCTCGAACTTGAAACCTTCCTTATTAAGAGATCTAAAGTCTAGTTCCACCGTAATCAATTGATGATCACTTTGAAGCTGGATTGGTTTGAGCACAATGCATGAATAGTAAATTAGGATTACAATAAACAAAGTGGTAGCCATTAAATAATAACAAATATTGTTTCATCATAACAATTATCTACTGAAGTTTATAAATATAGCTGCTGATTGACAGATGGCAGAAGTATGTAAAATTTAGGTTTGATAATCTAAGATTGCTGACACCACCAAACAGTTGCAGCAACAAAAATACTATAGCCAATATACAATAAAAATGCATACCCACTAACTTTTCTCATCAAAATATTATTAATGTGAGGGGCACAAAACCATGGTACAAGTATGTACGTAAGCCTCTACTATATTATTGTACGTGCAAGTAAATTGGCGCACCAAGCAAATATCTTTCTTGTCTTTTTGGAAATGAAGAATGCATCTATGTACATAATAAATTTGTTATCCAATTTAAAAGATTCTGTGTCTTCAACTTCTTCATACGGAAGTGCAAAATGGTTCTTGTTTGCTATGTAAATCATATTGATGCTTGGTTATTTTTGGTTAATGTAAGGAAAGAAGAAATGAATTTATTTTTTTATAAATTGGGTATCCTCTACGTGAAATTGTTCAGACTAATCCCTCGAGTCAGGTAGGATCGTGATAGGCAAAAAGCTCTCCTCAAGAAATTTAACTTCGCCGCAGATCTCGCCGCTAGATTCGAACCATAATTTTGGTTAATCTGAAGAGACCCAAACCATCTTATCAAAGTGTTGTTGGGCAGAAGAAATGAATTGATTGATAATTGAAATATTAAATGCCTAGTTAAGTCTATATATTTGTTGAGATCTCAGCCTTCTTGTCAAATTTTGTAAAGCATGAAATAAGCAGAAAAAAAAATGTGGGTAGTGATAGTGGGGTGCACACGCGTGATCTTATGTGACACCACTTCTAGCCATGCTATCTAGCTCATTTCTTCCTTGCTATCTAACCCAAAAACAGAAAGAAGGAAGAAAGACTCACACAAAACAAAAAAATAATGTTAAAAAACTAATTAAATTGATACATGACAAGATGATCCCACAAAACTTATGAAATAAAGCTCTAAGCACTTTTTTTTTTTGTGAAAATCCTCTTAACTAATTCACAACTTGAATACTTGATTGATCTCACTCAAGTGACACCTTAGTACTTAGTTGAAATATTTGTACACATATATATATTTACATAAATCTACGTTTATATATTAAATTTGAGTTCTTAAATTTAAATTTTCATGAAATCACCATCCCCTCTTTCTCATGATGAAGTCGAACATGTTATATTGTTGTTGTGGAGATGGTTCCTTACAAAGGAAAATCGAGTCTCTATTTGTTTTATGAATGGTGTGTTGACTCATCGGTTGTATTGATAGGACTTGTATTTTTTTTTACCTTATGTTCTTGGTGTGGATTGATGCATTGAACTACCCCGAATACTTCTAATTGTGTGTATTGTGAAATACATTTTTTTCGAGTGGAGATCTTCACAAGTACTTGTGAGACGATTTTGGAGAGAGAGTGACACATACAATATAGTAATAAATGCAATAAATAGCATTATCTTTTTGTTTGTGTCACCCTCTCTCCGAAATTATCCCGCAAGTACCTGTGAGGATCCAAATTCAATTTTTCTATCACGCGAATTAAGTTTTTTTGATCATTTTATAAAGTATACTATTGTAATGAATGTAAATAAAATTACTATATGGGAATTAATAAAAATATAAGCTTATATATGATGAGTTTTGTAAAATGTAATAGAACCAAAATTAAGTATTTTGGCCCTTAAATTTAAAAATACTTAATACTATTTATTATGAAGGAGACCTAAATTTTAGGGCAATATATCAAATATATTTCAAATTCATAATTAAGACATATAATGTGTATCCAAAAATGAAAACGCAACCCAAAACAAAATCACAGCAATGTTTTCATTTTCTGTTTCTCGTGATGTAGATGCAAATAATTTTCCTTTTTGTTTCCCAACAATTTTGATTTCCATCATTTTCCCAATGATTTCTATAATACAGTGTTTTTCGATTTGGGTTGTCATGGATTTAAACGGGTTGCTATCGATTGAAGAAGATGAAGATGAATTTAAATAGTAATGGATTGAAGATGAGGAACCCTTAGTGCCATTGGTTTTGGGATTTTTTTTTATTTTGTAAAAATAAATAATATTTAACTAAAAATAATGAGTAAGCAAAAAAAAAAGAAGCCACATAGGCATGCCTAGTCAGTAGTTTAAAAGACACATCAGACACTGGTTAACGGTGTTACCGTTAAAACGTTAAATAGAACAACGGTGTAACGTTTTTTAAAATTAAAGTACATATTCGTTACCCCCGAAAATTTAAAGGACCTAAGCGAAAACGATAAATAAGTTAAGGGCGCGAGATGATATCATGCCTATTTTTTATGAAGGAGACCTAAATTTCAGGGCAAATAATACAAATATATTTCAAATTCATAAGACATATAATATGAAACTGGAATAATATTAGGGAAGTGATATGCATGCCTAATTAAAGAGATGGTGAGCATGCATCTAGTCTAGTCTAGACAAATGGCAAGATTGTTTTGAGGATCGTATATCAAAGAATATATATATATATATGTGTGTGTGTGTGTGTGTGTGTGTGTGTGTGTGTGTGTGTGTGTGTGTGTGTGTGTGTGTGTGTGTGTGTGTGTGTGTGTGTGTGTGTGTGTGTGTGTGTGTGTGTGTGTGTGTGTGTGTGTGTGTGTGTGTGTGTGTGTGTGTGTGTGTGTGTGGTTCATTTCGTTTTGAATATAAAATTTCAGGATACAAATTAACTTTCAAATTCCTCATTATGCACTATAGACTAAAATACATATGGGTAGTTATCACTATAGACTAAATGACATATGGTTAGAACAAAAATGTTATTTAAAAACAATTAGGCAGCAACTAAAAGCTTTGAATTTTTTTTTTGATTAATTTCCCCATTCATTAATTCAACCCCCTTGGATAAAACATTAATCTCAAATAAAATTTATGAGGGGAAGTCATTTTCATAACCTTCTTTTGGGTCCTGTGTTTATCATATTTGTTTATATATAGCATAATCTGTATGACACATTATATAAATCCAACCACTTTTATTACTATACTATATAATACAGGCAAAGAAGCATAGACATATTGAGAAACCCTCTCTTCTAAAACACAAATTTAAGGTGTGCAGTAATAACTAATCCATTAAGAAATCAAGATATTCTACCACTTTTATCACTTAGCACTAACTGATAGATATATAGATAAGTTGAGTTAGCCATTCAATCTTTTTGGGTTTTTTAAAAACATAGTTTAAAAAACAACAACAAATTCAAGCATGCATACTAATAATTAATATAAAATAGCACTAGTTCTTAAGAAACAAAGACTAACACTCTCATTTGTGGATTAAGATAAAATAGGTAATCAAATGCACTAATGCAGTAGACATATTTATGAACAAAGCTCACAAACCAGTTGTCAGTAATGGGAGAAATCAAAGTCCCACTTTGACTAGTAATAAGGCCTTAAGATCTACACTTCTCTCTCGGGTTCCTCCTCGCATGGCCACATGTACAACACCATGACTGAGTTCTCTATATTAATTTTTTTTGGTGTCAAAGGCAATTCTAGGAGAGCTCAAGATTTGTTCGAGTAGATTGGAAAGCCCCCATTTGCGGATGGTTCAAATGTAACACTGATGGTGCCTCTAAAGGCTCTCCTGACCCTTCTTCTTGTGGTGGAATTTTTCGTGACTATAGAGCCTCTATTGTTGGTTGTTTTGCGTCGTTTTTGGGCAATGACACTACCCTTAACTTTGAGTTTTTGACAGCCATGATAACTATTGAGACCGCATATTATAAAGGGTGGTGTGAATCTGGCTAGATTGTGATTCCTCTCTTATGTTGTTGCTGCTTTTAAGAACCTTATAGCATTGTCCCCTGGAGACTAAGAAATCGTTGAGGAAACACCTTGAGGCATTGTTCGCATATGAACTTTATTGTCCCTCGTATCTTTAGAGAAGGAAACAGTTACGCATATAAGTTAGCTGCTTTTTGTCTAATTTGTAGAACTTATACTTGGTGGAGTTTGCCTCCGAGCTTCATCTTAGATGACTTTAGTCGTTATAAGCAATGTTTTTCTTTTTCAAATTTAGATGATTTAACCTTGGGGTTTGGTCTCATTGGTTTTCTTTTTTATCTTCAGTCTGTTGCTTCATTGGTATTTTACAGACAAGAGCTTTGGTTTAGTCCCCCTTAGTCTTTAATGTATTCCATCTCAGTGGAAGAAATTTTATAATTTATAAATCTGACCATATCACAATTGTTAAGCATTTTGACCATGTCACAGTTATGTATGGTACAAGCACAGTGTATCAGTACAAGTACAAATCGGTCAATGAGAGATATATACATAAGGATAAGCTACCTGCTATATACAAATACCTTTATGCTCATTCCAACAAGTTAGAAAAAAGAAAAGAGAGAGAGAGTAAAACAATGAAAAGACAAGAAAAGAAAGAGGGGTCTAAATCTGTCTAATGATATTGTTGACCAATTAGTCCACAAGGGAGGGAAGTGCAGAAAGAAGAGCATTTTGTCTAACTACAATTTTGGTTCCCTGTTCTTCTGATATGATTTAAGCTTTTGATTTAGTGGAAGATGCAATAACAAGACCATTTTTCTTCATTAATTTCCACCATATATGTATCTATGGATCATCAATTTTTCCACTCAGGTGGGTGCAAAATTTTAAATAGTGGTCGCAGTTGTGGTCACATCAAATGCAATCGATGTGACCTTTAATCAATGATAGTTAAGACATAAAAATCTTAATGTCACAGTTCAAATCGTCATTACAGACCTTTATTTATAACTCGATAGGGTAGACTAAATTTGCATTTATTTATGGGAAAACTATATTGTCATGAAACTCAATAAACTACATGGATATCAATTTTTTTAGTGAAATGAATTTCAAGCCATGAATTATGGATTATAAAATTGTATGCTGTTATTAAGGTAGGCATGTATCATTTACTTATTAAACAAAGATTAGCCTTTTGTAAAATGGAAGAGTTGGAACTGTGGGCCTCTTTCTAATTGGATATTGAATAAGTTGTCAACACCACTAAAATATTTGCTAACCCTTTTATTCTCCATTAAGGCTATAAAGTCTTTCACTTTCATGTATATCATCAAGGTTCAAACTTCAAAGTAATGATTTCAAGTAGGTAGCTCGCTTGATGAGCTAAGGAGTATCGAAAGAGTGCAAAGAGGTTCAGGATTCAAACCGTAGAAACTAACATTTTCATCTCCACCCTAACTATTAGCGACAACATTTGCAATTGAGGTCGCACCCGTTGCATGCGACTGCAATTCTTCACAATATCAAGAAATGCGACATGACCACAATTTAAAACCTTAGAAGCTATTATGATTCATTTAGGAAGCTTACCATGATAGCATGCCAAAACATGTAACAGCTACCCAACCTCACACTCACCGATTCACACACTCCTCAATGCAATTATTGAATACTACTTCATATTGAATGGTGGACTCAAATATAAGCGAATATCACCTAACATATATATCCATCTTTAATGTTATTATTATGCCAAAAACACCCTTAAACTAATTCATTAATGTTGAAAAGAGAGGACTATTATTTTGCACTGGCTAATACCGAATCTGTCCACTGCGGGCATCGAATCAGGGAGCACTAAGTTGACTCCACATGTCCCAGGGTAGATTAAGCCACTGAGCCAACGGTATTGGTTATACAATATGTACATATGTCACCTAGTTTGTGCAGGTAACTTCTGTTAACAAAAAATTATTTTTCTTTTTAACAGCTCTGTACAATGAATATGTACAGCAGAAAGATGCATTGCCACATAATTGGTGGGAGAGGGGTAAATGGCTAATGATCTACCTTTTACCTTGAATTTACCATCAAAGCTGTCATAATTATCACAACAAAATAAACGATTAATACCTAACCATACTTAAAATAACATTAGTGCTGCTGATCAAATATTTGGATTCTAGTTACATATATTATGTATTATTGTTTTTAAAGGTCCCAGCATATAAGTGGTTTTTGAGTCATCAAATTCACAAACTTCTCACCTTTTTAAGCTCATTTTTTTTTCTCTAATTTTCTTATCCAACAGAGAATCAGCTCAAAAATATAACATTACATTACGCACTTCATATATAATAAATTGACTTCTTGAACTCCAAAGTTTACTTCTCTGTTCATGCTTTTCTCTAAACAGTTTTGCCAATTGAATTATTATACTCTCCATGACATGAATTGCTTGTAAGACTATGTGATGTAAGCATATTTTTTTGTCCAAAATGATTATCCATTAAACCAACAAGTTGCCTTCCTTTCGCTGCATCACTTGTTATATTGTGTTTATTTATGTGCACCATGTTATTTCATACTTAGCTTGTTCAGTGAATCTAATGCCCCACAAAGCACATGATAAGAACATGCATGTTTTATATTTATACATCAATAAAATATATTTAGCTTATTTAACTTTACAAAACTTCTTTTAAGTAAGACTCAATAGAAAGTATTTAGCTTAAAAGCTGTTTCTTTTATGCAAAATAAAGTAATAATGAATCATAATTCAGATTATCTTAGATGAAATGTCAAATAAACACCACACACACTATGACATGGTCATATTTGGGTTCGAATCCAGGAGCTAGAGCTATCAATTTCGACCTTGCCCAACGGACTAGCGCGATGACCCAGCGTTTTGAGTTGGGTTGAGCTTATTAAATAGAGACCCAAAAAAAGGGTCATACTTCCTACATCTCCCTAGCTACTCACCGGACACCCCCCAAACCCTGTGAAAAGACCAAAATGTCATTAATGATATGTGTGCGCCCCTTTTTTTCTTGGGATTACACAGGTACGAAAGTTTGGTTCTATACATACCCGTCCGGAACCAAACTGCACCATACTGTGCCAGTACTTAATATTTTTTTGAAGCTCTTTTTGAGGTTGGGTCGAGTCGGCCCAATGTTTTAGATTGGTGAGCAAAAAATAAAATACAGCCACACTTTACATGTTGGTCCAATGAGCTAGGCCAAGAGACGACTGGGCTTTTGATGAATTTCTATTAGGAGCTAACGTCCCCATATCACTGAAATTGTGGAAACAGGAGTGGAGGACAATCATAATTCAGATTATAATCCCACCTTTTCTAGACCCCACAATGACAATATTCATTTATTTTTGGCTAAAAGGTACTTTTAATCCTTGCAATTCCAAAATTTTTAAAATAGTCCCTGCAATTAGTAAACGTTACTCATCAGTAGTCCTTATCATTACTACTTTAGTCCTCGCAATTCCATTTAAAAGGTATTTTTAGTCCCGCAAATGTCAAGAAATTGGTTTAGTCCCTCCTTTTAAGAGTAAAGTAACAGAGCAGGGACTAAAGTAGTAACGTTTACTAAATGCGTAGGACTATTTTAAAAATTTTGGAATTGCGAGTGACTAAACCTGATTTTCTTGACATTTGCATGGACTAAAAGACTTTTTTAGCCTTTATTTTTAACACTTAACAGTGTAACTTATGGGACATTATTCAATGAGGCCATTTCACCATTTCCCCTCTCTATATATACTCAATCCACTCTTCTTATCTCCATCTCCAAAACAATTTCACAAACAATTTTTTCTCTCCAAAACCTTACAATCTTTTGTTCATTAGTAAACCATGCAGGCCAGTGAGGTTACAGAACTCAACTATTTACTCACTTCACACCCATCTCCATATCCATGTAACTACAACATGATTCTGAATCAAAACAACATCATCCCCACATTCTACAGTTTCCAAAACCCTTCTTGTCAAGTATTTCCAGATTACTTCAGTCCTCAATCCTCATGCATAAGCAGCAACTCAACAACATCTGATGAAGCAGATGATCAGCAACAACAACAACAAAGTCTCATCATTGAGAGAAAACACAGAAGGATGATATCGAATCGAGAATCAGCACGCCGGTCGCGGATGAGGAAGCAGAAACAGCTTGATGAGCTGTGGTCACAGGTTGTTTGGCTAAGGAATGAGAATCAGCAGATACTACATAAGCTGAATCATATATCAGATTCACACGATAAAGTTGTTCAAGAGAATGTTCAGCTTAGAGAAGAAGCTTCAGAACTTAGACAAATGGTTTGTGACATGCAACTACATAGTCCATGTTTTCCTTTGAGCCCCTTGAAGATGTTCCTAGCAGCATTAACTCTCCTCATTCCTCAAACCAATCAATTACAACAAATTCTGTGGACCTGTTAGGCTGAATTTGAAGACAAGGCCTTTTATCATCTTAAGTTGTTTTCTTTTATCAACCAAAGTAGTTTTTGTATTTGTCTTGTTTTGCTTTGCCTATCTTTTGTGCTCTTTGAGGTGAAACCATGAACGGCAATAACATGTTTTTGAGTATCTTTATTATTATAAGTTCAATTAGCTCATTGACTTTGCTACTATGTTCTAATGATAACTTCTGAGAAATAAACATTTAAAGTTGCTATAGAATTATCCATAAACCTAATGGCTGATTAATTGTTGGTTTGACAACAACGAAGTACAATTGAGTTGTGTGTTTGAATCATAGAGGAGAAGGAAATGGGGAACTACTATTAATTATTAATCCCATTTAAAATAACCAAAATTTTCAAAATAGATAAGGGGAAAAATATGAACATAAAGAATTGAATGAAGGTGAAGCCAAAATAATCCTATATATGTATTCTTTGTGTAAATTAATAGGAGTAATTATGTCAGCTGAAATTGTGGTGGGGGAGATTTGAACATGACACACACAGGGATATATAAAGGGGGTGTCTATATTGGATAGAAAAGGTCGTTACCCAAAAAAGAAAAATAATTGGACAAGCTATACCTACTACTACAATACTCTCTTCTACTATCTATTGGAAATTCATGTGAGTAGTTATTCCCACATTGCCTACAAATTAGCTATATGAAAGGTATATAAGAAAGGGGACTCATATGCCTAATGCCTTAAAGTTTTGGGTTGAGATGTGTTGTCCAAATCTCTTTGGTAGTTCGGTTCATTGGATAACTCGTTGTTGCTCCTGATGTTCCTCCAGACTCCCCAACAAGTGTTATCAGAGCTAGACTTGGTGGAGAGCGGTTAGTGGATCCTAAATTGGATCAAATATATGTGGGTGACTCACACTTGGGGGGAGATGTTGGAATGTGAGTGTTTAGTCCCACATCGGCTACAAATGAGCTATACCAATGACATATAAGAGAGGGGACCCGCATACCTAATTCCTTAAGGTTTTGGGTGGAGATGTGGTGTCCAAGTCTCTTTGGTGGTCCTTTATGTTTTTTTTCTGACTTTGATTATTTATCTTTCATATTTGTTTCTATTTAATCTTTTTGAACAAAAACACAAAAAATTGAAGAACACTCTGTGAATGTATTCAAACACACCAATGTTCATTCAATTTCTTGTTTCTTGAATAACTTATGCAATACGCTGAACTCTAACTTTAATAAAATTTCGCAAGGAATTCAATAAAAATTAAACTCAGAAATGTGCTTATGCGCAAAATCACTTGGGGAGCCGAAATTTGGAATTTGAAGTTAAAAAAACTTCAATCTTAACAATGGGGATTTTGCTATAGAGCACAAAATTGGACGATTCTTGAACCTAAAATGCTCAAGATTCAAAGAGGAATAAGAATATGGCAAACATTTTGTTTTGAAAAGCGCTAAAATGCTAAATACCATGAAAAATCAGTTTGCATCTATATAATATGTTTTGGCTCTTATTTGCTCATTTCTCAATCAATTTGTGTCAAACAAATTGTGTTCAACTCATATTGGGTACAGAAATTGAACTGTAGAAAAAGTTTGCAACAAAAACGATGCAAATTTAAGAATGATGTGAAAAATAGAAACGCGAATAAAAGTTTATGTGAGAAATAGAAGCACGAATAAAAATTTGAGAAATACAAGTGAATGTGGGTAAAGTACCCGAATATAAACAATCAAGATTAAACACTATACAGTTACCTCCATAGAATCTGTTGGCATACTCAATGGGATGGAGGTGACGCCACTTAAACACAACAAGGGGACAATCACAAAGAACATGAATCGAGATTCCTCCATACAACGACATAGTTGGAACAATCAACATACGAGTTACTTCATTTTCCACACAACTCCTCAGAAAGCGCCAAGCATAACTTGCCAAGCAAAAAGAAAAAAAGAATCCTTTCAAGTGTCTCAAGCTTCCAAACCACTGCCCAGATATAGTGCATTTAGAGAGAGGCAACTCCTCGATTCTAGTTGGAGGTCCGTGTGTTCGATAGCGCTTGAAAATTGAAGGTGTGTGAATAGAAAAGCAAGAAAGTGAGGAGAGTTGTTCGCACTCAGAGTGATTTTAGGCTATTGCTTTTCCCACGCCCCTTCTACTCAAAACACACACCTGAGGTGTGAAAAGACCAAAAGCCACCAAAACCTCTTTTTTCACGAAATTTCACTGCTCGAACACGCCTTCGAACAGTTCGAATGACATCGTTCGCATGTGTTAAATCTTGACTTCACACTCTGCTTGGGCTGCCACTGTTTGAGTGAGGTCACGCGAACTCGCTCGAATGACCTGTTCAACCGCTCAACGACATCATTCGAGTGTGTTAAATATTGGCTTCACACCCTCTCAGGCGTAATTTCACCTGTTCGATCGAGGTCATTCGAATGCAAGTCGTTCAACGATCTTTAAACACGTGAACTTAGCGTTTCACGCGAGGTTATTCTTGGAATAAAATTTGTTAAGGGGTGTAAAAGAGTAGGAGGGGGTGTGGGAAAAGCAATGGCCTGATTTTATTGCTGTATTTTGGGCCGGTATTCGACCCGACCCGACCCGAGTTTGTGAATTGAATCAACTTTTAGCAAAAAAAATAAAAATAAAAAACAACGGTGTGGATTCCTCGGAGTTGTTCCACCTAACCCCACTCACTGCATTTTCCTTTGAACATTACATTACATTACAAGTTGCAAAATCTTGACAATTGGTGGTTGTTGGTCTCTCTCCTTAGCCATCGTCGCTCTTTGAATTTCAACTTTCAACTTTCAACTCCCTATTTTCTTTTTTTTAAATCGTAAGATTTCCCACTTTTAGTCTCACTAATATATTCTATTTTATTATTTATGATTATGATTATAATTATATATACTCACCTCTTTTGATCTTTTCTCTGTGATACTCAGACCTCAATTTTCTTCTATTTCCATTCATATTTCAGGTTTGTATCTCAATCTTCCTTTTTTTTATTATGGATCCATTTTTATGTTACTGTTTGTTGTTTATATGAATTTCATTTGCTTCCTCTTTTGATCATCTCGGTGTTGCTGATCTGGTTTTTTGTTATACTGATTCATCATACCCTTAATTGTTGTGAGTGAGATGCGTTTGTTTCACTATGATTCTTTTTGAAAAAAGGGGATGCAAAATCTTGTAGAATTTGACTGTCTTTCTTTATTTTTAAGTTTTAACTGAGAAAATAGTGATTTGGATTGCAATTCTAGTATTGTACTGTTGAATTCTGGCTTTATATGACCTTTTGAGACCATGACCCTTGCTATGAATATGAATGGATCCTCTCCTTCCCTCCTTCACAAAATATAAGAGTAGGAGGAGAGAGAAGGTAATTAAAATGTAGAAAGATTATGAAGATAGAGAGAGTAAGGTTGAGAGAGAGATAGAGAGGATGGAGGGAGAGGATCAAGCCCGACCCTTGCTTGATATGTGAAAATTTAGGAAATCACACTGCTTGTTTGGTAAGTGGGTTTAATGGTTAATGCCAATCTTTTTGACGTGTTTGGATGGATCCTAGATGTAGGAAAAGTGGAAAGGAAGGGATCCAGGTCCCTCATACTCTTTATTTTTGGAATATATTCAGGTATATTGTACTTGATTGAATTTTTATTGATGGGATAGAGAGTCCTGCATCAACTTCTAATTGTCTTTGGTCATTGTAATTTACAGCCTTTTTTCTTCTTGGGTCAGAATTTCATGCCAGTTTCTTTTTCCTTTTCCTTGAATCTTATACACATTATCATTCATTGAACAGGAAATAAGTCATGGCGCAACCAACTAAACCTACAAGAATAGGCCTTGCCGGACTGGCTGTCATGGGCCAGAATCTTGCACTCAATATTGCTGATAAAGGATTTCCTATTTCTGTTTATAACCGGACAACATCTAAGGTTGACGAAACTGTGGAACGGGCACAAAGGGAAGGAGATCTTCCGGTGTATGGCTTCCATGACCCTGAAGCCTTTGTTCATTCCATTCAAAAACCAAGGGTGATAATTATGCTTGTTAAGGCTGGAGCACCTGTTGACCAGACTATCAAGACCCTATCTAAATACATGGAAAAAGGTGATTGTATAATTGATGGTGGTAATGAATGGTATGAGAATACCGAGAGGAGAGAAAAAGAAGTAGCTGAATTGGGTTTGCTCTACCTTGGCATGGGAGTTTCAGGGGGCGAGGAGGGTGCCCGGCGTGGTCCCTCCTTGATGCCCGGTGGTTCCTTTGAGGCTTACAAATACATAGAAGATATTCTTCTCAAGGTGGCGGCTCAAGTCCCTGACAGTGGCCCTTGTGTGACCTATATTGGTAGTGGTGGATCTGGTAATTTTGTGAAGATGATCCACAATGGAATTGAATATGGTGACATGCAGCTGATTGCAGAGGCTTATGATGTGCTGAAGTCAGTTGGAAAGTTGTCAAATGAGGAACTACACAGTGTATTCACAGAATGGAACAAGGGAGAACTTCTGAGTTTCCTGGTTGAAATCACTGCAGATATATTTGGAATTAAGGATGATAAAGCAGATGGATATCTTGTTGACAAGGTTCTCGACAAAACTGGTATGAAGGGTACTGGTAAGTGGACTGTTCAGCAAGCTGCTGAATTATCAGTTGCTGCTCCTACCATTGAAGCTTCTTTGGATGCTAGGTTCCTTAGTGGATTGAAGGACGAAAGAGTTGAAGCTGCAAAAATCTTTAAATCAGCTGGCTTTGGCGATATCATAACCGATCAAAAAGTAGACAAGAAACAGTTGATTGATGATGTGAGGAAGGCTCTTTATGCAGCCAAGATCTGTAGTTATGCACAGGGAATGAATCTAATCCGTGCAAAGAGTGCTGAAAAGGGTTGGGATTTGAAGTTGGGTGAATTGGCCCGTATTTGGAAAGGAGGTTGCATCATTAGAGCTATATTCTTAGACAGAATCAAGCAGGCATATGACAGAAACGCTAATCTGGCAAACCTTCTTGTGGATCCGGAGTTTGCGAAGGAAATAATTGATCGCCAATCTGCCTGGAGGAGAGTTGTTTGCCTTGCTGTCAATTCTGGTATCACCGCCCCAGGTATGTCTGCTAGTCTTGCGCGATTTTGACACTTATAGAAGGGAAAGATTGCCAGCTAATTTGGTGCAAGCTCAACGAGACTACTTTGGTGCGCATACATATGAAAGGGTTGACATCGAAGGGTCTTACCATACCGAGTGGTTCAAGCTTGCTCAGCAGTCAAAAATCTAGATTACTGTATTGACGTTTCCTAATAAATGTAATGTTTTCTACTCAAGACTGTATGCTGAGTCGAGCTTACATAGCTGCAATGTGGTGAAGTTTATATCATTTTGTCCAACTGAATTATTTTTCTTTTCTTTTGGTTTTCCAACAATTATGTTGTATCTTTTCTGATCCTGCTTTGTGCTTGATACAAAAATTGTCCCAGTTCATGATGACTTTTTAGTTTTCACACCTTAATAAGATTTTCTTTTGCACCATGGATACATGTTACCCTAATAAAGTTACCGCAAGAGCTGAATTTTTTTCCATTATCAGTTTAATATAGTTTTACATTGTTAGAGAATATTAAAAATGTGTGTATTTGAGTATTTAGAATGTCTTTATTTATTTAGATTTTAGTCTCATTGCTAGTGGGCCTGGGCTTTTAGTAGTTGAACTAGCACTTCAGAACATCATCTCTATTAACAATATGTTCTTATCAACTTTGCCTTCTTTTCCTAAGCTTACAATTCTTAACATTCAACAATAACAGCCAAAGCTTTTTCCCAGCTATTGGAATCAGCTACTTAGATCAGATGATGCTATAATGTTCTATCATGAGCTAAGTATAATGATAGACCATTTAAATCCAAAACCTTTTGAACATATGCGATCATGTAATCATATGTTGGTACATCATTAAGACTCTTAGGAAGTCAAACACTTTTAATGTTATGTCTACATTTGATTAGATGATACTGTAAAACAATGGATCATAATTATATTCTTATCTTCATGGAAAGGAGCTACCTGAATGTGACATGGTGGACCTTTGAGAAGACATTGCTCAAACAGTTCCAGCTGGAATTTAATCCAGATATTCCAATCTGGGTTCAAGACGAGGACTTGGAGTCTTAGGAAGCAAGAACAAAGCAAAGTTAGAGCCTTTAGCTTCAGAGGATGGGAGCTACCTCATGTAGAAAGAGCAAGAAATTCCAAAGAATGAGGAATGGATCTGAGAATACACAGGGTGTTTTAAATCAGATTGGGAGCTCAAATTGGAAGAATCATCTGAACTTAGTTGGCTACTGAAACATTATGTCACCCTTGCTGTTGCTATTTTCTACGAGAATTGCAGAAGGCCAACGTATTATTAGTCATCTTAGAATTCGGGTTGAGCCTAACCCAAATTCTAATATGGTGTCAGAGCCTATATAGATTCGTTGAGTCACCCACTATCGGGCCACTCGAGTCAAGCTCTGATTGTCTAGTCCTGGGTATGGGAATGGGGGGTATTGAGAGTCCCGCATATTATGTGATATGACATGAAAAATGTTTATAATAAGAGGCATCCCTCACTTTACAAGCCGGGTTGAGTTAGGTCCAATGCATATTCTAAGAAATCTGTTCTTCATTTTTTCCATAACTTCACCTTGAGGGCTGGTAAATGTTTAGGGGAGAGGTGTTGAATACTGATAGGTAACCCCCTTGGTTAGTTAGTTATTTAGTGGGGTTGAGAGGGAAAATTAGCTAATCATTTTGAGAGAGTTGGGATCTTGAGCATAGGGAGGTATGCAAACCTTAAAAGTTTTACAGTGTTCTAACTTTGTTATTGTGAATTATCCTTAATTATTTCCAAAAGAATACCAGTAGTTAGAAGCCACCAAAATATTTGTCCATTTTATGATTATAGATGGATAATTCAGTTTTTGGTGTGTAATAGAGGCCAATGGGTTTGATTAATTAATGTATTGTCCCCACCTAATTGGATAAGTATTGATTGTTTTGTCACTTTATCTTCTACTCTATTAAATATTAATAGATTAATAGATTAGTTGCAAACTTTTGAAATTTCATAGATATATTTCTTATATAGATTGGTTAATTGGTTTGACAGAAGTAACTCTGCAAATTCATGTTCTTTTTATGACTCTTAAAAAAATGCATGTTTTTCTTTTTCTTTGTTTTCTCTCCTTTTTCTTCTTTGTTTGGTTTGAGCTTTGGTTTTAGGCTTTAGTTTGGTTATAAAACTATTGTGACAGAACCTTCCTAGCTGTACATGTGATGTCTTTCAAGTCATCACAAGAGTGAGTGAATTTTCTTTTAATTAATTCATGCTTTGGTTTTCCATTACATTTCTACACTCCTCTACTTCCACTATATATTTGAGATATTTATTTGAAATATCTTCTGTGAATCCATCTTTTTCTTTACTTTTAACCTTCTCTTTTCTGCTCTGCTCTGTTGATGTTGATCTTCTTGTTTTGTTGCATTTTGTTTGGAGTCTTCTTCATCAGTGTCAATAATGAACTCAATGATTGAAAAAACATGTAATGGTTTTGTCAATAATGAGCTCAATGATTGAGAAGCCTTTAATGCTGTTTGGCTGAAACAGGTGTGGGCACAAATTCATAATCAACTATATTTAGCAAATAATATCTTGCTGCTATATCTCAACAGGGTTTGAAGATCCACTTTCATATTCAAAAAATAACATTAAATTATTGAGAATTGAAGGAATTGTAACTCTTTTGCAGAATCACCTCTCTGTAAAATGAAGTTAAGAGTTTTGATCATATGTAACTGATAGGATTGGTGCGCAAAACTCTTTTGCCTACATTATTTGCTGTTAATTTTTTTGGTTACCGTGTTATTGGTGCGCAATATCTACTGACTTTACCAATAACTAATTTACGCCAGAAAATTTGGTTGGTCACCTGTACTCGGTTTACAGGTCCGTTATTTGCTGTTAATCGAGATGTAAGAATCTTGTGTTACCCAAATTTTGTTGTTGTTTATATTAAGTGCCCATTATCTGATTTTGTTTCAAAATAGCAATAGACATTGGTCTAAATTCCTAATATATACTCTCTCCGGACTTATTTATAAAGAAAAATCACTTTTTGTGCTCATCGAAAAACTAATGTATTTGGACTACATTATAGTCTAGATACATTTGTTTCCCAAATGAATCTAAAAAGTATTTTGTTTATTATAAATGTTCGTAGAGTATTAATGTTATAAGTGGGTATATACTAAATTATTTAGAACTAAAACGGTGTACCAAGTTCTATATTTGTACTACTAGCTGGTGATGATGACTTGCCCGCTATGAAGCCCAAATACGGGATACGATACGAGATACAATACGACACGATACGTGGATACGGAAAATTTTGAAAATCAAGATACGATACGGCAGGGATACTTCAATAAAAAATAAATTAAATTAAAATTTAAAAATATAAAACATAGAGATACTTGTGATCAAAATAAGTAAGCATAGTACCAATAAGGGTTGGTCCGAGTGGTAATTGGACTCAGATCCCACTCTAAGGTATTGGGTTCGAATCTTGGATGTGACAAAAACTCTATTGGGAGGAGAAAATCACACACAGCCAAAGAAAGTCGAGTTACTCGTGCACTACCAGTGCTCCCGACGTAGATTAACCATCTCCGCAAAGTTCTGGTAAATCGTGGCACGAATGACATGGTAACCTAAAAAAATAAATAAAACATAGTTAAGTGTCTTTTCCCACCCATTTAAAATATATTCTTCCTCCTACGAACATGTCACAAAAGATATACAGTTTACTACCCAAGTTAGAATATAGCAAAAAACAATATCATAAGTCATATCCAAAAGAAGTTTAGGCTCTATAAAATTGCCTACTTATAACTACTCAACACTAACCGTGTCATTCTCCTCTCCTCCATTTCCATCATCAAAAAATAATATAGCTACCAACTCCGGTTCATCAAGAGATATATATGCTAATTTAATTCCAACACATCAAGTGGATCATGTGCATCTCCTTTACCATATCTTTTATCTTTCCTATACAAAAGACGAAGATCAGTATGCACATAACTTGTTCTCTTTTTGGATCCATTTTATTTCTCTTCAAATAATGGATAAAAGAGTAAGTATCTGGCTGTTTTTTGATTTAAAATAAATATAAATTCTAGGATACTTCCCAAGATACGTATTCGGATGTATCCGGAAAAGTATCCGATAAGTATCTGGTCTTTTTTTATTTAAAAATAAACATAAATTCCGCGATACTTCCTACGATACGTGATCCGAAAGATCCGACACGCATCGAATACGACGGATACGGACACGCGACCGCTTTTGAAAGATATCGCTTCGTAGCTTTGCCAGGATTCAGTGAATAACGACAACTTAAGCCAAAGTGCTTCTATTGGCTTCTTTCATTGCTAAAACGTGGACAAAAGAGAAACACTCTTTTCTTTTCTATGAAGACACTCTCTCTCTCTCTCTCTCTCTCTCTATAATATATATGATTCATTGATTCCTTTTTGAGGTCATGTGTGGCCTCATGTTGTTATGTGAGTGATACAGCCTAAAACATGCAATTGCCTTGCTGTTTGCATTTGTGTCCCATGATATATATTTACAAAGTTAGTTCACATTATACACATAACCAGCCAATACACTGTCACTTGCAACAATGCTTTTATTGCTTCTAGTTGTCATTTATGTGAAACCTTACCTTCTTTCCAGCAAAGCATACCCCATTCATGCTGCATTGCATTTTGCCAGCATACACGTGTGTGCATTCACGAATCATTATTATTATTCGCTATATTATCCAGAAATTCTTTTTGGCCACTTTTCTTGTGTCATGTTTCTTGTTTCTTCTGTTAAAAACCAGCTCAATTTTTAACATTCTTAGTTCTTGCACTAGTTAACTTTCTCTTCATTTACTTCTAGACCCTCTAGTTTTGGAATTTCACAGTTTATGTTTTGCAACAGATATTTACTATGTCTTTTTCACCATCAAGGTTGTCTTTCTGTTGTCTATGATGATATCTTAAAAAAAACAATGCATGTTGGTCTAAGTGGTGAGAAGTTCGGTTTCTGTTAAACAAGGTCTTAGATTCGAGATCAGTGAGGCTCTAATGCAACTTTCGTATTCCGAGTGTCTAGAGAAAAAGAAAACTTAGGATAAAAATAAAATATGAAATTGTGGTTCCATGATAAAAGATATAACCCTTTTTCTCTAAAATTCCTCCCTCCCAAAAATCCATAAATATTTTTGCTGGAAAACTGGTTTCATTTGACTTGAATATTAATACCACTCAAATATGAAAGTTAACTTCCATATTAAATATTAAAAGAATAATAAAACATATATTCAACATAGAGTTGAACAGAAAACTTCAATTTCATATTTTCTTGAAAGAATGTTGTTTTGGGATATTTCCTTTAGGTAGAGGTATGATGATTACAAATAAACAAATTAAACTTCTTTGAAGATGCATGGTTACAAAAATCCCAGCATCATTATACAATGAACATGAACATTATTTTCCTTCTTCCATCATTTTTTACTTCTGCTGTCAACACGTTTCTTCTCTTGTTTGTTTCATTCTTCTTTTGCTACCATGATCTTGTTTATCTTTCTTCGAAACCGATGTTCCGTGACCACCACCATGGCTGTTGCTGTTACGCGAATAATGAATCGGACCGGACGAAGCATCAGAAGCCATAGAATCATCACTCTCTTCATCAACTTTAGTACTCCCTTGCTTCTTCTTTCTTCTGCTTTCACCATAAACATCATCATGATGATATCCATCATTTTCATTGCTGCATCCAGCATCATCTTCTTCCATTGGTGAGTTAATATACATAGTCCAACCAGATTCACTACTGCTACACCCTTCTGCAGCACCCCAGTTTTGTTTAAAAGAATCCATATATTCTTCTGCTAAGAAAGAAAGAAAGACTGAGAAACTATATATATATATATATTTATATACATACAACTTACATATTAATAGATAGATAGATAGATATAAGGCTATAGTGCTTATATTGTTGAGCTGCAAAAGTTTTTGGTAAAGGAACAGAAATGGTAGGTGCAATGCAATTAGGGAGGAAGTAGGAAGGTTCCCAATAATATAAAACTGAGAAAATGATTTGGAAGTATCAAATAAACAAAAGGAATGTTGGGGCTACCATCTTCTTGAGTCAAAAAATAATAGTTTTTTTTTTAACCATGTTAAATAGAAATCTGACTTTTATTGCATGATACAGATGTCCCAATAAGCATAAGGTGCACAACTGGAAAGAATGTAATAATATTAATAATATATCTTTTGTTCTTTTGAATATGCTTTTGAGAGTGCCTTTTTTTCACTTTGTATGTATCTGTCATTGCATAAAAATTCTTTGTCTCTTATGTAGTTAACAGACCAATCTAATTGTCAAACATTTATGTCTTTGTGTTATGTATCTTCTATTCTATATTCTATTATAAAAATTGTTACTATGTTTTAGATGAGAATGTGCTGAATCAAGTTATTTAAATTTAATGTTAATTTTTTTGTGAAAAGCTGGCTAATCTATTTTTAATTAGTATTCATTTTAGTCGACTTCAAACTGCTCTTTTAACATTTATATAAGTGATGTTAGGTTGTTGTTGTTGGAGAGTTGTTGCCTAAACTTTGTTTTGGTGAGATGTGATCATGCTAACCACAATGTTATAGACCATTATAGAAGCTTTGGGTAGGGCGGCTACCAGTCCAATTAGTGGCGTAACTAGGATCCTGGGTCGAGGGGCATCATTTTTTTTAGAATCACACCTTTAACAATATCATAAAAATACAAGTCGGCCCGATCCCCATTGTCTTGTTAGATGAAATTCACCTTGTGCCCACACGGAACGGAAATGGATGCACTAACTTCCATTCCTCTAACTTTTCCTAATTTTAGACTATTTTGATGAGAGAGAAAAAAAAAAGTAGGGATCAAGGATGAATGAGAATGTATTGGGGGGGGAGAGAGAGAGAGAGAGAGAGAGAGAGAGAGAGAGAGAGAGAGAGAGAGAGAGAGAGAGAGAGAGAGAGAGAGAGAGAGAGAGAGAGAGAGAGAGAGAGAGAGAGAGAGAGAGAGAGAGAGAGAGAGAGAGAGAGAGAGAGAGAGAGAGAGAGAGAGAGAGAGAGAGAGAGAGAGTTGTGAAAAGTTCCTCCAAAAAGCTTAAATGATCCTTCTCGACGCCCAAACATTACCCATGTATAGTATCTACAAATTTTGCTAATATCCATAGATACTTTTGAATATATCTTCATGTTTATAAAAATAAAATAACTCAACAATGACAACTTCTATTTAATGAATTCACTTTTAAAAGACAATTAAAAAAAAGGTATTATAGCGATTTCATATTTTCTATTTCAAATAAAAATGAGTTAACCAAATATACATCAATGTTTATAAAGGTGAAACATTGGGTCTCCTTTTAGCTATGGAGTGGGTTCGTGGATTTAACTTTAAGGATGTTATTTTTAAACTCGATGCCAAAGTGATGGTGAATGACTTAAACAAATGTTCTCTTATTTCTTTGATTATGGTTGTATTTTAAATTCTTATAAGGAGTCTTTACTTTTTTTTAGTAACAACTCTCATGTAGAGTTTTATAGAGAAGCTAACAAGGTGGCTCATACTCTAGCTAGCCTTGTTTTTAGTCTCCTCTCATACTCTATTTGATATCTTAACATGTATTTTTACCACAATTATGAATAAAATGAGATAGATTTTGTTTGTAAAAAAAGTAGGGTATTATTTTTCAGACCCCAAATTCCCTACCACACCCCCATAATTTCCCAATTGGACAAAAATACCCTACTTTTCCCAAAAATTACATGGTTTTGTTAAAAAAAAAAAAAAATTGGAATTTGAATTACTCTAATTCGAAGATTTTCTGAATTACATTTAGAAGGAGGTAATTCCTGTTCAGAATATGAACCTAATTACCTCACTTCGAGGTATTTCGAAATTTTTTCTAATTACTAGGTAAATTCAAAATCTAAATTTTTTTTCAATTTTTAATATTTTCTAATTACATTTATTTTTTGAACAAAGTGGATAGTAGACGATCGACAACGTAGAGCGAAAGCATAGTCTTTTGACCAACGAGAACTAATAATTTAGGCTAAAAATCGGTTTTCTTGACAACATACTCGATCAGAATGAAACCACAAACCATTAGAAGCGAAAAAAATCAAGAATCAACACTCCCTAGAAGAGACTTCTTACGGACTACAAATTTCAAAATCCCAAATTCCATCGTTTATTATTTTTTACGATTTTTTTAATTTTTTCATAGTCTCCAAAAATCTAAAAAAATTTGTATAGCCTTATTTTGGTTTTGTTAGATTTTTAGTGGTGTTTTTATATTTTTTTAGAGTAGTTTTGACTATTTTTAGTAGCCTTTTAGTAATAAAAATTAAAACAAATCGTATATATACGCACCGCCTGGCCCCGGATTGGCGCGTGATGCTTAGATGTCGCCTCGCTCACCTACTTCACGTGCTTATTTTCATCATTTTTAGACATTTTGGACCCATAATTGTATTTCAGACTCTATTTTATGTTGGTCATTTTATATATTTTGACGTATTGTTATTAAATCGTAAATCGCTCAGATCATATTTCCAATAAAACGCGTTTAAATCTTAAGACCAAAATATAAACTTTAAAAAAAAAATTAAAAATTTCGGAATTACCTTTTTAGAGGTAATTTAAATTTTTCATGATTATGAACCTAATTACCTTTTTAGAGGTAATTCAAATTTTAATTTTTTGAACCGAATTACCTTATTTTGAGGTAAATTTAAAAATTTTAAATTTTTTTTTTTTTTTAAAAAACACAGGGGTATTATTGGGATTTATGGAAAAATGGGGGTGTGGGAGGGAATGAGGGGGGTACGAAAAATAATACCCAAAAAAGTATACATCAATGTTAACTTTGACTTGATTCCTTTCAAGTCATGGAAAAGGACTGCTACAAGCACTTGTTGCTAACCAAGGTCGTGACTCGTGGTCCTAGCTAGTTGTGATCCCTAGCTGATTCATTTTCATGTTATTAGATTTGCATCTAATTTGGGTTTTGTTGCTGCTGTTTCTCAGCTTCAAGGTCTCCAAGTTATTGACCAAAACTGTTGAATCTTGTGTGGGGGACTGCTGCAAATACTTAAACAAGAATAAGATGAAGAGAAACCTGAAGATGGTTGTATAAATAAATTTTAAAGATGCACAGAAATAAGCTTTGCGCTCAATTCTCTCTCACCAAGTCAGATTGATTAATGATAGTTTACTTTAATAAAATTTCTCCAACTACTTTTGTATCGAGAAAAGAAGAAATGACCATGCGTCCCTACGACCAAACACTCTAACTATGTGTGTTTAACCAACACACAATTGCAACCTTGTGATCTATAAATAGTGTCATATTTATTTGACCTTTATCACATAATCATCCAACCATATATTTTGGAAATGTATCCAACGAAAACAACTCAATGAATTCAAGAAAGAAATAGCCAAAATGTTAAGATACATGATTGTTAGTACAAGTATATTGTATATGTATTGATTTTGTTGTCAAATTTGTAGTTGGAACTTGATAATGTATGTTAATTAATTGGATTGAACATAGTTTCATGTTTAATAATTTGAATTTAAAAAGTGATAATTTGTCATGAACACTTTTTTTTTTGTGTTGAGTTTAAAAGTCGGGTAACATGTGCATTCATTTCCTTATCTCCCTAACTTGTTATTGCATGACCATTCATTTTCTATAATCTGGCATTGATAATTAGTGACTTGATTAGTGACTTGATTAGAACAATTTAACAAACTTTCCCACCTTTTGTTGCCGAATATGTCGTTTTGGACAATAATCTCATTCAATTATCTAACTAACTTGTCGCTAAAATTTGTTAAGGTTCTTCCTTTATAAATTAGGTATAAAATGAATAGTTTTTTTTTTGAAACAATAAAACGAATAGTATACAATAGAAAATCCGAGGAAAGATCTTAATGGACAAGAGGCCTATGGCTCAGCCTACATCAGGCTCACGTCAGGTTAGATTATTATTTTTTAAGTAGACAAGGTCAAGACTTTTTTAAAAGCCTATACTACAGGCCACCGACAAAAACTTTCTAAGTCTATTATTAGACTACCTACTGCATAATATATATATATATATAATATTTTTCATTACTACTATTGTTATATTAAATTTTCTACTTTGCGTGTTAAATTATAAATTTGCTTACATTTTTTATTCATTTAAAATTGGTAGAATCCATTGATAACAACACTAATTCAAAATTGCTAAAAACAAAAAAAGACGAATCTGCGAACATACTCACACCACCCGTTAATAGTGTAAAACAGCAAAATGCCTACAAATGTGACCAAATTAAAGCCACTCAAATACTCATGCCTCCGGATCTGTAGCATTGACGCCCAAGTCATTGATTGAATTGTAGTTGATCGAAGCTAATCTGTGAATCAAAATCAAATCAACACTACAACAAGACGAGAAACCAAATAGTGTCGCACCAAGATGATGAACAAAACAAGGCCGCTTTCAAACGACAAAATCAAGAAAAAAACACAAGAAATAGTAGATCTATGTGGAACCACTAATTTAAATAAAAAGATAGGAAAAAGCGGTGTAGAGGGGTGCTTCAAGGCAAAAAAATGGTGGCGCGGTGGTATTTCAGGTGGGGCGGCAGTGGAGGGTGGTTATGTTTGAGATGGGTGGGGTTACTTACATTTGCGGGTGGGGTGCAGGAGGGGACAAGTGGTGGAGCCATTAGGAAGGAGGTGGTGGTGTCACGCTAGCGTTCTAGCGGTGGACGATGATGACCCCATGAGTGGGGTGGGGTTGAGTGGTTAATGTGTGGTGGGATGGGGGTGGGATATTTGGTGGAAAAATAGGGTTAAATTTAGAATAGTAAGAGTATTTTGGGTATTTTAGGTGTTTTTGAGTGTGAAGTGGAAAAAAGGGGGTGTGAGGTGAAATATCCATGACGGCCTGAGGTCTGATGTTTTGGTCCATTAGTTGTCAAACATGAACCTGGAAAAGAGACTACTATTGGCACCATTGTTTTTACTCATTATACCTCCGATGGAGTATTTACTATTTAATTTTTTCCTCAGCATGTGCTTGTGAGCTTGTCCGGAAATTCTGGAAGTAATTGACCCAGGTAGTGGATAAATTTCCTTTCATAATTTAATTCTTGAACACTTTTCTATGTGAAAAGTTAAATTTCAGACTACTTGTTAAGTATAAGTATTATTTGTTAAGTATTGTACGAATATTAATCTTTTAAAATACACTTTTGGAAGAAGTTAATTAATATTTGGACACACTATAACTTTGGAAAATAATTTTTAAAAGCACATTTTTTTTTTTCATTTTTGTGTGTGGTCTATTTACTTATTTCCTAGCGGTTTCTGTAGTCATTGAATCTAAGTGAATAATGTCAAGAATGCATTAATAGCTAGTAAATCCAAATAAAGGAACGAACTTTATTAATATTTTTCAATTTTTCAATTTCAAGAACCAATTTGAAATATTGATAATTTGAATGACTAAGTTCCACTATCCTACAATTTCAAAGGACAACTCTAGTATTTACTCCCTCATATGTTCATTGAACCAATTATATTGGGAAGTGAGCAAAATATGAAGGATCTATTTGATATAAAAAGTCATGGATAACAAATAAACTAGTGGATAGTTTGTAAGGTGGCAATGTGAATTTAACATTTGGTAGAATTAGTACTTTGAACAAATTTATAAATATAAAATGAGATAAATGAATTTTTTTAATTAAGGCTTAAAAAAGAGAGAATTGTCCATTTAATGGAGTATAAATGAGAAATTTAATTAAAATAGTAATGGTTAATACGAGAGAAAAAATAAGAGGATTAGTTGGGCTGCAGATTAGTTGATGTGGAATCACTCTGTTTCTAGGGACTTGACTTTTAAGGAGTCTTTTCTATTTCATAACTCTCCAGGACAGATGGTTTCTTGGACCAAGACTATTTGGAAGTCTTTTATGCCGCCTTCTAAATCATTTATTCTGTGGAGGACTCTTCATAATAAGATGTCAACTGACGATCAACTTTGGCTTAGAGGATGCACAATTCTTTTTGTTTGTAGTGTATGTGGAGGTGTTTCTAAGACTTCTCAACATCTCTTTCTCAAATGCCCTTTCGCTCAACACATTTGGAGTGTGTTTGGAGGTGTCCTGAATATCCATATTGATACCGCTTCTTTTCAGAACCTTTTAGCCTCGAATTCTCATGGTTGAAGCCCTCAATTGCAAGATATTGTCTCTGCTACTATTGTTCATATTTTATGGGCAATTTGGTATTGTAGGAATCAGGTTAGATTTAGTAATCATGTGATTTCCTTATAGTCGACTTTCAATTTAATCATTTTCAATGTTGTTTTAGCTAGAAATGCTTCTAAATCTTCTATATTGCTGAATTTTTAATTATCAAGACCTTCAATATCATTGGTAATTATAGAAGCTCTGCTAACATCAAAGAGGTTAATTGGATCCCCCTTGCGCCCTACGTGATTAAGTGCAATATTGATGGTGCTGCTAAGGGATGTTCGGGACCTGCTACTTGTGGTGGTATTTTTAGAGACAGAAGTGTTGCTATTCTTGGTTGCTTTTCCACCTCTATTGGAAACAGGTAAGTACTTAATGCTGGAATTATTGGGGCTATGTTGGCTATATAGATTGCTTTTGATAAATGTTGGAAGTATTTGTGGCTGAAGTAAAATTCCCAGTTAGTGGTTTTCACTTTCAAGAATTGCAACATAGTTCACTAGAAGTTTAGAAATATATGGAATAATTGTTTATATTTAATAAGATAAATGAACTTCATTTGCACTCACTCACTTTTATAGATAATGTAACACTTATTACACTGATAAGCTTATTGGGCACAAGTGTTTTTTTTTCTGGTGGGACCTTCCTCCTAGCCTCATTGTTGAGGATTTCTCCATAAATAGGTTAGGTTTGTCTAAATATAGGTTCTCTCACGATTTTCCATTCGTTGGTTTCAGCCTCCTTCCGTGCTTCTATTTTTGGTGTCTTTGTGAAATGATTATTAGTGACTTTGGTACAACTTGGTTTGGGATGAGAGTTATTATAGTGATGCTTTTGCATGCAAATTTTAATTTTCTTTGGACTAGATTCATTTTAATAGGATTGTTAGTTTTTCCTTTTGGTTGCATTGTTTCTTTGTTCATGGGTATTGGTCTAGCCCATATCTCTTGTATCTTTTCCATTTTTTATCAATAAAATGTAATGGATTTACTCTTTTTGCTTGTTGATGTTTTTTTTTTTTCCTTAAGGAAGATTTTGAATCAGAATGTTTTAAATACGCTACAAATCCCTTTCTTTTGGAGAGAAAGAGAGAGAAAGAGAGAGAATAATAAGTTAATTTATTACTACAAAGTTAATATCACCATCTTCGTAAAAGTAGGATTTGAGTCCAAACAATTGTAACTGTTATCGTGGAAGTGAAGTAGAAGCCTTGCAATCGTTTGATTATTACCTATATTATTTGTTGTGTGAGAATCATGACAACAAATGTCAAGATGGCCGAGTTGGTCTAAGGCGCCAGTTTCAGGTACTGGTCCGAAAGGGCATGGGTTCGAATCCCATTCTTGACAATTATTTTTCACTTTTTTCTGATTTTATCGTAGCTTCTTCCTACCCTTGAAACATTCGCAATCCGATAAACTATATTACTTCTCCTCCGTACAAACAACATAATATATCTTGATATAATAATTGACAAGATCATTTTTAATTTTTGACAATAATAATTGATTGACAAGACCTTAGAGGTGGTGTGTCTAAAGCCAAACTAAGCATATTATTATTATTATAGTAGTAATCCAACTGTGTTCATTGCTACATCTACAGGACACGTCGAATATCCTCTAACGATATATTATCTATTCTCCCCAATTCCAACAAACCCCATCAAGAAATCTTCTACTAAAAACACCTTCATTTATTTTATAAATGAAGTTATAAATATACACTTATATGAAATTTTTATTTACACATGTAATAAAACTTAAAATATAAAATACTCTAATAAATTCCATAAAAAAGACTCTAATAATTTTTTTGACAAAGAAACTCTGATAATAAATAAGGGTAAAATTGACATTTTCATAATAAATCATATTTAAAAATACCTTTTTCTTATATTTGGGAGACAAAACCACCAAAAATTTCCTTAAAAGTATAAATAATTAAATTTAGACCCTCTAAATTATAACAAAATATATGCGAAAATTGTCTCTTTTAATCATAATTAAATTTATTAAGTGTTATACTCATAGTAAAAAATAATAATTACCTTTCCAAATTAGCCTTACTCCTATATGAGAATTTGTTTCTCATCAATAAATGATGTTATTGAAAATAGTTGTATCACGATTAAAATATCAGGGGTATTATGGGAAATATAATGTTAAACGTAGTAAAGTTAGCTGAATTTTGCTTATATTTTTTAGTGTCAAGTACTCCATCTATCCCATATTACTTATGACTTTGGTCATTTTACACAAATAAAGGAATACAGTTAATTTTATATAAGAAAGAGAGTATTAGTTACTCCATCCATCTCATTGTTTTAGCAAAATCAATTTGTCACAAATTGAATGTTGTTTTACACTTTTGTTTTTGTTGCACAATGCACTTTCTTGTTGTTTTACATTTTCTACAAAGCACTTAATATTTCTTTCCACTCATGCTCTTATTTATTATGATAATTTTTTTACATATTGAATATTCACATTTATCTATGTAAAAAGATAAAAAAATTACTAGTAAAAGGTAAATTACGCAACACTTTTTACAAAGTCTAGACTATTAATCATTTTTATTAATAGGTGTGCCAAAACTTTAAACTACATACAAAATAGGACGAATGGAGTATCTTATAAAATTATCATTCATTAATGATATAAGAGAAAGGTAAGTTAATAGAGTTGGAAGAAGAAAGATTAATTAGTATATAATGAATGATACTCCCTCCGTTTCTAATCTTTAGTATTTTTTTTTATTTTTGTTCAAAAATAATGATGCTTTTAAAAACTCAGTGTACGGTTAACTAAAATTTTCCAAATATAACATTTATAGTTATTGAGTCTTTTGTTGTCAAAGAAGAAATTATTGAGTCTTTTAGAATCCTAAAGTATGAATTAATTATCCTAAGACTATTTTATTTTGATTTCAATTATCACAAGACAACTACATGAAGCGTATTTAAGTATTTAGCTAGCACAAATTAGTGGTATACTAATTTGTCTGTAACAAGCTAAAAGTACCAAAAATTAGGAACAAGTGTAGTATGATAGAAAAAGAAACATTAATATTTCATTGGTATTGAAGACATTAAGTAATACTTCTTCGGTCTTTTATATAATCAAAAAGTTACTTGTATTTAGATCGTATTTTAACTATATATATATATATATATATATATATATATATATATATATATATATTTGACTTTTTGCTTATATAAAAGACCATTGTATATAGTATGACAGAGAAAGTTTATTTTTTTTTGGTATACTAAATTTTTGGGAGAGAGGATGACGCTCAATCCAAGTCGTGGAAGTCCTTCATCTTTTTGAGCACCTACGAAGATAATTACATTTATCTCACCCTAGATGACTAGTGGAGATTTGAATCCAGAACCTCCTGGATGCAAATTCTGTCATATACCTTAGGATTGGAAAGTTTAAGTTGAAGTTTAAGTAATAGTAAGTGCATCCACAATGAGAGGCTTCTTATCTCTAAGAGTTGGAATCTAATAAGACTCTCTATTATGGAGATTGAAAAATGAGACTTATTAAAATGAAACTCTTAAATAAGAGACTCTATCTTCTCTCGATGTATGACTACACATTTCTTTTCATTAAACTATTGTTAAAAAGTAAAATGATTAAAAAGTTAGTGGAACCAATTTAGTAAATTTGTTTGAGTTTTAGGCTCGAGAGATGAAGTTTTATATAAATTTTACTATTAAAAATTATAAAATTATGGTGTTTACATATGAGACCTGTTTAAATACTCAATTTGAATTTCTCCGTATGTGAACTCTTAAAATAAATGTATGAGAAATTAGTCCCTGGTTTCCATGCAGGAAATACACAGCATTAATTAAGAAGGAAAAAAAACATGAAATTGGTCGCTGCTCATTCTGGATGGCACTACTCATGAGACATGCTTGTTTAGCTGTTTTCATGTTCCAATTAGTTAAAGTCTCAACTATTGGACTTTTAAATTCCAAATTCCAATGACTCATTTACGCACTCTTACAATTCCAAGTCGCCGCGTTTCACTAAAAACAACCACCTTGGAAAAAGCAAACAAAAAACAAGTGCGTTTCGCCGCTGCCCATTGTAAATCTTTATTATTTGACCAAAAAAAAAAATCTTTATTATTTTTTCATATCATTGTTGACTTTTATAGAATGGAGTGTCTTAATTCGGGCACTTTGCCTAAATGGAGGGAGTGCCTCAATACTTTTTGTGAAAGACTAATTTTCATTCGTACTTATGATTGAATTTTCAGATAAACGAACGCCGAGTTTGTTTCATCGTGAAAATCAAATTTGAAAGCACCGACTCAATCCCTCATATTACATGGTAGTAGGGGTGGCAATTTCTACCCACAAGTGGGGATCCCCGCAGGGACTGCCCCGAATGGGGCCCTGTGGGAGGGAGATTTTTCCCCGTGGGGATGGGTACGGGGAAAATATCCCCCCGCAGTCAAAGTATGGATGGGGATGGGGATCATACCCCCCGCCCCCAATATATTACATAAATATTCTTATTATAGATATATATATTATGTTATAAGTAATTAATTTTTTTAGTCTTTTTATAAGTGTTTTTAATTTAAAGTATTAACAAAATATTAAATTGTTTAACTTTTATACTTTCTAAATATTAAATTATAAAATTAAGACTTCATTTATATTTTTTATATTAAAATGTTAAACTTTTGAATTTTAGTCCTACTTTTTATATATTTTTCTAATTTTATTATATTTTAGTTTATATTTTTGCTAAATTTTAATAAATTTGTGGGGTTTCTTCATGGCCAGTGGGGATCCCGTGATGAGGAGGAAAAATCTCGGCGGAGAATCTGAGACGAGGGACAGAGGACGATTTGGGAGAGCAGGGAAAGGAGAATGCAAGATTCCCCGCCCCCGCCCCGCCCCATATACCATCCTACATGGTAGACAAGCCACTAAGTCATCGAGTTTTCTCTCCTACAAAGTGAAGCCACATTGCTAAAAAAAACAAAAGTGTTCCACTTTCACATGCCTAGATGCTGTGTTATCCAATTCCACTTTTCCTATGTCACTTTGATGTGTTTAACGACTTCAATGCTAACCGCTGATTATTTCATCATCCACCCACCATTATTCTCTCTCTCACTCTCTAGATATATTATATGGAGTATTTAGAAGAAAGAGCACTAAACATTGTTCGTACTCCCTCCGTCCTAAATTGTTTGTTGTTTTAGCAAAATCAATTTGTTCCAAATTGATTGTTGTTTTAGATTTCCAATGAAACTTTTTATGTTCTTTTATACTTATATCCCTATTAATTATGACAACTTTTTACCTTCAATAAAAGATTCACATTTATCTAGGTAGGGAGATAAAAGGTTAAATGGTAAATTAGACAACACTTTTTAAAGAATTTAGACTTCTAATCATTTTTCTTAAAGGGTGTGCCAAAACCTTAAACTGCAAACAAAGTGGGACGGAGGGAGTATTTGATTATTGGTGTATGTATCTATGTATGTCCCACTTTGTATACATTTTCTGGCTTTTGCGTCCATTCCAACTAGACACCTGCGTTTCGTGGCATCTCACAAGCTCTACAATTTTAGAAACTCACAAACAAATGGAATCATATGCTAAATCGAAACACAAAAGAAAAATCATGTTTTTTTTTGTTTTTTAATTGACATGACATGCCAATACATCTCTTTTTTTAACTCAACGGACTGTGTTCAACAGAATGCAATTCCCAAGCATGATTTAAAGATAACCAAATTAAAAAAAAAAGAATATATTAATAGTATTATATAAAATTTTTGAATTAGAGTGTTCTTGTTCTTGTGTGATTTCTTGTTTTCACTTACCTTCAATTTTATGCTTAGATTATGGTGTTGTGATTAATTTCATCATTAAAATCAACTAGTTATTGTCAGTTTTTTTTTCATGATGAGAAGTTTAGACGAGTTGAATGTCACTTTAGAAATTCTCCAAAGGTTCAAATAATGCTTAAGAAAAAATTACAGTTATAAATTCATTGAATAACTGATGTATTTAGTCTATAATATAGACCAGATGCATCAGTTACATAATGAACTTAAAACTGCACTTTTGTCTTATAATAAGGACCACAATATTATATCTACCAACAACATCTTACATCGACAACAAGATTTCAACGCTTGTAATTATAGGATATGAGTCATATTCTTACCAAAACTCAAGTAATATTACTAGTAGCAAAACCGCGTTCCTTTGATTATCAAAAACAAAACTCAAAAATAAAAATAAAAAATAAAAACACTCATCTTTCTTCAATGATCATATTCTGTGCTCACAAAACCACATGAATATGAAAAAAGACTTCCTCTCCTCTCCTTTATAATCTACTACAACAAAATTTTAATGTTGGTAGCAAGTTAATTGGTTAATGTTTGCTCAGTTACGATTGAGCTAGATGAACGAGTTGGTTCAGATTGAGCTCCGCAGGTGCAATAAGTAGAAGTAGAAGTGATTGGTTTGGCTAGGTAAGTTGGTTGGTGATCACCAGCCATAATGACAAGTACTTCAGGTTCTGAGTTAGTTTCTTTTGGCATTGCATGTTTCATGTTTTCTTGAGGTGAATCTGAGGAGTGAGAAGAAGAAGAACGTTTTCTGTAGTTACAAACAAGGATAACCAATGCTACAGAAATGAGAATTAGCATTAAAGCTAAGCCTCCAAACAGGTAAGGAATTGGTGATTTCCATACCTTTATTCCACTACTTGTTGTTGTTGATGATGATGATGATGGTACACTAGTAGTGTTTATTGGCCTCATATTTTCCTCTCTCTTTCTCTCTCTTTGTAAGGCAGTGAAATTAAGTGAGGTGGTGGTTCAGGATTTTATAGTCAAAAATGGACATTTTTGATTTACAAAAGTACCCTTTTGGCATTTAAGGAAGATTCCTTTTTGTGCTTGCCTAGATGCTCCAAGTTTTATATTTAATAAAAGAAAGCACAAAAAATGTTTAAAAAACATAAAAAAGCAGACCCAGTTCGGCCTATGAACCAATTAAGTTGGGCATTTACTTTTCCCACACCCCCTCCTACCCTTTCACACCCCTTAACAAATTTTATTCCAAAAATAACCTCGCGTGAAACGCTATGAGGATGTGTTTAAAGACTATTCGAACGACCTTGTTCGAACACGTTCGAATGACCTCGTTCGAACAGGTGAAATTACGCACTAAAGGTTGTGAAGTCAATATTTAACACACTCGAACGATGTCGTTCGAACGGGTTCGAACAAGGTCATTCGAACCTGTTCGAATGCCTGTGTTCGAACAGGTGAAATTTCGTGAAAAAACAAGATTTTGGCCGGCCTTTTGGTCTTTTCACACCCTTGTGGGGTGTGTTTTGAGTAGGAGGGGGTGTGGGAAAAACAATAGCCTTAAGTTTGGCAAAAATGATCTGATTCTTTCTAGGCCTCTATTTTTTTAGCTCAACCCAAAACATGGGTCATCGAAATTTGGACTTTTGGGTTGGAAAAATTGTCACCTCTAATCATACTATTCATAATATTTTAATCACTCTTCTCCAATTCTAATAATTTATTTTTCCCATATCATTAATATAATTTTATAAAGTAACTCATAATTTATTCAAAATTAATGTTTTGCTATTTTCTCTTATCAATATTTGGAACTAAATACCATATATATAGATACCTTTTCAGTGAACCAACGTGGTTGGCTCAGTTGGTCCTTTGGCCATGAGTCCCATCGGGTCGTCGTGCAGGTTGCTTTCCGGTTCGATTCATTTGGAAAGAAATCACGTTGGCCACCGGTAGACACGTGAGCAGATTAGTCTTCGCCGTTGTCGGCGTTGGACACATTTCTTTCACTGAGGGTTTCTGGGAGCTTGCTCCTTCCCTTTCACCAAAAAAAAAAAAAAAGATACCTTTTCAGTTGCCTACACAATTTCTCTTTAGTTTTTACCTAACCACATGAAGGAACAAATTATTTTGCTTTTAATGTATCAAAATCGAAAAAGGTAAAGTTTCTCTAAGCAAAATATGGTAAGGTATAAGAAACTCCCCTGTATTTGTCAGGAATCAGGATAAGAACAGAGGAAAAACTTTATGAGTAACATGTTTTCATGGGCATATATAATATCAGTGATATTGATATGGAAATTGATGTAAACAGAACAACCTCACAAGTTACAAAAGCTGGTGAATGTATTATTTGTGGTTAAAATCATGCGAAAAATCGAAAAAAGCTTTGAGTTTGGTGAAAACGATGGCCATATGATGCTCCAGCTGAATTACCACCCTCTCTGTTTTTCCCCTGAAATTTTGCACATGTGTCTTTGTTAGTTTATCTTGAAATTATTCTGCTAATGCTATCTACTTTAAACATAGGAGGAACCTTTTGTGATTCTTGATTGTGAAATAAAGTGAAATATTTACTCTAATTAAGACTTAGATATTATCTTTTAGATTGAAGACTTAAATATATTTTTGATGAGAGCTAGATTAAAAAGCCCCATTTAGAATCAATTCTAAAAAGTAGACTTAGAGCTAATTTATAATTAAGCTCAAAACTTAAACTTCTTAGCTACATTTGGAAATGATTATAACTATAACTAATTCCAAAGGGGTTTTAAAAAAACTCAATACCCCTTAACACCTCGCGAAACCCTTGGCACTCTCACTTTCGTCATCTACGTCCTTGTCGTAAAAGCAAGTTGAACATAACGTGATTTATGTTTGCATACCTTCGCAGAAAAGTGATTTTTAACAATTCACCTTGTTTGGATGATTTGTATTAAAATTACTTTTGAGTATGCAATTAACAAAACGAGTGATAACTTAAAACGATATTAAAATATTATTAAAATAATAATAATTTCAACATATATTTTTTATACCGTTAATATATATTGTAAAATGAGAAAGAATAATAAAATATAATTCATAATAATATAACCTAGTAAAACATTTTTTCCATCAATTAAATTACATTACAGGTTTTAGTTAATAAGAAATAAAACTTAATTAATTATTTAATGCATTATGTATTACTTAAATATATATCTAAAGATCTAATGCGGCTTGTCATATGCCGCGGGAATAATTTTTTGTTCCAATTTTTTTTGGTTGTTTGTTTTTCTCTTCTTTCTTTTTAGTTTCACTTTTTTTTTCTTGCTTCAATTTTTTTTTGTTTTTTTATTTCATTCTTTTAATTTTTTTTTACCATACCGTTGGTATGCAGTTTTCATTGCTTTTGTCAATGACTAATCTGCGCTAGAGAGTCTGATTGGCCGCGAGTATCCGGCTTTGCCGGTCTGTGTAGTTCTCCTCTCCCAACAAAGTTTTTACCACATCCAAAGTTCTTATTTTATATTTGAAGGTTTTCTATTTTTTTCTTTTTTATATTTTAAGGGGTACTTTACAGTCTCGAAAAATTTCAGATGTTTAAATATGCAAATTTTTGGTGAAAAACCATTTAATTTCATTACAAAACACATAAAGTATGCGAAGTTCATTCCTCAATAACCTGGTTGATGAAAAACAAAAAAATTGTAACAAAATACATAAAGTGTGATGCTAGGCAGTTTATTTTGGGATACTTTAGGGCCAGAATTTTTTTTACATGTCCAATTTGGTATGACTTTTGTTATTTAACTGTGTTGTTTTTTTGATTCTTAAAATTTGTTTGATGTTGTTATTTAATGCATTATGTATTACTTAAATATATTTAATATATCTTCTGTCTAAAATATAAGAAACAAACTCCTACATCACACATATTAAATAATCACATTGTATTCTCATTTAATAAGACTAAAAATTTAACTTCATTCTAAAACAAAATTTAGCTATTCTTACTATATCAGGTTGATCTCATGATAGAAATTTAATGAGACTCGTGAATTTCAAAAAATAAGAAAAACTATGTTAAAAAATATATTACAGAGTGTGTTGCTAACATTTTCCTATTTATGTGTTTGTGTTTCATTTTCTAAAATATACTTTTCTTTTGTGGAGTAGCCAAATTTCTTTAAATTAAAAATACAACCTTTATTAAATATATAATATTTCTAGAACAAATAATTAATCCTTAAAACAAATAAAGTATTGTCATGAATGTGGTTCTAGCTTTGACATAAATGGCACACACTCTCCATAATATGAAAGCAAGCAGGAATTAGATACTTGCCCATCTCTCCATTTTCTTAATAATCAGGTTTTCTTTGTTGTCTGAATTTCAGGTGTTTTGATGATGAAGAATATTCCTTCTCCTCTTAATAATAATAATATTTGAGATAAGAAAAGAAAAAGAAAATTCCTTATCCTCTTTGTACTATGTTGCATTTCCTGGCCCTCCTTTTAGGTGTATATACGTGTAGAGCTATTTTCATTGTTTAAAAATTGTATATGTATTTCTCTTGGAATAATATTCTCCATTACATTTCTTTTTTTCTTCTCGTACTTATCGAATACCATGAAATAATAAAGTGAACTATGAAAGTGGCAAGTTTTTTTTAAGAGAAATTTACTGAGATTGTTACTATCTTATCATAAATGACTAATGAGTTTCATGAGTTGCAAACATGTTAAATAAGTTTAGGGCTAAATTACACCAGAGTGTTTTAAGTTATTTAATTGTAACAATTTGATCTTTTAAGTATTTTTTGTACCACTTAGATCATTTGAGTTATTTAATTGTAATAAGTTGGCCATGAAGATCATCATCAAATTTTGAATCTGATACATCATAATTGTGTGTATGAGTTTCATGCGACCCATGTCACTCTGTCAATAGAATAAAAAATGCTAATGTGGCTCGTTCAATATTCATATATATCATGCAATTTTGTAATCACGTGTCATTATTTTGGGTCATTTAGTTCTATTTCAAATTCTTTGATACAAATGATTTTGGGCCATTTTGATCCTTCTCTCATCACTCTATAGTCTAGATAATCACTTTTTCATTAAATCTAAAAAGTTGTGTTTTATTTATATACAAGTCCGAAGGGAGTAAAAAAATGGAATTTGACACATACAATTGACTTGCTTTTTTAATAGAGTACGGTACCCTATAAAAGGCATTTGATAAAATTCCCTGTTTAATTATGGCTTAAATATCATTTACCCCCTACAAATATCACCATAATCCATTTACCCCTGTAAAATAAAAAGTTTTAAAATGTCCCTTGCAAATATAAAGCATTTACTGTTACTCCTCCTGTTAGATTATATTGATTGCAGTGTTAAGGGTATAATGGGTATAAGCTCACATTTGTTATTTCCTCTGCAAAATATAAATCGTTTACAGTTTTACTCTGTAGGGGTAGCAGTAAACAATTTATATTTGCAATGGGCATTTTAAAACTTTTTATTTTACAGAGGGGTAAATGGATTATGGTGATATTTGCAAGGGGGTAAATGATATTTAAGCCTTTAATTATTTCAATGAAATTCCTTAATATCCAATTATCAACAATTTTTTCAATGAAATTCCATAATATCCAATTATCAACAATTTTTTCCTAATATCCACACACACTCTCTATATATATATATATATATATATATATATATATATATATATATATATATATAAACACACTAGTATAATTCACTCGTACAACACGAGTCAACATTCACTTGTAACATAAAAATTGACAATTTTGTTACGAATTAAAAAAATAAAAGCTGTATATTTAAGCCCATTGTATGAGATATTAAATACTTTGGGCACTATCTAAAATTAAGTTATTATGTTTTATACATATATTTCTAAAGGAGGGCGAGAAAATGATTATAAAGTGAACGCAAAAAACTTTGGACCTAAGTGCCCCTATTTTTTTCCTCAACTCATGTGAAGCAAACTATTTTTTTTGGTCATGGAAATGGTAGTCGTTACTTTGATAGGAAAAAAATTTGAGTTCAGTTTGTAATTGTAGGATGGTACCTATCAAAAACTATACTGTGCAAATATGTCTGTATTATGCTTCAAATAATATAAGTTAGTTGTGGTCATTCAACCAAAAAATAAATACTATAAGGTGAAATGGTTACAAAACGCAAATAGAACAATGAGAATAAATATACATAAATTTGTGGAAGTGATTCGGGATGACCATGAAGTGAATAATTTAAGAATTAAAAATTAAAAATCTAATAAATTGGATAAAATATAATAGTTTGACTAAAAGAATCATTTTTTAGAGTACGTACAATGTAGGTGTAGGAGCCTCTGTAACGAAATCACTGAAAGAGGAATAAAAAATGTTAAAGTACTTTTGTAAGGTATGATAATTGTAATTTCTAATAGGATAACTTCCAAAAGGGATAGTTTATATATATATATATATATATATATATATATATATATATATATATATATATATATATATATATTGTAGAAATAAAAATCTCTTTCCATGTTTTGATGATACAAACTTAAGTAATGGGTTGCTTTCTAAACTTATTGTGATTTAACAAGTTTTCAATCAAGTGTGTTAAAGAACAGGGAATAAGTTTCATAGCAAAATTCTTGGCCTTACAAAAGAAACCAAGTGATTTTCAAAGATAAAATGTGCCAAAAGAAGGTTACCTACAAAAGGGTACCTTACGAAGGTTGAATCTGTAGGTTAAAACCATCGTAAGGTTGATCATGAAGCTTAAAAATAAAGTAACTTCCTTGAAGGTTGGTGAAATCAAAGTCAATGAAGGTTGACTAAAAGTCAACACAAGGTTGACCAATAGTCAACGTAAAGTTTGATTGAAGTCAATGAAGGTTGAATTACTTCTTAAAGAGGTTCGAAGGTTAAGTGTTCAAGAAGGTTAAAGAGGATTGAAGATTTCAAGCTTCATTTGGAAAACAGATTCTTATTCGAAATCTTAAACTGAAATGCATCAAATGAAGTTTCAAGGAATTAAAATTGTAGAAATAATATCCTATGTAAAGAGGAACTCCTTGATTTTTTGTTGTGTTGGAAAAGCATGTTTGTTCATGATTAAGGAGCTTTAGAAGCTTTGATTTAAATTGTATAAAGCATTGTGTAGTACATGAATAGGACTGAATTGACAGGAATGATATAAAAGGTGACATGAAGAGATGTCTACACAAGACAAAGCAAAAATGTTGCTTCAGAAGGTTGAAGGCTACTACCTAAAGCTCAAAATTCATCATTACCTACCTACAAAGCTACAACAACTTCCAACGGCTCTTTCCTTCTTCCCAACAGCCACATTTCAGATTCAAAGTCTATATAGAGGACTGCTCTACTCAAATGCAGATTATGAGTTGATATTGGAACCTTCAAGTCAAGCTTCTAAACGAAATCCAACCTTCTCATCCACACTTCAAGCTACTACAAATTCAGAATTGGGAATACTATCTTGAGTGTGTGCAAAGCTTGTTACTATCCGAGAAATACATTGTATTTATTTATTAACAAGCTCCTAAATCATCCCATAACCCAAACCCCTTATTGTAAGGAATATTGTGCTTGTTTCTCAATGCACTACCTAGTTGAAGGTGAGTGGTGTTGGTGATTCTAAGTTGTAATCCTCTCAACAAACTACCTAGGAAAAGGTGAGTGTTGTTGGTGAGTCTAAGTTGTAGGTATCTCAACAAACTACCTAGTAAGAGGTGAGTGTTGTTGGTGATTCGGTTTGAAGGTTTCTCAACAAACTACCTAGTGAAAGGTGAGGGTTGTTGGTGATTCAGTTCAAAAGTTTCTCAACAAGCTACCTAGTGAAAAGTGAGGGTTGTTGGAGATTCTACTGTGGAAGTTAGCACTTGTCTTTTGTGTGTGATCAAAAGAGAGTGAAGGTGAAAGTCTTTAGTAAGTGAAGCTAAAGCAAGTGTAAAATCTATTTGGAAAATAGTGGAAACTCTCACGAGGACGTGGGGAGAGGAGTAGCCACAGTTTGGTGAACCTCTATAACTCTCTTTGTGTTATTTTCTCGCTTTACTTACCATTTGCTTTAACTGTCTTACAATCACCAAAGTTTTCAAAACACTTTAGAAGGTTAAATACACCAACCTTTCAAGTCAAAATCTTAATTTTAAATAAGCTAAACTTTGATTATCTTTTGAAAACTACACTCTTTGCTAAAAGAACAGACATCTAAAATCATCAAAGTTAATTATCTTTTACTAATATCACATTTGCTTATTGTTTGTGCAACTAACATTCAACCTTCCGATATCCAAGTTATCTTGAGAAACCATCTGAGAAGGTCGCAGGAATTAAAACGAAAAAGATAGCACAATTCATCCCCCCCTTTCTTGTGCAAATTAGTCACTTCATATATATATATATATATATATATATATATATATATATATATATATATATATATATATATATATATATAATATACACACACAAAAGAATAATGATAGTTTTAATATAGTTGTAAGGATAGCTTGAAGCACATAATAGAAGATTAAGTAAGTGTAATTCCAAAAAGGGTAGAATTGGTTTTTTGTAAAATATTAGTGCTACTTTCGTAAATGAAGCTTTAAGTTAATCTCCATTTATCATCTTCTAAACCCTCATAGCCGAAACTCTTTACTTTCATTTACTGTTATGCGGCTTAAGGGAAACTTGGAAGGCTCTTGTGCCATAACTGTCTCTGTTCATGAATCAGATATGTTTTTCTTGCTTCCGATCAACAACGGCTACGCAAGACACACCTTCTTTCTCGCGACGTGGACGACGACAGATGGGAGTATTTACTCAACGAAATCATTCGAGTTTACAAACTCAGATACGGTTTATTACAGGGTTTATCTTCACAATTTTTCCATTGGAATCACGATTAAGCCATGTTAAATTCATAGGTGGGACTCAAACAGGTACTTATGTTAATCCCTAATGTTAATTTCATATTCGTTAATTTCACATACCAATCGGATCCTCCATTTTCAATTTGTAATAAACTCCTTGTCATTCAATTGAAGGTCATGCTGTTTTACACTATTGTTTAATACAACTTTAAAAAGTAATTCCAGTAAACTTGTATGGAATTGTTTTTGATGAATTAAAAAAAGATGTTAAAGTTAGATACCAACTTATGTAAAATTTGATTAGTAATGGAATACGGGTTATAATATTGTTATTGAGATATCTTTCGATGAGTATACTATGTTACAATTGTGACAACCATAAGGAGTAATTTGTGTGGATTGCTAAAAGCATGTAGGTGATTTGCATTTGGAGACAACAATAGGTCATTTTAGTACTAATCTGTGGTGATTGTTAAAAGCATGTATGATTTTCAAAAGCTTAACTATCTTTAACAATCACTGACCTAGTAATATGAATTTCGTGATTGTTAAAAGCTTAACTATCTTTAACAATCACCGACCTAATAGCTGTCTCCAAAATGAAAATTTGTAAAGATTTAATCATTTTTCTCGTTGATATGATAGAGATTTAAGGGACGCACCTACGGCATCCTTAATACCTCTGAGGTGGATCTTTAGGTTGAACCAGATTATGAGTCCCAACATCAAGAGTAATTCAATTTCACTGAGGTCTTTTTTCACCAAACGACTCAGTGTTGTAAATCTTGTAATATTTATTTTTTAGGTTTTTACAGTTGCGTTTTTTTAATTTTAAGATGTATTTTTTTCATAGGTTTGCAGTTGATTTTCGGTGTCAATAAGTAGATTGAGTTATTTTTTTACAACTGCGTTTGGTCAACTGATTCTGAGTGACAATAAATGGGGAGAATTATTGGACTGCGATTTTTGTGGATTTTGTTGTTGTTAGAACCAGTGTTTTAAGAACCGGACCGGCGATCAACTCGGTGAAGGTACTGGGTCACTGGGTCAAGGGTCGGACCGAAGGGTTAACAGTTGAACCGCATGACTATTGACCCGGTCTCGATTAAAATATTTCCAAACTTTCAAGACGTATGAATTTCATATGTATAAAATTTAATTTACAAAAATAAAACTTAAAAAAAAACTAATACATTCAATATATCTTTGTAAGAAAAATAGTATTTTTTTTATTTATAAAAAGTGTAATAATCCAAGTGAGTAATAAGAATTGGTAGAATGATTTCCTTACATTAAAAATATTTCTACAACAAAACCTTAAAATATATATTATCAAAACAATAATTTCATGAATTGTTCACTCTTTTTCTACTGACTTGTTTGTGAGAAAGAGTATAACTAAATAAATAAATATAATAATGATAATAGTAATTATCAAGACCATTTGTGCTACAACGCTTCTTTATTGAAATGAAAAGAAATATACTAAAAATATGTGCTTAGAAGCATCAAATGTGATCATTGGTACAGTGGTAGTGTTACTTTTGCATAACCAAATGGACAGGGGTTCGAGTCCCATCTCTTATAATTTTGCACATTTATGTATTGCAGGAGCCGATCTATGCCGTTGGATCAGTCTAAAACGGAACCAATGGGTAATATTGATAACGTGATATGATCTATGCCGTTGGATCTGTGTAAAACGAAACCGATAAGATCCGACGATAAAACGCTGACAATGACACGCGGTCTGGATTGAAGAGGTGGTTTAAAATTGTGCTGATGTCATTATTGACATGGATGCCTAGCTAAATGGATGCCACAATCCATGGTTTATTAATATATATATATATCACCCACTGAGTTAACTTAAGTGTTAGAGTGTGTGTAGGTACCACCCTACGTACCGCCGTAGCAACACAGAGGGAGTTTCATCCTGAGCAAATTCAATTTACTACCTCAGCAGCAACTCGATCCAATAGTTAATGTCATACAAAAATCGTGTGGAAGAGCCCCATTGGAATGGTTCACCTCACCTTTTTTATTTATTTAGTAGTAGTAGTTATACACCAAATAAAGAAGCCTATATATCAAAGTTTTCCTTCTAAATCCGACATTATTAGTGGAAAGATATTTGATTGTTGTTCAAGAAAGGGATGAAGAAAATCGACAAGGTTCTCATAACCTCCACTTGAGTTGAATTCTGAGTCATATATGCGTGTAATCATTATAAAAGAATTATGTCAACATTTTTTCTCCCCCTAGTTGTCGCGTCGCATTCACCAACCCACAGAAATCAATTTGGAACCGTTTTTTCAATGTAAAGTAAATTAGTGGCTTCATTATGAATGCTAATCACTAAAATAATGTTATGACGTGAGTGACTAGCGATCAAGAGTAATTTGGTTTTTTTGGCAAAAAAAAGAGTAATTTGGTCCCAAAAAAATGATCCTTGGACAAAGAACATGAAGAGTAATTAAATAATTTTTTTTTTTGAAAACAATTGTTAATTAGTTAAAACATATACTAATGATCATATAATATATATACTAGTGTTGTGAGCGACCCACATTTGAGGAAGAGATTGTTGAGAATTCAAGTAGGAGTGGTTAATCTCAAATCGACTAGGAATGAACTAAGATATACTCCCACTGTTCCACAATACGTATCATTTTAAGGTAGTTTACATACACCAAGAAGATTAATAAATTTTGTTTCTTTTGATGAAGTATTTATCATTTTTTTAGAATACCCTTAACTATTATTTCACTCCATCTATTTCTCTCTTCACAATAAATAGTTAAGGGTATTATTGACAAAATAATAGTTAATGTTGAATTGGACTTTGAAAACGACAAGTAAAGTGGAACAAAATAATTCTTTTAAGAACATGTATTGTGAAACGGATGGAGTATAAGATAAGTGATTGATTATATATACCCAATGTCTTAAGGTTTTGAAAATATGTAGTGTCTAAGTCTCTTGGTGGTTCTAGTCATTAGTTCGTTGTTGCTTTGATGCTCTCTCGAGCCGCCAACAATAATTATACATTACTTAATTATTACTCATTAAATGTAATCTACACATGATTAAGAAAAATCTACACAAAAGTTTTTCACGCAAAACACAAAGTAATCTCTTTTGCTTGAAAACTATTAAGACTTTGTGACTAACACTTTCTTATAAAACTAGTTTTTAAGGTGATATTAAGTGTTCATTATTTGTAATGTCTTTAAAGGCATTATTTTTTAGCTATATGGGACTAGGTTTTTAACAATACACCACAACATGAACAAAAATTGGATTTGGTGTGTGTATAATGATATTGTGACCTAATACATATTGAATAGACTTGGTATCAAATGACTCGAGCCTAAATTATACTTACCAAATTGCCTTGTAATGTATGAAGTGTTCATCTAAATTATGTGAGACTTGGATTTTTCCAAACAAAAATCAACATATATATTAATTGTGATGTGAGTGCGAGCTTGCTCGAATCAATATAGAGAGCACGCTGGTTAGAAAAGAAAATAACGTTGATGCTAAAAATGTCAATGAAAAGCAAGAGAAAAACTAGTCAATTGAGAAAATTAGGTTAATGAGAGACCAACCAATGAATGTTTGTGTTAGCCGAAGATATGAGAAATGGATCCATTAACTTCGTTAGGGGGAAGTTCCCTCCGAAAAGTTAGAGAATCCCTCTCCGAAACTATGACGGCGATGTAAGGAGAAATTTTGATTCTTAATCCAGCATGTTGTATTATGCCTACCAAGTACACAAAGAAGACCAATTTAGCAAGATATATACCATTAAAGGTTTTAAGAAATCACTTATGGCCGGGTGGTTCGAAGAAAACAAATATCCAAATTAGAAAAAGGACAAGAGTAATCCGCTAAGAATATTAGTTCTCAAGACGAGAACCTCATGCTTTAGGGTATGTTTGTTTAGGGTGAAAGAGGGAAGAAGAGTGAGGGAAGAGAGAGTAAGAAAAGAAAGAGTGATTATGACATGTTTGGTTAAGGAGAGAAATAGGAAAGAAAGAGAGAGAGAGAGAGATAGAGAGAGGAAAGATCAATTTAGTGGTTTTTGTAATCTCTCCACAAGTGGAGAGAGAGAGAGAGGAAAGATCAATTTAGTGGTTTTTGTAATTTCTCCACAAGTGGAAAGAAAGTGAGAAGAAATGACTCTTAAATGTGATTTTTACCATTTTATCCTCACTAAACCATGAGACACAACTATCTCTTCCTTATTTCTCTACTCTTTTCCTTAAACCAAACAACCCTCTTAATCTACTAATCTACTCTAATTCTTTCCTCTTTCTCTCCTCCCTTTTTCTCTCTTCCCTCTTTCTCTCCTAATCCAAACACACCCTAATGAAGATCAACGGGTGAAATGTCCATTCATAAACATCAATTCAATTAATTGATGATGTCATGATCATAAGAAGTAACAAAAATAGTTTTCCAAACTACGCAATAAATGATGTTTGTTTGTTTGTGGCAGTGTTTTAAGAATTGGTCCGGACTATTCAACTAGTTGAACCGTGAACGGGTCGGTCTGGCGATTTGGTTCAACCTCAATTGAATAACAGTCTGATTGAACCATGGTTTGATCACCAACTCGATCAGGTTGAACTGCTCGAAATGATTTTTAAAATAAAGCGATGGATTCATTTGAATAAAATAAGGATAGAGATGAAAGACACAAGGTTCTGTAATAAGAAACAAAATCTGAACACTATAATATATCCTCACTTCATTCTCTTAAATTTACATCGATCTCGCAAATTTACCTATAATTGGAAGGGCTACAAAAAGGTATTAACTAATGATTTAATGTTACCTGACAATTAAATTAACCATAACAAGAAATTTTATGAAGATATATAACATCTAAAGGGGTTGTTGAATATGGCTTGTAGAAGATGAAACTGGCTTAGCCAAATAAGTAGGGTTGCTTCCTCCAGCCATGATAACAACAATCTCTGGCTCTGAACTCATCTCCCTATCTTCTTCCCTATGCATATTTGGTGGTTTCTCTTCATCACCACCAGAATTTTGTTTATGATAAGAACATGCTAGGATTACTAATGCTACTGCTATGATTCCAAGAATGAGAGATAAGCCACCAAAGAGGTAAGGAATGGGAGTATTAAAGTTTGTTAAACTAGAAGTAGCTCCTGATATAGCCATGGTGGAATTGCTTGCTGATGCAGCACTCATTTTTCTAATTTCACAAGATAGGTTTTGTTTTTTTGTTTTTGTTTTTGTTTTTGTGAGAGTTGATTTGGGTAAATGTTGTGTTTGATAGAATTTATAGTACTAAAGTAAAAGTACCACAGTGAAATTAATGAAGAAGTGGCTGTGTGAAGTTACTTAGATGCCCACGTATGATTATTTTTAAATGGTATTTATATATGTTATTCTTTTCTTTAAAGTTGTCCTATAAAATTAAAGCTTGAAACTTGAAGCTACTACTAATTAAATTATTTTTGATTCTTTCTTGCAGCATCATTTCTTGCCATGTTTCCATTGGAAATTTCTTATATCTCTTGTGTCTGAGGTTCTCTCTTGTGCCCTCATTTATCACGGTAAGAACTAGTTATCACCTACTAGTTCTTACCGTGATAAATGAGAGCAAATTATTATAACCGTTAGATTAAAATCAACGGTTGAGATTAATTCCACAATTATAGGATGTTGTGTGGTTGTTTCCATAATTATAGGTTCCCATGTGATTTGTTACTAAAAACAAAACAACCACACACAACACAACATCCTATAATTGTGGAGTTAATCTCAATCGTTGATTTTAATCTAACGGTTATAATGATTAGTTCTCATTTATCACGGCAAGAACTAGTTCTCACCTGATACACTTCCTAATGAAAAACGTAGATGATTAAATATATAGACGAACAGAAGGGGTACTCAGCCCATATACAACCAAGAAAAGTCAAATGATAACAAGAAAACCACTGAACTACCTCCTAGTAATACAGTCTATAGGATCAACATACCTCTCGTAAAATAAACAACAAGTAGAATTACTCCTATTCTGGAATCACTGCCAAGAGATGGATAAAATCTTATCAATATCTCCCAAAATCAAGTACGCCTACCGAAAAAATACACTACTTCTTAGGACCAAAATAACTCATAGAACAGAGTGTCAGATGAGCATCAAACCCCGTCTGATCCTTATGGGCTAGAGGGACTACTGATTAAGGATGACAATAGGACAAGACGAGAGAGAAGAGAACTTCCATACTTCCCACCTCACAAATTGTCCCTCATATCCGTCTCTAATCCTCCCATGGCATGTTTTTCTCCCCATCCTCGTACCCACATACACCAGCAGGCAGCAGCTATGGTCTAGTCTATATTGGTACTCCAATATGCACTTTTACTAATAGTCAACACTTAATGGTTAATGAAAATTTTGTATAGTTTATTATACTTTTCATTTATTTATAACTTTTCTTAATCCATGTGAAGAAAAGCTAGGACGATATTTATTAAAGGGGCGAAACAAAATATATTATTCACTTTATTTTTTTTCAATTTAGAAAAGTAATTCTCATATTTTCCTACGTCAATATTTTTAGTTCCTTATGATTTTTAATAGTGCTTAGAAGGCCATAAAAAATCCAAAAAAGTGCTATTAAAATTCATGACGAGGAACACAAAGAATTGACGTGAGAAAATGTGAGAAATAAAAGTGAGAGAAATTTTTATAGGGACTAAGTTAATACAAAAAAATAAATTTTATAAAGAACAAAAACATATTCCACCATTTATTTTGTCATACAAAAATAAATAATGAACTATGATGAAAACAAATTCAAAACTAACATAATTTTTTATTGATAAACAAATGTTAATAGCGAATTAGTTATGAGAGAGCTGTTAGTTTTCATAATTGAAACTCTAAACTTTATGCTTAGTGTGTCTTTTAGTTTACTATGAGAATTAATAATAACATAACTAATCTTTTATATGTTTGGTTCCTTTGTCTATTCATGGAACCACAAAATCGTAACCAAAAATAAAAAATTGGAACCTCAAATTTCAAGCTAACTTATATTTTTCTTCATATATAAGCTTGCTTTTATGTTGGATAAAGAATATAGCTTTTTGGTCATTTTTCGTGTTAATTTAAGCCCATTTCTAAATTAGTTTATTCCTTGCACACGTCAAAAAAAGATTCATGGTTGTTGTATAATTATATCTTTATGCTGAGCTAACTTATTTTAAATAACAAAAAAAAGATTACACCGAATTCCTTTAAATTATTTAAGTAGCTTTAGCATAATATATACAAACTTTTGGAAGAATTTTTTAGAATTATCAAGTGTTTCGTTAAATTAATAAAAATAATTTATAAATTATCTTTCTTTTGAGCTTAATTATCTTTAATAAGTTTATAGATGAATTTATAAAAATTGATTCAAACTTTTTTTTTGAGAAAAAGTTTTTGATTCAAACTTAAACACTTAGAAAATAACTTCTCAAGTAATAAACACTTATTGAATAAAAGTATAATTAAACTATTTATTGAAATAAATGAGATATTCTTTACATGATTTCATCCATATAAATAGGGCTTTGATGTTGTTGCATTGGCTGTTTTTTTCTTTCCAAATCATTGCTGACTATTTACGGAGTGTTCCACACCTTCAACGAAAGACTAATTTCTGTTCGTACTTAAATTCAAATTTCACACTAACCAACACCGAATTTTATAGAAATCGAATTCGAGAACACTGAATCAACCTCTATCCCATGGTAGATTAAACCACCAAGCCAAGAGTGTTGAATAACATTGGTTGTTTAGTGATACAGCCAAAATGGAATGATTAATGTTATATCAACTAGCGGGAGCACTAGCCCCCGCCCGGGCCTTCTCTTTCGTGTGTTAAGTGTGTTATTGGGTGGTTATCATTATTAGAAATAGAAATGTGTTAGTGTGTTAGTGGGTGATTATCATTATTAAAACTTCAGACTTATAAAGGTATTTTTTCAAAAAAATCTGACACCAAAATGAACAGTTTTTTTTTTGAATCCCCTTTATTAATAGTTATAGATGAAGCAAGCAACCAACAAGAAAAGGGGGAAGAAGAAATGTGAAATATTACGCTATGGAAAGTCGATGTGTATTTATATTCTTGTAGTTTCAATATATTGGCCACACAAAACGTGTCTATGCAACTCAAGTATTATCCGTTTTCTTTACCACGTAATTATGGTAGATGCTTCTCTTTCTTTCGTATGACAACATTATCAATAAAAATAGTTCAATTTGGTAGTAACGTGGTGTAAACAAATTTACATCAAAAGTTATCATATGGCTAACATGAAAGAAAAACAATGGGCTAATACATAATGACTTTAGTGTTTTCAAATCAAGTCATGTGAAAAATAGAATAAACATGAAATTAATATAGCCTATTGGTTGATTAGTGTTAAGCACAAACTTGTGTGGGGGTAGTTTAGTTTAAAAAAATAACTTAGTGGATTAGTGGTTGATGGAGAAGACCTGAAGACTTATGAACAGATTAGGTAAACAGAGTTGTTGGAGGGTCCTTAAGCACTCACATATTGTTATTGCATTTACATTACCATTCTCATTCATTAATGTACCTCCTTTTATTATTACCTAACTATGTCTCCATATAATAATAATTTAATACTAAATGTGATAAAGATGAGAAATCTATCTTAGACCAAAGACAACAAATAGAAATAATGTTACGATCGATTTTTCTGGTGAGATAGGGATCGAATGTGAGTTGTGTGGTTTTTTTTTTTTTTTTTTGAGTTGTGTGGTTCTCTGAATAGAGAGTGAAGAATAAACAGTTGAATTAAAAGAAAAATGGTTTTAGATCCGTTTATTGGTCTCAAAGTGCGATAGCCTATATATATATATTACAAGGTTAGTTAATACAGGTTAATAACTAATAAATATAATTAAGGTCGAGTTTGATCAATACATTTGATTGGGAGGAAAATTAGTTATTTCCCCTTCAATTACGCTCCGCTGTCTGAGCCTCTGAAGAGGAAAATTAAAGTGTTATATTGAGGGCCGGGCGGATGTAGGAGCCAACATTTATTTTATGACAGTGGCTTTAGGAACAAACCAAAGATTAATCTTCTAGAAAAGTGATTCATATAAATAATTTGAGAACAAATCAAAAAGTTATAATTAATGATTGAGGTGTCTCTTCTATGACTGTAAAGGACAAAATATGTGAAGGTTAAAGTTGAGAAGAGATTTACAATAAATAACTATCCTAATAGTAAAGTCAGGTTCTGATATGAAAAATATATCAAAACATGCAACATCGGATTCTGAAGCATATTGAACTTTTGAAGTACCAATTTACTTGATAAAAAAATGTATAGTTCGTTTACTTCAATGAATGCAAAAAAGATATAAATTGTTTTTTTCTTACTATCTGAAATTCAAATTTGTTAAGAAATTAAGAAAGCAAAAGTAAAGATAGCTTAAGCTTATTATTTTTTTTTTTATAAGCAATGGAATTAATAACCGGCACAAGGGGTGCCCATGCCCTTACAAACGGTGTCTGGGGGGCCTCGTTAAAAACTCCAAGGGTCAAAACCCATTGGGAAAAAGACCCAAGGAGAAAAGAGTACCCCCAAAATGTGATTACAAAGATGATAGGCAACCAATCGGACAATTCAACCAATCAACAAAATTACAATTTAATTTCCTACCCCTCTTCGCACTATAAACCAGCCCCATGCTAGTTGCTTAACACAGTTAACAATTGAGGCTTCATTTGCGACAATCCCTTCAAAGAGAACCCGGTTCCTCGCTTGCCAAATAGCCCAAACCGATGCCATCCATATTATATACTTCGCCCTCTTTAATTTCCAGCCTTTCAATTTCACCCCAAACGTGCTAAAGTGATCATTCACCTCGTTTTCCATGAACGATGACAGTCCCATCCACCGGAGTGCTTAAGCTTATCTTTATCATGCACGTAGTAGTACCTGCTGGATAAATTCTGCACTGTTTTAGTTTAGGTTTCTTTAATTGAATTTCACTTTCCATTCAAGAATTTCGTGTGTAACTGGTAGCAGTCGTTTCTAGCCACTAGATTACAGAGAATAAATTCGTAGTAAGTGTTTGGTATTGTTGGCTTATGGTGTTTTTTTACTAGCTTATAGTGTGTTTCCATACGCTACTTACAATAGCAGTTAAGTCTATAGTCACCTAATGGATGGGTTGGATGGATGGGATTGGAAGAGATGAGTGAGAGGGAGAGAGAGGGGTGGGTGAGAGGAGTGAGGGGAGTGTAGGGGTGTGAAGGGGTTAGGGGAGGGGGAGTGTTTAATTTTTGGGTTTTTTAATTGGGGGTAGTTTGGAGATTTTAGGTTTTAAGGGGTGTGTTTGAGTAGGAGGGAGAGTGAGAAAGTAAAACCCAATTTGAGAGTAGAGAATGATAACCAAGACTCCAAGTCTGGGCCAAACTAATGGACTTAGGAAATAAGGCGTTTACTTTTCCCACACCCCCTCCTACTCTTTCACACCCCTTAACAAATTTTATTCCAAAAATAACCTCGTGTGAAACGTTGTGAGTACGTGTTTAAAGACTGTTCGAACGACCTCGTTCGAACACGTTCGAATGACCTCGTTCGAACAGGTGAAATTACGCACAAAAGGGTGTGAAGTCAATATTTAACACACTCGAACGATCTCGTTCGAACGGGTTCGAACAAAGTCATGCGAACCTGTTCGCATGACCTCATGCGAACACGTGAAAAACGCCCAAAGAGAGTGTGAAGTCAAAATTTAACACACTCGAACGATGTCATTCGAACCTGTTCAAAGGCCCGTGTTCGAACAGGTGAAACTTCGTGAAAAAAAGAGGTTTTCGCTGGCCTCTTGGTCTTTTCACACCCTTGTGGGGTGTGTTTTGAGTAGGACGGGGTGTGGGAAAAGCAATAGCCGGAAATAATGGATGCGGACTCGAGAGATGGTCTTTCATTGTCGGTTTTTTTTTCAACACCCATCATCAACATCTATAACCCCACGTAACATCTTTCTTCCATTTTTACCCCTCAATTTTATCGAAAACGGATTTACCTATTAATAGATAATTCCGTTGTCTAAAATTAACACAGTGAATTTATCTATTTAGTAGGTAAATCTGTTTTGGATAAAAAAATTCAAAAACGAAACTATATATATATATATAAAGAGAGAGGATCAACTTACTCCAAGAGTAACTCTTGTAAAGTTACTCCACTTAATATCTCTTTGTAGACATCAAATTTTACTGATCCAACCGTTGAATAGTTTCATATTATCATGCATACCAAAAACTATTGAAATTGAATATTCGTAGCTATAGAATCTTATAGTCACTATTTTACTTGTCTTTTTAAAATCATAATAGACGTTGAATTGAACTTATTTGATCAAAGTATCAAACTTTTTTATAATTTTATAAGAATTTGCATATTTGATCTACTTAATTAGAACTATGAACTTAACGGTTGGATAGGCAAAATATAAAATGTGTGAAGAGATATTAAGTGGAGTAACTCTTACAAGAGTTACTATTGGGGTAAGTTGATCCCCACTCATTCATATATATATATATATATATATATATATATATATATATATATATATATATATATATCCGTTTTTTTGCTTAAGTTTAACATTGGGTATATATGTAATTCCGATTTGGATCAGTTATTAACATCGGATCTATGTACTTCCGTCTTATATACTTCTGTTTTATTAATACAGTTATGTTTTATATATGTTTATGAGACAAACAGATTTATCTATTTATTAGATAAATCCGTAGTGAAATATCTAAAACGGATTTATCTAACAAATAGATAAATCTGATGTCTGAATTTATCACACCGAATTTATCTATTTTTTAGGTAAATCCGTTTTGGCCAAAATTGAGAGGTAAAGTTGGAAAAAAAACATTGAGTGGGGGTATAAGTAATGATGGTGGGGTTTGAAAAAAAACACCCTTAATTATTTTAGGAGAAGTGGATGAGAAATGGAGGAAGTGGGATAAAAAGAGGCCCAAGAAGAAATTGGGAGTTGAATTGAACATGTTGGTATGCATAGGGACGATGATGATAAAATAAATATTTTGTCATACAACATTACAGGTATAGGGGGCAGTAAAGAAAAATGCTGTGAACATGTTGATGTTGTTCTCACTCCATAGTTATAATATCATGATAGAGTAATGTTATATGGACAAATTTTTTTAAACAAATATAGATAAAAATCAATTCACAACACTAATTAACCAAGTTTTTTAGGCTATTAATCTCAACAAAAAATGTTTTTTAGGCTATTAACCAACCCGTCTTTTCAGAGTTTTTAAGGCACTAAATAAAAACTTGGTTAATTGGTTACTTGGTTAATAACCTAAAAAACTTGGTTAATTGGTGTTGTGAATTAGTTTTTGGCTATATTTGTCTGAATTTTTTTGTCCAAATATCATTATTCTATCATGTTATGTCTCTTGCATCCCTGTTTTAACAAACAAATGTGCAATTAGTCCACTCCGACACCCAAGTAATCACCTTGGATTGATATGTTAAATTTGAAAGAATATAACCTAGAATTTAAGAAAATAATAGAGGAAATTATAATACTCTCCAGTCTTCCTCCTCTAAGAGAAAGTTTAAATAGCATTTACTTTCCTCTTATGTTAAAATATACAATTCCCTCCTCCTTTATGCAAAACATGTTAGAAAAAATTACACTCCCCTAAAAGAAGCTTGAATTACATCCTCTCTTATATTAAAATCTACACTTCCCTCCCTTAATTTTTCTTAATTTCTAATAATATAAAGTCTAACAAACAAAGTGCAAAGAAAATAATATTGCGGGTCCATTTTAATATATTCAAAATGTTTATGCATATTTTTTCTATTTTTCATTCACAATATCATTAACATATAGTTTTAAATCCTATTATAAAATATTAAACAATGCAAAATAAGGGTATTTAAAAATGATTTTTATATTCTAAAATATAACATATAGTCGAAAAAACATTGCTATTTAAAAATGATTTTCATATTCTAAAATATTAAATTCAAATATAATTATCCATTAGACCTAAGGAATGGATCATTTTTTTCTTAGTCCAGCATCTCTTAACAAATATACTTTGAGCACCCATTTAAGCATTTATTAGTTGTTATATTTGTTGTTTGAATAATGGATAATTCTATTCGAATATATTATTGAGTATGTTAGGGTGTAACATCTATGTTGCGGGTATGCACTAGTTTTATATAAGCATAGTAGGACATTTGTAAGAATCAATCAATGAAGAATATTCTAATCAATTTCGTTTTTTCTTTCTTCTTAGGAGGCTTCTTTGACCTCAAATCATAGTATTATTCTCTTCTCTCTCATTCACATATTTCTCCTTCAAAATCTCATCCCTAATATATTGTTGGCTCACTCTATTCTTCGCCTTTCTTCATTTCTAATTTTTTTCCTTGATATTAGGGTTTTGAAACGAGATTTCGAATATCATATTTGTTCAAGTTTAATGAAGACAAATTAAGGTTTATAAAATGGTCCGATCAAAATATGAGACCAAATTACTCGTCGTGACTCGTCTCACACACATCCTACAAATAAGGAAAGCAACCATTATGCTCTTATTACCCAAAGGCGCCATAGTATTAGTGGATATGTACCATCAATTTTGGGACACTTTTGTAACTTTATTTAGGTGCATATATTCCCTAACTTCTTGTGCAAATGTATAGAGACAATCTACACACTAAATTGATTTTGTGGATATTTGAAGGAAGCTTAACAAATGTATAGATCCATAATAGCACAAAATATATGATATTTGTTTAGAATGAAAGCGTTAGCAAATATATATTTTTGTTACACATAAAGTATAAGTGAGTTGAGGCACAAAAATACTAAGATCGTGTGAGACAGCCACTACTTCTTTGGCGTTAACAATTATCTAATAATACCATTAACAAACATTTTAGATATTTACTCAAATAATTGTTATGGTAGATCTAATATGTTTTCTCTTTGAATGTTCTTATCTGAGATATGTGAAGGAAGATTTGGATTTTTCACAACTCACAATTCCTGTTTTGGTGACTTTTCAGTTTGGTTTGGCTCAAGAATGCACTTGAGATGTTTGATGAAAATCTCCAAAGGAGCTTGGCAAGTTGGAATATAGCATGTACAAATAAATGGGCATGACACCAATCTCAACATCCTCTCCACATTTTTATTGGCTTCAGGACAAGGTATTAATTTGGATTTTGGACTAATCTAATATTACCTAGTTGAATTGTGCCTAATAAAATTAAAGAACTGATCTTGAACTGAATAAGGGTAAAGACTGTGGATTCTCACACATCTTCTTTGTCATTGATGTGTGTGGAAATGCCCTCTTGTTTTCTGAACTTTCCATGTGTAATGTTGCTCAGGGCTAGCTTGGTTGACTTAGCTAATGAATGAAGTTATTTACTATAACAATGCTAGATCCTTTAATGGAATGGAAATTTCTAGGATAAAATCAAAATCTATAAGGAATCTGTGTTCTTTTTGTCTTTAGAATCAAATAATGAGTATCAATCCTTGTATATATGCAACAATAACATTCACTTCATTGTATCTCATGCTTTTTGTAAAAGTGAAAAAGTGCAGCAACTTTAGAGGACCACTTCATGACTCAGAGACAGTAAAACAATATAGCACAAGCTTATTTCTCTTGTATTTTTCTTCAACCATACCACTTAATATGAGAATATTTTATGAAACTTATGTGATACTGAGTTAGATAATGAATATTCCAATCACCCTATCTATACTTTGCTTAGCACCTTTGCTTTGCAATCATGAAATGTGGCTGGTACCACTAGAAATTCAGTTGTACCAATAGCATTGAAGATTTTGATTATTACAATATATATGGAACCATGACAACCATAAAAAAGATCATATATAAAGCACACCAACTTGATTCAGGATTTCTGATCACCAGCCTTCTCATGGTCATGCATGGATTTCTTCCACTTTATTCACTTCCACGATGGCAAAAAGTGCAAGGAAACTTTTCTATAGCACTTCAAGTTAACGGTATAACATAATATATACCATTTGGGAAGGGGACAAAACATCACACTTATCATATTGATTCCTCTAATAACTCATATCATATTGAAAGTGGTCCTCCCCGTTGAGTCATGTTTTCTTGAGGCTCTTTTTCAGACTTTGCGCCGGGTGATGCGGCTATGGAGGAGTGGAATCTGACTTGGAGAAGGAGACTCTTTGCTTGGGAGGTTTTAGTTTGCGTTTTTGTGGCGTGTAACGAGAGAATTAGATTTATACCTACAACCTTAAGATGATTAGTTAATTGATACAACTTCATATATTTTTTTAGATTGAAAAATTTTAGGATGAGGGGGATGATCCACATCCCAATCCAAGACAGAGAAAACCTTCGGACTCTTTGAGCACTTACGAAGAGAATTAAATTTTCCTCACTCCAATGGGACTAGTAGAGATTTGAACTCGGAACTTTCCGACTAAAAATCTTGTTATGTTTCACTGGATCAACCCCTTGGGATTTATTTTGTATATTATTTGGCGAAATAGGACTATCTCACATTAGAATGCACAATAAGATTAAGGGTTATTGGGGAGCGTTACAATATCCTTGCTTAGGTTATGCTCTCAATTTTAGACGATTCGTGGGTCTGGAGGCACGAGCATTCTGGGATTTATTCCGCCAATTCGGATACGATTTCCTCTCTCGCTTCACCACCATATCACATTGGGATTCGGTATTTAGTGTTCAATGTGTGTAGGATCTGGAAGAGTCCGTCCAAGACTATTGCATTCTCTTTACAACGGCTTTTGGATCGTATTCTTTCTTGTGTCAACCTTCTTCCTTACCCGTGAGTTTCCTTCTCCTTGTGGTACGAGGTCGCCAGCTTGCTAGAGACGAGTTAGGTGATATTCCTGAATATATTTTCCATCACTTCCTTGTGTTTTCTTCTTTTGGTTGTGGTACAAAAAGGGGTCGGGTCTTGCCACGATATGACATGGTTATTTGAGCGACTTGGGAGGTGCGTAACAACCACATCTTCCTAAACCAACATGCTGACAAACTACATGTGTTGGACCGGATTAAAGTGTTGTCTTGGAGTTGGTTTTTGGTTAGGAGTAGGTTTAAGACTTATCTCTTTTATGAGTGGCATGTCGACGCTCTTGTGTGTATGACTCGATAGTCTTTCTTTTGTCCCTTTCCCCTTGTGTTGTGGTCTTAGGGTTTGAGGACTTTTGTGGGTCCTCACCTTTCCTTATTTGACTTTTCAAAGAGTTGGAGTACCACATATACTTTCTTCTTAGGTTAACATACTTTCGCTGTTAAAAAAATAAAGTAAGATATATATCACTTGTGTATTGTATTTTATTTGAGATGGAAATTAAAGATTTAACTATAAAACATTTCATTATTTGTTTCTTTAGTTTCTTCTCCTTTATCCCTATCCAATCATATATCAACAAAAATAATCATGAATCAGATTAAAGTTGGAGTTTCAAAAGTACCTTCATGCTTTTTGTATGTGATAAATCCATCATCTCATGTGCATAACTTTTCAATATATAAAAGTATTCTGGCAGCTATGACCAAAAGAAGATCATCATATAAAACATCTCTTTTCTTCTTTAAGGATATGACAAAAGCCCTCATGGTGTTTGAATAATACAGATCCCTTATATTCAAGAGGGTGAAATGAAGAGAAATCAAAGAGAGACAGAGATATAATTAACACATGCTTAAGCCATTGGACTTCTTACAAATGCAAAGAAATGAGAAAATTACACACCACAATAGAACTGAGAATAACTCTAATATATAAGGACTGTATTTACAAAATAGCAGTCTTATTCAAAAGAAAATAAACAAAATAATAGAACATGTATCTAATTAGTGCAACTGCAAGTTATTAGATTATATAAAAATACAGTATGATAGTAATATAGTAATAATAGTAGTACATAATTGGTCGCAATTTCTATTTGTCAAGTTTCTCAACCTTCTTCGCATACTTCTGGTCGAGTTCAGATCCTCTTCAGTAATTGGACACTTGAACAGCAAATTTTAGAAAGAGGGAACAATTACATGTCCAACTTTTGTACTTAGTGATGTGGAGAACATCTGATCAACTTCAGCTTCTACATCTGTTCTCTTCGCGAATCGACCTTTTATCCGCGGTCGTGTCTCTGCATAGGCCTTCCTTGAAGCATACCTTAGGACTCTGGCTTCTCTGTCCATTGGAGAGAAATGTGAAGGTATCTGAATAGGAGGACCAGAAAATAAGTCAATTGAAAATACTCCACAAACCTTATCAAACAAAACACTTTGATTAATTTGAGGTTCACACAATTGAAACAGCTGAAAAATACTACTATTTTCAAATTGAGTTCTTACCTTATTACCCCCACCAGAATTTAACAAACAAAGCCAGAAAATCAATAATCATTGAGTGACACCTATGAAGCATTGACAGATGCGGACAACGGATATGAACACGAACACGGAGACATTGGTTTGAATTTGAAAAACACAAGTAATTGAAGTGTCGGTGTCCAACACAAACACGTCTTCAACCGAAAAAGTGTCGCCCCTACATGTAGAGTGAAAAAACATTAAAAAAGGAAATGAAGAAACCTTACACTTTAGTAATAGTTATATATTTTAGTGATTTCACTGCTAATTTGTCTAAATTTATCAGAAGCTGAGTAAAATTCATATTGAAATTACTATTAACCTTACCACTTCATATGAGAATATTTTATGCAACTTATGTGATACTGAGTTAAACAATGAATATTCCAGTCACCCTATACTTTGCTTAGCACCTTTGCTTTGCAATCATGAAATGTGGTTGCTTTGCTACCACTAGAAATTCAGGTGTACCAATAGCAATGAAGATTTTGATTATTCCAAAATTTATGGACCTGCCATGACAACCATAAAAAAGATCATAAAGCACAACAACTTGATTCAAGATGATCACCAGCTTTCTCATGGTCATGGATGACTGTTACATGGATTTCTACCACTTTTTGTAAAATATTCACTTCCACGATGGCAAAAAGTGCAAGGAAACTTTTCCATAGCACTTCCAAGTTAGCAGAATAATATAATATATACCATTTGGGAAGGGGACAAAACATCACTCTTGGTGGAGGGTCGTTTTGATTCCTCCAATAGCTGATAGCTCACATCATATTGATAGTAAGATCTATAATACTTGTGTTTTTGTATCTTGTTTGAGATGAAAATTAAAGTTTCACTATAAAAGATTTCATTATTTGTTTCCTTACTTTCTTCTCCTTTATCCCTAGAGCCTATCCAATTAGTATAGGTGTCAATTTTACTTGGGTTCAATAAATTTAATGGACGGCCCAATGTTCTAAGTTGGACTCAGAGTAAATACAGTCTTCTCTGGACCAATTAATTTTGATCCATGGGCCAAACTAGACCCATATACAGTCTTTTATTTTAGAGTTAGTCTTTTGTTAAGAGTTAGTCTGGGGCATTTCTTGTTTGAATGTTTTGGGTCTGACTACAAAAACACAACCCAATAGACAACTAGGCTTATAAAAATATTACTCTCGATATTTAGAGCCTCTTGAAAAATAGGCTAACTCCGCCACCGACGAAAATAATCATGAATAAGGTTAAAGTTGGAGTTTAAAAAGTAAGTTCATGCTTTTTGTATGTGATAAATGATAAATCCATCATCTCATGTGCATAACTTTTCAATATATAAAAGTATTATGGCAGCTATGGCCAGAAAAAGATCATCATATAAAACATCTCTTTTCTTGTTTTAGGATATGACAAAAGCCCTCATGATATTTGGATGATATAGATCCATTATATGCAAAGGAATGATAGAGGTTGAAACAAAGAGAAAGAAAAGAGAGACAGAGATATAATTAACATATGCTTTGGCCATTGAACTTCTTACAAATTCAAAGAAATGAAAAAAATTACACACAACAATAGAATTTAGTAAATTTAAAAATCTTCAAAGATATATATTGACTATAATTTAATAACTCTAATATATAAGGACTGTATTTACAAAATAGCAGTCTCATTCAAAAGACAAGAAACAAAATAATAGAGCATATATCTAATTAGTGCAACTGCAAGTTATTAAATTATATAAAAAATACAGTATGACTAGAATAACATAGTAAGTTTCTCAACCTTCTTCTTCTCATTCTTTTAGCCATTTGTTCAACAGGCAACAGCAGATTTTAGAAAGAGGGAACAATTCCATATCCAACTTCTGTAATTAGTGATGTGGAGAACATCTGATCCTCTTCAGCTTCTACATCTGTTCTCTTCGCGAATCGACCTTTTATCCGCGGTCGAGTCTCTGCATAGGCTTTCCTTGAAGCATACCTTATTGTTTTCTCAAATTTTCTTGTCTTCTTTTTCTCTCTATACCTTAGGACTCTGGCTTCTCTGTCCATTGGAGAGAAATGTGATGGTATCTGAATAGGAGGACCTGAAAATAGATCAATTGTTCCTTTTGGAGGTCTTGAATAGGAAATTGAACAATCCCTTATTGTTGATTCTGGTACAACACCAACATCCATTGATGAAACTGAAACCTGATCATTTTCAATTTTGAATAAAAGAAACTAACATTAGAATTAGCAATATCTATATTACCATAATTCACATGTTTATAAGTTGGAGTTAGCTAAATACACTACAACAACTCATTGAATTAGCAGAACAAATGATGGAATTTCTTGACAAAGAAATAGCATCAATATAAGTCAGTTTTAGGGAATCAAATTCTGGAGCTAGTAAACACATGAGATTCTAAAGGGAAGTAGCAAAAGCATATCCTATGTTTAAAATTGACAAAATCTTAACCACTAACATTTAGAAAATAAAAAAAAAACAAAGAGAGCTGAAAAGTTGCAGAAAGAATCAGAGTGAGCATTTTGTATGAACTTGGTACAAGTGTAATAAAAGCAGAATCCGGTTTGTGTGAAGTCATGCATTCGGTCAGCCTAGAGCTATCTCTAAAGAATTTGGACCATAAAGTGAAAGTTGCATTGAATTCGAACATGCCAGGAAAAGAAACTACTTTTGTATCCAACTAAGGCAAAAACAGTATGCTAGTCATGAGGAAGCCAAAAACAAAATACATCAAATACTGATAGAAAAAAGCATCAATTACATTTGATTAAGTTGAGGTTCACACAAATGAAACATGTGAAAAATACTATTTTCAAACAAGGCTAGAAAAACAATAATCTTTGAGTGAAACCTATGAAGTACAGATACAGACATGAACACGAGACACGATTAGAGACATCGATTTTAACTTGAAAAACACAAGTAATTAAAATTTCAGTACACGTCGGACGTGTTTTCAATAGAAAGTGTCGGTGGTACAGAGAGAGTGAAACAAATAGAAAAAAAAAATAGGAAATGAAGAAAGCTTACACTTTGAGTATTAGAACCATTGTAACTGAAAGCAGGTTTGGAGGACTCAAATTCCAAGCCAAGGTGAAAATTCTGTGCCTGCTGCTGCTGAACAGGAACAACACTATCCCCAACATAGCTCTTCTGAGGAACAACAAAATGTTGCTGCTGCTGCTGCTGTTGATGCTGTTGACTAAAATGATCATGAGTAGTAAAGTGATTATCATTTTCACCACCACAAGAGTTACAATCCACAAGGTCCACTAAATACTCATCAACTTCACCACTAAACAAGAACCCATTATTATTACCACCACCACTACCTTGCTGATTCAAATTCAAATTCTGATTATGATGATCATTGTTAGTACTGTTCTTCACAGCAGGATTATTCAACAACAACCATGAAGCTGCTTCATCTTCATCTTTAACATCAACACCATCCTCTTCATCTTCCTCCACATCATCACCACCACCACCAAGAGTAGCCGGAGGACCATAAAGAAAGCCGGAGATAGGGAGAATGGGGACACGGTGGTGACGACTAGCAAGAGGGTTAGCAGAGTGAATATCAGCATCACAAGAAGAACAAAGAGAAGCTGCATCAGCTTTACAAAGAAACGCAGCAGGTGCACGTTCACATGCTTCACAAACCCACACACGCTCGTGGCGGGAAGCTAAGCTGTTAGCCGCATGCACACGCGCGTCACAGCCGGCGCATAAGTAAGCTGAGTCTGCACGGCAGAAAACAGCGCATGTGGCTGAGTTACACGTGTCACACATTCGTGGCCACGTGGTGGAAGACATAACGGTGGTGGTTATGGTGGTGGTGAAGTGGTGGTTAGAGGTTGTTTGGTTTGTTTGTCAGTTTGGGACAGACAGACAGAGAGAGAGTTCTTTGAGGAAGTAGATATAGGCAGAGAGTGTTGTGTTTGCAAAGCAGTGACTATTTGTTACTGTTTTTGGAGGGAGGGGAAAGAATGAAGAATCTGTGTATGACACGTGGCGGAAATTTAGTGGTATGGAAAAGTTGTCACATTATCTATCTTGTGGGTGGCTATGCTTTGGAATGGAGTGGGGTCGTCCCAGTTTGAGTTTGAGTTTGAGTTTGACTCAGAGGATATATATGAGTTGATTATTGCTCTTAACAACCATATCCTAAGTGTGAAAATAAATTGCACATGTTAATTATATATTATTTCAATACATAATATGATTAATATATATCTAGTCTAGTAAACAAACTCTACCTCGTAATTCAAGAGCACTAGGATGATGTGGTTTGGTCTCATCTATCTTAACCAATATACTGAGTTTGAATCTAGCTTTGGATATGGAGCGGTGTTAATTTTTTTAGGGAGAGTTTTACCGTCCATTACGGTCTTACCCTGCTCAAGAGATTAGTCTCTACAATTGCGCGCAGATGATATCTGGTTTATACAAAAAAAAAAAGAAAAACTACCTCGTGTTATTCTGTCTCTCTTGTTTCTTTTGGCTGTTGAGCTCGTGCATATGATATATACACATTATTGGTGACATTTCATTGCAATAATAGTATCATATAGTAACTTGTTTACATTGAATTGGAAGTTGGAACAGTACTAAATTTGGCCTGGCTTGTTTGTTTGGAAGACATTATATAAGTGTCAGTGTGTGTTCCATTTCATCATGTGTTCATTGGGGTCAACCTCAGCCTCGCGTACCTCATGCGTCACTGATTCCAGTTTCAATTATCTTCTGTTGTGCTGCATTGCATAAAAGCTTCTAAATATTTGAGATCTTATTATGTGTACATGTTCTTGTGTTAATTTTATGTAGAGCTTCAGCTAACTAATATTGATGTGTGTGACATATATTAAATCGAACAAAAAAAGTTTTTTGAAGTACTATAAATTTGATAAGGTTGGGTGTGGAATATTGTCATTCACATGATTTGCGTATAAGTGGATGATCGAACTTCTTGAAGAAACTAGAGTTTATGTGCGTAAGAGTGAAGTGTTCTTTCCTATGTCTGAGGAGTCTTTTATAGGGTTTGAACTCTAATAGACGAGAGTGTTTGTCTCCGAGTGATTGACTGCTCATTGTCTCTTCACACTAGGGTTAGGTCTTATGCCTTTGTAGTGCGAGTTGGATCTTAACTGGGTCCAACTAGTTGTGTTGGGGTGACAAGTTTAGTGTGTAGGAGAGCGACTTACTCATATCCAGTGAGTAGGAAGAAATCTTACTCATATATATCTTACGTGTGTAGGAGGGCAACTTAGGAGGGCAACTTACTCTTATCATGTGTGCAAAAAGACGGCTTCCTCATATAGACTACTAGGGTTTTGATGAGACGACTCCCATCTATCTCAGTACCATTACATATACCATTAGTTGTGTTTACACAATGAAAATAAGTGATGGCTGCCCTACCCTACAACTAAGAACTTTACCTTGTTAAAGTGTTAACTAATATAATTGGAGAGTATGACTTTCCAACCAAAAAAAATATTTAAGATAGTGAGACCATGTGCAAGTGCTAAGTCTTTCCTTCTCCTTTAATTTAGGCCTTTATTATATATGTGATAGTGAATTAGCGCTTTTCTTGTGTTTTATTAAAGGAAGGGGTTGAGAAAATTTGACAATATATATATTATGTGGTCAAAAACAATCCAGACTATGAATGAGCCTACCTAAATGCTAAGGGGACGAAATCTTCAATTTACTAAATTAAGCAAGGAAATACTTGGTTCTACTTTTGCTTAATTTAGTAAATTTACTTTCTTTGAGATTAGAAAAGGATTTGAATCGATCCTAGGTTTCATTTTTTTAATGCATAGACATACAAGTGACTACTTTTTGTTGACTGCTTCCATTATTTAATGATAAGAATAAGAATTAACAAGTTAACTTGTCTATATATATGTATGTACCTAACATGAATGGTTCCACTTAATTTTACTATATTAAATAAAGTGCTGTAGGGGATGCTATATCATATCATTTTAATTCAAATGATTGCTTTGAGTAGGACCATAATCCAAGCCTAATATAACAACAGATCATGATTTAATTAAAATTGGGCATGAGACAGATGCATATGTTGTTGTCATGTCATAGATAGATGACAAGTGGAACGCATTAATTAAAGGCTTAATACTATACATTGGAATGAATGGATGAACAGATCAATTGAGTGTGGAGTTGGTACTATATCTATATATCAACAATAGATAAGTTCAATAATCCACCAGAAGGGTAAGTATAACATAGTTGGGGAGTTGGGAGTTGGGCTTAATGCTTCAAATCTGTATGTTAGGAAAATGTAGCAAGAGTTCAAGGATGATTCGTCGTAGCAGTAGAAATGTCATATATGGACACTCGATTGTTGAGCCTTGATTTTTTCATTTGTGTACGTGTTAGATCTTGACGCTTGTCGGTCCGACTAAAAAAAGAATGTAGCAACAGAGTTTTGATGCAAACCCAAAGGCTGAAAATATTGTATATAAGGTGCAGTAATTTCCAATGATAGGGAATGAAATAGCAGCAACCGAAAATTGGGGGAGCTGCTGCATGGTGTGGAGGGTATTACTGTGTGAGGTGTGGTAGCCAAATTACAATTCAACAATAAATCTAATTAGTTGGCATTGATGGGTTGGGCAGCAGTAAGATTTTGACATACCAATTAATGAACTTACCTCCGGAATTTTGTGCTAGATATATATGTAAGTAAGTATCCTAGATGTGACATTATATAATGAATAATATCTTAACGTATTCAATTAATATTGGAAAATATTTTAGAATGAATTCAAGTGTAAGTGATTAATTTCATACTAGATAAAAAACGTGTTTTGAGTTTGAATACATGATAAAATATTCAATTTGAAATTATCATTAGTTTAAGTAGAAATCTTTTTGTAAATTCTATCGTAAAAGACGTGTTTTGAGTTTGAATACATGATAAAATATTAAAAAGATCAATTTTTCACTTCTAACTTTTAGTCATATTTAAGTGGTTACCTTATAATTTTGTCTCCATTGTTCTTCGAGTCAACGCAATATCGTCCTAAATAGAGCCGGTTTTAGTTTAACCTAAAAATCGTCAGATTTGTTTAAATCTAATGACGTGTTAGGATCTAAAAAATAGTCATATTAAAATTTAGGACTGAATTAGGGACAAGTATAACTCGTCACAATACCCTAATAATGATTACTAAGTTAGAAAATAATATTTTGGAGAATAGTTTTTGTTTGTTACAATCAAGACACACACCTTAAAACTGAATACTTTAAAACCAATCATGTACAGAAAAGAAATAGATCAGCTACAAGGACTCAAAAGCAGAATAATAATGGTAGAAAATTTCCACAAATAATGCTGCAGTGAGGACTATATACAATACACAATATGAATTCTAATATCCCAATGCTGACTTGTTTCAACCTTATTTGCTACACTTGTCTTCTGAATTCATGCTGGTGTGGAAATTACAACAACAAATATGAGAGTGTCTATTAGAATTTCGGTTAAAAGTCTCAAATCAGATGTAATCAATATTTTTAAAATCGGACCAGAGATTGAACTGGCGAGACCTCTGAGTAATGATTTGATTGGTTCACCCGGTTCAACTATGGTTGAATCGAATAACTAATATAATTAAATAAATTATAAAAAAAATATCAAATTTTGTAGAAAAAATAAATAAAAAAATCAAAAAAATACATTTTGGACGGTTCAAGCCGGCTCAATCGACAGTTCAAAGCGGTTGTTCAGCCAGTCCAATCAGGTACCGAGTGGTTCAACCAGACTGTGGTTTATTTGGGGGTTGAACCAACCATAATACTGTCTGGTTCGGTCCCATTCTGACAACACTGGATGTAATATATGACTAAAAAATAGATTATAAATTAGAGACGTCCCTTACTCTTAAGGTAGTTTTATAAGGTTGAAGTAAGTTCAATTTCTAATAAAGAAAAAACAAAACATGGTATAGAATGGGAGTGCCACGTAGGAAGCAAATAGATTAGGATGTCTCTCCACCACAAAGGTGGGGTGGTCCTTACTAGGATGCTGACCCATGTCTCTTCACATGGCCTGTGGGTCACTAACACATACACCTTTGTTTTGTTTTTCATCATCATCAATTCCTCCAACAAAATATGGAACTTACTTTGTTGGGGGAGAGAATTGAAGGTCGATCACTAATTCAATTTTGCTTTGGCTTTCTTTCATATAATTATAAAAAGATAAATGTACCATCGTTATCCAATTTGACACGCGCTTAATGCCGTTTTAGCAACTTTACTGAATTCATGTCGGCAATCCAAAATTAATTGAATGAAAATCATAGCACTTAATTATCCATTTGGAACATTTAATTAATTAGATTAGATATAATGTTATAAATGATAGAGATGGGGGTAGAATTTCCACTCAAAGTTTGCACCAAAAAAAGAATTTCCACTAAAAAAAAAAAGAGATGGGTAATCTTAGATCTCGTTGACCTTGGTACGTATATCATCATGATCTTCTGCTTTTCATTTTTGATTCCGTCAAATACGTGACTTGTTTTTCTAACTCACATCTATTTTCTCACTTTAAATATTCCTAACACTTCAAATTTAAATTTCAATAACATTGATGGTGGTTACTATCCACTATACGTGCTAATTGACGTTATGGAGAGATTTTTCCTACGTTTTAGCGCGCTTGAGACTTAGTGTATGTTAATTTTAGCCGATTTGAATGTTTTTGTAATAGAGGTTAGTTGTAGGTTAGTGATATTAGTCAATAGAAACCATTGTATATAAATACTGAGCTTGTAAATATTTAGACACACGACATTCAATCGAGCATCTATTTTCAGGTGTTTTTACTTTCCCTTTACTTTACTTTATGCATAACACTTTAGATTATCTTAGACTAGCTTAATCATCTCCCACGTCTAATCCTAACGCTCTTTGGAGTAGTTATTAGGAGACCCATAACTGAGGAACATAGCTTCTTCCTCAATGTAATCGTCTGAAGAAAAGAATCACAACGTCCAAGCTTTAGCCAATCCTCGACTAAGTTAAAGTTTGACAACACCTACAAATTACTCATATCAACAACGAGATTCCAACTTAGATTTTTATAATATACGAGTCATATGAAGGTCAAATTGTTAATGATATAAGATACGAGTCATATCCTTAACAATTCGACCTTCATTTTTATAATAAAAATGCTATCCCGGCTACCTTTAGACATGCATTGAGTCACATTGATTAATCTTACATAAACTAAATTTATAAATGGGTAGTAATATGCATTTTGTTTAATTAACAGGCTTGCGGGCTACCCATGACCCAATCAGGCTTGCCCGACATGGGCTCGAACTTTTGTGGACCGGGCTAAGAAGCCCGAGTGCAAAAGGAGGCTCAATTTCTTCAGACCAAGCCCTCTCATTTTTTGAGTTAGCCCAGCCCGACCCGACGGGCTCGGGCCAATTTTGTCAGCTCTACTCAACACATCAAGAAAGTTTATTGAATGAGGCTCATTAGTAATTACACATTTTTTAATTAATATTAAAAGCTAACAACTAATTGATGAGGGTTAAATTAGCTAGTAGTACTACTATTGATGAGTAAATACCCTTTAAGTACCCATTGAAGAAGCTCTGATATACTGATTTTCAAGTAAATAATATATACGTGATTGCTTATTTGGAGCAATTTTAATGAACAAGAATCAGTGGTGCATGAGATGGGTTCTTGTAATAGATTGCATGGTAGGGGATCACCTATGATAATGAAGATAAGAACTGATAAATTTTGTGCGCGTGGCGACAAGGAAGATATATATGCTATGAAATTACAATGACCCTTCTGATTATGATACCTGATGAGAAAATGAGAGGGCAAAATATATGCGTGGCTCAAAAAGCAAGAGAAAATGTTGAGAAACGTGGAAGGTTGCTAGAGAGGATGCTATTGGATAACATTATAATTTGGTTGCAGTTATAGATTTGCTTGAGTAATACTCCTTATTTGGTTACCTGCATTTTTATTCTTTATAATAATAACATAAAATGAGAGCCATGTATACCAAATTACTAGAGGAGAAATATATCTGATAACAATTGAGATTATGACTACGATCTATATATATAGTCACTATCTAGTATCTACCTCCTCCACTTTGGCATTAGAATGACCCTAATGAATGACCCCACAAATTGAGGAGGAAAGAAGAACCTATAATTAAGATATGAAAATAATGGTCCATTGTTGTAGTTAGGATCAAATTTTGCACTAAACAACACAGAGTTTGTTCCTAGACTGCATTTAGACATTGTTCCTAGAGTTTGGAAAATGTTATAATTTTAACAGGTACGGCGGTGCTGATCCAAACTGGTTCGATTGTCTGTCTCTGAATTCATTAAAATCTGGGGGGGAAAAAGGATGCGCTGAGATCTTGTTTATTCATTAATAGTATTTTGGTCATTTCGCAGGGTTATGGGGTGTGTGGTGAGTAGGAGGGGGTTGGGGAAAACATGGGGAAAAATTGGGGAGGAATGATTAGGATGACTAATAAGAGACATCTCTAACGGGAAGAATGATTTGACGAGCGAGGAAATTCATTGATTGAATGAGAAAGCCACATCTCTTTATTTGCAGATGTACCACTCGTAAATTCACTCACGAAAAATAGAGATCTCGAGTTCAAACTCAGGTAACCACGGGAAATATCCACTCTAACAATCAAATGTTACGAATTGTCATGTGTGACTATTGCCTTGCATTGGTAGGATAAGATTAAAAAATATGAATAATTTCTTAACATAAATGGAAAACAAGAAAAACGTTTTGGGTGTAAGTTAGCAAACTTGTGGGGTATATTTAATAATGAAGTTTAAATTTCAAAATTTGGATTTATGATGGAAGGCCCAGTACTTAAAGCAAGAAGCCAAGAAGGCATCTTTAAAGGGTCATGCTTTTCCCAACCCCCTTCTTACTCATCACACACCCCCAAACACAGTGAAAGTACCAGAATACCCTTAATGAAAAGAAAAGTTCCAAGCGTGTCCGTATTTTTTTCCTGATTTTCACAAGTTCAGCACCTGATAACCGAACCAGTCCGGTGGTTCCCTACCGGGGATGATGTCTTGTGACACACACTCCAGGGTTTGAAGTTTGTTGGTGATTCGGTGGGCAATGACCAAACGGTTCGGTTGAGAGGCGCCAGACCTTATTTTTCAAATTTTACCAACAACACGGTACAACAGGCCATTGTCGAAAGGGTTCGCTAGCCAAAAAGTTAGAGCATCCTTCCCCAAAAAATAACCCATTTGCTCAACATGGGGATCGAACGTACTAACTCAAAGTGGTAGAGCCTCACAAATAAATTCCAAAGACACAATAATCCTATTAGATTTTGATGCATAACAATCTCAAGTTCTATGAGAGGAAACCCAATTGTTTTCTGTAAGGTGCTCACAAATTGGAAATTAAAATTTCCTAGTTCATAAGGACATGAATTATCATGTTACTAAGAAAAATCAGATACTGTCAAAAAAAAAAATCAGAGGTTTCTAGTAATTAAAAATATTTTAGGTTTTGTTTCCTTTAAACTTTAACCTCATTGTAATCCAAGGTGGTAAATAATGCATATTTTTGCATAGTATTAAGAGTTGAAATAACCAATCAATGAAATAATTGGGGAACAAAAGAAGGCAAGTTAAGATCATAAGCACAGAGTTTCATTGCATAACCAATACAAGCCTACTTCGATTTTTTAATATTACAAAATTTGCATTACAAGATAACATTCAACGAATCCGATTCTATACAATTTGAAAATAAAGAACATCAAAACCCTTTTCAACTTTGGTAGACCTCTCCTATCATACAACATATATATAAATAGATTCAACCAACTATCATACCCTCTTCAATTTCTTATCCATTCTTTAGAAAACTTACAAAACAAAAACAAAAAAATAACTAGACAATAATTCACCTTGGTCCTGAAAGTTCCATGGCTTGAACTAACAATAAAGAGTCATCAGTAAGATCAGAAAACCTATCTGATAAAGATGGCTCATATGGTTTAAACTTAGCAGTGTCAACTCTTTGAGAAGCTTCCCATCTCTCAGCTAGTCCATCGCCTTCGAGCATGCGCACAACTTCCGACATTTTAGGCCTGTGGCCTGGAAGATATTGTGTACATAAGAGAGCCACTTGAACCATTTCCTCAAGCTCAATTCTATCATAGTTGCTCTTCAAATCCTTGTCCACAAGCAGTTCAAGCTTCTTCTCTAGATGAATTTTCTTTACCTGAAAAGAGAAATGTTATTTACACATCAGACATCTGCGACATTTGGTTAACACAATTCAAAAGCGTCCCTAGTGAGTGGCTAATGTGTTATCTCGATACAAGTTATACCCATTAAATAATCGACTGGATGCATCACTATTCGATGAACCTAAAACTGTAATTTTTGTTATAAATAAGACCGGAGGAGTAACACGACTATTTTAATGAATAGAGGAAAAGTGAAAGTATTAATTACCCAATCGAGCATGGCGCCTTTTTGATTAGCTGCTTTTCCAAATTCTAAGGCTCTAAGGCCTGTGATCAATTCAAGGAGGAGAATGCCAAAACCAAAGACATCAGTTTTCTCGTAAGACTGCGCCTGTGGATAGATATTCGGTGCAATATGCCCTACAGTTCCCTAATCTGCAGTTGTTACATGTGAATCTTGATGATCCAAAAGCTTTGCCAATCCAAAATCTCCAACTACAGCTTCATAATAGTTATCAAGCAATATATTAGCAGCTTTCACATCCCTATGAATTATCTTTGGATCACATTGCTCATGAAGATAAAGTAATCCCCTTGCAGCTCCTAAAGCAATATTCTTCCTTGTTCCCCAATCTAGAATCTGGGTTTACTGAAAATCGCGAGATTTACATCAGAATCAGCCACGTAAATTAGATAGTCTAAATATATGTTGAGTATGGTTCATATGTAATATCTATGAGACCGCGCTACGGTTCAGGGGTATTGTTGTAACCTGAACCGAGATATTATAAATACTACCTGCAACACTAAAACCCTAATTTATTACGAAATAAGACAGAACTTCAGTTTGCTCTGTAGTCGCGCAGATGTAGGCATACTTTGGCTGAACTGCATGATCAAGATCGCGTTCTTGTTCTTGCATTTTCATTTCTTTATTTCTTCTTCTACTTTACCTCGTTGTTGTTCTAACAATATGAATATGAAAGTTTACAACTAACTTACCTTTCAAACGCGAAGCGACGCTTCCGTTACACATGTATGGATAAACCAAAAGTCTTTCTGTTGGTGTCATGCAAAATCCATAGAGTCTGAGGAGATTTCTATGCACTGCTAAGCTGATCATTTCAACTTCAGTCTGAAATTGAATCTCTCCTCCAATGGCATTGCCATCTTTAAGCCTTTTGACAGCTACAACAGTGCTATCTGAGAGAACTCCTTTGTAGACATTTCCAAAACCACCTTTTCCAAGTAGACATTTGCTGCTGAAATTGTTAGTAGCAATCTGAAGTTCTCTGAATGGGAATCTCTTCAAGTTTCCTAGGTATACTTCTTCATGATGCCGGTCTGAAACATTTGATAACATGTCATAAATTGGAACAACCATATTGAACTTTGAATTATGAATTTAATCCATGATATTGCACATGAACATTTATAATATACTCTCTCTCTTATCTTATTTATAAGCAAAAAAACACTTGTTAGGTTTATTGAATAACCGATGTATCTGGTCTATAGACCAGATATATCAGTTGGAAAGTAAAAGTACCTTTGACATCAAAGAATGCTTGTTGATTATGCTTGTGCCTCCACCAAAGAACAAATCCAAAACCAAGAACTATCAGACATAGGCATCCGAGACTCAAGCCAAAGACGATCGCCATCTTATGAGTTTTTGGTCGTCTTGATGGTAAAGCATCTAGAGAAGCAAATATATCCCTATCAGCTTGAAAGCAATTGCAGGATATATGAAACACCGACACTGACACTTTAATTACTTCTATTTTTCAAATTAAAACCAATGTCGATGTGTCGGTATGCGTGTCCGAGTCTTTGTGGAATGCACACACATATTGCACGCACACATACTTGAAAAAAGAAAACTTATCTAACCTTCAGTATTGTTTAAGTTCATGGAGATTGGCATGAGTGTCATGCCATGACAGTTTGGTTCATTTCCAGTAGCACAAATAAGGGGATTACCAACAATGCTGAAACAACAAAAAAGAATGGAAATAATCTTTCAATTAGTACTCAATTTTATACTTTCCAGCCAAGCAGAAAATCACATACATTCAGAGAGAGAATTACCTGAATGATTTGGCCAAAATTCTAGGTACCGGACCACTAAGATTGTTGAAGGACAAATCACTGAATTAATAATCACAAAACAAGAGTAATTAACATATTTATGAATATATATATATATATATATATATATATATATATATATATAAACAGAATTAATGCAAAATATATAAAAAGAAAAGGACATGTATATTACAGAAAAGCAAGTTGTGTCATGTTAGCTAGTGACTCTGGACATTCACCAACAAGACTGTTATTATTGAGCCTCCTGAAACAATTTTAACAACTTTTCAGCTTTAGACATCACAAATTAACACTGAAACATAGCAATTCAGCTTAAGATTTTCAAATCTTAGCTTAAAAATTGTAATATATCCTTACAGATATTGAAGGCTTCTCAGGTGACCAAGAAAAGAAGGAATTTCCCCACCGAAGAAGTTATTTGAAAGATCAAGAGTTTGAAGCTTAGGAAGTTTTCCTAACTCTGAAGGAATTGGTCCAGTTATGTTGTTATTCTGCAGCAACCTGAAAAGTAAAAGTAATTTAGAACACTAAGTAAGAAGCATCCATGATGAGAGTCTATGAAGCACCGACACAAACATGAACACGGACATCGGACACGACACTGACACGTAGATACTGGTTTTAATTTGAAAAATAAAAGTAATTGAAGTGTCGGCGTCAGTGTATGACATGACTAGACACGTCTTCAACCTGAAGTGTCGGTGCTTCAAAGATGAGAGTGATAAACTGCATTGTGAATTCTAGTTACTTACACAATCTGAAGGTTGGTTAAGTTTCCTATGCTTGGAGATAGATTACCTGACAAACTTTGACTAGGAGTTCCCCTACAACAAAACAAGACCAGATTCATATAAAAAAACTTTTAATGTTGTTGAGTGTTTTTTTTTCACTTTGTAATAGAAGTTTGAAGAAAGGCTTACAGGCCAATGACAAGATTTTCACTAGAACATGTAACCATAGTCCAACTACATGGATCAACAGCATCACCATCCCAATTATCTAAAACACCATGTGGATCTTCTAGAGAATCTTTTATACCCATTAAAGCTTGAACTGCATTAAGAAACAGAAAGATACCCAATTCAAAACTCTGCATATTAAACTAATAAGTTAGTGCAAAATTTGAAATTTACCTTCAAAGTTTACACCTTTAGAAGAAAGCAAAGCATTTGTTGAACTCCAAGACGAGAAAAATGCAAAACATAGAAGAGCTACTACTTCTCTTTTTGGAATCCTCATTGAATTGGAATGAATTTTTCAAAGAACAAGACACAAGTGTTACTATTTAGTTAGAGATTCCTAACTGTAGCACTATAGCAGATAATAATGATGATGTTTTTTTGAAACGTTAAAAGAACAGTTCTTAAATTGAGGATGTTCTTTTTCTTTCTTCACACTGTGATGTTCAAAACAGAAAAGAAACTCACTTCTTGCTTTTCATGCTACTAGAATCTCATTCACTTAAAAAACTTGTGTCAGACAAAGTGATGGGAAAAGAAAAAAAAAAAGAAGTATAAAGAGAACTTGCATAGCATGCCTGTCACTGACTCAGGAAGGTGTAAACAAAATATTATATATAATGGCCTAAATCTTACAAGAATTATTTGATGGTGAAATCTTAGTTCCATATATGGCAGGGACAGAATGGGAAATTCACTACTATCATCGTGTAGTACAAGTGGTAGATACTTAAACTCGTTAACCAATTAGTCAATAGTTCGATCCCTGACTAGTGTGTATGGAAAACATCTGGCAGGAGAGATCAATCTATTAAATAGACCTCAATACCTCAAATGATTAGTCTATGCAATTGCGTGTAGAGATTCTTTAGAATATATCATTAGATTTTATAGGGGGACACTATGCATATACATATACAGAATAAAAAGAATAATACCACATTGCTTTTTAATTTTACTTTCCTTTTCAAGTTAAAAGAACCAAAATTCTAAATATATTATTATTATTATTCAAATAGTGGTGAGAATATCTGATTGTGAAGATGGGCATTTTCTTTTTGTTTTGTTGAATTGAATCACCCAAAATTTTCCATAAGTTGATCCCAGTTGTATAGTATGTGGGTTGCTTGTTGGGGTTGTGGAGAATCAAAAATTCTTTGGGTTTGGCCATTCAGTAAAGTCCTAAAGCCAATTAATTTTAATATATTAATATATTTATTTAAGGTATAAAGAATGTGAGAATCTCGAGGAAGAAATAAAAGTGTACTACTGGGTGACTCGAGATTGATGATGGATTTGGTGACCCACTAAAGATAAACCATAAAAATTGAAAATTTCTTGTGCCTTTCATATGTTTTTATTATAAATTATAAATAATAATAAATTAAATAAACAATAATTTAACATAATTCATCTCTTTTTGTGGTGTGAAAGAATGTTGGGTGTGTGATGTGCTTTTTATTAGATTCCATTATAAAGCACTATGAGCTAGCTAACGATCACACTCACACACCTTCTTGCTGGGGTCTCTTTGGTCTTTTTATAATTTACAAAAAATTTAGACGAGTTAGACTTTAGGGGCCCACTAAGGTCAAAACAGGTCTTAAGGCTCTTTGAACGCTAACAAAAATATTAACAGATCATCTATCAAATAGATTGTCCGGCTAGTAGCAGGAGTTGAAACCACGCCTTTACAAATTAACATGAGTCAACTCATTACTAACCGAATCAATTGATAGGGTCTGTTTGGTCAATTCACACACAACAGACAGTCATTCCCCTAAAAATTGTTCGAAAAGAGTAAAACTTTGAAAAGCAAAAGCTGACACTGCCATTCCATTCTCTCTCTCTTTCTTTCTGTGACCCACACATCACTTTCTGTAAATCATGTTTGTTACTTTTTTGTTTGTGCTTAGCTAGCTAACTTGTGATCATAGTGTGAGGCAATCAATTAGTAGTAGTAGTACTAGTTAGTTACACAGTACTAATTGGAGAAGTGCTTTTGTAAAATAAAATAAGTGCTTTTCTAGTAATTACTACCAACAAAATCCAACTTTCAAATCTAGGATATAGATATGTTAGTTGATAGTACTACTTACCTTAATAGTACGCTTGGCTAAAGGTTTTATGTTAAGGTTAACTTTAGATCTTTAAGAAATTACTTTTACTAGATACGGATCCTTTGCATTTTTAACATATTTTTACTGTGCTATTATTCCTTATCCAATCCAATCATTTCAATTTATGAATTATTTTTACGTTTAGTTTTTTCTTTGATGATTGGGGTTGTTTAAGGTTTAATTATTGCGTAAGATCTTTAACTATTTGAAAACTTTGAAATAGGTCTTTGAACTGAAAACTTTGTAATTGAGTGCCTAAACTTAACTAGGTTTCATATTTTAATCGGGTTTCTAGATTTTAAATAATTTGTTATTAGATTGGGCAAAAAAAATTGCTATTATTATCTTGAATGAGCTTGTGATGCGATCTTCTCACCCTAAAATTTACTTAACGATAAAAAGATCACTAAACTTTTAAATAATTTATGATCAAGTCTTTAAACTTGTTTAGTCACACGTGCATGTGAAGGTCACTAGGGTGTTGTTAACCTGGTTTTTATTGTTTCATATGCATTTCTGATCTACAATGGCTCAAATCGATTATGTAACCGATTTTTAGTTGATCGATCGAACTAGCTACTTGGAGTCAATTTTTATAACACCGGCCAAAACCATCAAAATTGTACGAGATTCACTAAAGCAAGATTGAAAAATTTAGGAAAATCTCATAATTGTGATCAAGAATGTAGGTGATACTTATTAGATTTTTAAAATATTATATGTGTGGTGATGTATGTTTGTCCAACACAAATCATTTAGTTGTTTTTTTAAAAAAAATGGGATGATACTATGTGTGAAGTTCACAAATACTTAAGATGTTTGTCAAAAGTAATAACAAATAAAAAGAGAGAAATTCTTCTGTATCTCTAGAAATGCTTTTTCTCCTTCTAATCTTAGGGTTAGTGGAGGTCACTCTCTACCTATGGGCCGCAATGCCCTATTAGGGCCTCCCCCCTCCAATCGTCGTTTGGAGGCGTACCCCACCCTCCGTGGAGCTCTTTCCCATAATGTTTTGGGTGGATTCGAAGATGCCTACTGTTTTTCTCTTGTCTGTGTGTCGAGATGGTAGCTATTGTCGAATTCTAGACACACACAAGGGTTTTGTCTTCCAAATCAAGGTCCAAACTCCAAACAATGCAATTTGTTGAGAAGACTGACAAATTTAGGAGTAGAGGCTCTGTCAAACAAGAGGTTATCATCTGCACACAAAAAATACATATAAGATTGTTGTGATGCCTCTAGCACTCTTGATACCATGAATTTTCTTGTCATTCATATTGGAACTCAAAAAGTCAGATAAAACATTAGCACATAGAATGAAAATGTAATGGGTCACCTTGTCTGAGTACTCTCTTATGGGTGGAAGCTCTTTTGGGATTTCCATTGATTACAACTTCATAGGATATAGATGACACACATCTCATAATCAGCCAGACAAATTGAGCGGCTTAATCTATGAATAAAAGATTGAAGTCGAACTAATCCAAGACCTTCTATTTCTTCCTAATCCAAGACCTTCTCACAACTCTTCAAATTTCACACATTTATACATGAAAAGTGATACTACATTTAGCATACAAAATGAAATCATTCTTTTAAACTCACTTTTAAAATATGATTACCAAACACAAATCAGTTTTTTTAAACTATTTTTTTAATTGATTTTTTGAAAATCAATTCATAATCAATTCTATCAAAATCTAAAATTAAATGACGATTATCGATTAATATAGAAAATCCACCGCCTATGGTTTTTATGTACTCAAATTTGAAATTCATGCAGGAAGGCAGGAATGTGGAATTCATATTTCCACTTTTTTATGTATCTGAACTATAATATAAACTAAATACCAATTATTCAATGAATATAAATATGCAAAAAAATTCTTATAAATAAGACAAAACGAGAGAGTGTATGTTGTTATTTAGGTCATACTATATTGTCTGTCGGGTGCAATTTATTATAATTATCAATAAAATAAAAAAGTGATGTATGATGTAGTCAATCACTAAACTACCATGCTTGATATAAGTTTAAATAATTAATCAATTTGATATTTTTTTTGACCAAAAATTAATTTGATATTATTTAACTTTACCAAATATTAATATATAAAGAATTAGTCACAGGCCTTATATATATGGTGGAGAGCACTGGGATCAATAGGATTAGTAGGGAATAAAAATAGGTGGATACATACAGAGCATTAAAGGAAAATAAATTGACTAAACATAAGAAAAGAACAGAGCACTTAAATACTACAAAATGACAAAAAATATCTATCTATAAATTAAGGACCAATATGAAGTGATAACAGCTAGGATAAAATTGTCCCTACTTCACATCACCTCCACCACAATGTAAATGGAGTCTCATTTTAGGACCATATATATGAATGAAATATTTGATTAAGTTTAAGCTAAGTTTCTATTTGTCTTCACTTTATGTGTGTCTTTTCTAATATTTTGTCTTTGGCTATATAGATCATAATATGGTGACAATGCAGTCACGGACATATAAACATGACAAGCAATAAAAATATATATGCTAAGAATGGGATGTTTGGACTTGACAGACAAGTTGTATTGTAATGAGAAAGGTTAATGGAATTAAATCAAACATGGTTACCTAATTGTAGTGTGTACCAAATGTTACTAATAATGCCATACATACAAAATATATGTATTTCTTTTTTTTACGTGTTTTTGGTACGCAGTATCCACTGACATTGTCGATGAATAATCTACGTCAGAGAACTTAATTTAGGTTAGGGAATCTGGTTGGCCACGAGTACCCAGTTTTGTCGGTTTTTAGGAAGAAAAATTATTAATTTTGATGACTTAAAGTAATACTCTCTCCGCCCCATATTATATATCGTTTAAGGTTGTGTCACAGAAATTAAAAAAAGTAGTTAAATTTGTATGGAAAGAGAGATTGTAAGTTAGTTTACCAAATTGTCCTTCATTAATGACATTGGAAACATAAAAAGTAGAATAGTAAGAAGATATATATTAAATAATGAAGGGTATGACTGGAAAATAAAATTGATGTTGTATTAGTATTCTAAAAAGTCATGTATTATGGGACAATTTTTTTTGCCTAAAAAGTCATATAAAATGGGACGGAGGGAGTATTAATTATATTTTTCTCAATTATACTTTTATTATTATTTATTGTAACGAAAAAAGAAGAGTGATCAAATAGTAAACAATCAAGTGTATCATAAGAAATCAACTAATAGTTTTATCAAAAATGATAAAATTATTGGATTTTTTTTATTTGTGTCCAACAACCTCAAAAAAAACAAGTAAAAAGAAATACAGGTAGTATTTATTTTTAAGATACATCCACTCAATTACTTTTTCCATTTTATTTAATTTAATTTACCCTATATTTAGATAGAGTATTTTTAAAAGGTAATCTCATTTTTGGGGGAAATTGAAATATTTTAGTTTAAAATTTGAACTAAAGTATTTCAATTCCCCTAAAAAATAACACTATTGCCTAAAAACACCCTATCCAAACACTCCTTTAAGCTATGCATTGGACATTATTAAGTTTTAAAAGGACAATTAATATTTGTTTGGGTTTGCAATTGCATGAGAATTAGGCTATATATAAATGAGTCATTTATCATCGTACAATTGAAAAGCGAAGTACCTAGTACTAAATTTAGCTATGTTTGTTTGGGTAAATGAAAAAAGTGGAATTGTTTATGGGTACTTGTTATCAGTTTCACTACACGCTTGAAAAGAAGTAACAAGCAAATACAGTATATTGTATAAAATTGACTTAATTGCACTTTTCTATTCATTTTACAATAAAATCATATCATAATTCAGAACACAATAGTCAAATTTGGATCCACTTTTGCGATCATAATAACAAAATCGCAAACACAAAATGACCTACCTATTTACAGCAGTTAAATTCATAACAAACAAAAATGACATATCAGTAAATTAGAGCACATAAATTGGAAGAGAAGGAAATGAAGGCACACGAGACTTGCTTCCTATTGAAAAACTTGAAGTACAGAATCACGTGATACAAAATTGACAGTGTAATGTTATTCAGTTAGAAGACAATACATAACATCCAAGATTCCAAGCTAAGTTCAGATATATTATTATTATTATTGGATTTGATTTGGACCCCATCTGTAGTATATAGACCATAGTATTTCATTAATAAGACATGTACTTTCATTGCATTGCACAACACACACCACATCTTCTTCTACTCATTCATTGTTCTTTTTCCTTCTTCTAATCATCTTGCCAATTCATTGTTTCTGGATCTAATGCCATCATCACAATTTTCATTTTGGATAATATAATTCATCAATAGGTCCAGAACTTCTGAATTTTCTTGGGGATAAATTAAGTGTGTTTATGAGGTGTGTATATATTTTAATCTCAGTATCATAAAATAAAAGTGATTTACAAATAGATAAACCAACAAACAAGGCAGAAAAGCTTTCTGCTGCACATGGACATCATTAATTTCTTTGGCCACTATTATTGAGCTTCAGCTCCTTTAGGGCATGAATGAAAACTTTTTGACAAGGTTCATTATTATTAATATGCCTTTAATCAAGGGCCTTTTCTTGCATGAGAGCCTATGAACTTTCCCTTTGTATTTATAGTTTTTTTCAAAACTACTTTATCTTCCTTTCATTTGTTGGCATTGCAGGTGGCTACATTATTTGTTACACTAATGCTAGGGGCACAAGTCAATCATATTTCTCATTATTTTCTATGAAGATCATTAGGGATGTCTAGATGCTATTAACAACATAATAACATGCCTTAAAGTCCCACTCATGTAGCTCAGAGCTAGACACATCTTTCGCTGGTAACCGAATTTGAACCCGATATGCAACATCTTAAAGTCCCACTCATGTTTGCGACAAGCGCTTTTGTGACAAAATTCTGTCCGTCGGAAATTTCATCAGAAATGGCCGTTAGTGACATAATTTTCTACATTTGCGTCGGATTTTTTTGTCAAAAACTGGCGAATTTCTTATAGTGATTCACAATCCTCATTTTCCATAAATGTGGCACATCTTTCCCTAGTACCCGAATTTGAACCCGATTAGTGTTTTTTCTCACAGACCAAATTGGTTCTTTCCTTTTGATATATTGTTTGGTTGTGACTCAATTGGACATCCTATTGTTGAAGTAACTAAATAAGAATTTTCCATAAATTTTGGCCCCCTTATGCTCTATAATAGATAGTTGTACAATCTATTTTTATATGAAGGCAATTAGAGTGTAATTACAACCATTAAACTCACACACACAAGGACATGGGTTTGAAGCACAAAACATGATATTCAAATTTAACAATTTAGCGATGAATTGCCCAGGTTGAATTTGGCGCTTACGGATGTTGAAATTGATATAGAGTTTGTTTGGATAAACAGTTTAATTAAGCGCTTATGACATAATCGTTTGTCATATATGCGCTTATGCATAAGTTGTTTATATAATAAATAAAAGATGAAATAATGCTAAACTATTTTTCTATAAGCCATAAGTTGTTTTTCATAAAATGTTTATACTTTGGAGCTTTATGGAAATTAATTAAAAAGCTTATGCGAATACGTCATAAACCTGCTTTCCATAAGTTCTCCCAAACAATTTCACAAGTGCTTATGCCAGTAAATAAACTCAAATAAGTTCATCCAAACGTGCTCTTAATGTGTGCAATGCATTGCATAAGGCAAGTGGAACACTTGGCAATGTTCTACCATGAATGTGACATCACTTACTAGTCACATAGAGTCTAGGACCATAGAATCCTTATTATAGTTGATTGTATCAACAAGTTATAGCAAATTGATCAACTATACATAGAACAAATAAGAGAACTAAAAACAGAACAAACAAAAATCCATTATTAATGTGACAAAGAGGGTCCTAGACAAGAAAGTAAAAGTGATTCATGTGTGTTCACAAGAAAAAAGACAGTGATGGAGATAACATGGTTTAGGAAAAAGGTTGGTTGAGGGAACAACTTGTCCTATTATTTCTTCTTTTGCTTTTTCTCCCCTCAACAAAAATGTCCCATTTTCTCCTTACTTTGTGATATTGATGTTTTAACATCTTGAAAAGATTCCAAAAACTCATCACCTTACCTTACTTTATACCTGTGCTACTCCCACGCAATAATTTAGTCTTTGGTCCTTACATATATAGTTACACTCATTCCTCTTTTACTTGCTACCATACCAATGTGAAACAATGATTTTCTCTCTCTTATCCGAATTCACCATTTTTCTTTCTTTCTTGCTCCCTTTGTAAATTATTGAGAAACAAAAATATTGCCTTCCATATTGTTCCGGACTGGGCCGCACCCCACTAAGAATTTGTATCGGCTTTGTAGGCCTACATCTACAATCCACACAAGATTTAGAATAATTTAGGGACTATTTATTATATTTTTATTGTCTAGGGACTAAATTAGAGAGGGTGATAATTGAGGGACCAATTTGAGAGTTACTCATGTTTTAAGAACAAGACCGGTGGTCAACTCGGTGAAAGTACCGAAGCCTGGGTCAAAGGTCAGACCGAAAGGGTAAGTAACAACATGACCTTTGACTCGGTCTCGATTAAAAAAATTCTAAATTATTAGGACCTATAAATTTCATACATATTTTTTATGGATATAAATTTCATACATGTAAAACTTAATTTACTAAAATTAAATTAATAAAAAACTAATGCGTTGAGTTTCTCTTTATAATAAGGAAAAGAGTATAATGGCCAATTGGTATTCGGTGTTGGCTTGTTTTTATATTGAAAGACAGATACTATATACAAATATTTGCAGTTATTTAACAAGAGCATCAGTGGTGTGGTATTGAGCACTGCATGGTGAGCAAAACGTGTTGGGTTTGAGTCCCAGCTTTCTAATTTTGCTGAAAAATTTCATACAAGTGTTTGGATGGGCCGAGTCAAGTCAACTGAGTTTCACCGAGTTGATGACGTATGCATTGATTTAGTGCATATCTGATCTGACTACCAACTCGACTCAGCTACCCCTCATGTTCCCAGTCGGACCGATTCAACCGGCCGTTCCGAGACGGTTTAAAAAACACTACTTGAAATGCCAAATCTAGAAAGAATCACTGGTGGTGACTGATGAATTCACCTGTGTAGTTGAAACCAAATCTAACTGATATTAGTAAATAGTAACATTGGTTCACAGTTCAGTTTATGATGTACCACATTCTTTCATCAAATGTTTGGTCCCCATCTTCTGTTTGGAATTGATATGCAAAGGGAAGCAATAGTTACTAATCATGAAGAGATGATGGCAAATTTGTCACATTATCTAGAAAGCTCCAAGAAACATTTCCACTTGGAAATTTTCTGAAAAGAAACACTTGAACATTGAGGCAAATAAAATGTTATAATAAGACAGTATTTGAGGTTCTTTGGTCACACTCAACTCTTCAGTCATCACGTTTTGTTCGTTGTTAAGTCTCATTCATATCAGAATATTGTAATTTCGTATATTTTCATTTATTTGTTCTGAATTTGAATATTAGTTTATCAGTGATGTGAGACATTTTTTGAAATTGAATTTCATAAATGCAAATTAGTAAGCTCGTGATGAATCATTAGATTTTGTGCTTTAATAAACTAATAAATTAAGTGATATAGTTTGCAGAAAATAAGGATATGGTTAGGCAATAGCACTCTAAAGAGCACACTTCGTATATGTTTGTTTTCACGGTGGAATAGGTCCTAACAAGCAAAAGATATCCACTGTTGCTTTACAATTGAAATCAAACATCTCATAATACATTTCAGAATGCTGTCTTAAGTTCAGCATCAAAGTTGTACCATCATACCAAACTTGAATCTGCTCAAAATATTGTCTCACATGAAAAGGGAAAACTCTTGCTTGGCTTTCGAATAGAGGAAGGAAGAATGTTAGTATAATATAAGTTAGAACACAATTTAGGTGGTTGAATTTGGGGCAACAAGTTACAACAACCAACAGACATACACATGGAACACATGAATTACAACCAATAAGTAAAAGAGGAAATGTGTTAGAAAGATGGAATTTTGAGCAATAACTTGATGAAATTATTTGATGAAATTTTGAACACAAAGAAACTACTAATTAAAGTTAGTACAGAGAAACTAGCAGCCTTCAAAGCGAGCCTTATCAGTTAAACGTTACAGTACAGTTTAGCAAAATGAAATTCAATGGTCCAAATCCAAATCAATTTATTGATTTCATTTTTCAACAAAAAAGAAAACCTATAACTAGAACAGGATTTCAAACTGTTCCAGTGTAGTGGACCTGTCCTTGTTAAAAGGGTTGAATAAGGAAATTCTTTGCATTCAGAGTATTGCTGCGACAAGCATGGTTAGTGTGCCAACCAGAAAATCCTTGAAAAAAAAGCCACATAAACATCAAAGTAGAACACAATATACTTGGCTTCAAAATCTAAATGTGAAGTACCTAAAATTGAGAATTGCATACATGGCAACACAAACCTAAGGGTGTTGAAATCCCGCCACTACTTCCATACATTGTTATAAGGGTGTTAAGAACTGGCAGTATAGAATCAAAAGGCCCTTTCTAAGGACATTATGCCAAACACAACTTGCATATGATATACAGCCAAACTCAGCATACACATCTAACAAAGTTGTCATAATGTGAACATGTCCTTCGTAGCCATGTCGCAGAATGTGCGCACGAATCTCCTTCCCTCACCAATCCTCTCTCTCACATGCAGCCTCTTACCATTAGAAAATTTGGGTGAGAAAAGAAAGTGTTGCCTTTGTCCAAAATAGTTTTTTAATCACTTAAACTTAAGTTCCAAAGCCTTGTCCAAAATTTTAATTTATTTATTTTGACTGCTTAATCTCAAACATGTGTTTAACATATAAACTTTTAGAAAAATAAAGTGAGTTCAAAAGATAATGGGCTGTGTTAAAACAAATAGGGTGAAATGTGGAATTTCAAGGCTGTCATATGCAACTAAGATTAATCAATGCAACTTACTGTTGAATGTGGGAATCAATCCCTAGTACCACCATCCCTTAATAAAGACTCGTGTAAAACTAAAGAGAGATCCCTAGTACCATCCCTTAATAAAGACTCATGTAAAACTAAAGAGAGTGTCTTGGTGAAGGAAGAACTAAAGGGGATGGCAATCCATCACTAATATCGTCCATTCATAAAAAATAACTAATTCAACAATCAAACAATTTATGGATTATACTAAAATTTCATTTATCCCTATATGCTAGCCATGACGATGTAACATTTTTCTTGGCCTTCCTCGTATCATTTATGGCGACATTCAACAAATCTGTATTGCCTGAAGTTGCCATTAACAAAATCAGACCCATTTTGGAAGTTAAAGGGGTAATACTGATACATGCGAATAAATACAAGGCAGGAAGAGGGCGGAAAACTACTAAGAAGTAAGAACTAGAGCTAAAAGACCAAACAAGCGCCTAGAATGAAATCCAATCGATATATCATATCATGTAGAACACGTATAAACAACTCTAAAGCATTGCATTAATATTTATAATTTCATTTTTATAGGACGACATTATCATCTCATTATTAGAAAATTAAATAAACTACAAAAAAACACAGGCATTTGAATTGTCTTGGTTCCTTTCATGAATACAGGTAAATGGTCAACAAACCTCGTGAACAACCAACCAGGTTTAGCAACTCTGATATGCTGTTTATAACAGCTTGCATGCAGATTTGTACAGAAGAGTTGTGTGTAAAAATGCTGATCATATAGCATCGCCTTTATCTATAACTTTTATTAAGGCAGCCTATATCGAGATGCTGAGAGAACTAGAAAGTCTGCCGATATCAGGCACCAACCAAAACATTCGTTTGATGTCCTTCACTCAACAATGATGCTTGAGACAATAATTATAAGGTACATGTGGAAAACAAATTGCATAGGAAACAAATCATAGAATGTCTAAAGGTAGACTCAACTTGGATCAATAATTTAGATCAAGGACAAAGAATAAATTCTCACCTAAATTTTAATCTGAACAGATGCCATTCTACATTCTTGGAGAGAGTACTACATAAGATATATCCAGTAAGCTTAATCAGCCAACATACCGGAAGAAGCCGCTTCTTTAGAGTTTGTCGAACAAAGAAGATTCAAGACATCAGCATGGTTTCGGATGTAGCTTGGACATTTGGAGAGGAAGTTGTATGCTTCTTTATGCCTTCTTTCCTTTAAAAAGGCTTCCAACATTCTGAGAAATACAGATGTAGATGGAAACCTCTTTGAAGTCATTGCCTTGAGAAACAGAACAGCATCATCACCAGTTCCATACCGTGATACGTGTTCAATAAAGGAGTGCATCCAGCGCATACATGGTTTCTCTTTCTCAGCATCAATAAAAGGAGGGAATCCATGGTTTCTCATTAAACCCAAAATATTCAAGGCTTCTGGAAACCATTTGTGTTTCAATAACCAGGTTATGAGATACTTGTAAGTATAATGTTGGGGCTTTAACCCTATTTCCTTCACCAATTGACAAAGAATCTTGGATGCATCTACTAGTCTATCCCTGCTGGAATAAGAAAAGATTAACCGATGAAAAGGGAAGCCTGCAGATGCAACCCCCTCTATCTCAACCATCTCTTTAAAAGCATCATAAACAAGAGTATTATCAGGGTCGTAACAGATTCCCCAAACTAAACATTGGCGAGTCCAGAGATCTAAACTAGACCCAGATGCTTCAATTCTACTCACAAACTCATCAACCTCTTCCTTGTTACCAAGTAAAAATGCAATTTTCCGTTGCATTTTACGCTGAAATTTAGGACTGGGAAGATACCCACAATCCTGCATTTCTTTCATGATGTTATTCCACACCTCCACCCTTCGACGCTTGAGAGACCCCCAGACGGCAAGAACCATGGAATCTGTCGGTGCATTTCCACTTCCGGTAAAAACCTTCAACACCCTTGAAAACAATTCAATATCCAACTCATCCTTAGAGGAAACAATCTTTCTCAACAGAAATTTGCAGCAAGAAGGCTTATTTCCACCCTCCACAGAAAACTGATAAAGCTCAACAGCATCCTTAATCAATTTCTTCTTACAAAACTTATTATAAGAAACAACCTTCCTCAACAGATAGGTACAGCAAGCCAGAGAAGGCTTATTTGCACCCTCCATAGCAAAACGATAAAGCTCAACAGCATCCTTAATCATTTCCCTCTCACAAAACCCCCTCAAAATCTTACCAAATGTCTCAAACTCCATCTCAAACCCAGCACTCCTCATATCACCAATAAGCTTCCAAAACAGATCAATCGAATCCTCCCTTGCAAGCACCCTTGCCATAGCATTATAGGTGCAACCATCATGCTTAAACATCCCACTCTTCTCTACCCACCTGAAAAATATCAGAGCCTTATTCGGTTCTGTGTCTACTAAATTCTCCAAAACCAACTTAATCACTTCACTAGTAAACCTAAAATTCAAATCCCTAATTTGCTTCTCAACATCGTGACTCCACACATTGTGCTTCACAATACTACACAAACTAGAACAATTCGTTTTAACCGTATTTTTATCAAACAAATTGTTCAACTTCACAACATCACCATCCATTCCCCTCTTTCTAAAACACTCCAACACTCTCTTCCTCACTCCTTTAGAAACACCATAACCTTTCTTCTTCATTACTACAACCAAATCCCAAAATTCGTCGACGATGTCGTTAGCTCCTAAAACGCGAAGCATCGCGTTGTAGGATTTGGAGCTCAACCTTTGGGGGTGATTTTCCGAGATCCATTGGAAGAACCTCCGTGCCACATCAGGATCAGAATCGAGCTTCCACAAGACAGCGTTTAAATCGTCGTGATTTATGGAAAAATTAATCGAATCGAGAAGTTTATTGACATCGTCGAGATCTCTGTATTCGGAGAATACGTTGGAGATGATAGCGAGATCGGAATCTGTGTGTGGGAGAACAGACTCGGAAGTGAAAGTACGGAAGGTGGAGTTAATAGGGAAAGTGGGATAATTAGAATTGGTGGTGAAGCGAGAGGAATGGAAGAGAAAAGAGGAAGTACCTGAGAGTGATTGTAAATGCTTTTGTGAGAGCGAAGAAGAAAATGAACAACACGCCATTGATGTCTCATTGCTACAAACAGCGAATTGAACGACTGAAAAAAATGTACTGAGATTTTGAGTGAGGGGAAGGGGAGAAAGGAAGAGAAATGGAAAGTAGAAGGGTTTTAGAGGGGTTTGGATTTTTTTTTTTGGTCACGAAAGAACGAGGGGCTTGGTTTTTTGTTCTCATTATACCAAGGTAATTCCGTGACCATCACTCTTCTGAGAAATGAGAGTGGAGTGTTGAGTTTGATTGAAATGAGAAATGAGAGTAGAGTGGTTGAACTCTACTTCTTGTAATATCATCGTATCTGCGGCATCTGCATGCATCGATGAAGGAGGCGTAAAGCGCAAAATTAGTTTCTTAGTTAAAGTACGCGTGGACTAGTGAGAGAGATCCGTTTGATTTTCAACTTGTGTTCAACTCTATTTCTCACGAACACTCACGGCATCAGCATGCACAGGTAGCATCATCATCAACTTCTACTATAGGCAAATGAACCACCACCAATTTTATGACTTGTTTTCAATGTGATTATGCAAAGGAAAAAGAGTAATAAAAATAGGATCAAAACTTTTTAATCATCCCCATCAAAAGCATTCAACTTCTTTTCAAGCCACTAGGAAAATCTTTTTCAAAACTTTGTATGGATCTAAACTAGTTATTATCTCAAAGATTAATTTCTCAAAGATCTGTCTTTCAATTTCATAAAAGTCAAAGCTTTAGGCAAAAGATCAATTTTTTTTTCCAAACTCAATTTCATTTTCTCAAAACTTTTTTGACAAATAGTTCATTTTTAACAAAGAGTTAATTTTTATCAGGATAAAAAAACTTTGATGGAGAAAAATCAAAGTTTTTCACAAGCAAACATTCATGAAACGATAACATAATAGAATTAGAAGAAAATTGAGAAAAATTTCTTAGTTAGAGAGTGTTACCAATTTGAGAAGAGAATGAGGATAGAATGTGTGTGGTTGCTGATCATCAAAGTCTGTGGAAAAATTGGAGAAATAGTTAGTTACAACAAGTCTAGAGATGTATAAAATCAAAGAAAGAGAGAAATGAAACTCACCTTGGAAATGAGAAATGAGAGTAAGTCTTACGAGAAATGAGAGTGGAGTGTTGAGTTTGATTGAAATGAGAAATGAGAGTAGGGTGGTTGAACTCTACTTCCACTGTAATATCTTGTACACGGCGTGATCTGCATTTGTTTCGATGAAGGAGGCGTAAAGCGCAAAATTAGTTTGCCGTTAAAGTAGCGCGTGGACTAGTGAGAGATGCCGTTTGATTTTCAACTTGTGTTCAACTCTATTTCTCTGAACACTCACGGCATCAGCATGCACAGGTAGCATCATCATCAACTTCAACTATAGGCAAATGAACCACCACCAATTTTATGACTTGTTTTCAATGTGATTATACAAAGGAAAAGAGTAATAAAAATAGGATCAAAACTTTTAATCATCCCCATCAAAAGCATTCAACTTCTTTTCAAGCCACTTTGGGAAAATCTTTTTCAAAACTTTGTATGGATCTAAACTAGTTATTATCTCAAAGATTAATTTCTCAAAGATCTGTCTTTCAATTTCATAAAAGTCAAAGCTTTTAGGCAAAAGATCAAATTTTTTTCCCAAACTCAATTTCATTTTCTCAAAACTTTTTTGACAAATAGTTCATTTTTAACAAAGAGTTCATAAAAGTCAAATCTATACATATGCATACTGCACTACTCATGACAAATGTTACTACCACGCAAACATAATATATATACTTAAATGCCAATAGCTTCAATCAATAATACATTTAAAAAAAGTTCATAATATATAAACTAACCATGTCAAGCTGGTAATCAACGTTGTTGATGCCAATTTAGGCAACTCTAGCAGATGTTTTTGCACAATATGATAACATAAAATTTATACAAACTGAAGTGACACAACTGATTTCTCGCCTAGAAAACGAAGATTGGCCGGAACACCGGCGCTGCAACAGGACGCTTCAAGCGCAATTCCGGCGCGATTTGCGGCCAAGATCGCCGCATCTGGAAACTGCTCTTCCTCCATGATATAGTTAGAAAAGAGTAGAGGAAGTTAGCTCTCTCACTCTTCACCCTGACAAAAACAAGTGTTTAGGTTCGGAGGGTGCATTTAATCTTCCCACCAAAGATGCTCTAAAAACAACGCACTTTTCCCCATGATCTTCACGAGCCAGGATCCTCGCAATTTCCGTAGAAAATTGTGATCTCCATTCCACTTAATATTAGACTGACACGTGGAGTTAATGAAATTTAATGGCTGAGATTCATTATTTATAATATTTTATAATTTTACTTAGTAGGATCTTTCGTGCACACGCACTGCGGGTGTTTTAATATTTTTTTCGTGAACGAACTTAAATAAAATTTAAAAGTCTGCACAAAGCGTAACCGTGAAAAAAAGACAAATTTAAAGTAGTTAAAAAAGGAGCCTCAAATAAAAAATTAGATAAATATTAAAATCTAAAAATGTAAAAGTATCATTTAAAAACAATTTGTGCATTTATCCCGTGTTCTTTTATATATTAGTGTCAGTGTTGTTATCCCGTGTTTTTTAATATATCAGTGCAGCTATCTCGTATTTTTACATACATCATTGCAATCATCTCGTGTTTTTTTATATTTCAATAAAGTTATCACATGTTTTTAATATATCAGTGAAGTTATCTCATAGTTTCAATTGATTTTTTAGTTGAATAATAGATTATAGTAGACAGTAACTGATAGATGGTAGATTATCAAATATTTCAGTGAAGTGTTTTTTATATATCAGTGTAATTATCCCGTGTTTTTATACATATCATTGCAGTTATCTCGTTTTTTATTTACATATTAGTTTGGTTATCCCATATTTTTTATATATCAGTGCAGTTATCTCATAGTTTCAATTGATTATTTTAGTTGATTAGTACATTATAGTAGATAGTAAAAGATAGATAGTAGATTTTCAAATATATCAGTTCAGTTATCCCGTGTTTTTTTATATATCAATACAACTATCCCGTGTTTTAAATATTAATCAGTAGTTGAAATAGTCATTAAGTTTTCCCTTTTTTTTGATATATTAATATCGTGTTTTTTTATATATCAGTGAAGTTATCCCGTATTTTTATATATTAGTGCAGTTGTCTCGTAGTTTAGATTGATTATTTTAGTTTATTAGTAGATTTGATTTGATTTTAATTTCGAAATTTGAAAAAAAAAAGAGAGGGGAAAGTTAAAAAAAATGGGAGTGAGAAGAAAGTGCATTGGGAGAAGAAATTTGAAAAATAATGTGATAGTAAATTACAATGTTGCTCTTAGTTAGATAAGTTGTCAAATAAATAGGGAAACTTGTTTGAGTAATTTAAGTATGATTTGTTAATATAAATAGATATTATATTAGATTAGTAGATAGTGGGTAAAGAAAGTTGGTGAGTTTGATTTAAATTTTGAATTTTGAAAAGAAAAAAAAGTAATAGAAAGTATGAAAGAAGTGGGAGTGAGAAGAAAATTGATAAAAGTATGGTAGTAAATTACAATGTTGTCCTTAGATGAATTGTCAAGTAAATATGGAGGCTTGTTTGAGTAATTTAAATGTGGTTTGTTTGTATAAATAGATAAATAGATATTAGGTTATAGAGTAAATAGGAGTAAATTGTAGATTATTTAATATTAATTTAATTATATTAGATTATATAGTAGATTAAAAAAAATTGAGAAAAAAAATATTTTTATTTTTAAATAAAGAGTGTGGGGGCCACTAATAATAGATGTGTAAGAAGTAATAAATATCGGAAAATGTGAGATTGAAAGAGAGTTAGTGAGAAAGGAATAAAAAGTAGAATTAAAAATGATAAATAAAATAAAAGTGATGATGTGTCAAAAAGTAAGATGTCTAAAATTTTAATTTTGTAAGTTGTTTGTTTGTATAAATAGATTAGATTAGATTAGATTAGATAATATTAATTAATTAATTTCTTGTTAAATTCTTGTAAAAAAACAACTGAAAAACTAATGATCACCAATCATGGGAAAATCTCCTCATTTGGGATTTTAGATAAGCAGCCTAATTTTTAGGTACGACAATGAAACCCGTACCTGTGGGTACCCCCTTGATGCCGCCCTGAGTTTGATGGACCCTCTTTGATGGGACGGGGCGGAGTTTGGGGATGTCTATGCCCGCCCCGAATCCGTTCAACAAAACAATAATTTTACCTTAATTTGTTTGTTACAAATTAAAAATACCCAAAATTAGAAACGGAGGGAGTGTTACTAACCTCACTAGTAGGATACTCGTGCATACGCACGGGTGGTGTCATGTTCTTTTTATGAATGAACTTAGACATAATATTTAAATAGTATGAACATTACCTGTGAAAATAAAGATAAATATTAAAATCTAAAACTGTAAAAGTATAATTTAGAAATAATTGTGCATTTAGCAAGTTCTTCGTGATTCTTGCAACCACTTCCTTACCTTTCGGTTGTTAATCTATTATCATTTGGATGACCTTGAGGGTAAGTTTGTAATGCGTGGTTATGTATGCCACACATAATAATCAGACAATATCCATCCTCCAAGTTTTTAATAAACTTTCCCTCCAGATGAAACTTGCAACAACATTTTCTATTCCCCGTAGGAACCTTGTCAGCATGCTTGTACTTCCCTGCCTTTTCACAAACCAGCTCACATAATATTTTCCCCGACCTCTCCCCGTTGTCTGATTGATAACCATAACCATCCCAAGTGTACGACAAATAGACCGAACATAATTCAACAAATCATCACGACTAGCAAAGACTTGTTCGGTTTGGAATGAACTAGAATGATCAACAACAATTGAATTAGCTAGTGATAGGGACAACGGGTCAGTTTCATCCATCTTCAAACCAACAAATTTTGAAAAAAATCACACAAACTAGTTAAAAAGCGAGTAATTTTTTGCATTACGTGTATCGGTGTGTTCGAATAATGAGAAATCCGATCTCGTTCGGCGCGCACACTTGGCCGAACCAACTCAATATAGAGACCCCTTATTTTACTTAGTTCAGCGCACGGTCGGTCGAACCATATGGTTTGGCGCACGCTTGGTCGCGCGTGTTCAACCTCTACAGGTCCGAACCGTGCGCGATTTCAAAAAAAAAAAATACGCAATTGAACAAGAAAGCGCGAAATAAAGCTACAAATAGATAGATTGAGCTACATACCTTAATGTTGATACTAAATGGAGGTAGATTTCAGGTTGAGATGTTAGATTAGATTGAGGTAAGGGTGTGGAGTGTTAGTGAGTGATGAGAGTAAGAGTAATGAGTGTTTAGAAGTTTAGGGGGTGTATGGGATGAGAGTTGTATGTAAACTTTTAAACTAGAGAGAGAGAGATTTCGTTGATTAAAACATAATAATTTAAAATAGTTTTTATTTCAAATTGGGCTTGTCACTGCCCGAAAAGGCCCGAGCCCAACACGGGCCGATAGCCTATAGGTCGGGACTGACCCACTCTCAATGGGTTGGTCTTGTCGGTCGTTGAACTCGTATGTTATTCAACCTTCAGGTAAAGTGAGAGTGAGAGTGAGAGTAATGAGTGTTTAGAAGTTTAGGGGGTGTATGGGATGAGAGTGAGAGCTGAGTTTGGAATTTTCTTTTTTTAGTGAGGGTATTTTGGTCTTTTCATAGGAAAAAGGGGATTCTAATGAGTAGTTAGGGGGTTCTAAGAAACATGGGCCTTAAACAAAAGTCTCACAGAAAGCTACATGGATTAATGTCCCAAATCATTTCAAAACTTTTCTAGCCCATTTGGTTAAATTTGTATATTTGGTAAGTTGAGGTTGTGAGTTCAAATCTGCTACGAGGCATAATGAAAATGCATTTTTTAACTTGAATTTTAATCATTATCTTTCATTTCACAAGTATATCTCTAAGTAAACAACTTATTATGGGCTACTAATAATTAATGAGTCATTGTGACTTAACCTAATTTTGTTTACTTACTATATTTTGTTTAAATGGCACTAAAATAATTTATAATTAAATATATTTGAAAAATATATTTCCTTTATCATAGATTTAAACAGTCACATTGGTTTTATTTAAAAGCATAATTTTTATACAATTTTTTTTGTTATTTTAGTTTAGATCAAAACAATATTGTTTATTTAGAATTTTAAAAGTCACTTTTACACATAAATAATTTATTTTTAAAAATATTATTATAATCATTTTTAAAAGATCTCTTATTAGAGTTCGTTTTAGGCTTCAAAAGATGTTGGACTTGCCTGAATTAGATAAATCCACATCTGTAGGATTAAGGATGTGCCAAAAAAAAGTGAGCTTCTATTTGTAAAACAAAAAACAAAAAATTAGCTTTTTTTTTTGACCAAAAAAAGTTAGCTTCAACTAGAGAGAGAGAGAGATTTCGTTGATTAAAACATAATAATTTAAAATAGTTTTTATTTCAAATTGGGCTTGTCAGCCTGGCCCGAAAAGGCCCGAGCCCAACACGGGCCGATAGCTTTGTAGAGTGGGGATGACCCACTCTCAATGGGTTGGTCTTGTCGGTCGTTGAACTCGTATGTCATTCAACCTTCAGGTAAAGTGAATAATTTTAATTATTTCATCCAAACAAATAATTTTGAAAATGATAATGATTTCAATTAATGCATTTGAATTGCCTTGAATTTAGGGTTTAGGGTTTAGAGTTTAGGGTTTAGGCTTCAAAAGATGTTGGACTTGCCTGAATTAGATAAATCCACATCTGTAGGATTAAGGATGTGCCAAAAAAAAGTGAGCTTCTATTTGTAAAACAAAAAACAAAAAATTAGCTTTTTTTTTGACCAAAAAAAGTTAGCTTCAGTGAGAGAGAGAGAGAGAGAGATTTCGTTGATTAAAACATAATAATTTAAAATAGTTTTTATTTTAAATTGGGCTTGTCAGCCTTGCCCAAAAAGGCCCGAGCCCAACACGGGCCGATAGCCTGTAGGTCGGGACTGACCCACTCTCAATGGGTTGGTCTTGTCGGTCGTTGAACTCGTATGTCATTCAACCTTCAGGTAAAGTGAATAATTTTAATTACTCTATTAAAACAAAGAATTTTAATTATTTCATCCAAACAAATAATTTTGAAAATGAGAATGATTTCAATTAATGCATTTGAATTGCCTTGAATTTGAAATTCCCTAAAATTTTCAAATGAACCATCCATACACACTCTTAGAGAAAATTATTTAAAGTGAAATACAACTTAAAATTACAATGTTTAATTTAAATGTCTTTTTTTCTTGACAAAGAGTCTCAACTTAAACTTTCATTAAATAGACAAAAAAAATATTTGGCTCCGGGGGCTCACTAAGGTCAAAGCAGAGCACTCAAGACTCTTTTAAGAACTTACTTACCGATCACCCACCAAAAGAGGTCTCACATGGCAGCGTGAGTTAAACTCACAACATTGCGGTCGTGATGAGCCAACTCCTTACTAGTGAGTCAACCTTCATTGGGAAAGACTATTAATTTTGTTTATACTCAATAATTAAAATTACTCAATACTCAATTAAATTTTCATAATTGTTCATTTCAATCAAATAAAATACAAGTACATTCACTAGTCTTTGCATAAAATCTTGCTAGACTTCATCTATTTCCCACTAATTAAGCTTCACAACTAAAAATGATCCACTTGCGTTAGTTTTTGTCAAGTGTTTAATGATAAGTTCAGCAAGCTGAACTTGGACATTGACAACCAGCAAACTGTTCCTATTAATAATGTTTCATAATCAGCAAAAGGAACAATGAAAAGATTGTAAAATATCATAATTAGCAAACAACTATGTGAAATATAAACTAACCATGTCAAGCTGGTAATCAACGTTGTTGATGCCAATTTAGGCAACTCTAGCAGATGTTTTTGCACAATATGATAACATAAAATTTATACAAACTGAAGTGACACAACTGATTTCTCGCCTAGAAAACGAAGATTGGCCGGAACACCGGCGCTGCAACAGGACGCTTCAAGCGCAATTCCGGCGCGATTTGCGGCCAAGATCGCCGCATCTGGAAACTGCTCTTCCTCCATGATATAGTTAGAAAAGAGTAGAGGAAGTTAGCTCTCACTCTTCACCCTGACAAAAACAAGTGTTTAGGTTCGGAGGGTGCATTTTTCAGAGGCCTGGAGTGGAGTGTACTATCAGATAATGTCAGGAAACTAGCTTATAACCAAACTAGGAGTTCAGAAAGATCTCAGCATAATGCCATATGGTGGAAGTGCTTGAAGATTTCCAAGAGGAAGAGGGGTGCCAGTTATACTACTTGTTAAGGTTGATGGTTATGGGACAGTAGTATTTCAAAGACACAACCTTGATCAGGTTCGAAAGATTCGTAAAGTGGAGTTGTTTCGCTTTTCGCATCAGGTTCCGAATTACTTGCTTACTGGTCAAGAAGGTCATAATGCGCTAAAGGGATGTCGAGAGCTGGATCCAGCAGCTACTCCTTTAGACCTCCTTCAGACAGTAACAACAAATGCTAATGAAACATTGGATAATGTTGGAAAGTCCAAGGAACACTAGTTGCCCAGTTCACCTGAAAAACATGCTTCAAATCCTACTAGAGCAGATATGGTGATGAGGATGGTAAACAGATAAAGGATGTTGAAAAGTAATCAGACTGATGATGCAGATAGAAATTAAATTCAAGATTGATGGAACAACTTATACATGCAGTAAGTTTTTAAGATCACGATGGAACAACACATCAGTTCACAATATGTAAAACCTCCAAATCAACAACGTGCATATTTTAAATTTGTCTCTTACATAATATATTCAACCACTTAACTAAATTATAATGCTAAAATGAAATTGGAGAAAGCAATCCAATATGGACACATGTTTTCCAAACAAATCAAATCTAATAAAATAAGGAAATAGAGCAGTAGTAATAATTCAAGCAGGTATTATTCCTCCCTCCATTTGGGCAGATCCAGTAATCATATTATATTCTGCAAGACAGACAGACACACACAAACCACTGGATTAAAAGCAGTAATTAAGATATACTAAGAATGTAACTGGAAACAGGACAAATCCACATGTGAACACACAAACATAGACATCCATAGAATAGTTTATGTATTTACCCTTTTCTTGGCAGTGGAAGTTTCACTTTGCTCATCAAACTGCAGCATACCAAACAGGTAGGTAAACATATTAGAGCATAGATCACATTAAATTAAACTAAACTAAACTCTTATAAACAGTATAGTCAACAAGGAATACTTTGCCTTCATTCAGATTCTGCCACCCTCTACAATCAGCAAAATAGATAGAATAACATTTAATAACCATAATCTGCATTATTACAAGAGTCCCAATCAATCTGCAGCCATAACAAAAAACTAATTAGTTATTCATAATAGCAACCAAATCAGTTAAATTATGTAGTATTTCATAGAAATCCTCTTAAAGAGTCCCAATGGAGCAAATACCAACTTGGATTTATAATACCCACAGACATTAATGTATAAAACAATTTGTTTCTTCGTTACTAATTCTTTATTGAGTCAAAAAAAAAAATATTGAACAAAGATAGCAAATTTAGGAGTAAGTACCTTCTTAGCTTTGGAAAGCTTCTCCATGGTGGCATTCAAGTCACCTTCCCAGTGCCCTTTCTCTCCAAAATCCACAAGTACAGAATGCAACTTTGGCGCTACGGTGCGGCTCTCAGTGAATTTAGTCAGCACGGGGCATTCGCTGACCAACAATATTTCCAATGATGGGAATTTAAATTCAATGTTCTTGTGGGAACAGAAACTTGTAAGGTTTTCTAATCCCACAAGTTCCATTGAAAATAATTTTCTAAACACGACGATTTCAATCACCCCATCTTTATTTTCCTCATCATCGGTGGCTACAATCTCCTCTAATTTGCATCCGAGCACCCTCATGTTTGCAAGTTGAACCATGCTTTTTGCGGTTGAGGGTGACATTAAATTCGTTAATTTATTACAGTCTCTCACTACCAAATAGGTTAAGAGACTAAACGATACCGAGGAAGGTGCTAAGTGAATCAAGTTGTTGCATTGTATTAATATAATCTGTTCTACTCTCTGTAGAACTGAGTCTCTTTCAAGTCTCAGATTCTTTATATCAGATAATGCCAAATACAATGTCCTCAGCTGTAATATAGTTCCCAACCTTTCTTGTGGTACAATGTTTCTAGGTGGCACTAGCTCTTCAAGGTGGTCATTAAGAAGCTCTAAGGTTTCTAGATCAGGCATTCTGTGCAGAAGCCCATAGAGAGTTTCAATACTGCTCAAACCGGTCACACGAAGTTTTTTTAAATGGTGCATTAGGTGCTCCCGATGGTTGGCCTGTAGCAAGATTGCTTCCTTTGAGTCAACTTCCAGAATCTCCAAGTTAGAGATGACCTAGAGAAAGACAAAACAAAACTCCAATTTAGAGATTACCTAGAGAATATAAAAAAAACATTTAATTACAACAAACAGATTTAAATTTTATGGCTAAGATTATATCTTTAATCAAAAATCTAATGCAATTAAGACTGGCCATTTTATTTTCTCTGCATGTCTATATGGAAATGAGGTAATTCATATAGCTAACGACTCCTTGCCTTTTCAGCATAGAAAACCGCTTTTCTTCCTTGCGAACCTTGCTTTTTTGTGAATGTTTCCAGCTTCTCACAATTTTGGACAAACAATTCTTTCAATTTTGGACATTCTATATGTCCTCCTGTATAGAAATGCCCAATTGAAAGACTAATGAGTTTTAAGGTGTGTACTTCAGGAAATTTTAACGGTAGTTCTGATCCATCATCTTCCCAAGCAACAATTTCCTCCATTTTATCACATTTGCCTACCGAAATCCATACAAGGCTTTTAAGATCTTTGGCCACGTGAAGCTGGTAAGACATATCTTAGATCATCACAATCTGAAACGTTTATACTCAGCAGATTTTTGAAGCTAAGAATTCCTCCGGGATCTCTGTCCCATATGTGCCTCAATTGTCCGAGAAATGCTAGATGAACATAACGCAGAGTTTTGCTGTCACACTCTGAGATGCATATTTTTCTTAGAACCTTTTTCTTGAATCTTTTTCTTGAATCTCTTTTCTCAGAATCTTTGATTTCAAAAATAACTTTCACCGACTCGCATGATTAGTAACAATCAAATTGTCTAAACTTTGAAACCATCCTGTCAAGTGACTCGGAAAAATCTTTTCTAGTTTTGGGCACCCTTCAATTTCCACAGAAAGCAAACTAGAAAAAGAATCGGCACCTAGTTCAGCCCCCATATATCTGTCAACTCATTCAGCTTAGTGAGGAAGATTTGCTCCAATTTAGGAAATACGCAGACCTGCATTTTGATGCAAAAAACTATTTGGTATCAAAAATGCACAAGAGCGAGAAGGGATTATATACATAACATTGAGTTTAATACACTTTAATATAGCTAGACTAGACATACCTTTTCCACGTTGTTTCCTTCGGTGATAAAAATCCTCTCCATCATTGAGCATTCTCTTATATCAAGGAATTTTAGTTTCTTCCAAGTGCTAGCCATAGACAACGAACATAAGTATCTCAACTTATGGCAACCTTTCACAGTTAATTTTAATAAGTTTTGAAAGCAAGAACTTGACAGAAGTTGGTCGCTCCATATTTTATTGCTGCTGATTGAGTATAACTCTAAGCTCTCTAAGTTTGGAATTTCAACCTACAAGTACTTACACAATTACTATATTTGCAACACCTGAATATAAATAAAAAAGAAGTAACAAATTAGTCAAAATAGTAATCATACCAGTTCATCAAAGAGAGAAAGGGGCTCCATGACACTATGATCGTCTTCTACAATAGTAATTTCTGTTTGACCTCTGTTTATAGGTTGCCCTTCTACCGAAGGCGTCTCAGCGTAGAAGCCAGAAAGTGATGACAACCAATGTAGTGTCAAAGAGCGTAGCTTATGAAACCTAACCTTATTTGAACTTGCTTCTGCTTCCTTGGCAACAATCGCTTTCAATGAAAAACAATCACAAGCATCAATTGCTTCCAAACTAGTCAGATATCTAACTAGGTGGTAGGAGAAAAGGTTCGTCAATTTGGCACACAGCTTGACCTTGATGATTTTCAATTTGGTGAATGAGGCTGCTGTAACTGAAGCATAACATACAGACTTTATGCTCGGTAGTTTGCGGAGGCATAGATATTCCAAATTTGGAAATGCATTCTGATTATAAGTCAGCTCCATTGAGTTAATGATATATTCAATGCTGTCGTTATTTTCGATGTATAAATATTTCAGATCTGGAAATCCATCCACATTCAACTCACAAATAACATTCTGAACACCATTTAGCTCTCCCAACAACAAATTTTCAACTCTTTTGAACAATAACTTTATCCCTTTTTGGGAATGAATATCAGTTCCATCTATTAGGTGCAATGCCAAAGATCTTGAAGCTTCATCCTTATGTTTCATCCTGAATTCTACAACTGAAAGCATTGTGATGTCTCCAATTGCAATATTGTAATCATTTAATCTATCAAAGAACAAGTCCCTAGGCAAAATTGCAGCCCTCGGGATGTCCATGTCCACAACTCTCAACTGGTGCAAATGTTTTAGCTGAGAAAGAAATGAAATTTGACATTGCTTGACCTCTTCACCTGTATCCGATTTGAACGAGCACTCTCTTACATACAACTCTTCCAAACAAATCAACCTTGAGATGAAATTGGATGGAACCACCTTCTCTATGGAACAATTGCTGATGTCCAATAACTGTAGCTTATCTAAGCCTTCTAATTCAGCAGGAAAAATTCCAATTTGAGATCCAGAAAAGCTGAGAATTCTTAGTTTTTTTAGCTTTCCCACAACAGAAAGGTCATGTATAAGACATCTCTCCAAACAAAGCATTCTGAGGTTTACTAGGCATTCAATTGAAGATGGTAAGCATGGTAATTCAAAACCATTCAATATTAATACTCTGAGTTTATTCATTCCTTTAAAAAAGTTCATAGGAATTTTCAAAGAAGGATCATCGCTGTCGATTTGGAGGAATCTAAGTTCAGGACAATTTAAGACTTCGGGAAGCTCATCAATGATATCACAATTGCGTATAGAAATAGTGGTGCAGTTCTTGAGTTTATCATTGTCAGGCCAGTCATGCAGCTTCTCATTTCTTAAAGCAAATAGCTTATGCTCCTTGTGTGCTATAGATAAAGCAGCATCTTGAACCATGTCGTGCATTTCGAAATGATCACTAGAACTTGCAATTCCATCCAGCAATAAACTCGCGTTTTTCAGTATTCTATTATGAGCTTCCTTCAAGGTATAGACCCCTTCAAGTATATCCAACCCAAAGCAATACTTCACCAAGTCCATAATTAATTGTTGATGACCCATTTGAGCACAAAGTAAGAAAATGGACTTGAGCTCCTCACTTTCTAGATGGTCATAACTCAACTTTACAGAAATCTCCATTGATTTCTGCACTCCACTCAGTTCTTCTTTTTTGAGTTTTTCTAGTGTACTTTCCCACACCGGCTCGCTCTTACCTCTTAGTGCCCTTCCAACCATAACAATTGCCATGGGTAACCCCCGCACAAGATGCTGAAGTAACAATTTCCTGTTTAGATATGGACATTTCACCAGGCATTTGAGCCACCTTCTGAAACAACATTAGGGATTCCTTATCATTTAATTTGCTCAAGCAGAATATTGACTTCACATGCATTTTATCTGATAATACATTTTTATCAGTCGAAGTTAACAAAATTTTGCACCCCTTATAATCACCACCAGGAGATTTTCCTTTTCTCGCTATTTTAAAGATAGGATCCTTCATATCTTTGGTTGTCATATAGCTTATATCACTGCCGCCATCATCATCATCATCATCATCATCATCAACTGGAATCCCTATCTTTTTCAAGTCTAATGCATCCCAAAGATCATCCAGGATTATAAGAGTGTTCTGCTGTTTCTTTAACCTGCACCTTAGACGATCAGCTCTCACAGTCTCAACTTCCCCTTCTAATCTCAATCCCAACCTGGAGGCAATTTCTTCCTGGATTTTTGGCAGGTTGGGATTGTGAGTTACTGCTACTCTAACCACCTCCTTGAACAACTTCTTGTCTAAGGCTTGCTTAGCGATTTCTTTGATCAAAGTGACCTTACCCACACCAGCTTGCCCATGCACTCCTATCATTCTCACCGTGGAATCTTCTAGTGTTTTCATTATATCTTCCATTGTATTTTTTCTGGAACCAAATTCTTGATAGCCAACATTAGACAAAGAGGTATCCATAGAAGCTGAGGTTTGCTGATAGGAAACTCCTCCATCACAACGGGATTTATCTGTTAATAATAACTTTACACCTGCTGCTGTCTTCTTTGCTTTTCTGCTTAGTCTATGTCTATTCCACAAATATGGAAGGAAACCACTGGAACACCCCGTCTCTGAGTTCCCTTCATCTTTTTTAAGCTTCTCAGTTCTTTCAAGAGTTTCATCCACATCCTGAATCCACTTTCTAACATCACCTTCAATTATTTCTAGATTATTCTCAGCTGCATCTATTCCACTTGTCAACCTATCTTTTGCAAGTTCAAGATTGTTGACAAGATTATCTAGCTCACGAACATTCTTTTTATAATTAATGATGTAACCCACATGCCGAACAGATATGTCATACAGAACACCGATTAGTTTTTCTGCAACTTTCCATACCGCCTCCATATTTCTTCTTGTTCTAAGTACCCCTACAGATCTGTCAAGAGAGTGAAAAGAGAAAGGCATATCGTGAAACCATGTTTCTAAAGTACATAGTGGAGCCGACTTTATATAGGCCAAAGACAATAAATACAAAAACAAACTTAATTACAATTCAAAAAACTTAGTTAGAAATTCTTGAATAGTACATTAACTGAACCTAAAAAAATTATATTATCAACGAACAAAAGTTACTGAAATGAAAAAATTGAACATGAAAAGATCCAAACAAGCACTAATATATCATTCTAAAGCAAAAATCAAAGCTTTCCCTTTCCTTTTAACTAACAAGTCACGGTTTGGTTCTCCAAAACTAGTGGGTTTTTATGACTTGTTTTCAATGTGATTATGCAAAGGAAAAGAGTAATAAAAATAGGATCAAAACTTTTTAATCATCCCCATCAAAAGCATTCAACTTCTTTTCAAGCCACTAGGAAAATCTTTTTCAAAACTTTGTATGGATCTAAGACAAACTACTCAAAGTTCATCTAAACTAGTTATTATCTCAAAGATTAATTTCTTAAAGATTAATTTCTCAAAGATCTGTCTTTCAATTTCATAAAAGTCAAAGCTTTAGGCAAAAGATCAAAATTTTTTCCCAAACTCAATTTCATTTTCTCAAAACTTTTTTGACAAATAGTTCATTTTTAACAAAGAGTTAATTTTTATCAGGATAAAAAAACTTTGATGGAGAAAAATCAAAGTTTTTCACAAGCAAACATTCATGAAACGATAACATAATAGAATTAGAAGAAAATTGAGAAAAATTTCTTAGTTAGAGAGTGTTACCAATTTGAGAAGAGAATGAGGATAGAATGTGTGTGGTTGCTGATCATCAAAGTCTGTGGAAAAATTGGAGAAATAGTTAGCTACAACAAGTCTAGAGATGTATAAAATCAAAGAAAGAGAGAAATGAAACTCACCTTGGAAATGAGAAATGAGAGTAGAGTCTTCTGAGAAATGAGAGTGGAGTGTTGAGTTTGATTGAAATGAGAAATGAGAGTAGAGTGGTTGAACTCTACTTCCCTGTAATGTACTGTACACGGCATCTGCATGCACCGATGAAGGAGACGTAAACTGCAAAATTAGTTTGCCGTTAAAGTAACGTGGACTAGTGAGAGATGCCGTTTGATTTTCAACTTGTGTTCAACTCTATTTCTCTGAACACTCACGCCATCAGCATGCACAGGTAGCATCATCAACTTCTTACTATAGGCAAATGAACCACCACCAATTTTACTAAAATACCCATAACTTCAAAATTTATCAAAACATCATTTCGGGGTAAGTAAGTAATTTACAAGTTGAAGAACGAGAGGAACTTGAGAGAGGCGTTAAAGTTAGTTCGTAGTTAGCAATGCCTTCGCCAAAGTAACGTGGATTAGTGAATGAGTTGGCACTATTTTATTGGTCAAAACAGATTTTCATCATTAGAATACTATGAAGGAGGAGGAGATTAAATCCTTTTTAGGAGTAGTTTAGTTTTTCTTTTTAGTAAAAGCGAATAGCTTAGTTAGTAAGTTACCTTAAAAATATATACGGATATTTATAATTTTAATTGTAAGTAAAAGTTTAGGTGTGTTGGGTTAGGGGCTCACGAAGTGTCAGTGCAAGCCTCAGCAGAAGTTGAGAGTCACGTTAAAATTAGTTCGCCTTTAGTATTGCTCTATCAAAGTAACGTGGATTAGTGAATGAGTTGACACTATTTTTTTGGTACTACAGATTTTCATCCTTAGAATACTATAAAGGAGAGGAGATTAAATCTTTTTAGGAGTAGCTTAGTTTTTTTACACTAAAAAGGAGTATTTAGTTAGTAAGTTACCTTAAGATATCTTGATATTTATAAAAAATTTGGGTTAGTAAAAGTTTAGATGAGTTGGGCCCTGGCTCACACTAAGGTCGTGCAAGGCCTCGATGTGGGAGATGCGAGAGAAGTTAAAACTAGTTCGAGGTTAGCAAACACACCGTCAAAGTAACACTGATTAGTACAATCATCCACAATCGCCACCTCACTCATCATCCATCATCACCACATTAGCGTTAAGCGTATCAACATTAGAGCCTGTTGTAGTAGTTGCCACCTGTGTTATTGGTTTGGGAAAAAGGAGCGCTGGATTTTTAAAGGCCTCCACTAATTTTGTAACATCATGATGGCGGTCATCATTACTACTAACCGTTTGTGTTCTCCTCTTGATTTCACATTATTACCAACCCCGAGTTAGGGCCGGATTAAACGCAACATTACCATGATGATTAGGCGCCTCCCTTGTTTGGTTCTCCTCCTCAACCACCCGTGCGCCACTGTGCCCTCTCCCTACGCTCCTCAAAGACGTAATTTTGGACCCCATTCGCGAAAACCATCATCCACTTGCATATTGAAGAGTTGTTGACAATCCCCCTCAGCATGACCAAGCAAACCACATAAGTAACAAAACACGTCTAACCGCTCATACTTAAACATCACCTCCTTCGCCTCACTTCCTTTCTTTTTCAGTCTCATAGCTTTCACCAATGGTTTTCGTGACATCAATCAACACCCGGACTCTCATATATAACTTCCAAAACTCGGAAGAGTTCTTGGGATCATATTCAAGAAACGTGCCAATCGTATTTCCCACGTGTTTACCCACCATTTCAGACATGAAGCCAATAGGAACGTTGTGAACTTGAACCCAAAAAGGAATTTGGAATAACAGAACTTCACAAGGAGCTATACCATCCTAAATAACCAATGTTATTAAACCCGACCGACCCACGTCGGACCGGCGTCGGGCCGAAAGCGGTGATGTGATCGGTCCGAGTTGCTAAATTGGATCGGCTATGTTTGACCGGATTGACCCGTAGCGCGACCGCGGTTTTTGGCCTCGACCCGGTGACCCGGTGTATTGTGTGACCCGCCTCGGGTTGCAGTTTTGCTTTTTTTTTTTTTGTTTTTTTTTTAACTAATCAAAACGACGTCGTTTTGATATATATATATATTTTTTTTTAAACTTAAACCTGATTGCAGATGCAGTAGCACGCCCCTCTCTCTCTCTCGCTTTCGTTCCTTAGCCATGGCGGTTTCAACGCTATACCTCATTTTATGCATCTCATCCACAATTTTGCTTCTTTCTTCTTCTAATGCTCAAGCTGAATCTCAGACTCTCCATTACTGTGGTAACTATAACTAACTAAATAAATAAACTGCATTTACTCTTCGAATTAGTTCCATGTTTTCTGTTTTATTCTTCAACAATATTCATTCATAATTGACGAATTATCCCAATTTTTGAGACTTTACAGCTTCATGCCCCTCCATGCTGACACTAACTAACTTCGAATTTCAATCATATTTCAGTTTTAATAATTATTAATTCTTTTTCTATTGTGATGATATGCAGAAGAGAATGCAAAGTATGCTGTACAGGTGAGCAGGGTAGAAATATTACCTGACCCTGTATTATTAATTATTTTTCTATTGTGATGAATGAGTATTGAATTTTTGGACATTTTAATTGTATGGACAAAAAAATTCATGGATTTAATGATATCCGAATATAATATCTGACGTCGCCTAATTTTATCAAGTTTTAGTGGTGTCACGGTCATGCGGTCAACTAGTGATTTCTGGTCCGACCAATCACCCAAATGACTGTGGTGGATTGCTTCGGTCGACTCTCCGGTCGAGTTTAATAACATTGGAAATAACACTCAAGATCAGAAGGTTTTTATCAAAGGACCAAGGCCCTTGCTTCATCACTTTCTAAAAATCCAACTGATGAAAGAACTGAAATAGAAATGTTCCAGGGCCAGCCTCCCTAATGTTGATCCCGCGGCCAGGCCGCCAAATTCCCGCCATCCTTTCCTTCATGATATGGGTGCGCACAAGTCTGTTCGTAAGGAACCGCCCCACCAACGTCAACGACATATCCACCCTTGGTCGCGACTCCTCCTCTTCTCCCTCAAACTCCACTTCCATCATCGACCTACTTCCACTCCCACTCGCCGCCATGCATGAAAACAGAACGAAGAAACGGTACAGAAACAATAACCCACGAAGAGAAAAAGCTAAATCCTTCTCACAAGGGTGTAGCACAAGGAAGAGGCGCTAGAGAAACCCCAGGAGAGAAAATCATAAAATGACAAATAAAATTCCAATATTTTAAAAAATTCTTTTTATTTATTATCCAAACAAGGTATTTACACCAAAAGTATTTTAATTCCTCTCTAAAATTACATTCCCTCATAAAAATACCCCATCCAAACGGACTCTCAATCTCATTATTATAAATAAGAAAATCCTAGATGTTACGAGAGATTTTTGCAAGAAAAAATAATTCACACGTGACACACTCACAAATTATAACTACTCACTCTCTTTTGTATTGATAACTAGTTGTTCAAATACTCCTATTTTTATGAATTCATCATTTTCTTACAAATCTCTCGTAATAAATAAAGAATGCTCTTATAAATAACGGTGTTCAACTAAAGATCACGCGTTGTCGAGAAAATAAAAATTAAAAAATCACATGATAATTGTAATTAATCATATAGTAACTAAGAGTTCACATTAGAAAATAATCTTTCAATTAATGCATTTTTTTGACTCATTTAATGTTTTTTATTCAATTGCTATAAATTGATTGATTCTAAGAGTAAAACAATTGCATGAAAAAGAAAATAGCAACAAACTTAAATTGAGATAGAGAGAAAAACGAAGGGGAGAGTTCTCTAGCAATTCCAAGGTATTATTGTTTTTACTCATAAGATTCTATTTTGTCTCGCCAATACATGTCGATCTTGTTGGTAAGACTTTAATCATGTCCCACCACAAGGAAATTTTAAAATTTGTTGCCGGTGTAATAACCTCATGGCTTTTTTTCGCACCCTCTTTGTCTATTCCACCCTATAATTACGCAAACGCATTGAAAATCTTTCTTGAAAACTTACAAAATCACATTTCACAAATCGATTTCATAATTAGAAAAAGTAAGTAAATACGGAGAGAGATTTTGGAATTACCTCGAAGTCGAGTAATTCCGGTTCACAAATGTGAACCGGAATTACCTTACTATGAGTGTCAAAATTCTTTTCGAATTATCTGTAATTCGAAAATCACAATTTTTTTCAATTATTAATATTTTTATTTACATTGATATATATGTTAAAAATTAATTATTATAATTATTTTTTAAAAAAATAAAAATAGATATGGATATTGGTGATCCTTCGATTACGCTTGATTTGTAGATATTTATTTCTGGTGACAATGTTGTATGTCGGGTAGGTAGTTTAGCCTAAAAATCGGTTTTTGGGCAACCTACTTGATTTCTTCGATTTCTTTTCGGGACAATGAGGCTCAAAATCTCAAATTCAATCGTTTACTATTTTTAAATTTTTCATAATCTCCAAAAAATCTAAAAAAAAATTACATAACCTTCTTTTGATTTTATTATATTTTTAGTGGTATTTTTATAATTTTTAGATTGACTTTGATAGTTTAGCGAATTTTTAATAATTTCTTAGTAGTGTTTTTAGATTTTTTAGTAGTGTTTTCAACTGTGGAATTTATCTTTAGACTACGAAATTAACTACGGAATTTTCTAACTACGGAATTATCAAAAGATAATTCCGACAGTTAAACTTTTAACTACGGAATTATCTGTCGTATAAGGTAATTCCGTTTTGAAAAAAAAAAACAGGCATCGAAATTAATATAATTCCGTTTGAACTAGAATTTTTCCTATAGAATTATCTATTTAAAAGATAATTTCGTTTTGTTTATATAAAATTCAGCGATTATCAACTATCATTGTCATTTGGATAGATTAGATCAAAAGTGCTTGAGTGAAAAATTACCAAAATGGATGCTTAAAATTAAATTTAAAATTTGACAAAATAGACAACAAAAAATGTAAATAAGCATATAAAATATTTAAATTGAAATTACAATTAGAGAAAATTATTTAAAGTGAAATACAATTTAAGATTGCAATGTTTAATGTAAGCTTTTTTTCTTGACAAAGAGTCTCAACTTAAACTTTCATTAAATAGAGGGAAAAAAATACTATATTGGGTTGGTTTGCAGTTTGAGTTGGTTCGGTTTTGAACACCCCTACCCCGGCGTAGATTAGTTATCGATAAAATCGGTGTTATCGACAAAATCGGTGGAAACTGTGCACCAATGACATAGTAACAAAAAAACCTATCAAAGACTAATTATCTTGTTTATTTGGTAGTGTAATTATTTTGTTTATACTAAATTAAATTTTCATAATTGTTCATTTCAATCAAATAAAATAAAATACAACTACAATCACTAGTCTTTGCATAAAATAATTCACTTGGGTTCAAGTTTACAATGACAGTGATACAAAATTGTAAAGAACTCGTTAATCCATTCTTCAGGTATAAAATAATCTTGCTAGACTTCATCTATTTCCCACTAATTAAGCTGAACTTGGATATTGACAACCAGCAAACTGTTCCTATTAATAATGTTTAATAATCAGCAAAAGGAGCGATTGAAAGATTGTAAAATATGAGAATAATAATTAGGAAAACAATAACCACTAGCATTAGCGACTAGATGGGTCGAAACAAATGAAAGACATGAAATTAAGGTATAGCATAGAAATTGCAATGGACTGAAGTCGAACTCGGTGAAGGCCGACTTGGAAAGTCGACGTCGCCCCTAATATGAGAAGCACCTCGTGTTGATTCGATGTGGGGGGTGTACCTATACACACTCCGACGTCCAAGTCAGCTCAAAGAATTTGAGTGAGGTAAAGAGAACGCATACCTATTGCAATAAATGCGAGGGTATTTATAGGTGTTCGACGCGCTGTTGCGCGTGAGAGGAAGGGCGAGATCCACGTTAGATCTAAGTGTGCAATCTCCGCCACTGACAAGCCAGGTCACGCGGATCGCTAGCTCGACTTTGATTGTTGTGCTAGCTCTGCTGCGATCTAGGCCATAGATGTTGCTCAATGCATCAAATGTTGGTTACGGCAGCGCACAGATCACCAACGAGGTCGAGCCTTCAATCAGCCTCAATCCGGGCTGCGATGTAACTCAGTCCAAAACATGTTAGAAAGATGGAACTTTGAGCATCTCCTTACTCATCTGGCAATAGCTTGATGAAATTTGGTTTGTTAATCTATTTCATTAAGGAAACGTGTGATTGGGACATCAAAATTAGACACAAGAATTGAATCCATTTCCCTGGTGGTCCTAGATTTAAGCTCTTTTTATCGTCTTATATATTTGCATGATATGAAAAACTTCTCAGCTTTGTTTGAATGTAAATCTCCAAATTGATTTGGGGAAAGATCTATACATATGCATACGTCAAAAGCGTTTTGTTTCAAGTTATATATTCATAATCTGAATCTGAATATGAATATGCTCAACGCTAATAAATATATACACACAGACACTCAAAAATAAAGCTGCTGTTCGTTTTCTCTACACGGTCACCAAATTCTTCACCAATTAAAGAATTAAGTGGCAATGGAAATATAGAAATTACATCTAAGTCAAACATTAGTAAAATACAGGTGCATATTTTAAATTTGTCTCCTACATAATATTCAGCCGCTTAACTAATTTATAATGCTAAAATGAAATTGCAGAAAGCAATCCAATATGGACACATCTTTTCCAAACAAATCTAATAAAATAAAGAAATAGAGCAGTAATTCAGCAGGTATTCCATTTGGGCAGATCCAGTAATCATATTATATTCTGCAAGATAGACACAAACGACTAGATTAAAAGCACTAAGAATGTAACTGGAAACAGGACAAATCTACATGTGAAAACACAAACAAAACTAAAGGCTGCACAAATTGATAGACATCCATAGAAAAGTTGTTGTATTTACCCTTTTCTTGGCAGTGGCAGTTTCACTTTGCTCATCAATCTGCATAATCAACATGGAATACTTTACCTTGATTCATATTCTGCCACCCTCTACACACAGCTGGCTTCAAATTTGAAGATCCGAAACAATCAGCAAAATAGATAGAACAACATTTAATAACCATAATCTGCATTATTAATAACATTTATTAACAAGAGTCAACTTCAAGTTTTAAAATTGCAGTACAAATTGAGGTAGCAATAGCATACCACCATTGTAATGATGGCAAACAAATGCTGTGACAAGAACTGGAACCGCTGTAAAGAGATTCCATATAGATGTCATATCAGTAATATTAGGATTTAGGAATAAGCCTTGGAGTTGGAATGCTTCCATTCAACAATTTAATCAACTTTCTTCGGCTGTTATTACAAGAAAAACGCAATATAATCACCTTCATCGTTGCAAGTTAAACCATGCTTTTGGCAGTTGAGGATGCCATTAAGTTTGTTAATCCATAGCCCTAGTTTACTTCGAAATATGTTAAGTGAGTCGGAGATATCGAGGAAAGTGCTAAGTTGATCAAGCTGTGGCAGCCTATTAATATCAAATGTTCTAGTCTCTCTAGAATTGGGTCTCGTTCAAATCTTAGATTCTTTATATTTGATGACACAAACGCAATATATCATTAACTCAATGTAGCTGCCACATTGACGGGAAATCTCCATGCATCCACAAACTGACGGGCATAAAGTCTATATGTTATACTTCAGTTACAGAAACCTCATTCATCAAATTAAAAATCATCAAGGTCCGACTGCTACAAAAATATGACACTGTTTTGTATCTGCCACACTCCCAGATGCGTCTTTTTTCTTCTGAGAATCTTTGATTTCAACGTAGAAGCCATCAACAACGGTCAACCTTTCTAAAACTCCGAAACCATCCTGCCAAGTGACTTGGAAAAATCTTGTCTAGTTTTAAGCACCCTTCAATTTCCACCGGAGGAGTCAAACTAGAAAAGTAATCATCACGCTTCAAGTTGTGTACCAAATTAAAAGAATCTCTTCTCCTATTACATGGTTAAATTTCTTACTAGTTTGGAATCCACTGATGTTTCTGATTGTGATTCGTTGAAGGAGATTGTTGTTGAAGAAGGAGAAACAAATTCTAATAAGGTTGAGTTTCATAAGCTACGCTGTTTGACACTACAATCGATGGAGAAGATAAAGAAGGTGGGGTGGGTGATCGAAGTTGTTGTGTTTAGAAAATTGATTTCTATGGAACTTGTGGAATTAAAAAACCTTACAAGTTTTTGTTCCTACAAAGAACTGTGAATTTAATAGAAAAATTCACTGAGAGCCACACAATAGCACCAAAGCTACAAACTCTACTTGTAGAGCAAAAGATCAATTTTTGACTTGTAATGAAATGTTTATCGGTGCTTAGGAAACGGTAAATTATAGGATCTTTAACTTGAGACAAAACTAAACGAATGATGAGGGAACTGACTCTTAATTGTACACCACCACCAACTCCATTTTCCCCTCTCTGTCATTTTTCTTTTTTGAATATTCCCTTAGTAAGCATCTGCCATACAAAATTATTTATCAGGCGTAAAGAATTATATTGTCTTTTGTAAATTTTTTAAAAAAACAGGGCAGCTTTTGAAAGATCCAAACAAACACTAATCTTCTCAAGCAAAAATCAAAGCTTTCCCCTTTCCTTTTAACTAAGAAGTCACGGTTTGAGCTCCAAAAATTAGTGGGTTTTAAGACTTATTTTCAATGTGATTATACAAACGAAGAGGATAGAATGTGTTACCAATTTAAGAAAACAAAGAGGATAGAATGTGGTTGCTGGATCATCAAGAAAGAGAGAAATGAAACTCACCTTGGAAATGAGAAATGAGAGTAGAGTCTTCTGAGAAATGAGAGTGGAGTGTTGAGTTTGATTGAAATGAGAAATGAGAGTAGAGTGGTTGAACTCTACTTCCTCAGAATAATATCTTGTATACGGCATCTGCATGCACTGATGAAGGAGACGTAAACTGCAAAATTAGTTTGCCGTTAAAGTAACGTGGACTAGTGAGAGATGCCGTTTGATTTTCAACTTGTGTTCAACTCTATTTCTCTGAACACTCACGGCATCAGCATGCACAGGTAGCATCGTCATCAACTTCTACTATAGGCAAATGAACCACTACCAATTTTATGACTTGTTTTCAATGTGATTATGCAAAGGAAAAAGAGTAATAAAAATAGGATCAAAACTTTTTAATCATCCCCATCAAAAGCATTCAACTTCTTTTCAAGCCACTAGGAAAATCTTTTTCAAAACTTTGTATGGATCTAAACTAGTTATTATCTCAAAGATTAATTTCTCAAAGATCTGTCTTTCAATTTCATAAAAGTCAAAGCTTTAGGCAAAAGATCAATTTTTTTTCCCAAACTCAATTTCATTTTCTCAAAACTTTTTTGACAAATAGTTCATTTTTAACAAAGAGTTAATTTTTATCGGGATAAAAACGTTGATGGAGAAAAATCAAAGTTTTTCACAAGCAAACATTCATGAAACGATAACATAATAGAATTAGAAGAAAATTGAGAAAAATTTCTTAGTTAGAGAGTGTTACCAATTTGAGAAGAGAATGAGGATAGAATGTGTGTGGTTGCTGATCATCAAAATCTGTGGAAAAATTGGAGAAATAGTTAGTTACAACAAGTCTAGAGATGTATAAAATCAAAGAAAGAGAGAAATGAAACTCACCTTGGAAATGAGAAATGAGAGTAGAGTCTTACGAGAAATGAGAGTGGAGTGTTGAGTTTGATTGAAATGAGAAATGGGAGTAGAGTCTTCTGAGAAATGAGAGTGGAGTGTTGAGTTTGATTGAAATGAGAAATGAGAGTAGAGACTTCTGAGAAATGAGAGTGGAGTGTTGAGTTTGATTGAAATGAGAAATGAGAGTAGAGTGGTTGAACTCAATACTCAACAAGCTAAGTCTACTCAGAATGTAATGTCTTGATACGGCATCCGCATGCATGCGATGAAGGAGACGTAAACTGTAAAATTAGTTTGTCGTTAAAGTAACGTGGACTAGTGAGAGATGCCGTTTGATTTTCAACTTGTGTTCAACTCTATTTCTCTGAACACTCACGGCATCAGCATGCACAGGTAGCATCATCAATCAACTTCTTTACTATAGGCAAATGAACCACCACCAATTTTACTAAAATACCCATAACTTCAAAATTTATCAAAACATCATTTCGGGGGTAAGTAAGTAATTTACAAGTTGAAGAACAAGAGGGTAAAGTTAGTTCGCCGTTAGCAATGCACTCCCAAAGTAACGTGGATTAGTGAATGAGTTGGCACTATTTTATTGGTCAAAACTCAAAACAGATTTTCATCATTAGAATACTATGAAGGGAGGAGGAGATTAAATCATTTTTAAACCGTGTATCTATTAATCATTCACATTTTTTTTTTGACAAACACTAATCCTTCATAAGGAGAATATCTTTTACGCAAATATAAACTATATATATATCTACTATGTAATGTTTCACAAGAAATATGTTGTCTGGAACAATATAGCTGCATGGTCCAAATCTGATATAGAAGACCACTTCCTGCACAGCAACAAAATGAAAATTCCATTTTTGATTCTCCTGCCTTGCAATATTGCCACTCTCTCCGAATTCCTATAAGAAAAGAGTTTCAGAATGTTAGATCTCAACAAAAAAAACACCCACTTTGTTGTGAACTGTGATTGTGAGCTAGTACAATACAATAATACAGATAAATAAGATAAAAAATATAAACTCTAAGTTGAAATTCCATCTCCAATAATTATAAATCCTTCTACTTATTACACAACACTAAACATTTTGCTACAAATTTACTTATATCTACCGTCATTAATCAAATGGTTGAAACCAAATCTTACAAAAGTTAACATAGTCCAATTCAACGGAGAGGAAGATCTAGGAATAAGAATTGAAGCAAATAAAGCAGAATTACCTCAAATGGTAGAATCTAAGTACTACATTAATTAGATTCACAGAAGAAGACAGAACAGGGGAGTAAATTAAATCAGAATAAGTTCACTAAAACAGGTCCTTATCAAATAAATCTGTCAAGTAAATCACAATGAATCTGTCAAACAGAACAGGGGAAGAATGAATCTGTCAAATAAATCACAATGAATCTGTCAAGATAAATCGTAATCCATAAACAAAAGCCAAATTTGATTAAATCTGTCAAATTGCAGAATCAGATAACTTCTTATCTGATAGAAAAAGATAACATGCTTAGTTATCAAATATAAGAGAAGTCCAAATCTAGTTAAATGCTTAGTTTTTCCACCACCAAACCAAATTATTATCAGTTGCAAAAAATCAAAGACAGGTCTGGAAATTGGAAGTGTATATACTGGAAAAATCACCTGCTTAACTTGTAAATTACTATTCTAACAGAATCTAAATTACTCTACAAACAGAAAAGAACCAAAAGTCTAACATTAATAAAAATTGATAATATTTATACATCTAGAAAGAAACAACAGAACCGTAAATCACGTCTTTCCAATTCCCAATTTCGAGCGGATTCCTTAACTAAATATGTGTCATGATACCGGGCCATAAAACTCAAAAGCCTAATAATGACGCAAACAACGGCGAACGTTTCCTCAAGCTCTACCAACTCTTAATTTTGTTTACGTTTTCTCGAAGCAACAACTACACTAGTGTCCATTTCTTGAAAGCAAATTAACAAATAATTAAAAACATGATAATATAATAAAGTCTTACTACACTTTTATTTACAATCAACAAAAACAAACACTCTTTTAGGAACAGAAAGAAACATAAGCAAAGTTTCATATATTACTTGATTTCAGCTGCTGCACACATAAGGAGCATAATGCTGCGAACATAATGCAAAAATAGGAACATAACCAAGGACTGCAATATTAGAAAAGAAAACTACAAGATTTAATTAAAGGCATAATAGAACTGGCAAATAATCTAATGAGCATTAAGCTGGAAAATGAGACATCGAAGTTTATACACATGTGAAGCTGGCTTACCACCAGATTTTGATAATGTAGCTTCTAATTGGAGGTTGTATAAAGTGTGTTCTATGCTTAATGCTTCTTTCGTGAGCAAATCAATGTGATAGTCAAGCAGCATAGCATAAACAACACAAACAAGGCATTCATATACAACAAACATCACAAAGAGCAAAAACAAGTGTAAAACTAGGGATCAATGAAACTCAGATATTGATTGATCCAGAAATTGATTGAGGAATTGATTCAGCAATTGAACAGGATGAAACAATCAAATTGATTGCATCATTCTAGTGATAGGGCAGAGCCTAATTGATTGCATCAACATTACCTGCTCAATTGATTCATTGCATCTTCGATTGATTCAGAAATCGATTCATGACGAAGCAGAAGCGAGTTGAGAATCGCGAAGAAAGGAGATTCAGCGAAGAGCGGTGTTGTTGAGGTCGTGAGAGAGAGAAACCGATCGTGAGCGTGGGAATTGAAATTCTCACAAATTAGGTGGAATTTTAATTACATCAATTTTAGGTTGTAATAAAATATTAAAATCCCTCACAAAATTCCAGTATTTTTTTTTACAAAGAAAAACTTATAATTTATTAATAAGCAAAGAGTTTATACAAGTCGGACTATAATCAAAAGTTTGGGACACTAAAGAAAATCCTCGACGCTCGGTAAGGAATGGGCGATAAGGTTAGCATTGTCTGGGATGAAGATAACAAGTATAGCTTTGTGACATGGATAAGAGGTTTCTACATGAGTTTAAAATAGAGCCAAATTCGGTATGAGTAACCACACACTCCTCGGATATCATCAACCATTGTTTTGCAATCCGGTTCAATGGTGACTCTTCTGGATTTGTAGTTCTTGAAGTCATTTGATCGCAACCAATAAGCCCAAAGCCTCGCTTCGAGGTAGTGGGAGCCATTAAACCACTCTGTCTTTGCCTTGACAAAAAGTCCTCGCTATCACGAATGCAAAGACCAACTCCGAATCTATTGTCTTCAAAAATAGCCGCATCCACATTGCATTTCACGCTCCCAACCGCCGTGGCTAACCCACTCATCGACCATTCAAACACTCTTTGTCATGCGCGCATCGCTATCGCTGCTTTATTCTTTGTAGCAATGTTGCTATCGCGATGTTTCTTTATCTAAAATGGCGTTGTTGTTGTTCTTTGTTAAGCCGCTTCTTTGTTGTTGCTTGAGAAACTGCCGCTTGTTATTGTTGCTAACGCCTTTATTCTTTGTTCCTCGTTGCTAATCTTCTTTGGTGTTGTTGTTGTTGTAAGTGTTGTTGCCCAGGCGCTAAACCGGTCTCCGTGCCTGCTGCCACTGAAATAAAAATTCCATTGCACTCGAAATGGCAAACCGAATAGGTTGAGTGATATTCTGCCATATCTTCTCATTCCTACGCTTCCATAGACACCAAATAATCATGGCCACACCTTTCCAGAAGACATCCAAGACCGAAGATAAGATATAAAATAATGTAGTCTTAAAATCCTCGGTAGCAACGGTAAGAGAATGTTCAATGGTCTGGCACAATCCAGCCTGCCTCCACACTGCCTCCGCCTAAGAGCACCCGAAAAAACAATGTCAATCTGATTCCTCATGCTGCTCACACTAAGGACACTCAGCGGGGCAATTTACATGGCGTCTACGCAGATTCACCCTACTAGGAAGCACCCCCCCTCGCACACCTCCACAAGTGAATTTTCACCTTTTGAGGAACCTTACGCTTCCATATAGAGTTCCACTCCCCCGAGACACGGTATGCTGAATTATCCTTTAACTCGTTCATATAGACATAGTAGGCGGAGCAGATTGAAAAGAGACCATCCCTACTCTTATTCCACACCAACCGATCCTCCCTCTCCCTCTCTTGGAGCACCATGTGACATCCGGGGCTGACGAGGGCGGGGAGTGATCGCTGGTGCACAAAAAGGTGGCATGGCAAAGAGCGCCTCCTGGCAGCTTCAAAGCGAAGGGGCGCGTGAATGAACCGAATATGCACTGGAATGAGAGGGATCCTGAGGCTATGCAGGTATGGGACTGTATAGTTGAAGGAAGGCTTAAAAGAATTGATTTGGACTACCTATACCAACAAGGTGCATCTTCTTTTCAGGAGCCCGTCCCATAAGAACTCCATAGTTAAGCGTGCTTGGCTTGGAGTAGTAGTGGGATGGGTGACCTTCGAGAAAGTTTTCGGAAAGCATGCAAGTGAGGACAAAGCATCTTTGAAAAGACTCGTCGTGGTTCATAGAGGCGATCAGCGGTTGTAAAAGCGATGCAGGATGTTACAAATGGTATCGAGCAAAGAAACCTCTCTCGATGCAGTGTGGTTCGGGGACGAACCAAGCGGAAAGTCGTGGGCATGTGACATCCGGCCGGCGAGAGGCGGGAGTGATCGCCGGTGCACAAAAAGGTGGCATGGCATGGCGGCTCTGGCGACTTCAAAGCGAGGGGCGCGTGAATGAATCGAATACGCACCGGAATGAGAGGGATCCTGAGGCTATGCAGGTATGAGACTGTATAGTTGAAGGAAGGCTTAAAAGAATTGATTTGGACTACCTATACCAACAATGTGCATCTTCTTTTCGGGAGCCCATCCCATAAGAACTCCATAGTTAAGCGTGCTTGGCTTGGAGTAGTAGTGGAATGGGTGACCTTCTGGAAAGTTTTCCGGAAAGCATTCAAGTGAGGACAAAGCATGCCGAAAAGACTCGTGTTGGTTCGTGAGGCGATCATCACGATTGTAGAAGCGATGCGGGATGTTACACACCATCCGTTTGATCCGCCTTCTATCCTCCTCATTGAACAATTGGTCTATCAGTGCATAATTCCACACCCCTCCCCTTACATCAAACAAACTAGCAACCTTCAAATCCTCCTAACCTCAACCACACGAGAAGTAACAAAAGAAGTCCGCTCCCCTTAATCCAAGGTTGGCGCCATACGTTGATCGAGGTTACTGTCACCAATTTTCCATCTAGCCCCAAATTTGAATAACACATGTGAAGTGTGGATGCTACGCCATACATGCATTTGGGATTATGGCCCAAGCGAGCCCCCGAAGAAGTCCCCATTCGGGAAGTATTTAGCTTTGAAGACACAGGTTATTAATTATAGCATCGGGTTGGTGCACAAACGCCAACCTTGCTTCCCTAGCATAGCCAAATTGAATGTGGAAATGTCTCAAGCCCAAACCACCATACTCTTTCCTCATTGACAATCGCGCCAACTCAACCAACTTATTCCCCCCTGTGCTCCCTATTCGAACCCCACCAAAAGGAATTAATCATCCACTCCATCTCCTCACCTAAAGATGTAGGTATCATAAATGTACTCATGCGATGGCCGGAATGGCTGCGCATCGATTTGACAAGGGCCTCCTACTGCTTTTGAGAGGTGCCTCCGACGACCACCGACTTACTTTATTCCACACTCTATCTCGCAAGTAACCAAACAGCGCTTCTTGCTCCGCCTACCATAGAAGGTAAACCATGATATTTCCCCGCTCCCAAACACTCTGTGACCCCGCAGTCGAGCCACCGAGCTCGATGTCCTCCCGAGTGTTTTCACTGAAATAGATTTTGGACTTTTGGAGGTTAAGCGCACGTCCGATGCGCTCTCATAAGTAGCAAGAATGTTTTTCAACCTAGTAAGCCGATGCGTCGCGCCTGCAAAAAGGAAACAATCATCTGTGAAGAGCAAATGTGTTAGTATCGAGCCCCACGGCAAACTTTAACACCGTGGATCTCGCCTCTCCTCACTCTTTTCAAGAACTTATTTGTAAGACCCTCGACACAAGATATGAAAATGTAAGGTGACATGGGTCACCTTGCTCGAGTCCTCTCCACTGGTGAGACCGAGCCGACTCTCTCTCCATTCATAAGCACCGAATCTTTGCACTGTTTCTACGCACATCATCAACCACTTTATCCACCGCTGATCAAAGCCCATTGTTTCAAGCACACATTTTAAATACCCCCAATCCACCCGATCGTACGCCTTACTCATATCTATTTTTAGCGCAACATCACCCACCTTACTCCTCACCTTGCACTTGAGATGATGAATAGTTTCGATAGCCACCATCACATTATCTAGGATTGAACGATTGGCGATAAAAGCGTATTGCTCCAATGACACACACTTATAGACAACAACTTTCAATCTATTAGCCAAAACTTTGGAAATAATTTTATAAATGACATTAGAAAGCGAAATTGGCCTAAGATCCCTCATTGCAGCCGGATTGTCAACCTTCGGAATTAAAACTATATTTGCATCATTAAGCATAGGGGGAAATTCACCATTCTCAAGCCACACTACACCGGAGTGAAACAACTCTGGACCACATAGATTCCAAAACCGTTTAAAGAAAGCTGGGTTCAAACCATCCGGACCGGGAGCCTTATCCGAGTGCATTTGGAACAAAGCATCTTTAAACTCACCAATATCAAACGAACCCATCAACCTTTCGTTGTCATCCACTGTGATCACCCTCCTCAAGCACGCAGCCACCGGCTCATACTCCCCAACCGAGCCCTCAAACAAGGATGCAAAGTAATCATACGCAACCTCCCCCAGCGCCCCCTGGGAATCAGCCACGGTACCATCATCACGGGTCAATTTTACAATTGCATTACGGCGACGCCGAGTACTAGACATAGCATGAAAGAACTTAGAATTTGTATCACCATCCTTTAACCAATGAACTTTAGCCCGTTGTTTCCAAAAGGATTCTTCTTGTGTTAGGAGTGTACTAAGACGAGCATTAACCTCCTTGTAGCGTGCCATAGCTGTCTCATCCAACGAACCCCTCAACCCCTCCACCTCCTCCTTACAGCGCTTGATATCAAGCCTATATCGAGACCGTAGCTTCCTTCCCCAATTATCCACAACACTTGTACAATTTTCAACTATTTTCTTTAAATCAATATTATCACCCCTAGACCAACCACCCTCCACGACTATAGGAAGATCCTCCTCTTCCAACCAAGCATTTTCAAACTAAAAGGACGTGGCGCCCCACGCTGTCGTCGCTCCCAAAGCTGTAACCATAACGGGGTGTGATCAGAGCGATCAGCGATCCCATTAATGAGAAGACAGTTTGGAAACAAATCAATCCAGTCCTGTGTAGCAAGAACTCTATCCAACCTTTCCTCCTTGAAGGCCTCAATTCCCCTCCCCCTACTCCAAGTAAAAGGATGCCCCTGCATAGGGATGTCATGAAGCAGACAATCTTGAATAGCATCTCAAAAGCCCCGCCATAGCCACAAAGCTCTATCAGCACTACCACGCTTCTCATCATTAGATAATAAGTCGTTATAGTCACCCATAACACACCACAGAAGCGAATTATCCTCGCATGGCGCCCTCGGCATGTCCCAAGACTCCTTTTCTGCGCCCACTCTCCGGCAACCATAGAATCCGTAATTCTCCAATGAGGACCATTCACACTAACAATCTCTGTGTCAATGAAATTAACAGAATACCTCATCACGGTACAATCAAATGGATGGCGCCAAAGAAGTGCCAACCCCCCACCCTTACCAACACAGCCAACTGCGAAAGACGAGTCAAAGCCAAGACGAACACGAATCTCTTCAATTTTATCAGCGTGCACTAAAGTTTCACATAACAACAAAACATCCGGTTGATAAGACTGGACTAGGTCACGTAAGGACCGAACTGCTCGTGGGTGACCCAGGCCCAAGCAGTTCCAGCTAATAATACTCATTGCTCTGGCGGTCCCCCGCCAGACCCATCTAAAAAGAACCATCTTGTAGTTGTGAAGTACCTCCTACACCCACACCCACATTCCGCTTGACACACCCCCCAGCAACAATAATATTATCCACGTCACCCTCCCCACCAGACTCCTCCCGAGTTCTCTTACGATCATCCACAACTGCCACCTCAGCATCCATCATCACCACATTAGCGTTAACTGTATCAACATTAGAGCATGTTGTAGTAGTTGCCACCTGTGTTATTGGTTTGGGAAAAAGGAGCGCTGGATTTTTAAAGGCCTCCACGAATTTTGTAACGTCATGATGACAGTCATTACTACTAACCGTTTGTGTTCCCCCTCTTGATTTCACATTATTACCAATCCCAGAGTTAGGGCCAGCATTAAACGCAACATTACCATGATGATTAGGCGCCTCCCATGGCTGGTTCTCCTCCTCAACCACCGCGGCGCCACTGTGCCTCCTCCCTACGCTCCTCAAAGACGTAATTTTGGACCCCATTCGCAAAACCATCATCCACTTGCATATTGAAGAGTCGTTGACAATCCTCTCGGCATGACCAAGCAAACCACATAAGTAACAAAACACGTCTAACCTTTCATACTTAAACATCACCTCCTTCGCCTCACTTCCTTTCTTTTGATTCTCATAGCTTTCACCAATGGTTTTCGCACATCAATCAACACCCGGACTCTCATATATAACTTCCAAAACTCGGAAGAGTTCTTGGGATCATATTCAAGAAACGTGCCAATCGTATTTCCCACGTGTTTACCCACCGTTTCAGACATGAAGCCAATAGGAACGTTGTGAACTTGAACCCAAAAAGGAATTTGGAATAACAGAACTTCACAAGGAGCTATACCATCAGGAATAACACTCAAGATCAGAAGGTTTTTATCAAAGGACCAAGGCCCTTGCTTCATCACTTTCTGAAAATCCAACTGATGAAAGAACTGAAATAGAAATGTTCCAGGGCCAGCCTCCCTGATGTTAATCCCGCGGCCATGCCGCCATATTCCCGCTATCCTTTCCTTCATGATATGGGTGCACACAAGTCTGCTCATGCGTGAACCGCAGCCCACCAACGTCAACGACATATCCACCCTCAGTCGCGACTCCTCTCTTCTCCTCAAACTCACTTCCATCATCGACCTACTTCCACTCCCACTCGCCGCCATGCATGAAAACAGAACGAAGAAACGATACAGAAACAATAACCCACGAAGAGAAAAAGCTAAATCCTTCTCACAAGGAGAGACTCTTCTCACAAGGGTGTAGCACAAGGAAGAGGCGCTAGAGAAACCCCAGGAGAGAAAATCATAAAATGACAAATAAAATTCCAATATTTTAAAAAATTCTTTTTATTTATTATCCAAACAAGGTATTTACACCAAAAGTATTTTAATTCCTCTCTAAAATTACATTCCCTCATAAAAATACCCCATCCAAACAGACTCTCAATCTCATTATTATAAATAAGAAAATCCTAGATGTTACGAGAGATTTTTGCAAGAAAGAGAATAATATTTCACACGTGACACAGTCACAAATTATAACTACTCACTCTCTTTTGTATTGATAACTAGTTGTTCAAATACTCCTATTTTTATGAATTCATCATTTTCTTACAAAATCTCTCGTAATAAATAGCAATGCTCTTATAAATAACGGTGTTCAACTAAAGATCACGCGTTGTCGAGAAAATAAAAATTAAAAAATCACATGATAATTGTAATTAATCATATAGTAACTAAGAGTTCACATTAGAAAATAATCTTTCAATTAATGTATTTTTTTTGACTCATTTAATGTTTTTTATTCAATTGCTATAAATTGATTGATTCTAAGAGTAAAACAATTGCATGAAAAAGAAAATAGCAACAAACTTAAATTGAGATAGAGAGAAAAACGAAGGGGAGAGTTCTCTAGCAATTCCAAGGTATTATTGTTTTTACTCATAAGATTCTATTTTGTCTCGCCAATACATGTCGATCTTGTTGGTAAGACTTTAATCATGTCCCACCACAAGGAAATTTTAAAATTTGTTGCTGGTGTAATAACCTCATTGGTGGATAATATATAAATATTTTTGTAATTAATCATCATCTTATAAATAACCTCATTGGGGTAATATTTTTGTTTTTCATTGATAGAGGTTGGACTTTTTCCTTTCACCATATTTCTAACTAGGGAGAGAAATGTTATTTTTATTTGGCGTGTTTTGAGGGGTGTCTTAAGATATAGTAACCTCTTGTTAAGTGATTTACGTGGCATGACGATTTCCTATTTTGTAATTGACCCTAATTCTTTTTTATAATTCAACAATGGTAAATATTTTTCCTTTTAAAAAATATGTACAAAACGTAAGAGTTCACAAGTGTCGATTTTTTAAGAGAATAAAGCAACAATAGTTGCTCGCATTCGTCATTTTAAGAAAATCATGGAGTGATGAACCAATAAAAGAAATTTTTTCTTCGTAAAATATTCATATAATATTCACATTAATTAATTTGTAAAAAAATGTATTATTTTATATTTTTCTATATTAATAGACAATTTAATTTGTATAATGCAGAAATTGATTATCAAGAGGAAGCTGACAGAATTGAGTTCAAATTCCATCGAGTGAAACTGTCTCGAAAACAAAATGAGTTGTTTGTTCAAGTTTTTCAGAGGTCAAAAGAAAAACAATAATTCAGCCCAAATCAGAGGTCAAAAACTGTCTCAAGGTGACAATATATATATATATATATATATATATATATATATATATAATATTTAATGATCACAAAATAGCATGTAACTAATAATTAAATAAAATTTATTGAATGATTCAATTGTCTACAGAAGGTCTGAATAACGGGTGGACGCCTCCCCCTGTGGGTTACTGGAAGCTGAATTGTGATGTGTGCGTTGGAAACAATGGCCGGTCTCTAGGATGTGGTGGGATTCTTCGTGGTCCTCAAGGTGAATTTGTCTTCGCATTTTCTCGTCGAATTGTAGCTGCTGACGCTAATCTTGAAGCTACAATTTTGGGGATCTATCATGGATTACGCATTGCGTGGAACAAAGGTTACAAGAGAATTGTAATTGAGTGTGATTCTTTAGAGGCGATCAATCTGCTCTCCATAGGATGCCCCGACAACCACCGCTTGAAACATCTGGTTCGCAGAGTCCTCAAGATAGGGGGTGATGATTTGGAGCTATCTTGGAAAGTGGTTGGTAGTGGATTAAGTTACGCTGCTAGTAGACTCGCGTATGAGAGCCACCACATTAATGGTAGACGTGTAATTTATGATTATGTGCCTGACTTTTTATTAAGTCCCTTTGTTTTGTATTAATAATGGGTATGAATCTGCTAGTCCGATTCTAATGGACTGATCTAGCTTGGCCTTTGGGCCTTGTAATTTCCATCTAATCTAAAAAGGGGTGGTTTTTTGTTCACGGTTTCAAGTGCTTCAATTGTGCCCACACTATTTTGTCTAATTACCACCATATCTCTTAATTGCAACATCCTGTAAGAGAAATAAGAGACAGCAGAAAATCTGTGGCCGCTTATAAAATTAGCTACCTGCTTTTTTTTTTGCACACACTAGCAACCCAAAACAAAATCATGCACTTCAGGCCAACTAGAACCTACTTAGTTCAAAAGATCATTTACCTCAATAAAAACAATATGCAACAAGCATCCATAAAAGTAACAATTAACAAGCCCTTCCCACTCGAATGCCGCCAATACAAAAAGAATCTGATCTCACTCCTTAGCCTGTCCGAAAAGCCACAAAAACACACTTAAGCCTTCAGACTACACCAGCACACCACTACAGCAGCAAGACAACAACCAAGTAGCTAGGCAGCACATGACGACGCCGAAGCAAAAACTCCATATCTCTTTGAGACATTTCATCAAACAGCCTAAATGCTATATAGTTTTGAAAGAGAAGATGACGAAAACACACAGCCGCGTCGTGTGGGACGATCCCAAAATCCAAATCATATCGCACAACAATGAGCAGCAATTGAAGTGACGAACAAAACCAAAATGCAAATCAAGAATCAGAACAAACGCAAATGAAGGTATGAGACTCAGAAACAATGACTAAAACATGATTGTTAATCGATTCAAGATCAGAATCGTTTCAAGATGAAGAAAAAAATGCAATCAAGAAGTAAATCAGAGACAGGATCGTTTCAATAAACAGAAATCAGAGTGCGATGCGAAAAGCTGGAAATCGAAGGAGAGGGACACGATTAAAGAAAGGGATCGGAGAAAAAGTGAGATGTAATGGTTTGTGGAGAAGAGAAAACAAAAAAAAACGAAAATCATCACTAACGATTGATCTTGATTAACTTCTGAATCAATGCTCAACAACAACGAAAAAATGGTTCTCAAGCAGAATGCAAAAGGATTTACTCCGTGAAAAAAAAGATAGAAAAGGAAGCAATGAAAAGAAAAAACTAATAAAATAATGGAAGTAACATGAAAGCATCAAATTCACGGAGGATACTGTGTTTCATTTAATACTGTGTTGAAAAACATGGCATCTATGAGGATTAGAGAGAAAAGTTTTAGCCGTCTATTATATTGGAAGTCTTTAAAAAGTTACAAATGAGAAGAGATGATTACAAATAGGTCTAGCATCATACCTTAAATACTAAAAAACTAATGGACCTATGACCTAATGATCTAATGAGCCTTACTAACAAACTAATGGGCTTACTACCAATATTTTAATAATATGTGCTATACTATAGGTTTGTTGTGTCTAACCACGAAAATAAGGTTCTCTGGTTATTAATATACTAACCACACGGTTGAACAATGTTGGTTAGGTGATCTTCTGAACGATATCGGTTACGTGAACTTGATATTACTTTGGGGCATTCCCTCAAACATCTTGAGGGTGTAAGACCTCAAAGGAAAAAAAAAAGCGAATATACAAAACAATATGAAGCCATAGCGTAACAACAGTAACAACTGAGAGTCCTAAGTGCTCCGTTTATACAATATGTACAATATAAAAGGATTATTGCGGAATAAAAGTCAGAATTCGAAAGAATAACTAACCTTTTTCACGTTTCGAAGTGGTTAGACGCGATGAAATCTTCTTGCTTATGATGGGTTTCTGGCGTTGGAAGCTTCTGGCGTCTGCGTCTGGTTCTCTGGCGTTGAAAGCTTCTTTTTGATGGTTGGGTGGTGCGCTGGGTTTGGAAGAGAGTGAAGCGTGAGTTTGGTATGGAAGAGAATGAAGTGTGCGTTTTGTTTTGATTAGCCGTTTTGATTTTCCTTCATTTTAGGGATTGGGTGAGCAGTTTTTTTTTAAAAAATTAATAGCTTTTCTTTTGATTTTATATTTTCTGATTTATCAATTAACATTTTACCATGCTAGCCTTTAGCGATTGTTACTAAACAATATATTTAGTGACATAAACTAGACTCCACCAAGTCCCTGTGGATACGATACCTAATACTACTGTATTAAAACGAGTATAACGCTATTACGAAAAAGTGTTATCAGCAATTAATGAGTTTTGTTATCTTTGGTTAACTATTTTTTATAAGATAATTAATTATTAATCCATAAATCATATGAAATAATTATTCTTTGGTAGAGATAGTCAATTATTGATAAATATCATAGTCCATCTACAAATCGAAATGGTGTGGTTCATTGGAAAGAGAGAGTTCAAGTTAACTCTTTAGAAAAAAAATCAAAAACTAATAGTACATCAATACATGAAATATCAATAGTCCTATAATATAATTAAGTCCAAAATCCATTTTTAGCCATTTATCATTTAGAAAAACTTCACTTTAGTTTTTTTTTATCTATTTTTTCACTTTAGTCCTTCAAGTTTGTGTCAAAGTGGTTTTTTTAACATTTATGTGCACTTTAACAAACATGTGGTTGTTAACTTGATTGATGTGGTTTATTCAGTTGACATTAGTGTCTATGAAAAAATCGTAAAAGCTCAAATTTGATAAAACATAAAGGACCAAATAATATTTTGGGTAAAAGCTTCACTTAGATCCCCAACCCCACCACCCTCCACCACCACCTTCCCACTCTCTTTTCACAACACCACCATCATAACCACGACGATCTCTCTGTCCTCTCTTTCCTCCTTTGTTCCCTCTCCTTAATTTTCTCTTCCTCCACTTCGTCTTCATCCCCAAATTGAAAAATTAAGGCTTGAAATATAATCAAGTTAGTGTCATCGATATGATCTCAATGGGGATAATTCTGAGTCAAATACGGGGGTCAAGGGCAGCATAAAACCCTTTTTCATACAAGTAATGAAGGTAGACAGACCTGCAGATGAAACAATGGCAGAGGAACCCACCGAAGTTGTAGGACCTTCAGTTTTATTTTGTTTTAGGTTCTCCCCGCTACTTAAGTTTTTATTGAATGTTAAGTCAAAACTCCAGTCAATGTCTCTATGTAATTTGACCAAACCATTTTTGTTTTGACAAAAAAACATTTACTTTGTTAATAATCGTTGGGAAGATTAAAGTCTCTACTCTTTTAATCCTAAGGAGTTTATATTATTTTGTGGACCATGGTTGAGTTTATATTCGATATGATGCGGGTTCGATCCTTTACTAATTTCATTCGGGTCAAGACCACGCTTAGAAATTTTGGGACCTTGGACAAAAGTAATGGTGAGTCAAAAAAAATTGGGATTTAATCAGAAAAACATAATAAGAGTTATTTTTTTATTAATCAAAAGAGTGTTGAGGACTATGGGACGTCGTAAAAGAAAGCATAAGTAAATTGCAAATGAAAATGAATAGCGTAAAAAATAGATGTTGTATTGATGAATGTGTGTACTAACTAGGGGTGTTTGCAGTGCAGATTGGTTCAGTTTTGAGCAAAAAAGTGAACCGAACTACAAGATAAAAATAGAGGTGGTTTAGTTTGATTCGGTTGGCTTCAGAAAAAAAACAAACCAATGCGGTTTTGGATTGGTTCGGTTTTTGGTGAGACAAAACACAAGTTAGAGTCATTTGGATATATAGCTTATTTTGAACTTATGAAAAACAATTTATGCAAATAAATAAGATTTTATGTATTATTCATAAGTTTGTCAAAGTAGTTTATAGAAAAACAACTTAGGGAGATACAATTTTTATTAGTGAGAACTTATGAATTAACATAAAAACTTACTTATTTTTATAAGTTGATTTTCAAAAGCTCAAATAAAAGTTAATCCAAACGGCCTCTTAAATAAACCGCTTTCCTTTTCTTCTACATATATAGGTTTGTCTAATTTTATTTTCGTATATAGGATTTTGCGGTGTTGATTGGTTTGGTTTCGTTTAATCAAAATCAAAGCCGTAACCGAACCGCTAGGTTCACTAATAAAAAAAAACCGAACAAAACCAAAGAAAGCGGTTTTTGCGGTTTTAAGTTTGGTTTGGATCGGTTTGCGATTTTATTGGTTTGGTTTAGTTCGGTTTTGAATACCCCTAGTACTACCTATTTTGGAAATTTGGTAACTATTGGTAAACACTAAAACCCAACTCATATGAGTTACTAAAGCGGCAAACAACGGTTATGCTTCAAACTAACTTTTTAGTATAAATCGAAGATCATCTCATACAAGAATCGCATAGGCTACTCATCCTCGAGTCGGGTAGACCACACTGATTGATGCAAATCTCTCATTTCGAGATTTAACATCGCCGCACGTCTTAGGCGCGACTTTGGTAGCTAACTATTAATAGACTAAACATCCTTATCTTAAAAAAAAAAAAAAAATAAAAAAATTAATAGACTAAGCATGCGAGCTTTCCCTAAACACAATCCGAATTTTGGGCCTTTTTTCTTGCTCCAAATACTCTATGTTTTGCTTCAATGGTTACTATTTAGGCTGCCTCATCCATTCTCAAACGTGATTCTTAAGAGCAACTCTAACGCAGTATGTTAAATGTAAAAATAACTATAAGCAACGTAAACATTAAACTCCCTGCGCTATATGAATCCAACGTGGAGGTGTTATTGAACTTAAATTAGTTGCAGTATAGGAAATAAGTCAAATAACACACCCAAACTAAAAGTGAACTAACAATAAATAACAATTATTTCTCTCTCATCAACAAAAAGAAATGGAACTTTAGTGTAGGAACAAAATAATTATATGATATTTAATTTGAATAAAAAACTAAACAAATAAAAAAGTATAAATATGTGGGGTCAGACACACACGTTCTTTATAAACAACTCTCATTAAAGTAAAAACTACTTAAGCTCAACTATAAATTGCTTAAATCCTACATGGCAGTTTGGACCCATAAAAACAAATTTAGTTCACCCAAATAAACTCTTCCCACCAAAGATGCTCTAAAAACAACGCACTTTTCCCCATGATCTTCACGAGCCAGGATCCTCGCAATTTCAGAGAAAATTGTGATCTCCATTCCACTTAATATTAGACCGACACGTGGAGTTAATGAAATTTAATGGCTGAGATTCATTATTTATAATATTTTATAATTTTACTAGTAGGATACTCAAATGCATACATGCGGGTGTTTTCATATTTTTTTCATGAACGAACTTAGACAAAATTTAAAAGTGCGCACAAAGACTTCGTGAAAAAAAGACAAATTTAAAGTAGTTAAAAAAGAGCCTCAAATAAAAAATTAGATAAATATTAAAATCTAAAATGTAAAAGTATCATTTAAAAACAATTTGTGCATTTATCCCGTGTTCTTTTTTATATATTAGTGTCGGTGTTGTTGTTATCCCGTGTTTTTAATATATCGGTGCGGTATATCTCGTATTTTTACATACATCATTGCAATCATCTCGTGTTTTTATATTTCAATAAAGTTATCACATGTTTTTAATATATCGGTGAAGTTATCTCATAGTTTCAATTGATTTTTAGTTGAATAATAGATTATAGTAGCGATGAATCGATAGATGGTAGATTATCAAATATTTTGGTGAAGTGTTTTTTTATATATCGATTGTAATTATCCGTGTTTTTATACATATCATTGCGATTATCTCGTTTTTATTTACATATTAGTTTGGTTATCCCATATTTTTATATATCGGTCACGATTATCTCATAGTTTCAATTGATTATTTTAGTTGATTAGTACATTATAGTAGATAGTAAAAGATAGATAGTAGATTTTCAAATATATCGATTCGATTATCCCGTTTTTTTATATATCAAGACAACTATCCGTGTTTTAAATATTAATCAATAGTTGAAATAGTCATTAAGTTTTCCTTTTTTTGATATATTAATATCGTGTTTTTTTATATATCGGTGAAGTTATCCCGTATTTTTATATATTAGTGCGATTTCTCAGTAGTTTAGATTGATTATTTTAGTTTATTAGTAGATTTGATTTGATTTTAATTTGAAATTTGAAAAAAAAAGAGAGGGAAAGTTAAAAAAATGGGAGTGAGAAGAAAGTGCATTGGGAGAAGAAATTTGAAAAATAATGTGATAGTAAATTACAATGTTGCTCTTAGTTAGATAAGTTGTCAAATAAATAGGGAAACTTGTTTGAGTAATTTAAGTATGATTTGTTAATATAAATAGATATTATATTAGATTAGTAGATAGTGGGTAAAGAAAGTTGGTGAGTTTGATTTAAATTTTGAATTTTGAAAAGAAAAAAAAAGTAATAGAAAGTATGAAAGAAGTGGGAGTGAGAAGAAAATTGATAAAAGTATGGTAGTAAATTACAATGTTGTCCTTAGATGAATTGTCAAGTAAATATGGAGGCTTGTTTGAGTAATTTAAATGTGGTTTGTTTGTATAAATAGATAAATAGATATTAGGTTATAGAGTAAATAGGAGTAAATTGTAGATTATTTAATATTAATTTAATTATATTAGATTATATAGTAGATTAAAAAAAATTGAGAAAAAAAATATTTTTATTTTTAAATAAAGAGTGTGGGGGCCACTAATAATAGATGTGTAAGAAGTAATAAATATCGGAAAATGTGAGATTGAAAGAGAGTTAGTGAGAAAGGAATAAAAAGTAGAATTAAAAAATGATAAATAAAATAAAAGTGATGATGTGTCAAAAAAGTAAGATGTCTAAAATTTTAATTTTGTAAGTTGTTTGTTTGTATAAATAGATTAGATTAGATTAGATTAGATAATATTAATTAATTAATTTCTTGTTAAATTCTTGTAAAAAACAACTGAAAAACTAATGATCACCAATCATGGGAAAATCTCCTCATTTGGGATTTTAGATAAGCAGCCTAATTTTTAGGTACGACAATGAAACCCGTACCTGTGGGTACCCCCTTGATGCCGCCCTGAGTTTGATGGACCCTCTTTGATAGGGACGGGGCGGAGTTTGGGGATGTCTATGCCCGCCCCGAATCCGTTCAACAAAACAATAATTTTACCTTAATTTGTTTGTTACAAATTAAAAATACCCAAAATTAGAAACGGAGGGAGTGTTACTAACCTCACTAGTAGGATACTCGTGCATACGCACGGGTGGTGTCATGTTCTTTTTATGAATGAACTTAGACAGTATTTAAATAGTATGAACATTACCCTGTGAAAATAAAGATAAATATTAAAATCTAAAACTGTAAAAGTATAATTTAGAAATAATTGTGCATTTATCAAGTTCTTCGTCATTCTTGCAACCACTTCCTTCTGCTCAGTTGTTAATCTATTATCATTTGGATGACCTTGAGGGTAAGTTTGTAATGCGTGGTTATGTATGCCACACATAACAGACAATATCCATCCTCCAAGTTTTTAATAAACTTTCCCTCCAGATGAAACTTGCAACAACATTTTCTATTCCCCGTAGGAACCTTGTCAGCATGCTTGTACTTCCCTGCCTTTTCACAAACCAGCTCACAGAATATTTTCCCCGACCTCTCCCCGTTGTCTGATTGATAACCATAACCATCCCAAGTGTACGACAAATAGACCGAACATAATTCAACAAATCATCACGACTAGCAAAGACTTGTTCGGTTTGGAATGAACTAGAATGATCAACAACAATTGAATTAGCTAGTGATAGGGACAACAGGTCAGTTTCATCCATCTTCAAACCAACAAATTTTGAAAAAATCACACAAACTAGTTAAAAGCGAGAATTTTTGCGCAGATTCGTGTATCGGTGTGTTCGAATAACAGAAATCCGATCTGTTTTCGCGCACAACTTGCCGAACCAACTCAATATAGAGACCCCTTATTTTACTTAGTTCGGTATGCGACGGTCGGTCGAACCATATGGTTTAGCGCGACGCAGTCGGCGCGCGTGTTCAACCTCTACAGTCCGAACCGTGCGCGATTTCAAAAAAATACGCAATTGAACAAGAAAGCGCGAAATAAAGCTACAAATAGATAGATTGAGCTACATACCTTAATGTTGATACTAAATGGAGGTAGATTTGAGGTTGAGATGTTAGATTAGATTGAGGTAAGGGTGTGGAGTGTTAGTGAGTGATGAGAGTAAGAGTAATGAGTGTTTAGAAGTTTAGGGGTGTATGGGATGAGAGTTGTATGTAAACTTTTAAACTAGAGAGAGAGAGATTTCGTTGATTAAAACATAATAATTTAAAATAGTTTTTATTTCAAATTGGGCTTGTCACTGGCAGAAAAGGCCCGAGCCCAACACGGGCCGATAGCCTATAGGTCGGGACTGACCCACTCTCAATGGGTTGGTCTTGTCGATCGTTGAACTCGTATGTTATTCAACCTTCAGGTAAAGTGAGAGTGAGAGTGAGAGTAATGAGTGTTTAGAAGTTTAGGGGGTGTATGGGATGAGAGTGAGAGCTGAGTTTGGAATTTTCTCTTTTTAGTGAGGGTATTTTGGTCTTTTCATAGGAAAAAGGGGATTCTAATGAGTAGCTAGGGGGTTTTAAGAAACATGGGCCTTAAACAAAAGTCTCACGGAAAGCTACATGGATTAATGTCCCAAATCATTTCAAAACTTTTCTAGCCCATTTGGTTAAATTTGTATATTTGGTAAGTTGAGGTTGTGAGTTCAAATCTGCTACGAGGCATAATGAAAATGCATTTTTTAACTTGAATTTTAATCATTATCTTTCATTTCACAAGTATATCTCTAAGTAAACAACTTATTATGGGCTACTAATAATTAATGAGTCATTGTGACTTAACCTAATTTTGTTTACTTACTATATTTTGTTTAAATGGCACTAAAATAATTTATAATTAAATATATTTGAAAAATATATTTCCTTTATCATAGATTTAAACAGTCACATTGGTTTTATTTAAAAAGCATAATTTTTTATACAATTTTTTTTGTTATTTTAGTTTAGATCAAAACAATATTGTTTATTTAGAATTTTAAAAGTCACTTTTACACATAAATAATTTATTTTTAAAAATATTATTATAATCATTTTTAAAAGATCTCTTATTAGAGTTCGCTTTAGGCTTCAAAAGATGTTGGACTTGCCTGAATTAGATAAATCCACATCTGTAGGATTAAGGATGTGCCAAAAAAAAGTGAGCTTCTATTTGTAAAACAAAAAACAAAAAATTAGCTTTTTTTTTTGACCAAAAAAAGTTAGCTTCAACTAGAGAGAGAGAGAGATTTCGTTGATTAAAACATAATAATTTAAAATAGTTTTTATTTCAAATTGGGCTTGTCACTGGCCGAAAAGGCCCGAGCCCAACACACGGGCCGATAGCCTGTAGGTCGGGACTGACCCACTCTCAATGGGTTGGTCTTGTCGGTCGTTGAACTCGTATGTCATTCAACCTTCAGGTAAAGTGAATAATTTTAATTATTTCATCCAAACAAATAATTTTGAAAATGAGAATGATTTCAATTAATGCATTTGAATTGCCTTGAATTTAGGGTTTAGGGTTTAGAGTTTAGGGTTTAGGCTTCAAAAGATGTTGGACTTGCTCAATTAGATAAATCCACATCTGTAGGATTAAGGATGTGCCAAAAAAAGTGAGCTTCTATTTGTAAAACAAAAACAAAAATTAGCTTTTTTTTTTGACCAAAAAAGTTAGCTTTGAGAGAGAGAGAGAGAGAGATTTCGTTGATTAAAACATAATAATTTAAAATAGTTTTTATTTTAAATTGGGCTTGTCGACCTTGCCGAAAAGGCCCGAGAGCCAACACACGGGCCGATAGCCTCAGAGGTCGGGATGACCCACTCTCAATGGGTTGGTCTTGTGGTCGTTGAACTCGTATGTCATTCAACCTTCAGTAAAGTGAATAATTTTAATTACTCTATTAAAACAAAGAATTTTAATTATTTCATCCAAACAAATAATTTTGAAAATGAGAATGATTTCAATTAATGCATTTGAATTGCCTTGAATTTGAAATTACCTAAAATTTTCAAATGAACCATCCATACACACTCTTAGAGAAAATTATTTAAAGTGAAATACAACTTAAAATTACAATGTTTAATTTAAATGTCTTTTTTTCTTGACAAAGAGTCTCAACTTAAACTTTCATTAAATAGACAAAAAAATATTTGGCTCAGGGGCTCACTAAGGTCAAAGCAGACCTCAAGACTCTTTAGAGAGCTTACTTACCGATCACCCACCAAAGAGGTCCTCACATGTGGCAATGAGTTAAACTCACAACATTGCGGTCATGAGCCAACTCTTACCAACCGAGTCAACCTTCATTGGGAAAGACTATTAATTTTGTTTATACTCAATAATTAAAATTACTCAATACTCAATTAAATTTTCATAATTGTTCATTTCAATCAAATAAAATACAAGTACATTCACTAGTCTTTGCATAAAATCTTGCTAGACTTCATCTATTTCCCACTAATTAAGCTTCACAACTAAAAATGATCCACTTGCGTTAGTTTTTGTCAAGTGTTTAATGATAAGTTCAGCAAGCTGAACTTGGACATTGACAACCAGCAAACTGTTCCTATTAATAATGTTTCATAATCAGCAAAAGGAACAATGAAAAGATTGTAAAATATCATAATTTAGCAAACTACTATGTGAAATATAAACTAACCATGTCAAGCTGATAATCAACGTTGTTGATGCCAATTTAGGCAACTCTAGCAGATGTTTTTGCACAATATGATAACATAAAATTTATACAAACTGAAAGATCCAAACAAGCACTAACATATCCTTCTTTTGATGGATGGAATTTTCAAGGTAGAAAACTAAACATTAATTAAACATTGAGACTTACCACAATCAATCACATCAACAATATTAATCACACATTTTGGCACACAATATAACAAAACAATAATTTAGATGCCCTTACTTCGTACACTTTCCTACCACGCAACTCACAATCTCAACAACAACTTGATACACCGCAATCGCAAAACAATACTAAGGATTTTTAGAAACAAGCATAACTCCTAAGCCTACTTAGGGCCACAGACCATAAAACACTAAGATCCCTTTTTCACAAAATCATTGAAATACTTCCCCCTTTCCTTTTAACTAAGAAGTCACGGTTTGAGCTCCAAAAACTAGTGAGTTTTATGACTTGTTTTCAATGTGATTATGCAAAGGAAAAAGAGTAATAAAAATAGGATCAAAACTTTTTAATCATCCCCATCAAAAGCATTCAACTTCTTTTCAAGCCACTAGGAAAATCTTTTTCAAAACTTTGTATGGATCTAAACTAGTTATTATCTCAAAGATTAATTTCTCAAAGATCTCATCTTTCAATTTCATAAAAGTCAAAGCTTTAGGCAAAAGATCAAAATTTTTTCCCAAACTCAATTTCATTTTCTCAAAACTTTTTTGACAAATAGTTCATTTTTAACAAAGAGTTAATTTTTATCAGGATAAAAAAACTTTGATGGAGAAAAATCAAAGTTTTTCACAAGCAAACATTCATGAAACGATAACATAATAGAATTAGAAGAAAATTGAGAAAATTTTCTTAGTTAGAGAGTGTTACCAATTTGAGAAGAGAATGAGGATAGAATGTGTGTGGTTGCTGATCATCAAAGTCTGTGGAAAAATTGGAGAAATAGTTAGTTACAACAAGTCTAGAGATGTATAAAATCAAAGAAAGAGAGAAATGAAACTCACCTTGGAAATGAGAAATGAGAGTAGAGTCTTCTGAGAAATGAGAGTGGAGTGTTGAGTTTGATTGAAATGAGAAATGAGAGTAGAGTGGTTGAACTCTACTTTCTGAATAATATCTTGTACACTGCGATCCGCATGCACCGATGAAGGAGACGTAAACTGCAAAATTAGTTTGCCGTTAAAGTAACGTGGACTAGTGAGAGATGCCGTTTGATTTTCAACTTGTGTTCAACTCTATTTCTCTGAACACTCACGGCATCAGCATGCACAGGTAGCATCATCATCAACTTCAACTATAGGCAAATGAACCACCACCAATTTTATGACTTGTTTTCAATGTGATTATACAAAGGAAAAAGAGTAATAAAAATAGGATCAAAACTTTTTAATCATCCCCATCAAAAGCATTCAACTTCTTTTCAAGCCACTGGGAAAATCTTTTTCAAAACTTTGTATGGATCTAAACTAGTTATTATCTCAAAGATTAATTTCTCAAAGATCTGTCTTTCAATTTCATATAAGTCAAAGCTTTAGGCAAAAGATCAAATTTTTTCCCAAACTCAATTTCATTTTCTCAAAACTTTTTGACAAATAGTTCATTTTAACAAAGAGTTCATAAAAGTCAAATCTATACATATGCATACTGCACTACTCATGACAAATGTTACTACCACGCAAACATAATATATATACTTAAATGCCAATAGCTTCAATCAATAATACATTTAAAAAAGTTCATAATATATAAACTAACCATGTCAAGCTGGTAATCAACGTTGTTGATGCCAATTTAGGCAACTCTAGCAGATGTTTTTGCACAATATGATAACATAAAATTTATACAAACTGAAGTGACACAACTGATTTCTCGCCTAGAAAACGAAGATTGGCCGGAACACCGGCGCTGCAACAGGACGCTTCAAGCGCAATTCCGGCGCGATTTGCGCCAAGATCGCCGCATCTGAAACTGCTCTTCCTCCATGATATAGTTAGAAAACAGTAGAGGAAGTTAGCTCTCTCACTCTTCACCCTGACAAAAACAAGTGTTTAGGTTCGGAGGGTGCATTTTTCAGAGGCCTGGAGTGGAGTGTACTATCAGATAATGTCAGGAAACTAGCTTATAACCAAACTAGGAGTTCAGAAAGATCTCAGCATAATGCCATATGGTGGAAGTGCTTGAAGATTTCCAAGAGGAAGAGGGGTGCCAGTTATACTACTTGTTAAGGTTGATGGTTATGGGACAGTAGTATTTCAAAGACACAACCTTGATCAGGTTGAAAAAGATTCGTAAAGTGGAGTTGTTTCGCGCTGCATCAGGTTCGAATTACTTGCTTACTGGTCAAGAAGGTCATAATGCGCTAAAGGGATGTCGAGAGCTGGATCCAGCAGCTACTCCTTTAGACCTCCTTCAGACAGTAACAACAAATGCTAATGAAACATTGGATAATGTTGGAAAGTCCAAGGAACACTAGTTGCCCAGTTCACCTGAAAAACATGCTTCAAATCCTACTAGAGCAGATATGGTGATGAGGATGGTAAACAGATAAAGGATGTTGAAAAGTAATCAGACTGATGATGCAGATAGAAATTAAATTCAAGATTGATGGAACAACTTATACATGCAGTAAGTTTTTAAGATCACGATGGAACAACACATCAGTTCACAATATGTAAAACCTCCAAATCAACAACGTGCATATTTTAAATTTGTCTCTTACATAATATATTCAACCACTTAACTAAATTATAATGCTAAAATGAAATTGGAGAAAGCAATCCAATATGGACACATGTTTTCCAAACAAATCAAATCTAATAAAATAAGGAAATAGAGCAGTAGTAATAATTCAAGCAGGTATTATTCCTCCCTCCATTTGGGCAGATCCAGTAATCATATTATATTCTGCAAGACAGACAGACACACACAAACCACTGGATTAAAAGCAGTAATTAAGATATACTAAGAATGTAACTGGAAACAGGACAAATCCACATGTGAACACACAAACATAGACATCCATAGAATAGTTTATGTATTTACCCTTTTCTTGGCAGTGGAAGTTTCACTTTGCTCATCAAACTGCAGCATACCAAACAGGTAGGTAAACATATTAGAGCATAGATCACATTAAATTAAACTAAACTAAACTCTTATAAACAGTATAGTCAACAAGGAATACTTTGCCTTCATTCAGATTCTGCCACCCTCTACAATCAGCAAAATAGATAGAATAACATTTAATAACCATAATCTGCATTATTACAAGAGTCCCAATCAATCTGCAGCCATAACAAAAACTAATTAGTTATTCATAATAGCAACCAAATCAGTTAAATTATGTAGTATTTCATAGAAATCCTCTTAAAGAGTCCCAATGGAGCAAATACCAACTTGGATTTATAATACCCACAGACATTAATGTATAAAACAATTTGTTTCTTCGTTACTAATTCTTTATTGAGTCAAAAAAATAATATTGAACAAAGATAGCAAATTTAGGAGTAAGTACCTTCTTAGCTTTGGAAAGCTTCTCCATGGTGGCATTCAAGTCACCTTCCCAGTGCCCTTTCTCTCCAAAATCCACAAGTACAGAATGCAACTTTGGCGCTACGGTGCGGCTCTCAGTGAATTTAGTCAGCACGGGGCATTCGCTGACCAACAATATTTCCAATGATGGGAATTTAAATTCAATGTTCTTGTGGGAACAGAAACTTGTAAGGTTTTCTAATCCCACAAGTTCCATTGAAAATAATTTTCTAAACACGACGATTTCAATCACCCCATCTTTATTTTCCTCATCATCGGTGGCTACAATCTCCTCTAATTTGCATCCGAGCACCCTCATGTTTGCAAGTTGAACCATGCTTTTTGCGGTTGAGGGTGACATTAAATTCGTTAATTTATTACAGTCGCTCACTACCAAATAGGTTAAGAAACTAAACGATACCGAGGAAGGTGCTAAGTGAATCAAGTTGTTGCATTGTATTAATATAATCTGTTCTACTCTCTGTAGAACTGAGTCTCTTTCAAGTCTCAGATTCTTTATATCAGATAATGCCAAATACAATGTCCTCAGCTGTAATATAGTTCCCAACCTTTCTTGTGGTACAATGTTTCTAGGTGGCACTAGCTCTTCAAGGTGGTCATTAAGAAGCTCTAAGGTTTCTAGATCAGGCATTCTGTGCAGAAGCCCATAGAGAGTTTCAATACTGCTCAAACCGGTCACACGAAGTTTTTTTAAATGGTGCATTAGGTGCTCCCGATGGTTGGCCTGTAGCAAGATTGCTTCCTTTGAGTCAACTTCCAGAATCTCCAAGTTAGAGATGACCTAGAGAAAGACAACAAAACTCCAATTTAGAGATTACCTAGAGAATATAAAAAAAAAACATTTCATTACAACAAACAGATTTAAATTTTATGGCTAAGATTATATCTTTAATCAAAAATCTAATGCAATCAAGACTGGCCATTTTATTTTCTCTGCATGTCTATATGGAAATGAGGTAATTCATATAGCTAACGACTCCTTGCCTTTTCAGCATAGAAAACCGCTTTTCTTCCTTGCGAACCTTGCTTTTTTGTGAATGTTTCCAGCTTCTCACAATTTTGGACAAACAATTCTTTCAATTTTGGACATTCTATATGTCCTCCTGTATAGAAATGCCCAATTGAAAGACTAATGAGTTTTAAGGTGTGTACTTCAGGAAATTTTAACGGTAGTTCTGATCCATCATCTTCCCAAGCAACAATTTCCTCCATTTTATCACATTTGCCTACCGAAATCCATACAAGGCTTTTAAGATCTTTGGCCACAGAAGCTGGTAAGACATATCTTAGATCATCACAATACGAAACGTTTATACTCAGCAGATTTTTGAAGCTAAGAATTCCTCCGGGATCTCTGTCCCATATGTGCCTCAATTGTCCGAGAAATGCTAGATGAACATAACGCAGTTTTGCTGTCACACTCTGAGATGCATATTTTTTCTTAGAACCTTTTTTCTTCGAATCTTTTTTCTTCGAATCTCTTTTCTCAGAATCTTTGATTTCAAAAATAACTTTCACCGACTCGCAGTTAGTAACAATCAAATTGTCTAAACTTTGAAACCATCCTGTCAAGTGACTCGGAAAAATCTTTTCTAGTTTTGGGCACCCTTCAATTTCCACAGAAAGCAAACTAGAAAAAGAATCGGCACCTAGTTCAGCCCCCCATATATCTGTCAACTCATTCAGCTTAGTGAGGAAGATTTGCTCCAATTTAGGAAATACGCAGACCTGCATTTTGATGCAAAAAAACTATTTGGTATCAAAAATGCACAAGAGCGAGAAGGGATTATATACATAACATTGAGTTTAATACACTTTAATATAGCTAGACTAGACATACCTTTTCCACGTTGTTTCCTTCGGTGATAAAAATCCTCTCCATCATTGAGCATTCTCTTATATCAAGGAATTTTAGTTTCTTCCAAGTGCTAGCCATAGACAACGAACATAAGTATCTCAACTTATGGCAACCTTTCACAGTTAATTTTAATAAGTTTTGAAAGCAAGAACTTGACAGAAGTTGGTCGCTCCATATTTTATTGCTGCTGATTGAGTATAACTCTAAGCTCTCTAAGTTTGGAATTTCAACCTACAAGTACTTACACAATTACTATATTTGCAACACCTGAATATAAATAAAAAAAGAAGTAACAAATTAGTCAAAATAGTAATCATACCAGTTCATCAAAGAGAGAAAGGGGCTCCATGACACTCTGATCGTCTTCTACAATAGTAATTTCTGTTTGACCTCTGTTTATAGGTTGCCCTTCTACCGAAGGCGTCTCAGCGTAGAAGCCAGAAAGTGATGACAACCAATGTAGTGTCAAAGAGCGTAGCTTATGAAACCTAACCTTATTTGAACTTGCTTCTGCTTCCTTGGCAACAATCGCTTTCAATGAAAAACAATCACAAGCATCAATTGCTTCCAAACTAGTCAGATATCTAACTAGGTGGTAGGAGAAAAGGTTCGTCAATTTGGCACACAGCTTGACCTTGATGATTTTCAATTTGGTGAATGAGGCTGCTGTAACTGAAGTATAACATACAGACTTTATGCTCGTCAGTTTGCGGAGGCATAGATATTCCAAATTTGGAAATGCATTCTGATCATAAGTCAGCTCCATTGAGTTAATGATATATTCAATGCCGTCGTTATTTTCGATGTATAAATATTTCAGATCTGGAAATCCATCCACATTCAACTCACAAATAACATTCTGAACACCATTTAGCTCTCCCAACAACAAATTTTCAACTCTTTTGAACAATAACTTTATCCCTTTTTGGGAATGAATATCAGTTCCATCTATTAGGTGCAATGCCAAAGATCTTGAAGCTTCATCCTTATTTTTCATCCTGAAGTCTCTAACTGAAAGCATTCTGAGGTCTCCCATTGCAATCATTTAATCTATCAAAGAACAAGTCCCTAGGCAAAATTGCAGCGCTCGGGATGTCCATGTCCACAACTCTCAACTGGTGCAAATGCTTTAGCTGAGAAAGAAATGAAATTTGACATTGCTTTGCCTCTTCTCTATTGCTTTGCCACTCTATTACATACAACCAGTTGAACGACAACTCCTCCGACTGGTGCAAATGCTTCAACCGTATCCGATTTGAACGACAACTCTTCCAACTCTTACATACAGTTATCCGATTTGAACGAGCACTCTCTTACATACAACCACCTTCTCTATGGAACAATTGCTGATGTACAATAATTGTAGCTTATCTAAGCCTTCTAAGTCAGCAGGAAAATTTCCAATTTGAGATCCAGAAAAGCTGAGAATTCTTAGTTTTTTTAGCTTTCTCACAACAGAAAGGTCATGTATAAGACATCTCTCCAAACAAAGCATTCTGAGGTTTACTAGGCATTCAATTGAAGATGGTAAGCATGGTAATTCAAAACCATTTGATATTAATACTCTGAGTTTTTTCATTCCTTTAAAAAAGTTCATAGGAATTTTCAAAGAAGGATGATCACTGTGAGGAATCTAAGTTCAGGACAATTTAAGACTTCGGGAAGCTCATCAATGATATCACAATTGCGTATAGAAATAGCGGTGCAGTTCTTGAGTTTATCATTGTCAGGCCAGTCATGCAGCTCCTCATTTCTTAAAGCAAATAGCTTATGCTCCTTTTGTGCTATAGATAAAGCAGCATCTTGAACCATGTCGTGCATTTCGAAATGATCATTAGAACTTCCATCCAGCAATAAACTCGCGTTTTTCAGCTTCTGTATTGATGTAAATATTCTATTATGAGCTTCCTTCAAGGTATAGACACCTTCAAGTATATCCAACCCAAAGCAATACATCACCAAGTCCATAATTAATTGTTGATGACCCATTTGAGCACAAAGTAAGAAAATGGACTTGAGCTCCACACTTTCTAGATGGTCATAACTCAACTTTACAGAAATCTCCATTGATTTCTGCACTCCACTCAGTTCTTCTTTTTTGAGTTTTTCTAGTGTACTTTCCCACACCGGCTCGCTCTTACCTCTTAGTGCCCTTCCAACCACAACAATTGCCATGGGTAACCCTGCACAGTACTCCGTAACAATTTCCTGTTTAGACATGGACATTTCACCGGGCATTTTAGCCACCTTCTGAAACAACATTAGGGATTCCTTATCATTTAATTTGCTCAAGCAGAATATTGACTTCACATGCATTTTATATGATAATACATTTTTATCAGTCGAAGTTAACAAAATTTTGCACCCCTTATAATCACCACCGGGAGATTTTCCTTTTCTCGCTATTTTAAAGATAGGATCCTTCATATCTTTAGTTGTCATATAGCTTATATCGCTGCCGCCATCATCATCATCATCATCAACTGGAATCCCTATCTTGTTCAAGTCTAATGCATCCCAAAGATCATCTAGGAGAAATCTAGGATTATAACCTTAGACGATCCGCTCTCACGGTCTCAACTTCCCCTTCTAATCTCAATCCCAACCTGGAGGCAATTTCTTCCTGGATTTTTGGCAGGTTGGGATTGTGAGTTACTGCTACTCTAACCACCTCCTTGAACAACTTCTTGTCTAAGGCTTTCTTAGCGATTTCTTTGATCAAAGTGACCTTACCCACACCAGCTTGCCCATGCACTCCTATCATTCTCACCGTGGAATCTTCTAGTTTTTTCATTATATCTTCCATTGTATTTTTTTCTGGAACCAAATTCTTCATAGCCAACATTAGACAAAGAGGTATCCATAGAAGCTGAGGTTTGCTGATAGGAAACTCCTCCATCACAACGGGATTTATCTGTTAATAATAACTTTACACCTGCTGCTATCTTCTTTGCTTTTCTGCTTAGTCTATGTCTATTCCACAAATATGGCAATTTCTTCTTGGAAAAGCAGGTTGGGATTGTGAGTTACTGCTACTCTAACCACCTCCTTTAACAACTTCTTGTCTAAGGCTTTCTTAGCAATTGTATGGTTGGAAGGGCACTAAGAGGTAAGAGCGAGCCGGTGTGGGAAAATACACTAGAAAAACTCAAAAAAGAAGAACTGAGTGGAGTGCAGAAATCTATGGAGATTTCTGTATAGTTGAGTTATGACCATCTAGAAAGTGCGGAGCTCAAGTCCATTTTTTTTACTTTGGGCTCAAATGGGTCATCAACAATTAATTATGGACTTGGTGAAGTATTGCTTTGGGTTGGATATACTTGAAGGGGTCTATACCTTGAAGGAAGCTAGAATATTTACATCAATTCAGAAGCTGAAAAACGCGAGTTTATTGCTGGATGGAAGTTCTAATGATCATTTCGAAATGCACGACATGGTTCAAGATGCTGCTTTATCTATAGCACACAAGGAGTATAAACTATTTGCTTTAAGAAATGAGAAGCTGCATGACTGGCCTGACAATGATAAACTCAAGAACTGCACCGCTATTTCTATACGCAATTGTGATATCATTGATCAGCTTCCCGAAGTCTTAAATTGTCCTGAACTTAGATTCCTCCAAATCAACAGTGATGATCCTTCTTTGAAAATTCCTATGAACTTTTTTAAAGGAACGAAGAAACTTAGAGTATTAATATTGAATGGTTTTGAATTACCATGTTTACCATCTTCAATTGAATGCCTAGTAAACTTCAGAATGCTTTGTTTGGAGAGATGTCTTGTAAATGACCTTTCTGTTGTGGGAAAGCTAAAAAAACTAAGAATTCTCAGCTTTTCTGTATCTCAAATTGGAAATTTTTCTGCTGACTTAGAAGGCTTAGATAAGCTACAGTTATTGGACATCAGCAATTGTTCCATAGAGAAGGTGGTTGTATGTAAGAGAGTGCTCGTTCAAATCGGATAACTGTATGTAAGAATTGAAAGAGTTGTCGTTAAAATCGGATACAGTTGAAGCATTTGCACCAGAGTTTCCAATTGCTGATCCCTTCATTTTTTTAAGCTTCTCAGTTATTTCAAGAGTTTCATCCACATCCTGAATCCACTTTCTAACATCACCTTCAATTATTTCTAGATTATTCTCAGCTGCATCTATTCCACGTGTCAACCTATCTTTTGCAAGTTCAAGATTGTTGACAAGATTATCTAGCTCACGAACATTCTTTTTATAATTAATGATGTAACCCACATGCCGAACAGATATGTCATACAGAACACCGATTAGTTTTTCTGCAACTTTCCATACCGACTCCATATTTCTTCTTGTTCTACTAAGTACCCCTACAGATCTGTCAAGAGAGTGAAAAGAGAAAGGCATATCGTGAAACCATGTTTCTAATCGGTACACTTTCCTACCACGCAACTTAATTACAAACTCATTAATTTAGATGCCCTTACTTCGTACACTTTCCTACCACGCAACTCACAATCTCAACAACAACTTGATACACCGCAATCGCAAACGCCTCGAAGACCTTAATTCAAAATACTAAGGATTTTTAGAAACAAGCATAACTCCTAAGCCTACTTAGGGCCACAGACCATAAAACACTAAGATCCCTTTTTCACAAAATCATTGAAATACTTCCCCCTTTCCTTTTAACTAAGAAGCCACGGTTTGAGCTCCAAAAACTAGTGGGTTTTATGACTTGTTTTCAATGTGATTATGCAAAGGAAAAAGAGTAATAAAAATAGGATCAAAACTTTTTAATCATCCCCATCAAAAGCATTCAACTTCTTTTCAAGCTACTAGGAAAATCTTTCTCAAAACTTTTTATGGATCTAAGACAAACAACTCAAAGTTCATCTAAACTAGTTATTATCTCAAAGATTATTTTACGATAGATCTCGTGTTTCAACTTCATAAAAGTCACGCAAAAAGATCAAAAAATTTCCCAAACTCAATTTCTTTTTCTCAAAACTATTTTTGACATCACTTACACTTTAAAGTTACTTCCTTTTTTAACAAAAGTTCATTTTATCTCGACTTTGATGGAGAAAAATCAAAGTTTTTCACAAGCAAACATTCATGAAACGATCTATTTAAAACATAAAAGAGTTAGAAGAAAATGGAGAAAAATTTCTTAGTTAGAGAGTGTTACCAATTTGAGAAGACAAAAAGGATAGAATGTAGTTGCTGATCATCAAAGTCTGCAGAAAAATTGGAGAAATAGTTAGTTACAACAAGTCTAGAGAGATGTATAAAATCAAGAAAGAGAGAAATGAAACTCACCTTGGAAATGAGAAATGAGAGTAGAGACTTCTGAGAAATGAGAGTGGAGTGTTGAGTTTGATTGAAATGAGAAATGAGAAATGAGAAATGAGAGTAGAGTGGTTGAACTCAATACTCAGCAGCTAAGTCTACTTCCCTGTAATGTACTGTACACGGCATCTGCATGCACTGATGAAAGAGACGTAAACTGTAAAATTAGTTTGCCGTTAAAGTAACGTGGACTAGTGAGAGATGCCGTTTGATTTTCAACTTGTGTTCAACTCTATTTCTCTGAACACTCACGGCATCAGCATGCACAATCATCAACTTCAACTTCTTACTATAGGCAAAAATGAACCACCACCAATTTTACTAAAATACCCATAACTTCAAAATTTATCAAAACATCATTTCGGGGGTAAGTAAGTAATTTACAAGTTGAAGAACGAGAGGGAACTTGAGAGAGACGTTAAAGTTAGTTCGCCGTTAGTAATGCACTGCCAAAGTAATGTAGATTAGTGAATGAGTTGGCACTATTTTATTGGTCAAAACAAATTTTCATCATTAGAATACTATGAAGGGAGGAGGAGATTAAATCCTTTTTTAGGAGTAGCTTAGTTTTTCTTTTTTACTAAAAAGGAATAGCTTAGTTAGTAAGTTACCTTAAAAATATATCTAGATATTTATAATTTTAATTGTAAATAAAAGTTTAGGTGTGTTGGGTTCCGGGTGCTCACCAGGGTCAGGGCAAGCCTCAACAGGAGTTGAGAGTCACGTTAAAATAAGTTCGCCTTTAGTATTGCTCTATCAAAGTAACGTGGATTAGTGAATGAGTTGACACTATTTTATTTGTCACGACAGATTTTCATCCTTAGAATACTATAAAGGGAGAGGAGATTAAATCTTTTTTTGGAGTAGCTTAGTTTTTTTTACACTAAAAAGGAGTATTTAGTTAGTAAGTTACCTTAAGATATCTTGATATTTATAAAAAAAATTGGGTTAGTAAAAGTTTAGATGAGTTGGGGCCCGAGGGCTCACCAAGGTCAGGCAGGCCTCAGCGGGAGATGCGAGAGAAGTTAAAACTAGTTCGAGGTTAGCAACACACCGTCAAAGTAACACAGATTAGTGAATGAGTTGACACTATTTTATTTGTCACAGCAAATTTTCATCATTACATATTATGAAGGGCTTCGGAGGTGCGCAACAGTCATACCCTCCCATGCCTTGGACTTGCCCTGTGGCAGGTTCCCTCAAATGCAATGTTGATGCAGACATTTATAATGATGAGGTACGCTATTGGTCTATGTCTTAGAGATGCTGGGGGTAATTTTATGAAAGCAAAGAGTTTACCAGGCGCCCTCACTCACGGGAGGCTGAAGCGATTGGATTGTTGGAAGCTATTACTTGGTTGCGAGACTAAGGCACTCCCCGCGCCACCATTGAGCTTGACTGTAAAGCCGTAGTAGATGGATTACGGGGCACGCTTAGTCTTAATACTGAATATGGCTCTATTTTAAATACTTGTCGTAATCTTTTGTCTAATCTAGAAAACTACTGTGTTAGTTTCGTTTGGAGGCAAGTCAACCTTGTTGCTCACACTCTTGCTAGAGCGGCAATGAATTTTGCTATCATCCAAGTCTTTGATCGTATTCCTTCATGTATTGCTACTTTTATTTTGAATAAAATTCCATAAGTTTTCTCGTGTCAAAAAAAAAATAACTGTTTGGGCTTCGGGGGCTCACTAGGGTTAGCACATGCCTCCACATGATGCGAAAAACCAGATCCTGAGAGAGATGGAGGTGTAGTGCGGCGATCGAAGAGAGATGCATTTGGGGATTTAGCCTTTAGGGTTCATAGATTATTTCTTATTTATGCTTTTAATTTTAATAGTTTAATTAATAACTAATAATATAGTTTATTTAAATTATTTTAGTTATTATAAATATATTGACGTGGATTGAACATGTGGAGTCATTAAATGATGTGCACAAGCCGAACAAAGATAAGATTAGTGCCTCCCTCATTCTCAGATAGCATGAGGAAGACGTGAATTTCTGTCTGAGAATGAGGGAGGCACTAATCTTATTTGTTTGGCGTGCTTTTGAGGGGGTGTCTTAAGATTTAGTTACCTCTTCTTAAGTGATTTATGTGGCATTTTCATAACTCAGATGGAGAGAAAACACTAAAATATAGAAATAGAAGTTATAGATTTTAGTAACATCAAAATATATTTAGTTACATCAAAATACATAAGCTAGAGTAATCACAATATATAAAATAGCATTACATCAAAATATATAAGCTAGAGAAATCACTAAAATGACTTACTTGTTGCAAAAAAAAAAACTTAATGAGCCAACTTGTTACAAATAAATAACTTAAAGGTCATCTGGTGTAATTTTGTCCTTTTTTTAAAGAAAAGTTACACCATTCATTAGAATTCTCATTATGACAAGGATCATAATTGAGTGTAGAACATCAACTATTAACTTCAATCTCATTCTTGTAAAAAAAACTTCAGAGTGCATTTGGATGAAGCAATTCAAAATTCTGGGGAAATTAAAATGCTAGGAAATCCAATTGTTTCAATTAAATACCCTTCATTTGTAAAATCTATTGTTTGGATGAAGTTATAGAATTGCTTCATTTGTAAAATACCATGTTTGGATAGAGTTACTAAATTGAATCATTTTGTAATTTATTTTACTTTAAATTGCATTTTGCATAATAAATTATATAAATACCTAACATATTATCATAATAAAAATGATATAAATTAACATAAATTTATTTTGTCTTTTAATACAAAGAACAAAGAATATTTAAACAAAATAATTATAGTAAAACTAAAATTAGTATTCAATGAATATACAATATACAAATATAAACCATGTACCTATAAATTCCATCTTGTTTTCTACATAGAACTAGACAAAGTTCCCGTCCTCCGGACGGGGGGCAGCTGACGTTTGGTGTATATAAAGTGTGGTCATAAAAAAGATCCTCCCGACTTATGCAAATGATATCCTTCCTCAATAGCTTATTGCATCTAAATCATTGAATAACAATACTTATCGCATATGGAAATTTATCTGCACGTGATTCGTTTGTGATAGTTTGTTGAAGATAAATACTCATCTATTAAGTGAAAATGCGATTAAGACACGTTTGTGATGTAGTGAAAAGGTATGCAGTCAAGAATGTTGAATCAGAGGCGTGGATATACGAAAATGTTAGTGATTTGTTACTTGTTAAAAATGTTTTTTGACTACCATTGTGTTCTTTAAACCTTAACGATCTCGTTTGGTTTTTTTTTATTGAATGGTAAATCAGCTTACATGAGTACAACAACTACATTATCTTCTACTCCTCAAGATAGTGTCAGTTTTTACATACATTATGATCTTTGTGTTAATACTACATCATACCCTGCACACAAAACCATTTAATTTGTTAAAATAAACATAAAAGAAAATGTGTAGCCAAAATAATTAATCATAACTTGCTATTTCTTGTCTTAAAAAAGATGCAGCAACACGAAAAGTCGTTACTGCTGCAGCTTATCAAGCACACACAATAAGTGGGACAATGGATTTCAAGTTGAGGAGCAAGCTTCTTATCACAATCTTCTTAGGTTTCACCCTCCATTTGCTGAGCTGATTATCTCTGATAATTCAAACTTGCACTTGCCTTTCTCTTCATCTGTGACACCTATCACAATTAAAATGATTAAAAAATTAAGCAAGCCACCACCCTAATTTTGAATTTTAAACATTAGCTAGCATTTCCCCCTAAAAAAACTACACAAATCACCCCCAAATGGTCACTAATTTTAAAGGATGTTCAATCAGACAAATAGAAACATTACTGTATTCCTAGTTTGGTTGAAATTACTAAAAAGTGTAACGAATTTTGGGCTATGCTAATGGAAAACCTACTCCGTTCGAAGGATTATTGGGATGTCGTCGAGAAAGGGATACCATCGTTGCCGGAGAATGCAACGGCGAAGCATCACAAGGCGGTCACCGACGGGAAATTGAAGGATCTTAAGGCAAAGAACTACCTGTTCCAAGCCTTAGATCGGAGCATTCTTGAGACGATTATCAAGATTGATACATCGAAGAACATTTGGGATTCGCTGAAACTCAAATACCAGGGGTCAACGAAGGTGAAAAGGGCTCAATTGCAAGCCCTAAAGAAGGAATTTTAAGTCCTTGGAATGAACGAAGGGGAAAGCGTCAATGACTACGTTTTAAGAATCCTCACCATCGCGAATAAGATGAAATCTCATGGTGCAAAATTGACGGAATCTGACATCGTCGACAAGATTTTGAGATCGTTAACACAGAAGTGGAACTATGTTGCTTGCTCAATTGAGCAAAGCAACGACGTTGAGAACATGTCTATCGACGCCCTCCAAAGTAGTTTGATTGTGGAAGAACAGAGAATGAAGGGACCAAAAGAAGAATAGAAAGCCTAAAGGTCTCTGAAACTGCAAGAAATGGTGGAAGGGGACGAGGACGTGGTGCTGGTAGAGGAAGAGGAAGGCAAGCTTTAAAGGATCACCTTGAGTTTTATAGATGCCAAAAGATGGGGCATTATCAAAGTGAGTGCCCCAATCTTGATAGTAAAGATGCCAAGCAAGCCAATTATGCTGGGTTTGATGAAGATGAAGAAATTCTTCTCATGGCGTATGAAGAGGTGAAACGGGAAATCAAGAGTCAGTGGTTTTTAGACTCCGGTTGCAGCAACCATATGTGTGGAGTCAAAGAATGGTTTAGTGATCTTGATGAGACATTTAGGGAAACTGTGAAGCTAGGCAACAACATGAAACTTATTGTGATGGGTAAAGGCAATATCAGAATCAAGATTGAAGGGAAGGTTCAATGCATCATTGGTGTGTACTATATTCCTAAATTAAAAAACAACTTGATCAGTATTGGGCAACTTCAACAAAGGGGTCTCAGAGTAGTGTTTGAGGACGATTACTGCAGGGTGTATCACAAGCAACAAGGTCTAATCATTTCCTCAAAGATGTCTTCAAACAAAGTGTTCACTATAATGGCAGATCCTATTGCTCCAACATGCCTTCAAACTGTGAGTGAAGATCATCAGTGTTGTGGCATAGGAGGTTCGGGGCACCTGAGCTATGGAAGGTTGCAGCTTCTTCATCAGAAAGGAATGGTGAGAGGGCTTCCTAGTGTCAAGGAACCAAAAGTTAAAAAGTTGATACAATGTTCCTATTTTACCCTCATTTATCTTGATGCTTTTATTGGAATCCGAAAAAGTTTTGGTAAGAGTAAAAGTAGAGTTGTAAGTAAGGGTAAATTTGGTATGTTGAGTGAAAAAAACTTTGACTTGCTTATAATTAGTAACAAGAAAAAGTGGGTATATTTGCTTATATTTGAAAACGGAGGGAGTAACTGGCAAACAACAATTATGCTTTAGCTAAGTATTAATAGACTAAGCATGTGAGCTTTCTCTAAACACAATTCGAATTTTGGGTCTTTTTTCTTGCTCTAAATATTCTATGTTTGGCTTCAAAGGTTACCATTTAGGCTGCCTTATCCATTCTCAAACGTGATTCCTAATAACAATGCACTTTGCCCCATGATTTTCACCTAATCATGGGCAAATCGCCTCATTTGGGATTTTAGATAAGCCTAATTTTTAGGTATGGCAACGAAATTTGTACCTGCGGGTACCCACCCAACCCTGCCCCGAGTTTGATGGGGAAACCCGCTTTGACCGGGGGCGGGGCGGAGTTTGGGGATGTCCTGAACTCGCTCAACAAAACATTAACTGTACCTTAATTTGTTTGTAACAAGTTAAAAATAACCAAGATTAAGAACGGAGGGAGTGTTACTAAGCTCATATCAACTCAGCTGTTTGTTGTATTTGGCTAATACTTGAATATTTTTTAGTATAAGCACTTACAAAAAAAATTAATAAATATTTGTATAACTTAAAAACAAACTTGTGGAATGTACAAGGCTAATCCCAATACATACCCACACTATTTGTGGTCTAGAAATTAGATTTCGAAATGCTTGTGTGTCTTTGACATCTTCAACATGAACTTATAGGTATTTTAGTTTTCCTCTAAGATGCTTTATGTAGACTTGTTGCTAAACGTGTAAGAATATTTTTCACATCTCTTTGAAATTTTTAAAAACTCCAATAACTGTTGAGAATTTGAGTCCAAGTGGTTAGTGTCATGTTAGTTAGGAATGAACTAAATGAATGATGTATAAAAGAAGGGACCCATATACTTAATTCCTTAAGTCCTATCTAGCTCGTTGTTGCTTCGGATGCTTCCCCAGGCTCCTCAACAATAACAACGTCGAAGACTCGTAGTTCTAAGAACAAATGTACCTTATCAGAAGTAGTAATAATAGGAACTTTGAGTAAAATTAAATTCTTATAATTTTTCTAAGTGAATTGAATTTAAATGTAAAGAAAGCATAAAGAGTAAGGAGTTGAATATAATGGAAGATCATAACTAGTGTTTGATTAGTGAAGTTAGTTTTACCCTCTTTTACTTTATCCAACCACTAACTAATTGTAATATCGTTGATCAATTAATTATTATTTTTGGTTATTAACTTGCATACATTGAGTGATCAAGCCAAACATGTAACTAAGAGCAATATTTAGACTCAGATTTCACTCCAAGGTCTCCAGTTCGAATTTTGGATGTGACAAAAACTCTGTTGGTCAGTCAGATTTCTCAACGTAGATTAGTGATCAGCAAATCCGGTGAAAATTGTGCACTAATGATATCGTAAAACAAAAAGAAAGGAATTTTCGAATGCAGGGGAACATAACACCAATGTTGTTGTCTTGAAGCAAGACCATTTATTACACACCATAATTCTCTTGAAAGGGACGTATTTATATCTGAGAATTGCAACTAATAATTAGAATGTTGTCCTTTTCTTTAGAGGAGAATTTCATTTATTTTGGCCGCAAACTCTTTGAAAAACAGTTCTCTGATGTGGCATTGGGAATTTGCTGGGATCGATTTCAATGAATTGGCAAATGATCTTGAGGTTGCAAAGCAATTTACTATGGGAGTCTGGGTACCCACCCTTGGAAAGAACCTTGAAAACAAAGATAAAGCTTCCATTGAAGCATGCCAATCCGATTGATCCAAAAACCACCATAAAATATAATCAGCTAGAAACATTCATTTACAATGTTTTAATAGTCGATGAAGGTGATATTTGTTGTAATCGATTTGTTTTGCCCATTGTTTTCATCACAGTGGTCAAATTATCTAATCCATTCAGGCTATCATTCCTGGATTTTCATCATCATCATTATCCTCTACTCTTGTGTTGGCATTATAATTTAGATTTACTGAGTGACACTTGAAATGCTTTTGCAATCTTGCTGCTGCTTTTTATTAGTAGTAATTCATCCTAGTTACTGTGAAGTATTTTGCATTGTATAATAACTGACATGTCACACTGTGGTGACTGGTCATATAGATTACAAGTTATCCACTTTATATACTCTGTAATAGTCAAATAGTCAAGTTTTGAATGTAATAAAATTTCATTTTTCAGAATTCTGTTATTTGCATAACTGTTTCTCTCTTGAGTGTGAGAGAAAGTGATCTGAGATCCAACAGAATTGGCCTCAGAGCTCGGTGATCCTTGACGACGCGGTGATCTACGGCGGCGATGGCAACCAACAGCGGCAACAATGGACAGTTCCCGGCAAAATTACCTATGCTTGATAACAAAAACTATGATCGTTGGATAATCCAAATGAAAGTAGTTTTTCGATATCAAGATGTGTTGGAAATTGTTCGAAATGGTGTGACAACGACGGGAACAGAAGCGGCGCAACGTGAACAACAGAAGAAAGATAGCAAGGCGTTGTTCTTGATTCATCAGTGTGTGGACACGGAAGCATTTGAGAAGATTTCACAGTATGAAACTGCAAAGGAAGCGTGGGATGCACTAGCGAAGGCGTACTCTGGCGATGCTTCGTTGAAGAAGGTGAAGTTGCAGACATTGCGAAGAGAGTTTGAACTACTTCAGATGGGAGAGAAGGAGTCGATTGCAGAATACTTCAATAGAATGACGATTACCACGAATCAAATGCGAACCAATGGCGAGACGTTAACCGATCAACAGAAGGTTGAAAAGGTACTCAGAACTCTAACTCCTAAATTCGATTATGTCGTTACAGCAATTGAACAATCTAAAAACCTAGAAGAGATGAAAGTTGAGGAACTTCTAGGTACTTTAGAAGCAAATGAGGCTAGGATTAGAGTAAGATCTGAGAATAAAGAGAAAGATAAGAACGTAGAGAAACCAACGGAACAAGCCTTGCAGGCTAGATTCCAGAAAGCAAAACAGAACAAGAATAGTGGTGAAAGCTCAAGTAAGAAAGCTGATTCTGGTAGTAGTGACTTTCAAAGAAGAAAAGAAGCCTGGAAGAATAGAGGACAGAAAAAGAAAGTTAATAGGAAAGAGGTACAATGCTACAATTGTGAGAAATTCGGCCATTTCGCAGATGAATGTAGGATGAAGGAGAAACAAGAGGAAGCACAGTTTGCTGATGGTAACTCTGATACGGATGAAGTAGTGCTTATGGCTGAAACAATGAATGACAGTGAACAAAGAAGTAATGTAGAGGTTGCTCTTATGGCAGATGAATTAAACCAAGGAGATAAAGAAGTGTTGTGGTATCTGGATACAGGTTGCTCTAACCACATGAGTGGGAATAGAGCTTGGTTTGTGGATCTAGATGAGTCAGTAAAGAGGTCCATCAGATTTGGAGATGACAGAGTTGTTAGAAGTGAAGGAATTGGGAGTGTCAGAATTCGTAGGAGTGATGGACGAATATGTACTATAACTGAAGTGTTGTATGTTCCATCAATGAAGAGTAATCTCATTAGCATTGGGCAACTACTTGAAAGAGACTACTCTGTTCTGATGGAAAATAGAGAACTGGTTCTGTTTGATCCATGTGGAACTGAAGTGTTGAAAGCTATGTTGAACAAGCACAGGACATTCAAAGTTGGGATGAGTGTGGTAAAAGATGAATGTTTGAGTGCTGTGACAGAAAGTGAAAGCTGGACATGGCATGAGAGGTATGGCCACTTGAATTTCAAAGATTTGAGAAGTCTTGAAAGTCAAGGTATGGTACATGGTCTACCTGAGATTAAAGTGATAGAAGAGGTGTGTGAACAGTGCTGTGAATCAAAGCTACCAAGAAGCTCTTACAAGTCAGAATTGAAGACAAAAGCATCGAGGAAGCTTGAAGCAATTCACTCAGATGTGTGTGGACCATTTGAGGTGAAAACACTTGGAGGTAATAGTTACTTTGTATCCTTTATTGATGAGTTTACAAGGAGAATGTGGGTGTATGTAATTAGTAAGAAGAGTGAAGTATTTGGTGTTTTCAAGTCATTTAAAGCAATGGTTGAAAAGGAAAGTAGCTGCAGTATTAGTAGATTAAGAACTGATGGTGGCGGGGAATACAATTCCAGTGAGTTCAAGGAACTGTGTGATAAGGAAGGGATCAGGCATGAGATCACAGCTCCATACACACCTCAAAGATAACTGAGGCTGCAGAGAAAGAAGAAACAGGACAGTCCTCAACATGGTAAGAAGTATGTTGAAGAGCAGAAAAATGCCTAATCATTTTTGGGGGGAAGCTGTAACCACTGCAGTATACATTCTTAACAGAAGCCCCACAAAAAGGCTTGCTGGAATTACTCCAGAAGAAGCTTGGACTGGTGAAAGACCAAGTGTGAAACATTTCAAGGTGTTTGGATCCTTATGCTATAGGCATGTTCCAGACCAGTTGAGGAGGAAACTTGATGACAAGGCACAGGCCATGGTATTGCTGGGGTATCACTCTACTGGAGCATATAAGTTGTATGATCCTAGGAGATCAAAGGTAGTGATTAGTAAAGATGTCAGATTTGATGAAGCTAAAGGCTGGGATTGGGGAAGTTCAAGTGAAAATAGTGAACCTGCTGAAATGATAATTGAACCTGAAGAAGTAGAGATAGAACAAGTGAATAATGATGAACATGTTCAAGAAAGACCAAGGAGAAATAAGCAATTGCCACAAAGGTTGAATGACTGTGTTGTACTCTCTGACTCTGTAATTACAGAAACTGGTGAGCTGATGGAAAATGCCTTCATGGCTGAATCTGAGCCGATTACAGTTGATGAAGCTCTTAGGAAACCTCAATGGAGACAAGCTATGATTGATGAGCTTGACTCAATAGAAAGAAATGACACTTGGAGCTTGGTAGACCTTCCTGAAGGAAGAAAGAAGATAGATGTAAAATGGGTTTTCAAGCTGAAAATGAGACCTGATGGTGAAATTGGGAGGTATAAGGCTAGATTGGTGGCAAGAGGTTTCTTACAAAGACCTGGATATGATTACATGCAGGTATTTGCTCCGGTAGCAAGAATAGAAACAATCAGAATGATTGTAGCAGTAGCTACTGCTAGAGGGTGGTCTATGTACCAACTTGATGTAAAGGCAGCCTTCTTAAATGGATATTTGGAAGAGGAGGTATATGTTAGTCAACCAGCTGGGTTTGAGGTGAAAGGAAAGGAAGAGAAAGTCTACAAATTGAGGAAGGCACTATATGGGTTGAAACAAGCTCCAAGAGCTTGGAACAAACGAATTGATAAATTCCTGCTGCAAAATCAGTTTGTGAAATGCATCAATGAACATGGAATCTACTCAAAATGTCTTTGGAAGGGATAGCCACTTGATAATATGCTTGTATGTTGACGACACATGCTCACATGTGCACTGTGAAACCGAGATGGAGAGTTTTAAGAAGTGTATGATGCATTTGAATTTGAAATGTCGGATCAAGGTGTCTTTGACTTACTTCTCGGGAATGGAATTTCACACAACCGAAAGTGGAGCATTGCTACATCAAAGAAAGTATGCAAGTGATGTATTGAAAAGATACAATATGTGGAATTGTAACTCTTCTCGCTACTCCCCGCAGATACAAACTACAAAACTAGTTCCGATGAAGATGGAAAACCGATGAGACTCTACTCAATCTGAGACAACTTATTGGATCTCTCGAGATATTTGTGCCATACTCGGCGGATATTGCTTATAGTGTGGGAATGGTAAGTAGGTACATGGAGAAACCAATGACATCTCATCTACTTGCAGCAAAACGTATTATGAGATACATTAAAGGAACACTTGATTTTGGCATCTGGTATCCAAAATGGAGTGAAGATTCTGATCTGGAATTATGTGGATTCACTGATGCTGACTGGTGTGGTGACAAAGGAGATAGAAAGAGCACGGCAGCCTATGTGTTCATGTATGGTGATGCCCCAATTGCTTGGAGCTCGAAGAAAGAGAGTGTGGTAGCCCTTTCTTCTTGTGAATCTGAGTACATAGCAGCTGCTATGGCTGCTTGTCAAGCCAAATGGTTAGATATGTTGCTGGCAGAATTGAAGTTCAGACCAAGTGGTGCAGTGAAACTGAAGATTGACAGCAAATCTGCTATTGACTTAGCAAAGTATCCAGTTGCTCATGGAAGGAGCAAACACATTGAAACAAAGTTTCATTTCTTAAGGGATCAAGTGACAAAGATGAAGCTGAAACTTGAACATTGTAACTCTGAAAGTAACACTGCAGACTTGCTCACCAAAGCATTGAAGATTAAAAGATTTGAAGACTTGAGAACAAGCATTGGATTGAAGAGCTTAACTAGTATGAATTAGGTGGCGTATTAGTAGTAATTCATCCTAGTTACTGTGAAGTATTTTGCATTGTATAATAACTGACATGTCACACTGTGGTGACTGGTCATATAGATTACAAGTTATCCACTTTATATACTCTGTAATAGTCAAATAGTCAAGTTTTGAATGTAATAAAATTTCATTTTTCAGAATTCTGTTATTTGCATAACTGTTTCTCTCTTGAGTGTGAGAGAAAGTGATCTGAGATCCAACACTTTTGAGCCACTCTAGTCTCTCGTTCCCTTGTCATATTGTCATCAGTTCTGCAAAGGTTATAAACATGTTAAAAGATAAACTCATTATGGACTTTCTAGGTTTATGATTTTAAGATTTTTATTGAATTCTAAGATTAAAATGCTATTTTTCCCCTTTTATTCCTGTAGCTAATATTTGTGAAAGAGCTGTTGTTACAAAACCCTCTATCGTTCTGCAGGATAAAAAATGCTTATAAAAACCCTTGAAATATGATTAATAAATCACACTTTCAAACTCTAATAAAAATTTATTCATCTTTCTCTTGCTTCACAATGACAATCCTGTAAATCAACTTGTATCTGTATTTGACGAAACTGAATCTAGAGAACAAAGATAAATGTTATAAGGATTTCAAATCGGTAGAAGTAGAAAATGGTAATACTGGGTTCTGGATTCAATTGTAGGAAAAAAATCAGATTGCTATTCAATTCTATCTCAATCATTATCCGTTATCGATGAGTGTTGCCCAGAGGAAATAGAGTTTTGTTGTGGTCCGATGAGTGTCATCTATGGAAGGGAGCAGGAACAAGCAAAAGAGGAGTGGAATAGACGGAAGAAGAGGTAGGGTGTGTCCTTTGGGTGGGTTTTAATCTCAGCCTTTCATTTTGATCCAATGGCTGATAATGAGCCCTCTCACTCTCACACAAGAGACTCATTTCTCACTAAATATGCTCCATATATATATATATATATATATATATTGTCTGGCATGGGCATGCAGTTATAAAATCTCAAGCAAACTCGATAATAAAGTCTGATACACATTTCCTGTTTTTGGATATTATCTTCCATACAGGTTTGACTGAGAGGTTTGAACTTTTCATTTGTCGTCGTGAACTACTAGGCAATGCTTTCTCCGAATTGACTGATCCTATAGATCAGGTAAGCTTCATAGCTTGTACTGATTTTACTGACCATAAACAAAATGGATGTGTTTGTCCTCAACTATTTCTCATCCTAAACAACTTGGGAAAAGGGAAAAGCGAAAAAGACCCTGGAAGGAGATGAACACCTTAATACACTCTTAACACAATTCACAAAGATAGATGATACATATGTAATATATAAAAGCCATTAGAGGGAGACACAACAACCCACACACCCTATAATTTTGGACAAACAGAAGTGCTCTCTGCTAACAGCACTACACCATAATACAAACACCATTATATTTATACCTACTACGCACCACTATAATATAATTATATTTAAGACTGAGTAATTTGATGGCAAACAAAAATTGTGCTTGCAGAGAGGACGCCTAGAGGATCAAATTAAACAACATGAAAAGAAGAGAGCAGCTGTCTCAACAAATGGTGATAAGAAACAAGGAATGCCTCCTGCTTCTGGAATGGTACATAATCAGTTTCCTGGTCTTTTTATAGTTGTGGAACTACCCTGTATCATATTGTAATGGAACTCAATTAAGTAAATGAACAACTACAATCAATGAGAATCTAGAAGCTGTTTGCATAGCAGTTAAACGAAAAGAAATGAAACAGTAGGAAGAAGAAGGAGTCCAGAGAGAAGGAGAGAGATATTACATCACAATATTCATCAATGCTTAGTTCTATTACCCTCCCTACTTCTTATACTCCCATTCATGTAAAGACTCTCAACAATCCTAACCGTATTGCTGCTGTGAACTTCTCCTTGTGGTCCCACTTCATTTTGGCTTTTAGTCCACGTGGCATTTCTAGCATTCAAGTTCATTACAATACCATCCCCTTTAAAAAGCAACCTTGTCCTCAAGGTTGAAGTCAAGATAGTAATGTTGATTGAGGGTAGAAATATTTCAAGTTGCCTCAAGTTAGTTGGACCTTCCTTATGGCTAAAAGAACTGCCACCCGGATCCCACTGCTTGAACTTCCAGGCCCATTTGTTATGAAAACAAGAACCATTATTTCTATTTTCCAGTAACACATTCACATCGTCGAAGTGAGTACAAGAACATCTCCATGAGTCCCCTTTTTGGAAGTGTATGAACCCTTTGGTACATGGATAATAGTGATCACCAGTAAGAATCTCAATCTTGAACAACACATTCACAATATTTCCAGACATTGAGTTTCCTGCGACATCCCTACCATTCCATCTCTATTGTAAAGCTACTTTGAAGCAAATAAATCCCATGGTGAATGAAGTATCATGTGATAAGAATCCAGTGCCAATTGAGTAATTGAATATTTCTTGAATCTTTTCAAAGGCAAGGTTCTCAATTGTGCACATGCTGAGAAAGTGGCAAGCATAACCATATGAAGCCACAACAATGGTTTGAATGTTAATGACCCTTTGTTATGAGCACCTGGATCCCCCTGTGCATCTGAGAATAAATCCTCCAAACTCACTGTCCATGCAACTATATTATTGCATGTCACATTATTGCAATCAGATAATAAAAAGTATGTGCTGCAGCATATTGCACGAGATGCCGTTAAAATGTATCCAATTTTAGTATTATGGCGATGGCTTCGTTGCATTCCAAACCCACATGACTTGCTTGCCATTGTGAGAAGGTGCCACATTTGAAGAAACTTTCATAACAAGTGACATAACAAAAGGTTCAATCTGACTATGGAAATTAAGTTTGTCCATGAAGCTGAATGAATTAATTCTTTCAAAGAAAAACGGTGAATCCCACAGTGCCCAATTATATACTAACTGAGGAATATTTTGCAATTGACCCCTTATATCTGTAGGCACTATCTTAATTATATAGAAAAAACTTAGAGTAGTCATCATAGCAATGGGCACCTTATTAATTAACTTTGGATCATGAAACATCATCACATTAGGATTCCAAACTAGCAAACCAGCCAAGTCTACAATGCTCATGGCTCGAGTCTTGTTGGACACAAGCTGCCCCATCTTGTCCCATATAATTGCAGTCAAGTGTACAAATGAAAGTATCACTATTGGCAAGCTAATGGAGTCACCTTTAAAAGCCTCAGACCTCAATTTAAAATCAGAACCATGTATCACAAAAATGTGAAATAACACTGTCTCACCTAGTAAGGTCATATAACTGATAGTGATAGATTCTTCAAATAATATGAATGAAAATCTAACAGTTGCTATGACATTGTTGCACAGTGAGTGAATTACCTTGACATGTTCGTCTTCATTAGCAATTGTCACGGCACATGACTCCAACCAGCAATGACACTTGTCAGCGGCGAACTTGGCGGAAACTACGCAATAGTCCCAATCTGGTGGCTCAGGCGGCGGTGAAGGAAAAGCTCACGCACTTAAGCAAATGAGAATGCCTCTTTTCTTTAACAACATAACACAATATATAAAGCTGCAACCAGATATCCATCTCAAGAGATCAAAAACCCAATATGTATATTGCTCATATGACATGATTTCTTTTTCATCCAATGTTTCAGTTCTTATAAACCCCACAAGCAACCAATCAGACCGAATCATTGTCACCTTATGCAAGTCATTCACTTCCTTATATTCAAGAGTCATATCATACAAAAGGAAAACCACATTGAATGACGAACGTTCAGTAGGAAAACAAGGAAACATGGTGCTTCAGGATACATGGGATGCAGTTTCAGCTCTCAGACAACAATTTCAATGCAATTATCTATGCTGACAAGTGAGAAGTTCCAATTTTTACTTAGATCCATGTCATCAAGCACGTGATGGGAATCAGTTAAGGTCCTTGTGCTAGTAGTAGATTCAATTGTTTTCCTTATTCTATGCACTAAAATTCCAGTAGCGCCAAGGATAGGGATCATAATAATACCTGCGATTGGTGCAAGAAAATAATCAAATGCGGTAACCTTTCCAAACACTAGTGGTCCAGGGTCATATGGCTGGTTGTGTAGGAGCGACACATCCACCCTTGTCACCACGTCTCGACACTGGGGTGGGAAATCGGTCTTTAGCACTCTGTTTCTTAGAGGCATTTCATCGAACACAGAATGTGCATCGTATAAGGTCTTGAAGTGGCGGATTGATTGCTTTCTTGCTTGTAGGAAAGCGTTAGAAAGAAGCGATGTTGTGCGTCCAACGGAACCGAAATTGGTCGGTGACAAAATCGAATCTGAAATCGCCTCATTACACGTTGCGGTTGTGATTGTAATTCGTGTCCTCTTCTTCCTTGTCTTGCCGCGGAGCGTCGACTGAACCGATAACATAATCGACAACCGCATTGGTATTGAGATCATCAATGCAAGAAGGTGTCACTACAGATGTTACCGATTACGAGCGTTACCATCGGGAGAGTTCGCGGCACCATTGGAAGAGCTCCACACACATTTTTTGTTCTTCGACGTATGGCTTCAATTGCGGCCATAATTCGCATCCATCATCTCGTTCATACGTTCGTCCCTTTTGTTCCATCGATCTAACCATTCTTGCTCTACCATGGTGACAATGAAAGCACCAATGTAATGGAACTCAATTAAGTAAATGAACAACTACAATCAATGAGAATCTAGAAGCTGTTTGCATAGCGCTTAAGCGAAAAGAAATGGCTTGAAGAGGGGAAGAAGAAGGAGTCGAGAGAGAAGGAGAGATATTACATCACAATATTCATCAATGCTTAGTTCTATTACCCTCCCTACTTCTTATACTCCCATTCATGTAAAGACTCTCAACAATCCTAACCGTAGTATTCTTTGCTTTGTGAACTTCTCCTTGTGGTCCCACTTCATTTTGGCTTTTAGTCCACGTGGCATTTCTAGCATTCAAGTTCATTACACATATGTTTACTAGATTTGTTCATGGTTATCCAATCCGGATACTTATCGTGTAACGGAAGACCTATTTTCTAAATCGTGTATCGTAAGTAAGATACATGATCAAAAACATATATAACTTTTTTAAGTAAAACTAGTAACATAAGTAAAAAAACACATGAACATCAAAATAAATCTAGTCAATAAACATAACATGTATTTGATTCAACCCCTATAAAAACAAGGCCGAAAGTTTTAAAAAATCTCATTTCATAGTGTGTTCGGTTTGTTTCTAAGTCAATCTAACATGGGGGATTTAGAAAGATTGCTTTTGGCTTATTATATATCACTAAAGGTAAATTTCCAAAGAAAACCACTTGAGCAGACATTTTAGCAATGCAAATTCATATCGTAAGATTCAACTAAATTCATGAATCGTAAGATACAACAGAGTGTATCGGGATTCATGATAGGATATAGGGGCATAAAAGATACACACTAAGATACATATCGTTTTTTGTTTGATTTCATATCGAATCAGGATACGAATCGTATGTATCCTAAGGTACTGATAACCATGGATTTGTTTATATCATTGCCTCCAATTGAATGTGCATTATGTCCAATTCTTGTTTTAAAATGAACTGAAATATTAGTGACGAAAGGGTTGCGAGTCTTATGGGAGAGTTTTATAATGAGAGGATGAGATGAGTAAGTCTTAACCATATAACCATAAATGGATGGTCATGATTAAAAGTTTAGTAAACACATGGCCACTTAAAAAAGTCACATGGCTTTTTGTTCTAATCTTAATCATTCATGATTTGACCTATAGTTACGATTTATCCTCTCCTCCTTTAATTTTAAATCTCCTCTTATGGTGTTTGTAAATTAATGTTTTCACTTTTCAGTATTATGGTTAGGGCTGGACAAACGGTCGGTTTGTCCGGTTTCGGGTTGAAAAATGTGAATCCAAACTAAACCGAGAAAGAATATACCTCACCCATCACCGACCATTCAGGATGACGGTTTGAGCGGTTGTGGGTTGTTCGGTTTGGCGTCGGGTTGGGTGGGTTAACACGGTTAAAAAATCAAAGTAACAGATCTGTAACAGATATGAGTTTAGTTTGGATCTAGAACAGATCTGTAACAGATCAAAAGAAAAATCCCAAAAATTGATGGATCTAGAAGAAGGAAGCATCAAACTTTTGACAAAATTGATGGATCTAGAAGAAGGAAGCATCAAAACAGATCTGTAACAGATCTGAAGAAATGAACATCGTTGCTCCGTTGTTGTTGCGTGTTGTTGCCGTTGAGAGATATGTTGAAACTTGAGGAAGATTGAGATGTAGAGACTTGAGATGGAGGGTAGAGGAGAGGCGACAGGTAGAGGAAGTGTGAAAAAATCAGGGACAGTTAGGAAGATGATGCAGTGACATTGGAGGAGAAGGGAGATTGGAGATGTTGAATCAGGGAAGTAAACACTATATTTACGGACGGGTTCGGCTTCAAGCGGATTACTAAAATTCAATCCGCACCCGGCCGCAGCTAACCACTTGGATCCATATAGGGAACCCGTGAATCTGCAAAACCGTTTGTAACCATTCCATCGGTCTGGGCTCTCACGGACTGGGCGGGTGGCGGTCGGTTTTTTCCGTTTGTCCAGCCCTAATTATGGTGTTGATCTGTGTTGAATTATTTATTCTGCAAACAGTGGAATCACATGGTATTTTTATTTTTGCTGCTTTATAACTCATTTACTAAGAGGATATTCTTTCCAGGGACTTGGAATCGACAGGCTCGTGATGCTTTTGACAAATTCCCCTAGCATTCGAGATGTGATTGCCTTCCCAGTACTCGAGGTCCAGCAATAGGGACGGTTTTGTTATTTTAGCAGTTCAGTTTAAGTTATGTAACAGAGTAATAGTGCTCTCGATCATCACTATTTATTCTTTGGCTGTTATTTTTCGTACCCCCCTAATCCCCTACGACACCCCCATATTATACGTTTTGGACAAAAATACCCCTAGGAATATATAAAATTTCGGAATTACCTGAGTGAATTGGTAATTGGGAAGAAGATAAAATGATTTTGGATTTGCAAAAATTGAGGTAATTCGGTTCAAATATGAACCGGAATTACCTCAATTTTTGGTAATTCCGAAATCTTTTATCTCCTTAGGAATTACCTAGTTTTGAAGGTATTTCCAAAAAAATTATTTAATTAAAACCAATTAAAATTAATTAAAGACGCGTTTTTGATCACTTAAACGATACAATACATGAAATTGATGAAAAAAATAACATAACGCAACAACAAGCGAAATAAAAACACGGTACAAACTAGTGAGAAGGTGGTTGAGACGCGTCGAGGATCAAAGAACGGCCCTTACGGTTTTCGACATATCTGGTTGAATAGGACTCGCATCCGAAATATGTCAAAAGTGTCCATCATCACTCGAACGTCATCGTTGTTCTTCACATCCATGGTGGACCATCGAACACGATTATTATCGCCGTAGTCGGGTAGCGATAAATGATCGGGTGACTTCTCGCGTCATCACCTCCATTTGCACCTTCGTTGTTATTTTTTTTTTTTCAGAGCTTCAAAGGTGATGTCGTCCTTAAGCCTGCATAAAATGGGGTTTGGACTCTCGAAATAGACACCATTTTCTCTGTTTGTTATTGTGCCACGATGGTGAAGGCGGTGAGAGTGAGAATCACGAGAGTATTGTGTATTCAGAGTATCCATGAGAGTGTTGTGTGTGTGTGAAATAAGTGAAATGGAAGGGTGTATTTATAGGGAAAAATGAAACCCTTGAATGAATTTCCAGATTGATGAAAAGTGGTCGGCAAAATCTGGACCCTTTAAAGTGTTGGGAAAATCTAGATCGTTAAAAGTTGTCGGCAAGATCTAGGCCGTTAATTAGTAATGAAATAAAAAAATGTTTTATTACTTGAAAAAAATGACTTTTTACCTATGTTCTGGTCAATTTTTACCATGCGTAATTTTTTTTAAATTTTTTTAAAAAATTACAAACTTGTAGAAAAAGTATAATACTACGATATTGAGAACAATAAACACAATGACTCCGTTCGCTTTCCCAGTATCTCTAACCCAACGTGTCATTGCATCACGAGTGGGAAATATCTCAGATGTAGTAAAGGCACCGGTTAAATCCGTAATAACCATCTATTTAAAAAAAATTAAAATGTTAAAAAAAAAAAAAATTCGGAAATACCTTTTTAAAAGGTATTTCCGGTTCACATTTTGTGAACCGGAATTACCTCTGAAAAAGGTATTTCCAAAAATAATTTAATTTAAAAATACAAAATTTCGGAATTACCTTTTCTGGAGATAATTCCGGTTCAAAAATTGTGAACCGGAAATACCAATTTTCTGCGCTAATTCCGGAAATATCACCTCCAAAATTTCGGAAATACCTCTTTTTTTTGCTAATTCCGGAAAAAAATTTTTTATGTAGGGCCGGTTCGTTTTTATTTTAAATGCCAGGGGCATTTTAGGCATTTTGGTACTTATGGGGGTGTCGTAGGGGATTAGGGGGGTACGAAAAATAACAGCCTTATTCTTTTTTTCTTTTTTGATGAATACTATTTATTCTTTCTAATATCATTGTTTAGTCGCCTAAGTTATTTGTTACATTTTTGTTAGAGATGAAAGAATGAATTATTGTATACCTCATGGAATCCTATAGCATTCGTTTGACGTCCTTCACTCAACAATGATGCTTGAGACAAGAATTATGCGGTACATATGGAAAACAAATTGCATAGGAAACAAATCATAGAATGTCAAAAGGTAGACTCAACTTAGATCAATAATTTAGATCAAGGACAAAGAATAAATTCTCACCTAAATTCTAATCTGAACAGATGCCATTCTATATTCTTCGGGAGAGTACTATATAAGATATATTCTGTAAGCTTAATCAGCCAACATACCGGAAGAAGACGCTTCTTTAGAGTTTGTCAAACAAAGGAGATTCAAGACATCAGCATGGTTTCGGATGTAGCTTGGACATTTGGAGAGGAAGTTGTATGCTTCTTCATGCCTTCTTTTCTTTAAAAAGGCTTCCAACATTCTGAGATATACAGATGTAGATGGAAACCTCTTTGAAGTCATTGCCTTGAGAAACAGAACAGCATCATCACCAGTTCCATACCATGATACGTGTTCAATAAAGGAGTGCATCCATGGTTTCTCTTTCTCAGCATCAATAAAAGGAGGGAATCCATGGTTTCTCATTAAACCCAAAATATTCAAGGCTTCTGGAAACCCTTTCTGTTTCAATAACTTGGCTACCAGAAACTTGTAAGTAGAATGTTGGGGCTTTAACCCTTTTTCCTTCACCAATTGACAAAGAATCTTGGATGCATCTACTGCTCTATCCCTGTTGCAATAAGAAATGATTAACCAATCAAAAGCGAAGCCTGCAGATGCCACCCCCTCTATCTCAACCATCTCTTTAAAAGCATCAAAAGCAAAAGTCTTATCTGGGTCGTTACCACAACAGAGCCCACAAACTAAATGTTGGCGAGTCCAGAGATCTAAACTAGACCCAGATGCTTCAATTCTACTCACAAACTCATCAACCTCTTCCTTGTTACCAAGTAAAAATGCAATTACACGTTGCAATTTACGCTGAAATTTAGGACTGGGAAGATACCCACAATCCTGCATTTCTTTCATGATGTTATTCCACTCCTCCACCCTTCGATGAAAGTAAGAAGACCCCCAGACAGCAAGAGCCATGGAATCTGTCAGTGCATTTCCACTTCCGGTAAAAACCTTCAACACCCTTGAAAACAATTCAATATCCAACTCATCCTTAGAGGAAACAATCTTTCTCAACAGAAATTTGCAGCAAGAAGGCTTATTTCCACCCTCCACAGAAAACTGATAAAGCTCAACAGCATCCTTAATCAATTTCTTCTTACAAAACTTATTATAAGAAACAACCTTTCTCAACAAATAGGTACAGCAAGCCAGAGAAGGCTTATTTGCACCCTCCATAGCAAAATGATAAAGCTCAACAGCATCCTTAATCATTTCCCTCTCACAAAACCTCTTAAAAATCTTAACAAATGTCTCAAACTCCATCTCAAAACCAGCACTCCTCATATCACCAACACGCTTCCAAAACAGATCAATCGAATCCTCCCTTCCAAGCACCCTTGCCATAGCATTATAGGTGCAACCATCATGCTTAAACATCCCACTCTTCTCTACCCACCTGAAAAATATCAGAGCCTTATTCGGTTCGGTATCTAAATTCTCCAAAACCAACTTAACCACTTCACTAGTAAACCCAAAATTCAAATCCCTAATTTGCTTCTCAACATCGTGACTCCACACATTGTGCTTCACAATACTACACAAACTAGAACAATTCGTTTTAACCGTATTTTTATCAAACAAATTGTTCAACTTCACAACATCACCATCCATTCCCCTCTTTCTAAAACACTCCAACACTCTCTTCCTCACTCCTTTAGAAACACCATAACCTTTCTTCTTCATTACTCCAACCAATTCCCAAAACTCATCGACGATGCCGTTTGCTCCCAAAACGCGCAGCATCGCGTTGTAGGATTTGGAGCTCAACCTTTGGGGTGATTTTCGGAGATCCATTGGAAGAACCTCCGGGCTACATTGGGATCAGAATCAAGCTTCCACAAGACGTCGTTTAAAGCATCGTGATTTATCGAAAAATTATTCGATTGGAGAAGTTTATTGACATCGCCGAGCTCTCGGGACTCGGAGAATACATTGGCGATGATAGCGAGATCGGAATCGGATTGTGTGAGAATGGACTCGGAAGTGAAACTACGGAAGGTGGGATAATTATAATTAGTGGTGAAGCGAGAGGGAATGGAAGAGAAAGAGGGAAGTACCTGAGAGTGGTTGTGAATGCTTTTGTGAGCGCGAAGTAGAAGATGAACAACACGCCATTGATTTCTCATTGCTACAAACGGCGAATCAAGGGATTGTGATTTTTCAAATTAAAACCGAAAGCTGCATTGAGAGATTTCGAGTGAGAGAGGAAGGAAGAGAAAGCTAGAGAAACGGAAACTAGGGTTTTAGCGGGACTTGGATTTTGGTCACTTTTTTTTTGGGTTTTAATCTTTGTACCCCTCCCTTAGACCTTATACCCCCCTTTTGTGCCAAACTTCCAACTTTGCCCTTACTAAAAAACAAAAAACGTTCCAACTCTGGGAAAGTTTACGGAAACATCTCCTATTGATATTTTCGTAGTCAATTCTGGGAAAAAATTCTTGCATTTTTTACGGAATCATCTCCTATTGATGTTTCCGGAGTCAAATTTTGGATGAATTTCTGGGCATCTGTACGGAATCATCTTGCGTAGATGTTTCCGGAGTGTAAAAATGACTACGGAATCATCTCCTATTTATGTTTTCGTAGTCAGTTTTTACAGTGTGCTTATTAGTTATTTTTCCAGTGCTCATCCAAAAACTCAACTTCTCTCTCCTTGAATGCTTAATGTAACTTGTGACATTATTATTGTTCTATAATTTCGTCTTTGTAAAATTATGCATCTTTTGATTATTCCAAACAATCCACCTGTCTTGTTTTGCTTCAAATTTCTGGTTAGATTTTTTTGACGCAAACAAAAAAACTAAGTAAGCTACACCACCACCTTCGATCTTAATCAACAATGGCTTAAAGAGAAGAAGCTGTGAACAGTTAATAGTAACAGGTAATGAGTTTTTGAGATTTGGATAGTAACATCTGTATTGTCTTTGAGATCTGTATTGTGAACAGTTAAAGAGAAGAAGCTGTGAACAGTTAATAGTAACATCTGTGAGTGTTTGAGCAACTGTTGATAGAACAAGTAAAAGAATAAGAAGACTACGGATTTATCTTCTAAGATAAATCCGTATGAATTAAAATAAATAACTCCGGATTTATGCTAACAACATAAATCCGTAGTGTTAATTTAACACTACGGATTTATGTTGTTAGCATAAATCCGGGAACAACTCAAACATTTTTATCCGGAAACATTCAAATAATATAAATCCGAAATTTTTTAAAAAAAAAGACTACGGATTTACCTTCTTGGTGATGATTTCGGGAAGTTTGCGAAAATGACAAGGGTATTTTGGTATTAAACCATATTATGGGGGTATGGGGGCCAAGGAGGGGGGTACGAAAATTAAAACCCTTTTTTTTTGGTCAACTGTTTTTTCATTTTTAGCAGGACCTGCGAATCAAGTTTGGAGGTGCTACCTGCAGTACCTTTTTCTTCTACCACCATCCCTCTCCCTTTTTTCTTTCAATAAATAACCCTCCTTTGGTCTCCCTCTCAATTACAATTGAGCAAAATACAACACTAATCCATTGTTTAAGCTAGCCCCAAATTTTTGTTAAAACAATCTTTCACGAATTACCACCTATATAGCAATGGGCACCCTTTAGGCCGGACATTATAGTGTTTGTACCAAAGCCCACACATGCATGTATAGTAATTTTAGTGCATGTCTCCATACCTCTAGAAGTGTTTGTATCACACTCAATATATATAGGGGGTGTTTCAAGTGAGAGGAGTTTTTGTATGAGAGTTTGAGAGGAGTAAATCTAAACCGTATAACAATACATGACTGGTTGTGTTAAAAGGTGCGTAGTTATTACATTGATTTTTTTAAAATCTCAACCGCTCGTGATTTGATCTATGACCATGATTGATTCCTCTCTCCCTCTCATTATAAAATTGCGTTCATAAAACTCTCTCTCTCTCTCTATTGAATATATATATATACACGTGGGTGCGAGCTAGTGGAGTTGGGCACCATAGTGTCCCTACTATAGCCCGCAAACATCTTGGCGAGTAATTGCCCGCCGATCATGAACTCATGGGTGATTTTTGCAAGTACCCAATAGGTATGAGCCAACACTAAAATCCCGACTAATAACTAACAACTTACAACTATATGGCTATAAATATAATAGAATATCATATGGCTTTACATTATCGCTAACTAACTAATAAATGATCCCTTTTTGTCATAAAAAAATAACTAATAAATGATCCCTCAAGATTACATAAAAAGTTATTAAACTCAATATATTATTCATGAAGAGTAACATAACTTGCACTTGTATTATTTTTGCCTTTTTTTTTTGTGACTAAATTATTTTGCCTTCTTTAGATGTTAATATTGTTTATGTCACTAATGGGAAAATACAAAGCCCTAAAACAATGAGATTCAATCAGAAGCTTTTTTATTTTTATTGGAACATGACATTTGGATGAGGGTAGATAAGGAAAGCTTGGAACAAAAAGTGGGATTTAGAAGTAGTTCTAAGGTAAGAAAAGCATGTTTATTGTCCTCAAAATAATTCATTGATTAATATTTAATGTTCTTCTTATTGCTACACAACAGAATAGAAGCTAAGAAAATAACACATTGCAGTAGTGAAATGGAACCACACATGACTCAGAATGTAGAAACTCAAAATTCAGCTCCAAAAAGGTCAGTATTTAGTAACCTTCATATGATGAAATTTTTCAACAAAGTAATTAGATTTCATGTGTAAAATTCAATAACATTTTTTTTAATTTGATTTGTTGTTAAGGTTAGTGGGTAAGGTAGCAGTTATAACAGGTGGTGCAAGAGGAATAGGTGCTACAACAGCTAAATTATTTGCAGAAAATGGAGCACATGTTGTGATTGCTGATTTGCTTGATGATCAAGGAACCACACTAGCTGAATTAATTAATGGTCTATACATACACTGTGATGTATCTAAAGAATCTGATATAGAATCAGCCATTAACCTAGCAATGTCATGGAAAGGCCATCTAGACATAATGTTCAACAATGCTGGAATTCCAGGTTTTGAAGAAAGAAGCATAACAACAATTGATATGGAAAAACTAAAACACTTACTTTCCATTAACCTTTTTGGAACCATACATGGAATTAAACATGCATCAAAAGCAATGATTAAAGGTCAAAAAGGAGGTTCAATTATATGTACTTCAAGTGCAGCTGCTATAATGGGAGGTTTAGGTTCACATGCTTATACTATGTCAAAAGCAGCTATGGATGGTTTAATGAGAAGTGCTGCTGTTGAATTAGGAGTGCATTCGATTCGCGTTAATTGTATTTCTCCACTTGGTGTTCCTTCTGAGATGCTTTTAAGTGCTTTTAGAAATTTTTTGAATGTTGATGTTGTTACACCTGAAGAATTGAATGAATGTGTTGGGAAGAATGCTAGTTTACTTAAGGGAAAAGGTGGAACCACAGAAGATGTTGCATTTGCTGCTTTGTTTTTGGCTAGTGATGAATCTGGTTTTATAACAGCTCATAATCTTCCTGTTGATGGAGGATACACATCTGCTGATACTAGAATGAGTTTTATTTACCAAGACCCCAAATGAACAGAGAAAATAACAGTGCTAGCTCAGTGGAAAGAGTTGGCCTTGTTTCTTCAAGGTGCTGAGTTCAAATCCTCTAGGGGAGAGTTGTAAAATGGTCATTAGTGCAACTTTGATTAATAAAATTTTCCCTTCCCAATTTTTTTTTAAAAAAGAGAGAAAATAACAATCAAGTAATCTAGTTGTTATGAGTTTGCAAATTGTAATATTCAATGGTCAAGAATAAGTTCTTTTGTAGTTTTATTTTATAAGTCTAATCAATGTTTTAAATCACATGGTCGAGTCGTGATCCTTGATATTATGAAGAATTGCAGTTAAATGTGTTTGATACAACTTTAACGGTTGTCACTAAGAGATAAAATAATCATGATGTTGTGGCCCAGATCGCAGTTGCAAACCTTTTATTTAAATCATTGACTCCAACAACTTTGGCTAGTAATCAAAACGCGCTAAACTTTAGATATTCGATTTTCATTTGTGTTTTCTTTTGTTTTTTGAACAATGATTGATATTTTAGTCTTTAGGAGGGTTTGGCCATTGTCATAGGGCATTCCTAGCTAAAAATAATTAATCAAATGATAAGAATATGAAAGTATTATACTATTTCTAAGATATAATTGATAAATGAATCTAGGGAGAACTACATTACAAAGTTCTCTCACTGAAACAATAGTTATTCACAAGACTCCTCTTTAAAGGGAGCAACACACAAAACCAAACCAAAATTAGAACATCATTGTATAGTGGATACAAAATGATGCCCTACAAACAAAAAGGAAAAAAAAAAGAAAAAAAAATCAATGTAACTTGATGATCATGAGCTCTTCAACATAATTAGATCACTTTTTGTTGTTCAAGCCAGTTGCATTCTTCACAGCATCAGCAGCTCCTTGTGCTGTTGCCATCACCTGCTGACCAGCCTACATAAAATAAAATAAAAAAATATTACTAATAAAGAAAATTTAGATCTAGTATAGTCCAAAATGAAACATGCATGAAATTCAAACCATAAGAAAACATTGAGTTTGATTAAATTGAAAAAGTTCTAACCCCTTGCACTGTTTCTTTAGCAGATTGAGCAGCATTTCCAGCCATGTCCATCAAGTTGTTTGTCTTTTCCTGAAAAAAAAAACAAATATTAGGGAACATTATGTAATCTTATTGCTTAAAAGAAACTTAAAAAACATATACGAATTTCTTTTTGTACGTAGACAGAGTGGCAAGTGCCGCCTGAGACTCACGGAAACAACCCGGGAGATTATATACAGCCTAACGATTTCGGCATTTGTCAGTTGAACTAGGTCTTACATATATATAAGATTTTGAGAGAAGGGTAAGGAAAAAAAAAACCTCAGTTTGGCCCTTGGCCTGTCCAGCCTGATAGCTCATCTTCTGGGAGTCCATATTTGAAATAGTAAGGAAATTAATGTAATGAAGATTAAGTTAAGGATATATAGTTTTTGAGATGATGAAGATTAATTTTTTTTTCTTGCACTCTATTGATATTTATATGTGAGTTTCACTGCATTGCTTGAGCTTTTAGCTACCACAAGTTCTTTGAGTGGTTATTGTGTTATGCTACTTTATAGGAGAGGCTGTTGACCAGAAGAGCAATGGAAGAGAAGTTATTACTATTTTAAGGTAACTTTATGTGTGGACAAATTTTGTCTTCTAAAAAATTTATATACATAGATTATAATTGGTGCAATATTTTGTTTAGACATATTCTATATATTGACTCTGTTGACACAATGGTTCATAATAAAATGTCCAAATGGGAATTGGTCCAATTTGATATTCAAGTCATCATCATATTATATATAGCTGAATGACTTGATTGAAATGGGATAAGAATTTGCTCACTTTTTTTTTTTTTAACTGCAAAGAGTAATCGCTTGAAGTACTGAGCTTCATTTAATGGGTTGACTTCTCTCACCAGATATTTTTTCATACACACCGGTCAGGGATCGAACCCTTGACCAAATGGGTAAAAAACCCGAGTATCTACCACTTGTGCTATACCATGTGGTGCACATGTCTCACTCTTGATTTACTTTCAAGAATTGGCTGTCTCACTAGCTCACAATTTAACTTTTGTGTCAAAAAAATTAGCTCAGAATATAACTGAGTAATTACTGCTTCGTTAGCCCCCGGAATATAATTTATATATGCTTCAGAGGTTAGTTGGCTATGAAACATAGACACTTTTGAGATTAGGCGTGTTTCAGTATCCAATACATGTACGACACTCGTATGACATGTGTCCAACAACTCAGACAATTGTCTCTAAAAAATATGTTTTTTAACTTCGACACATCTTAGACACTCTTCGAACACTTAAGTTCTGACACACTTCTATCAGGGTTAAATGTGTCGAAGTAGTAAAGATTAATGAAGGAGTTGAAAACGTTAAATTTGATTATATCATTTTTAGCTTTTGATATAATAAATGGAAAATGAATGTGAAATATTATCGTGTTTTGTTTAAGAACTTTTTGTTATGAAATAAATCAGTGTTTTTTTATAGCCATTAGGCAAAGACTTTACGGATTCAAAACTTAATGATTTTGTAGTTTAGCTTATAAACATGGTTAAAATGATGTACATAGTTTTTGTAACTCCACAATTTACCTAGTATAAACTACCTCAGAGATCAAATCCTTGGTATATATAGACTGTCTGGATTTAACTAGTTTGGATGTAAATGGTAATTAAGGACACTTTCAAGATAACCCATCAGCAAGAAAGCATCACACCATGCTTTAGTTTCGATTCGACGCAACCAAGTTATGCTAACTATATGCAATTGGTATGTCACGTGAGTCGTCTTCAAGATACTGTGAATTACTTGAAATGGTTTGCACATACACTCTAAGGCTATCGATCAATGATATTTTACAGAATGGTTAAGAAGTAAGTCAAATTTGTGGTCTATATTGTTGCGTAAGATGTCTTAATTACAGAACATATCTTTGATGAGAAGATGCGGCTCTTGAAAGAGTTATGACTCTTCATTGATAGATTTTAATCTCCAAGAAATGTAATGGCTATTTGAGTGAGTGTGATGAGGACTTATGTTCCGACCCTTATAAAGACGATAATAATGTTAAAATCGCTTTCTAATTGATAAGACCGTACAATTTTATGATCTCACAAGGCCTTGGCGAGTTGGATTGTTTGTAAAATCAAATTTGAGTGAGATCACAGTGAGATTGTATCCTAACACAATAAGATCGTACGAGTTTACATTCTTATTTGAGACGTTCTCATGGAATTAGAATTTTTGGTGAATATATTTGATTTCACTAGATTTATGAGTAAAGTGTTAGAATCACATGTGCTCTATGAAAAGAAATCAAGTTATAAATATGCCAAAGAATAACATGAAAAATGTGTTCAGATCTTCAATTGATTCAAACAAGGCATGTAACAATGTCTAGGGCAACCAAATCCAGCAAAATCATCCATAAGCCCTCATTTGCTTTTCTTCGAATGACTAAATATATTAAAATGAGCGAGCACTAAGGATGCTTCAACCCAACCACACAAAAGCGACAAAAAACAAAGATAAACGTGCGCCTAAACCAAAATCTAAGGGATTCACATGCCAGCCACTCATCAGTCCTCATTTGTTCACTGAATCCTTCACAGCATCAGTAACTCCTTGTGCCTTTGCCTTCATCTGCTGACTAGTCTACACAAAATAAAATTAAACATTAACTTCCGGTGAGCATATCGAAATTATACTCAAATGCCACGTGCTAACAAAAATAAATAACACTTATAGAACCTCTTGCATGGAGTCTTTAGCAGATTGAGCAGCATTGGAAGCCTTCTCCATCATCTGACTAGCCTTTTCCTATGTGACACACACAAAAAGCATGCATGGACACTTTTGATAAAAATAATTATATATGTATATACATAATTGTAAAAGAGAAGAGAGAGGAAACCTGAGTTTGACCCTTTGTCACTCCAGCATTGTAGCTCATCTTCTCAGATTCCATTTTTGGTTTTTCTAGACTGTAACTGAATGAACTAAAGATATATTAAGAACTGTTTGTTATCTTTTGAGATGCAAAATATATGCTCTGTTTATTTAGATTTATAAGCTTCTTTAAACAATGCATTGCTCGACACGTGTCTTCCCTTATTCTTGGCTATATCAGAGTTGAAATTTTCAGTGTGGTTATTCTTTCCATTCCATGGTTTCAAAGCCAAATGTCAATCATTCTGACCAAGGGAAAATGGAGTGATTCATACTTAATTCCTATATCTAAGGTCTTAGAGCAATTAGTTTAGTCTCCTCAAAATTTTGATATATATGCTATTTTGAGAATGAACATATATGTCCACAACTTATTGTCTCTATTCTTTAATTTTCAAAACTATATATGCGTATGTGAAAAGGACTTGCATTACACATAGATAGATATAGGAATGGTTTATAGTCAGAGCGGATAAAGGATCTGTTTATTTTATGAGTGATTGATCCTATAAAGTAAATTGGATATATATAGTGAAATACATTCTTACACATAGAACACAAACTGCATGTTAGGATACAGTAAAATACATACTAATACAGCTATCTTCTTGATTACTAGTTACTACAGCAGGATTCGAGCTTAATCCTCTAACCAATGTCACAACCAGTTGATGGATCAAGGGTTGTAAACTTTAATGTGTTAACGTTTCTCTCTCTTGGTTTTTAATCGAGGGTTGAGATTTCACTTCACCATAATATCACATGAGAGAATTCATTCCGGTGAGACAGTGAGAGTGAATGAAAACAATAACTTCTTTGCTTTTTCCAACCGCTAGCTACTCAGCGCACACTCCCAAACATAAAATATTTCAATTTTACCCTCACCTGTAATATGCTCCCAAATTTCCTTACGCCGTGTTTTTGACAGGTCCGGTACAAGAGCAACAAAACGGTTCGACCTAAAAGCACCGAACTATTTAAAATTTCAATCAACTGAGTTGCATCTCAAATCCAGAAAAATTAGTATTCCAAGGTATCCATCCCTCGAATAAGAGATCGATAACACGCTTCATCTGAGCTCTTACGGGCTACAGGGGCTTTACGAGTACTGTTAATGTGTTGAAATCTTTCTGTATCATTTGAGAACAGCAACCGGAGGGGAAAGTAGAAGAAAATTGAAAAAGGGAAAGTAGCCACCAAAGAGGGGAAAGTGGAAGAAAAGAAAAGTAGAGGAAGCCTTACATGTTAGATGAAAATAGCCATCAAAGGGGGAAGTAGAAGAAAATTGAAAAGTGGCAGCAACCTGTCGCATAAACATAATGTACCTAGGGATGGCAATGGGGTGGGGGCGGGAAGTACTTCCCCGCCTCCCAAATCGTCCCCGTCCCCATCTCCGTTCTCCGCCTAGGAGACATTTCCTCCCCCATCCTCATCATCCCCACGGTCCGTGCGGGGACCCCACAAATTTATTAAAATTTAGCAAAAAATAAATTAAAATATAATAAAATTAGAAAAATATATAACAAGTAGGACTAAAATTCAAAAGTTTAACATTTTAATATAAAAAATATAAATGTTAGTCTTACTTTTATATTTTAATATTTAGAAAGTATAAAAGTTAAAACAATTTAATATTTTGTTAATATTTTAAATTAAAAACACTTATAAAAAGACTAAAAAAATTAATTACTTATAACATAATATATATCTATAATAAGAATATTTATGTAATATATTTGGCATGAGAGTCACACGGGACGGAGAGTATGATCCCCATCCCCATCACTTTTTTTGTGGCGGATTTTCTCCTCATCCCCATCCCCACGGGGAAAAAATCACGCCATGAGAGATCCTCACTTGCGGGTAGAAATTGTCACCCCTAAATGTACTGACATCTTGCAACCGTACCGGTTCAGTACATTGGTGTCGCACCAATTAAAAATTCAACATGTGAGTGGTGCGCGGTGAGACATAAGACACGACACCAAACAACTGTACCAGTTCGGTACATGGGTGTTGAACACGTGAAATCCCAAAAAACAAAGGATGCATTTGGAAGTTTTTTATTCATTAGTGGTATTTTGGTCATTTCGTAGGGGTTGGGGATGTGTGGTGAGTAGGAGGGGTTGGGAAAAGCATGAGCCAAAAAATAACAAAAGATCCATGCTTTTCTTAACCCCCCTCCTACTCAGCGCACACCCCCAAACCTCAAAATTTGAGAAATACTCTCATGTGCAATGCTCATAGACGACGTATTTTCCACAGATTTGGTTGCCTCCCACCGAACCGGTTTGGCAACTGGACGTAAAATTGGAAAAAGGGGTGTGTTTTGCTCTTTTGCACGTCCGACAATGGACAGTCGAACTGATTCGGCAGTAGTCGCAGAACCTACATAATACTGCATCAGAAACTTTTGTAGCATAAAGCGATCACATGGTTCATGTGTCCCGGTTCTACAGGGCTTAAAGAACCAAAACAATTTTGAACCACAGCTTTTTTTTTGTCAAGTTAACCACAGCTTGTTTTAACATTTACTCGGTGTCCTACATAAAGCCACTACAGCCACACACAATAAGTCAAAAAAAAAACGTGCCATAATATGCTTTTTTTTGTCAATGATCACTCTATCAAGCAAAACTATTCAATGATCACTCGAAGTAAAATGTTTTTCAGGGTCAAAAACTCAAAATTGAATCGTTCCAAGACACAGTTTAACAAAAAATAGTAGTGCAGCATTATGCATCTTGTTTAATTTAACCAAAACAAACTTAAAAGACTTATTATATTATAGCATTCATTTAAAAATATAATCCAGGTACAATAGATCCTAAGTAACATAACACGATTATTACTTCGATTTCAGAACATAACTCCCAAATTTATTCAAGTAATAACACTGAACAGTAAATAAAGACATGAACGAAACATAAAAGAACAAATTATATCTCCCTCGCTTCCTCCTCATTCTCGTCCTCGCTCCAGCAGCATCTCAAAATAGACTTGGGAGATGAACATCCATCATCTCGAACAAAGGTACGGAACATAACAGCACCACCAGCTCCAAGCACTTCATTGCTCCTATCTCCACAATAGTATCCTTTAATGTCCAGTGGAAATTTGTCAAGCTTCTCACCGTGCATGTCAATGTGCAAAGCAACAGAAAACTCAGCTGGTAAGAAGCATGCTAAAACTCTTCCAACAAGTTTATTGAGAGCTATCTCTTCATAGTCATAACCCACTGCTTCAAAGCTTGCATAACTGAAACCATCTTCTGGGGTGACATGGATGGTAGATATCGCACTACCTTCTATTCCATTCATTGAATACCCACAAGGATCAAATTCAAAATCACATATGTCAGATTTGGGAAGGATCTTCCTGATTCCAGAATTTTCTGTCATCAAAGCAGCTGAAGATGTGTTTTTCTTGAAAAACACAGATGCACTTTCGTTATCTAAACCAGTCATGCAAATCTCAAGGCCATAGATGGCTTCTGATGAGCCTTTTGGCTGTGCACTAGCAGAGTAAATGTGCCAAACTTGGGACTTGTTGTCAGTATCACCCATCACATAAGCTTTGCTACCAGAACCAAGCTTGCCAAAATAGCTGTCAAGAACAGCAACTTCCTCTGAAAAGCTACGATGAGGGAATGATTGAGCCCCAGGAAAAATGAAGCTTCCACGAGTGTACCTCACTGTTTTGACAGCAAGTTCAAGAGCACCAGCAAGCTTAAGAATGGCAGGAATGGAAAGAAGCAATTTTGTAGTCCCACAGGTTTTGATTATAACTTTGTAAGGATAGACAAATAAGCTTGACTCTGAAAGAACATATGAATCAACATAATCATTCGACAATGAGGCAACAATAGTGCACTCAGCTGGTTTCAGAAACTCATCCAATTGGTCTTTAGACAATGCTCGGAGGCCTAATCCTCTAGGATCAGCGAAAACACCAGGCTCGAAAAATGATATCTCAAGTCTCTTTTCATAGCCTTCAAAACCAATAGCTGAGGTTGTCATGGCCATCTTGGCTCAAAGAAGACAAAAAACAATTCTTGGTGTGTAGAAAGGAAACAAGGGAATAAGAAAAGCAAAGAAGAGGACGACAAAAAGGAGGAGAGGAGAGGAGAGGAGAATGATAAATTGCAGTATGGAAAATCTTAGGAATCAGGATGGCTTGCGGTTGCAGTTGGAGTAAGCAGCAGATCTGAATTTTTTGATTCCACCGTGTGGTCTAACGTCTTCAATGATGTAATCTAAAGGAGCTTCGTACAAGAAGGAACTACTACTGCTGGATTTCTTTTTCCCACCTTTAGACTCCATTAGTTCATTCACACTTTCCTGTCAAAAGAATAAAGCAAAACTTCAATGAGAAAATAGAACAAATTCAACATGTAGCATGGCATAACATAGCTTATCTTCATCTTCAAAAGCATATACATCACAGAGGTAACATGATCGTACCAATTGCTTAACCAGTCGATTTAAATACATTTGACAAAGAACATGCAATCTAATCCCCACAAATTAACAATTTTCAATTTTCAGATGCAATTTTTTCATACTACTTTTTTCAATTTTCAATTGACAGGGGACCATAACGTCCCCAGAATACGGCAGTATTAACAATGTTTTCAAATAGCTTTCATACATTATACTATCCCAGTCCCTACAAATCCAGAAAACATGAAGAACGCCAATAAAAACAGCTTTTTTTCCAAAGAATCAGCTTAGATTAGTTACAATCATCAATGTAAAATTAATAAATAGAATAGATGGTGTTGATGTGATTCAACAAAAGTTATCAAAGTTTATTCTCTCTCTCTCTCTCTCATCCAATTGATGGTTCATTGAGAAATTGAAACGTATTTCTTATTCTTCCTCCAAAAACATGAACAGGAATCTATAAAATAAAAACGCACATAGAAATTGGGTACTTACAGCTGTAAACAATTCGAGACGAATTGATGCTTCTCGAAAATCCTCTTTCGTGATCAAGATTTGAATTAAACAAAACCTAAATCAATCAAAATCAAGAACAGATGAAATCATTAAAAACTGAAACTACCACAGATAAATTGAGAGTAAAACAGAAGCAAATTGTAATGCACTTACAGAAATTGAAGAAAATTGAAGAACGGAAAGGAATGCGAAGAAGATGAAGCAGAAAAAGGGTAAGCGAAGAGAGGAAATTAGGTTTCGGAAATTGGGAATTAGGTTGTTGTGAGGAACACAGATGGGAGACGGGTTTATATATAGGGGCTAAAATGAGGGTACAATTACGATAGTGTCCTCAGGCTTTCGTATCTTTTGATCTCATCTCATTGTCATTGCCACATCCTTGTCCTTCAATTCTGGTTGATCTCATCCCATCCGATCGCCACACTTCCATCAAATTCGGAACGGTTCTTATTATTAGTTCACAAAATTAGAATTCATTTCAAAAATAAAATAAATATATTTTGTTATATTAAACTTACTGAATATTACTCAAGATTAGTTGGATAAAATGGTAGGATTCTCTTTCAGATTAATAAATTAAGGTCTTGGATTCGAATCGAAGTGCTTGGAAAGATACAAATTAAAGATTAAATCTCAATCATACAAGATACTCGGTTTATACCGAAAAATCTTAAACATTTATTTTTTGAGACATTTATGAAACTACACCTAAAATTTCTCCAAGACAAAAAAAAATAATTACAAATGGCCTTATTTGGAGTAAACGGTGAGAGTTCGGTCTAGCAGACTATCGTTTTTAAATTATCTTTTCTTAAAAGGAAAATGCTGAAGGTCACGATAAAATATTCCTGGACACACACAAACCTTTATTGTGTTATGTGGTGCCTATATGACTTCTTTTTTTTGAATCCCACTGCCGATGTGTTATTTATTGGATATGTTTAACACTTTTTAAGATACTGGCAAATGTTCCGTGGGCAGTTTTCGTGGAAAACTTTCGCCGGAAATAGCATTTCTCTTTTTTTTTTTTTTTTTGAAACAAAGCATTTCTCTTCTTGAAACATATAAATACACTCACTTTTGATTAACTCGTGTTGAATCAAATTCAACTTTTCAACTCACAACTTATTGAGCGAAAATACAAGCAACTTAGAGTAAAAATAACACACTTTAATAAAATTACTTGCATCTAATGTGCTTTTGTGTTACAAAAATTATATCGATGTAGTTGTTTTTAAAATAAAAATTAAAATATTGGATCCTATTAGTATAGTTATTGTAAAAACATTTTTTGATCAAAAAATTGTAGAAACATTTTCAAACAAGAATAACCACATTGATTTCTTCTCGTTTTTATATAATTTATTTTTACAAAATGATATAAATTTTACATTTTATTAACCGGAAGTATTGCTTTTTTTTTTTACTAATTAAATAATTCAAAACTGTTAATAAGGAATTATGCAGAACCAACCAGGTGGCGGGTGCAGCGTGGGATGTGGGTAGGCGCGTATTTTGTGTGGTGAACAAGAATCAACGAAATGAATGGCCAGAATTGAGTCAGTGTCCTTTTCTTTTTCTTCTTGAAAATAGCTTTGCCGCTTTATTCTTTTTCAACGTCCTCCAGATGGCATCGCTATAGCCCCACAACACAACGAATCTTTTTGCCTCTTCTTCCTCACTACACGTACACGCCTCTAACTTTTTTTTTTTTTAGGTAACAAGCTCCATGTCAACAACTCAACATCACATGTTTCAATCTGTTCGGTTCTTCAAGAAACATGACTCAGCAAAATTGGAGAGTAGTCGTGTTTTTTTTTTTTTTGACAAACATGTGCTTTTCTTATTCACTTTAATATATATATATATATATATATATATATTTGTAACTTGTATTTATTTATTTATTTATTTTATATTTTAATTTCATCAATCTTTTTATTTTTTTATTCTAAATTTGTCTTATATATATTGCAAAAATTCATAGCAATATATATATATATATATATATATATATTTGTCACTTGTATTTATTTATTTATTTTATATTTTAATTTCATCAATCTTTTTATTTTTTTATTCTAAATTTGTCTTATATATATTGCAAAAAATCATAGCAATATAGCCTCTGATGAACGTCCATAAAAACATATTTTTCCTTAAAAATAAGATTGTGGACAAAAAAATAATTGAGTCTTTGTATATAAATAGTTTTTGTGTAGATTACTTTTGACACTCTGAATCAATAGAACACAAATTTTTACTAATTTACTTTTCTTTTCATCGCCTTTACCTTTTATACTTAGTTTAGTAGTTCAATATTCTATACAAGACGCTTTCTAAAGTAGTCTAAGAACACACATTTGAGAAACAAAATCCATTTCTCAGCGTAATCGCTTGATCAACAAGGAGATTGTTAGGAGTGCGAGCTAGCCAAAGTAACACTTAATTCGTTGAGCAAACACTAAGTTAGACGGGAAAATAATCGATTAGCTAATTGGCTAATTAAAACTGGTAAGTTAAGCACCAAATTCGCGCGACAATTATGACCATATAGATATTAATTTGAAAATTAGAAAATATTTTTAAACAAAAAATAATAGAATGGCCAAAGGGGTGTTCGCGGTGCGGTTTGGTTCGGTTTTGAGACAAAATTACATGCGGTTTGGTTTGGTTCGGTTGGCTTCCTAAAATAAAACCAAACCGAACCAAACCAAACCAAACCAATGCGGTTTGGATTGGTTCGGTTGGTTCGGTTTTTTCCAAGACAAAAATAATTTAAAAGAGTTAAAACTAACTAACAAAAAAAAGGCTAACATAAATCTTTGAGAAAAATGTACTCTGCGTAAATAAAAAACTACTCAAATATATGTAGTATATAACTCACTCTCTTTTAATTTTTTTTTCAAATAGCTAAGACAATGTTTAAAAGAATTTGAATTAAATATTTTGTTGTAATTTTTAAATATAGCATAACAATATGGATTGTTTGTAAGTGAGTCAAAGAATTAATTGGATTTGGGCTAGTAAGTGAGTGAGAGTTGGGTTGTAGTTGCATTTTGGATTAGTAAGTTAGTAAGGAAGGTTGTAATTCAACAAGCCTTAGTGTTACTTGCGGTTTGGTTTGGTTTGGTTTGGTTCGGTTTTGATATCAAAACCGCGAACCGAACTGAACCGCGCGGTGCATTGAAAAAAAGAACCGAACAAAACCTATCAAAAGCGGTTTTTTGCGGTTTTCGGTTTGGTTTGGTTCGGTTTGCGGTTTTCCTATTAGTTTGGTTCGGTTTTGAACACCCCTAGAACAAATTTTAAATTTAAATAATAATAAGTGACTTAAAATACAGTTATTTTTTTTTCATTTTCATAATGTTCATCTTCAAAGATTCTACTATTTTTCATTTTTATTGATTTTGAAAATTTATTATTTTCATTTGAATTTAAGAAATTATTTTGCAGGATCTAGTGATTTTAAGAAAAAATATTTTTTGTACAGAAAAGAATTAGTACTTTTTTCGCTAAAACGAATAAGTATACTTTTGTTTAGTTTCTTTAAAATAAACTTTAGTTAGATTTTTTTTATATATTAAAATGTGTTTCCTCTACCTTGTATTGGAGCCTTATTCTTTCACCCTAAAATTTTGTAAAGAAAAAAAATAGTATTTTCCGTACTAAATCATTTTCTCTAATATTATAGTATGCCCCCAAAGCATGTAGAATTATATATCATTTAACATCTCTACACAAAATATTCTCATAAGTTCAAAAAGAATGTAGAATTTGAGATTGTGAATTTATAATCCCGAATCTTACAAAGGTTTATTGGTCCTTGGAAGTGGTATATGGATGCATTAAGAGCACAAGAGTAAAAATACAACCCATCTTCTCCTGTTACCCCAACTCCCTGACCTTGACTTAGGCTGCTGCCATGCGGTGCCTTGGCCTTTTGACATGAGATCTCCCAAAACTACGACCTCTCCAACTTCTACAAGGGCTCGTTTGAATAAACAGCTTAATTAAGCGCTTATGGTATACATTCTTATCATATAAGTGCTTACGCATAAGTTGTTTATATTATAAAAAAAATAATGTTAAACTATTTTTTATAAGTCATAAGCTGATTTCATAAACTATCATTTGGAGACATGGAAATAAGTTTGAAAAACAACTTAGCAACATATCATGTTTGTTTAGATAAGTTCAAATAAAGTTAGATTCAAAGTACTTATGCTAGTAGTTGTAGTCTTGTCGGATATTTCGACTCCAACTTTGAGAGTTGCAAACTTCTTAAAACCAATTCAAAGTCTTTCCAAATTGGGCTCTTGTAATAGTGAATCTGAGAACTATGTGCTATCTTATGCTCATTTGACCTATTGTATTCATAACTTTCTAGTCGAACTCATTTAACCTATTGTGATTAGAATTTAGAAGCAAATTTCGCAATGATAAACACTGAATTTGTCACTATGAAAAATGAACTTTGGAGCACCCGATGCACCCTATTGTTGTTGTTGTTGTTTTCAATGGCACTATTGGTAGGCAAGTTGCATGAATATAATCAAATAAGACAATTGCACATTTCAATAACTTGAATGTGAATGGACAATTCAAGCAAAATACAGGATTCTCTAATTTGTACAAAGATTTGGCGAATCCTGTTGCCTACCGAAAAGACATTATTACATCCCATTAATTCATCATCCTCATCAATACTTAGAAGGCAGCAGTAGCAACTTTCAGCCTCCTAACCAACTCCTTCCTGTAGAACAAAAAAAACAAACACATGAATCTCAAAACAGATCAACCAAATGTTTCATTTCATCTGTCATTGTTAAAGTAATAGTTTTACCTCATAAGTTGCCTGTCAAAGCCTGAGGCAGCCAACATCCCTCTATTCTCCTCTGCCCTTCTCAAGAGGTAAGGCATAACAGTCTCTACAGGCCCAAATGGCATGTACTTGCTAACCTGAAACCCTGCATTGCTCAAACCAAAGGAAAGAGCCTCTGACATTCCTAACAGTTGTGCAAACTCAAGCTTGTGGTTCACCTTTCCAATACCCAATTCATGTGCTTTTGCAGCAGCCAGTTTTCCTACACAACATCAGTTTCACATATATAAATATCCTTGGCTATCCTGTTATTCATAATATATAAGAAAAATTTGTATATACAAATACAATACCTGATTCAACATTATGTGTTGCAAGAACAACACCACCAGGACCATTTGCAATCTTCTCAAGCATAAAATTTGAGCATTCATTGAAACACTTGTGAGTGTTCCTAATAGTGTTATGAATTGGGGATGCATACCCCAAAGAAGCAGCCAATTGTCTTTCACTAGACATATAAGCACCTCTCACCAATTTGAATCCCATTGGGATTCCCATTTTATCAGCAGCTTTTGTTGTCAACATCAACCTCTCCTTAGCATCTTTCAAATAAGTCTGAATAGTTCCATACACAATTGGATTGTCACCTTTGTTGTGCATAATAGCAGCAGAGTAAGTCATGTAATCAATAGCAGGTTGAACAGATGTATGCTCTGCATCAACCAACAAAGGGATATTTGCCTGCGCACACTTTTGGCAAAGTTCAAGGAACCTCTTATTAGCAAGTTCAAGATCAGCCTCTTCTTGTTGAGTTAAAGGTTCAGGTCTCTTCCTTGTGTGGTACAAAGGACTTGATTCAGAGAAAATTGGAAGTGAATCTTGCTTCCATGGTAAATCAAGAGAAGGGTCTTTCTTCTGCCATCTCAGCAAATCACTAACTCTTTCTAGCAGACTCATTGGACATATTGCAGTAATCTTCACAATCACATAGCTCACCTATACCACAAAAAAACAATTTTGAAACCATTATTAGTACATAACATTACATTAATAACAAACACATCACTCTTCCACATGAAACTAAAAAGCAGATAAAAATGCACCAGCAAGCAACCACATTTATTTTCCTTTATGCCCATAATTAGTGCATAGCATAGCAGTGTGCTCGATCCTTTAACTTTACCCATGCAAAAACAATAGCTAGTCGTTTGTTCCAAGCTGATAGGAGTACTCTATCAATCATCATGATTCATGAACCTTTCTCTCTCTCCTAGCTAGTAACATTAATCAACCGCACTAGATTTCATTCAAATTCCACGTCAGCAGCTTAACACTTTAGAAGAGATTCGTTTGTTTCTCCAATCCAATGCGACTGCGTCAAGATCCATTGATTTTGAATTTGATCCTCGATTCGAGTTATCGTATTCTCATTTCAATGCCATTCAATAAGGGACACGTGTCACGAACAGTTACATTTTGCGTCTCTGTTACATGAAAAATCGAAGACCAAAAAAGAAAAAAAAAAAGCAAAAAAGAAAACAGTTACATTTTGCGATAAAAAGATGAAATGAAGAAGAGATTACCGAAGAAGGTGGAAGCGATCTGCTGACATCAACGGTATGAAGGAATCCTCTGAGATTGCGATCACAAGCGTCGTTGTCATTAGCATCTTCAACACCGTAAACAAGCATGCCACGCAAACCAGCGTCGTTCAAATCAGCGATGCTACGTGCGGCGGTGGTGGCGTCTTCACCGGCACAGAAGTGATCGAAGAAAGAGGTTCTAACAGCGGTGAGTGTGATATCTCTAAGTGGATTATCTGTTTGCATGAGTTTAGATCTCATGATCCACGTGCCAAGGTCAACCATTGGTTCAATTGCGGTAGCATGAAGAACGGCGGTAGAACGGAGGAGTTTAGCGGTTGAAACGTGAGAGAAGAGTTTCTCAACGTCGTGGAAGTTAAGATCAGCGGTGGCAGCAGGAGGGAGGATAGTGGTGGTTGTTGGTAATAACGAGGATGATGACGGCGGTTGTTTCTGGTCTAGGAAACAAGGCGAAGAGAGAGAAGGGTTAAAAGGCTTAGTAGCGGTGTTATAACGGAGCTTCCTTAAAATTCTTGGAGGAATTACACGGGTGGCCATCAACGTATAAGAAATCTCTTTGATGATTAATTAATTACTTTTCTTCTTCCTCACTCTTTTTCTTCTTCTCTCTTTCTAATGGTGTTTTCTTGACCTAAAGGATGATATAATGAGATGCAAAAAATGTGCGTTTGAAGTGAATATGAGAGGTGTTTTTATAGATAAAAAAAAAAGGTAATGCAAGTTGTGATGATATTGATGAAGGAAGAAGTCAAGTGCTGATGTGTTATTAGAAGATGAGAGTAACTTAATGTGTACTCAGTATTTTTTTTTAATTATATTTAGTAAATATTTTACTATTTGTTTTCCATAAGAATAGCTGTTGATGTTGCAAATTGTGAGAGTTAGTTGGTGGAGAGAGAAAATGAAGCGCGAGTTGTGAGGAAGTGTGACTTGCAACTAAACTCATTCAATTCATTGAAGGGTCCAAAATTGAGATAGGTACAGCCGACTCATACTTGACACATACATACGTGGATACACATATTATAGTTTGAATCGTACAGCCTGTGTGAGCTGTGACTGATGACATTGTCTTGTCTTGAGTGAAATCAAATCCACGTATGAGTCGACTCTTTCTGGTACATCCCAATCCCATCAATTTAACAACTTTTCCTATTTATATTGATGGATATTTTTTTGTTAAACTTTTAGTCCAACCTCGGTTACCTGATTGAACCACGGTTTAACCGCTTTAAACTGTCAACTGATATGAGTTGAACTGTCCAAAATTAAATTTTTTATTTTTTATTTATTTTTTCTTCAATATTTAATACTTTTCTATGAGTTGAACTGTCAACTGACGAGCAAAATGACTTACTAAACATACTTGATGATGCGTTTGTAATTTTCATACATTTAGATATTACAACAATATTGATAACGCTTCACGCTTAAGAGATTAAAATAACTGTTTATCCTTAAAAAAAATTGATAGACAGTCAAAAAACAATATCAAATTGCTTTATATTAGAAGTTGTTACTAACATTTTCACCTAAAATCGTTATTATTATTTTGGTATGGACATATGGTTTATGTTGTTTCGCACCCAAAAAAAGAACTTCCAAAATATATTTTTTAAGATTAAAAAATATGTTTTTAGTTCGTATAAAATTTGACAATTTTGTTTTAGTTTCTATAAATTTTTTCATCGACTTTTGGTCCTCACAATATTTTTCGTCAACAGTTTTATTCCCTATAAAATATTAACTCATGTATATTCTTCAAATTTTTGAATGGAGATTTAAAGATACACTCGACATATTACGATAGAAGTCTATTAAAAAAAATAAGCCCGAATTTGGTTGCTAAGTCCATATTTCATTTATTTTGTTCCTTGAGATTTTTGGTGTTTAAAAAACTCACATTTAGTTCACCTTTTGTTAAAAAAAGTCAGGTTTTTGTGCGGGAGACGTTTATAAAGTTCTTAACAAATATGTAAAATATTGTTAAATTTTTTAAAGTGTATAAGAGTCATTATTTACTTTTTTAAAAATTAAAAACAAAATTATCAAATTTTCTAAAGACTAAAAACATATATAACCGTGTGTAAAAAATATGTTTAACCTTAGTTTTTGTAATCATAATACTCCAGAAGACATGTACGGCACGTGATAGCATATGTTTTGTCTCTTTTCACGAATCAAATAGGCAAAAACTGTGTTGATTAGGGATGTAAATAGGGGTGGGGCGGGGCGGGCACGGAGACTTATTTCACCATTCTGCCCCATTTAATATAAACACTACTTGTATTCGTCCCATACTCACGTGGGTATCCGCGTAACGGGTTTTTTATGGGTATTATCTTCTCACTCAGATCTGCAGTGAGTCCATGATACTTTTAATATTAATTGAAATATATATTTTTTGAAAATAAAATTTGAAATACCAACAAAATTAACCTTTTGAACACTATTTTCTCTTCATTCATATAAAAAAATTAGGCTTTTCATTATAGATACATACAATATTAATTGAAATTTTTTTTTGTGAAAATAAAATTCAAAATACCAAACAAAACTAACATTTTGAACACAATTTTTTTATCTTCATTCATATAAAAAGATGAGACATTTCATTATATATTTATTTTAACATTTATTTGTTAGATTATAGTAGTTAATGAAAGAAGATAAATAACACTAAAATTAATAATAATAGAAAAATTTCCAAATAAGTATATTTATTACGGGTATGGATACCCGCGAGTACGGGTACCTCAATACCCGACCCTCCCCATTTATTAACGGATAGTTTAATTATCCATTTATGAAATCCGCGGATACTTATTAAGCTACCCGCCCCATACCCGTGACTGGTAATACCCACGTGTGCGGGTTTTTTTTGCCATCGTGTTTATAGAGACATACACTGCTAGAAGCTCCGCATGCTTCTTCTTGCATGCTTCTTTTGTTTTTTCTTAAGTAACTTTTTAACTTTTTTATTTGATTGAATATTTTATACTTATATAAAAAATAAAAAAGTATAACAAGTTGTATTCAATATACTCCAGGATACTACTTGCATGCTTCTTTTATGTTTTTTTATTAAACACTTGCTGCTCGTTCTTCTTGAATGTGCAACTGAGATGACATTGATTTGGACCCAATAGAATCTTTCTTCTTTAGTAGAATATTAATATATACACACCATAGGCAATTCTCAACCTCATTCATGAAAATATTTAAATCAAATGAAAACAAACACTCCCAATCTCTATCTATTAATCCAAGATCGCATCTTATAGCATTTTGGTGTGAAAATTTTTTTCCCCCATTTATCGATATACCCCTTATTTTGTACCCCACTGTTAATTAATATACCCACACTCTATATTTTTGGACCGACATACCCCCACTCTATATTTTGTACCCCACCATTTACCAATATACCCTCATTTTGACCCCATTGTTTACCAATATACCCCCACTATATATTTTTGACCGACATACCCTCGATAATTTTTTTTTTTCTCCAACACTCTTTTTTATTATTATCAAAATGTACTTCTCTCATTTGACTCCACTGCTTACCAATATACCCCCACTCTATCCGAGAACTATTAATACACAATCGTTGACTTCCCCACTTTTGGTGGGAAAATTTTATTCCCACCATTTACCAATATACCCCTCATTTTGTACCTCACTGTTTACCAATATACCCCCACTCTATATTTTGTACCCCACCATTTACCAATATACCCCTCATTTTGTATCTCACTGTTTACCAATATACTCCCACTCTATATTTTTGGACCGACATAACCCTGGAAAAAAAATTTGGTCCAACACTTTTTTTTATCCACTTTTGGTGGGAAAATTTTATTCCCACCATTTACCAATATACCCCTCATTTGTACCCCACTTTATATTTTTGACCGACATACACCCACTCTATATATTTGTACCCCACCATTTACCAATATATCCTCTTTTTTCAGACTCTCACTGTTTACCAATATACTCCCACTCTATATTTTTGGACCGACGTACTTCGACAAATTTTTTATTTGTCCAACACTTTTTTTATTATCAAAATGTACCCTCATTTTTGTACCCCATTGCTTACCAATATACCCCCACTCTATATTTTTGGACCGACATTGTTGCTTCATACCACCAAGGGCTATTGTTGCTTCTTCGCCTTATATATATGTGTTGCGTATTTTTATACCCCCTTATATAATGTTGATGTTTTTCAAACTACATCTCACAGCAGTCATTAATCACTCCTCCGTGCGCGCATCGCAGTAAAAATCTAGTTTACATGGAAGTGGAAGCGTGTTGAAATAAGAATACATCAGTAAAACAGCTGCCACCATTCGTGTAAATTTCCATGTTGGTGCAAAATAGTGGCATCTGAATTCTCTGAAGTCACCATCTTAACATATATTTATGCATTCAGTAGATATGGACCGTTCAATCTTCATCATTGAACGACTTAGATTTTAACTTTAAATATTATATCTATTTTTAAAGTGAAAAAATCTAAATAGTCTGATCAAAATCAGCTCAATGCACATCAACGCGGCGCAGAGTTGGCGATGACAAAGGATCTAGATCCAAAATAGTAAATCTTCCTCGCTCTCTTGGACTTATCTCCAATTACTTGTTTTTCTAGAGTTGGTTGGTTCAAGAGTGATCTTACTAAAACTTAGTTTTAAGTCAACTAGCAAAAAAAATATTTACCATTACTTTTTTTTGGACCAATATTTACTATTAATTTTATTAAAGCTAAAAAAACAATCACACATATTGGCAAAAGACTCGGCCAACCTAGAATTAGTTCACTTAAAGCAACAAAGTCTCTTGGACCCGAAAAAAAAGGTAAAAATGTTTCTCTAATATTTTACTTTAAGCTCCACTCACTTATAAGTCTACCCTAACTTTTCTGAACCATTTCATAGTCTCTTTGGTTGAGATATTTTAGTCGCATTATTAAAAAAAATGGTCCTACTCAGAATTTTGAATTAGATTAAAAAAATGTAGCTTTCAATTGAACTTTGGTGAACACTAAGGTACTCATTGAGTTTTGTTTGGTGAACACTATGGTACTCATTGAACATCAACTAACTCAAAGGCATGTCATTTTTTTATTTATTAAAGTATTTTAAAATAAATTTAAATATTGTTCTAATTTTGCTTACATGATATTTATATCCAACAAAACTCAATAAGTATTATAGAATTATCTTTGAAATTTTCTTGGCGCCACAATCATAAACAAATAGAGGCCCAATGTCTTATGCAAATGGAGAATAAGAAGTGTTTTTTTATAGACAAATTTTAGTGGTTAGTAATTATTAAGAGGTGGGGAAAATATTAATTTTCAATATTTGAACTCTGAACTACCTTCTTAGGACCGAGAATAAAAAGTGGATTTTCCCCACCGGGTGGAACAATCCAATGTTCAATTAGGATGAAAGAGATTGCCCTGCAAGTGACACTGTGCCTATTAGATGGAAACCTCGGAGCAAGGGCGAGCTCAGCTCAACTCAGATGGCACGGTAAAGGGTTCAGGAGTGGTGGTGTGTTGACAGATACTAATGGTAATTGGAAATGTCTTTAGGTTGTGTACAAGATGTCCTGCTCTGTTTTGCATGAACATCCTTCAGATATTGTTGTTAGCTGATATTATAAGATCAATTGGAAGCATTTGCAAAATTGAGAAACCATACACTAGCAGAACACAGCACAATCACAAGTAACTATATAGCCATATCAATTAATAATGGGCAATTGAAAATATGTATACATATCATATCTTATATGCGGAGAAGGATAAGGCCTAACAGATAACAAAAGCAAGAGGGAGAGGAAAAACCTGTACTACTATACTTCAAAACATTAACAAACAGCCAAAAGTTATCACTAAAAAAACCAATTAACAGTAATGTTTCCTAGCCATGATAACAATGGGATCTGAGCTAAAGCAATAAAGAGCATGAGATAACGGTGTTTACTTGAATCATAACTCCTCACTTCTGCAAAAAGGATTATATTCATTGTTTTAACCAAGAATATCCCCATGCATAAGCAAGTCCATGGAAACAAAATATAGTAGGAGTAACCCGCGATTATTCTTCCGAGAACAGCCAAACACAAACCCGGGAAAGTATACCCTGCATATGCTATAATTTCCAATAGAGGTGCGTCCCCACTGCCCAATTTAAGCAATGTTTCTTTAAGTAGTGCTGTTTGCATAGACCAACCAATCAATCCCTTGATGACTAACCAGTTTACAGCTCCAGGACTAAACCTGGCAACAAGTACATCATGCTTAAGACAAATTAGAGAAGAAGAAAAAAAGTGAAGATAAAACAAAACTGAGCACTATATAACTGTTAGGATCCTGAAGAAATTGAAATGTAAAATTGATAGAAATCGTCAAAAGCAGAGAACAGTTTTGTTAAATGAATGATTGAGAATAATAGAGAAATCCCTCTTCCAAGGGTTTCCTCTTCACAAAGGATTTCTCCTGTCAGATACGGCTATCACTATCAGTTCACAAAATGAAACTTTCTATCCTTATTTATCCTATTTATCTAATTCATATCCCTTCTAACAAGCCAACTACCCAGATTAATGCTAACTAGTAACTACTATATATCCTCTTTGATTTTTATTATCCTAATAAAACCCCACCAAATTCTTTTGCCAAAATCTAACCAATGGAGTTTTCAATTAACAACCATGAAATAACAAAAAAAAAAAAAAAATTGGACTTAACAATTAAAAACAAAAGGAAAAAGGACTCAATATGTACACCCCTCTGACAAGAAAAAAGGGGACAACTATAGCTTCCTTGCAAATAGAGTTGCCACTGATAAACCATGTTAAAACAGAACCATGTTTTTCATTATACAAGGTGGATAACCATTTGTATTCACCTTGCCACTACCGCCACAAAGAGACACACAACCCTTTTCACAAAAATGATCTACCAACTCTCCATTACAAAAGAAATAAACCACACAGCATAGCATATCAGAGAGATAACAACAGCTTTATCCATTCTTTCACAATCCTACTGATCAAAGACGGTGGTAGCAAATAGTTGGCGATGTAATTACTGCATATAACATTTCTGGGATTCTATTCTCCTTAACAGATGTTTCGGCATTAGTAGGACATTTACTCAGGCTACAAAATTATGATAAGTACTAAATTACTAATCATAATGACTGCTGAGATTTTGAGAAAGCATGGAACTCCAGGATTTACATACAAATTTGAGGAGAATAAAACTAGTTCATGTCAGTACTCAATACTATTATAGAATAAAGATATAGAAAATATTATACTTACTTTCCACGAAGACCCAATGAGATGCCAGCAAGAACAACGTAGGTACCAAATGCCATTAATGGAATGTACAGGTCGGGTGCATTTATGTCATGGATTGGAGGTTTGTAAGAGAGTCTACCTCCCACCGGTTCGGTGATTCTAGTCCAATTACCCTGAACAATAGAAGAAAAAGACAAGGGTAAGCAACAAGAAAAAATAACATAACAAAATGATATATGAATGCAGAAAAGAGTAACATTACTGCTTACCCGGTGCAGGAAAGGGAACAAAATCACCGTTAATTTGTTCTTAACATAGCGGTCATTCACTTGGAAGTAGTATTGAAAGTAGTATTGAAGACCAGAGGAAAACAAACTTATCTGTCATTGAAAAGAGAGGATTAATTAAATACAAAAACTTGATTCACACCTAGAGATATTAATTATAGTTGAATAATTTGGGCTTTCCCTCCCAAATCGGCAGAGCCTGACTTGATACAAGCATTATTGAACTAGTTACTAGAGTATATGCATGTATCAAATTGGTCGAAAATTGAATTTCGGAACATTTTAGTTTTCGACTAACTTGAAGTAGTTACTAGAGTATATGCATTATTGAACTAGTTTACTAGAGTATATGCCAAGTTGCGCACTACATTAAATGTACAGTTTTCTACACAGCATAGAAACACAATGAGGACAATGAAAAAAGAGATAGACCATACCCAAAAATAACAGAATCAATAGATCTAATATTATCCAGCATGAGTTAGTAATAATCAGTGTGCTAAATTAAAAAATGTAAGGAAGATGCATACAATTTTTTGAACAATCACATAGATTGATCCAAATACTTTTTCTACATAAGCAACCAGTGCACTTTGAATGAGTCCAGAACCGGCAGGATTAAATGCACTCCCAAACCCATTAGGTTGTGAGCTTGTTGGAAGTTGGGACTGAAATTGAGGCACCCCCAGTCGCGGCCCGACGTTATTATACATTCTCACTGCAATGTCCAAATCCAAATAACCCATCAGAAACAAATTTTCTAAAGGTTGTAGAAAAAACTGAGGGGGTTATGGTAAGGCAGGTAAGTTCTCCACTTGTTTGGAAACTCCTCCATTGCATTAGTTCCTCCCTCAAATGGGGGTTACCCTTCCTTCCAAACAAGGAGAGGTATTAACCTTCCTCCACCCTAAAGCCCTCCAAAACCCCTCCAATTTGAGGGAATTGAGCTATACTCACTGGAATGAGTAAAAATTAAGAAAATACAAATAAAGAAAGCTCCAATAACATTAAGAAACTACATCACTCCCTCCCAAGTTTCTAACTTTTTGATGCTATATACACCATGTTCCATTCCTACCCCACCCAAGTTCCTACCTTTTGAATCGTGTAAATGGTGATTTTCAAAATCACGTTGGTAAATTCACATAATGCATGCACCAAAGGGGTGTGGTTTAAGAAAGAAAAGTGATCAACAAGGTCTAGGGTTTCAAAATCAAATTTAAAAGATAACAAGCATAATTATTGATAGTCAGTCATTCAGCAAAAAAAGGAACATAAACGAACATGAACATTTTCACTAATAACAACAGAAAAGATTTTAGATTTCATGTGATAAGAAACATAGGGTTTAAGTAAACTAAAAATTGAAGAGAAAACGGAAAAGCAGTGAGATGCGGTAAAACAGAAAAGGTGAGGAAAGAAGAACCTGCCTGTGTGAAGATGAAGATGAAGATGAAGATGAAAAGGTTTTAGTGAAGTGAAGTGGTGTGCAAGATACAGAAACTTCAACGAACAAACAAGACCTTTTAAATACGAAGAAAATAAAATATGGAAAAGGACGCGCAAGCCACCCAATAGAAACAAAGCATTCCGATGACGTGGCAAATTGCTTTACCTCGCGAGAAAAAATAACGAAAATTTTTCGCAAATAATGTGGCAGCGTGTCAACAGTAACACACTTTCAAGTTCTCTCTCTTGTAGGGAACTCAAGAAAATGAGGTTATTTTATTCCTCTAGAGCTTCCCCATTCCAAACACTTGAATGGTAGGAGGGAGAGGTGGTAGGAGGCCATATGAGTTGAATGATGTTACCAGGCAAACCTGTGTCCTCCAATGTGTCTTTAATAAAATCCCATCTCGGTCTATCATAAACCTTTTCCAAGTCAATCTTAATGGTCATCCACCATTTCTTACCACTTTTGCTCCTCGTAGAGTGGAAAATCTCCTAAGCGATGATTATATTATCATGATCGTGTCTTTTGGGAACGAAGGAACACTGAGCAGGGTCAATGATATTATGAAGAATGTCTCTAAGCCTATGAGAGAGAGCAATTAGACAAATAGGTTTAAATTGTTTCATAGAGGTCAACACATCAACTTTAGAAATAAGTGCCAAAAAGGTGGAAATTATCTCTTTAACCTTCAAGGGATTCTCCCATATGTCCATAATCATATCATAAAAGGAAGGGTGAATAATATTCCATTGGCTTTGAAAGAACACTGCTTGAAAACCATCAGTTCCAAGGGCTTTAAAAGCACTAATATTCATAACCATTCTCTTAATCTCATCAGCACTTATGCCACGACTCAGGTTTTGTGGACTACTGAACTTATATATGTTACTTTGGATATCATCATGTTTAGTGGTATAAAGTTTCTAAAACTATGTTCTCTCTGTCTTTTTCGTTTGTTGTTTTAACAAAATCAATTTGTCCCAAATTGATTATTGTTTCACATTTTCAACGAAACACTTAATATATTTTTCCACTCATACCCCTCTTTATCATGAAAACTTTTTACATCCAATAAACGATTCACATTTTTCATTAGATAAGAGGTTAAATGGTAAATTAGACAACACCTTTTAGAAAATCTAGACTACTAATCATTTTTCTTAAGGGGTATGCCATAATAGAGAACACAACAAGTGTTCACTGAGCTGCACTGTGTAATGCTTCTGGAAGCCTTGGTGATAGCTCGCACTGTGTAATTGACCTTGTTGATGTGGCACCCAGCTGACTTAGCATTGAGTCAGCATTCCACCATGTATATATTCACTAGTGCAGAAAAGGGATTTAAAGTCAGACAAATTGGACATTTAAAGTCACGCGCCAGCGTGACTTCTATTAAAGCGACTTCGTATGTCAGGAGATTTAAAGTCGCGCGAGTGCCTGACTTCATAAGTTTGTTTCTAAGTCAGACTTTTAACCGCCTGACTTTAATTCCTCGTGTTCTCTCTAGACCAGCCTCTGTGAATAGCTTTTAAAGTCACGCGTCAAACTTTAAAGATGTTTTTAAGTCAGGCTTTTTAAATGCTTGACTTTAAAAGTTATGTTTTTAAGACATACATTTTAAATGCTTGACTTCAAAAGTGTTTATTTAAGTTTTAATTCTTTTTAGCTTTTGGGTGATCCCTCGTGCATATACTAATTTGGCCCCACATCAAATTCATTAAATCTAGTAACATACATATTCTATATAAAATAAATGTATTAAATTTTGCTCAAAAAATATCATTAGCAAACTAAAAATTACTTTAGCAATTCAACATTCATTTGACTAATATCTTGTCAACCAAAGATATATGATATGATGTTGACACCAAAATATTAAAAATACAATAAACCGTAAGCCCAACCACTTAATAAGGAACATGGTCTCCAAGTTGAGTAGATGAAATGATCAATATGGTTCACATTATCAAGCTTCACCCTAAAACTTGTATCACATTCAAATATCCTAAATAAGCAACCTATTGCATGGTTAGGTAAAAAGTAAATGAAAATAAAGAATGAAACCAAAGTGATGCTCGATTGTTAGGCTGATTGTGAACCAATTTCAGATTTGCAATGATTATTACCTGTTTGTTTAAAGCATCTAACGTTTGCTCATTGAGGTCATTACTAGTAGTGATTGTCATCTTCCCAAATTCAGGCACCTCAAACTCCTTCTCAATTGAACAAAAGAAGTTCCTGGACTCATAAGACAAATATGCAAGGTCACCAGAATCCAATCTAATGCCAACTGCTTTGTACCTGCATAGGATATCTTCTAAGTTCAGCTGAGAATAGAAATTACATAATTTTTGAAAAGGGTACCATAAGACTACTTGGAGTAAAAGAAAATTGTAATTTAGCAATTTGTAAGACACTAGAGTAAACTAAGAACAAGTCTTTGACAGAGAAAATTAACAATGCAAAAATAAGCTGCTGCATAGAGACAAGTAACAATGCAAAAAACTGAGTTAAATTGGGAAACTTGTTGTCATTAATTCCTTGTACAACATCTATGTTAACACTATGGCAGCTTATCATATCATTTTTCATACATTTGGGGAAAGCAAAAGCACAATACTTTGTATCTTTGTGAACTAAAAATTAACTGGAAAAGGAACACACCTAAACAAAAATAATTCAAAACTTCAGCACTGGACATCAAACAAATTATCCAAAAACAATAAGCAAAATTACATTTGGGGTCTTTTAAGGTTATTTAAAGTTTCGGATTCGTCCTCTAAGTTTGTTTTTCTCATTGAAGTCCTTACAAAATAAATCTATGAATTGCTCTAAAATAAATTTGGAGTTAGATAATTCAGTTCTTAATTTCAGTAATTCAAGTAAAGTACTTAAAAAAGAATTTCCAGCATTACCACTGCTCAGTGTCTCTAAGTGTTTACAAGAACATTACCCACCCATCCTCTCATCTAATAAGTCCACCTTTTGTTTGGCATGTTGTCATTGACCAAGATCTTTTCTTCTGATTCGATGCACTACCAAGAAGTCTAACTAGGTTTCCGTGTTGAAGCTTAGAAATCACCTCCACTTCATTTAAAAATTCTTCAATCCCTTGTTTGGATGCCCTTAAAAGTATTTTAACTGCTATTTCCTGCCGATCTTCTAACTTACCCTGGAAAAATAAATAGCAAAAACTTTATTTGCATGTGACTTGAGAAATATGATGAACTTTGATAAATCAAAATTACCTTTGTACCTTTGGACCAAAACATACGACGAAGCTTATTTTCCGAGTAAAAGTTAATTGTTGTCGTTGCAAGCTTTCCAAAATCAAACAATGCTAGGTCCTAGACTCTGATACGTTTTAGGTCTTCAGTCCTGCCCTCAATATGAATTTGGATATCCTTTACCCCTGTTCCAAAATATAGATGCTATTGTAAGTGTCGTTAATGTTGATACCTCATTTCATGATATTTGCATAGGTTTACAAACTCCCTGAATCCTATGATTACGAAAACAAATAAAACAAAATAAAATCAAAAAGTCACCAGACAAAGGATTCATAAGCATAAGCCTTCCTAAGAACGTGATAACAAACTATAACCGATCAAGAATAAGCTAGTATGACAATAGAAACGATTTCTACTAAAAAATGCATATCTCTTCATAGTTACATTTAGACAATAATTAATGAATAGTACAGATTACCTAGTTGCTTAACTATCCTTCTCCATAAAATATAAGCAAAGGTAACTGTAAGAATTGTTCCATATAGAATCCGGACTGTGATGATTGTTGTCGTGCTCTTGTCTTCTCCTGCATAAGAGAAAATATGTTTAACCTAAAAATATCAATCTAACCCAATCCTGGAAACACATAAACCCTATATACCTTAAGGAATGACAAACATTAAACAAACACTAAAATAGAAAATAGCAAACAACTTCACTATTTACAGATTTGTAACAAAACAAAAACCCTATATACAGAGAATCTACTAAATCATAAACCTAAATTAAGTATTAAAACCTCATAAACCCTAAATCTTCCACCTAAAATTCATACAATCAATAAAAATTAAACAAAATAATAAACCCTAGAGAGAGAGAGCGACAAAGAGAGAGCAACAGAGAGAGAGATAGAGAGAGCAACAGAGAGAGAGAAATAGAGAGAGAGAGAGAGAGCGTGAGTGAGTACCTTGGTGAAATTGTTCTTGAGTGAAGATGAAGATGAAGGGCGAGAGAAGCGATCTTGAGCGAGAGAAGAGATTTGGGAATTCTGAGATAGAGAGCGTGTGCGTGCAATGTTTTAAGTACAGTAGCGTTTACTAATTCCTTTGAAAGTCAGACCATATACCTGCGTGACTTCAAAAGATGCGGGCCAAATAATTATTTTCATCTTTATTACAAGTTTGTCACCGCGTCAATGTTTTAAGCCAGACATCTGAGCGCTTGACTTTAAAGGTCTATTTCTTTTCCTGATTTTGTACTAGTGATTGTAATCTTGTAACCGAAATACAAAAGAAATCATAATGAATAACGATTCAGTTAGATCAGTTAGAGTACAGTTATATCTAAAATATGGTATCATTCACTCTCTTTGATCCTATAATTGTCTTTCTCATCTCGCTTCCCTCGCTTCTCTGAACTTCTGAATCGAATCATCCATGGCGGCTACACCATAATCATCACCCACGGTCGCTCCTCAAACACCTACGCCTTCGATTTTTCAACATGGCAGCACAAATGCCACTTCTGCGCAATTCATCACATGACTAAAATTATTGATCAAACTTGACGATACTTCATGTTGTGGAACCAATAGGTTGAAGGCATTATCGCCACACATAAGTTTCATCGTCTTCTGGTTAATCTAGAAATTCGACAACAATATATGAATCCAATGAAGGTCGCCTCAACCACAAATATTTTGACGCTTCTGGCTCTGGTTAGTTCAAGATCAGGCTTTGGTTATCTTGAAAACTACTACCGGCAAATTTTTAACGCTTCAGGCAAATTTTTTAATTTTTTTTCCAAAATCTATCGGTAATTTGAAAAATCCGTCCGAAATACTATTTTTTTCCGCCGAAAATTTACCGACGGAAAAAAACTGTCGGTCATACGCGAATTTATTGTAGTGAAGAGAAAGGGAGAGATAATTAATAGAGATGCATGGGTTTTATCTTAGTGTTATATGCCTGGGTTATTAATGTATTTTTGATTTTTTTTAACAAGGGGTGTTAGGAGACTTTGGGAGTGTTGTTAATCGCAACCCTAATTTATGAGACACTCAAAGTGATTTTTCTTATTACATATTAACTTTATGTTTTGAAAGATAAAATGAGGTTTTTGACTTTGAAACTTCATTCAAAACCAAACATTTCGCGTTCTGACTTTTTTCAAACATTTCATCTTCTAATTGTCCCAAGTTGGCAAGAGTTTATTGGTAGATCTCAATTTACAGTTCCTTTTTTAAACACCTTGTAGTTGGACTATAAGGTGGTTTCTATTTTTGGTGATGGATCTATTCCAACCAGTCTAAGTAATCTTAGCCTTCTAACCAGTTGTGGTTTATAATAATTATTTTCACAGGCTATGATGAATAAAAGTTCCTGGTCTTAAGCCCAAACTAAAGCATCTCAAATATATATATGGTGGATATAATGACGGTGTGCCACTCAATTTATAAATTTGAGGCACTATATATATGCATCATAGACATAGTCATACAACTATGTATATAATCCACTAAGTAAATTGCACTTATTGAGTTATAACATTTTGCTTTTAATTTCCAAGACCAGAAAAGAGAAACCAAAGATGGATCAATCACAAAATATGAGCCATCAAGCAGGCCAAGCTGTTGGACAAGCTCAGGTGAGTTTGTATATGTGTGTGTGTGTGTGCCCTTTTAATATTTGTTTGTAAATAGTTTTCTGTTAATATTGTAGCTTGATAGTTTGATGACATATAATGTTATTACTAATTTAGGAGAAGGGAAGCAATTAATATGATGGATAAGGCAAGCAATGTTGCTCAATCTGGCAAAGAATCATGCCAAGAGGTTTGGATATTTCTTTTAACAATTTTGTGATCATTAATAATTGCTCCTTGAGATTGTGAAGAAGTAAAATTTTGTCTCAAATTTTTTAGAATAACAAGTCATGTAAATGGTGCATCTTATAATTGGCAATTTTACTGACTGGTGGAACTATTTGTCTATTGTAGGCTGGCCAGCAAATGAAGGCAAAGGCACAAGGGGCTGCTGATGCTGTCAAGAGCACAGTTGGGGCTCACAAATGAATCTATATAGTTGATAGATCTCTAAATGGCTACATATGCCACTTTTGGTTTTTGGGTTTAATTTTATGCATTGATTTGTTATCTTCTGCCTTTTAACAATTTTTATCTTTTTCGGATGGTTTTATTTATATGACCGGTTGTATACCTTAGTTAAGAGAGATTTCATTTTTCATCCCATATTTGTTATAAATTATTTACTTCTTTATTGTTTATATCATAAAGTACTTTTTTTTGGTAAAATATATGAATGCAAAACGGATGAAACATGTATGTTTGGTTACGCTCCTCGACACGCAAATGTGTGATAGGGTTCACCGCACAACACTCATAGTATTGAAGAAGGTTTAGATCCTAGCTTTTGCATGGTGTGGACTCTCTCGGTGACTTTGTCTACTCGACTCAAACCAAACATAAACTCTATTTACTAGACCCTCCACTCGCGCTATCCATGGGTAAGAGAAAGAAAAATAGAGGGGTATTTTTATTTAGAATTTATAAAAGTAAAAATATTTTCCAGTCTAATATTTTATTAAGGTTAAATAAGAGACAAAAAAAATAGAGATATTAGTAGTGGGTATTTTGATTAAAATGATTATAGATCGATTTAAAAAAATTAGAAATTTGAATAGAGGGAGAGGGGGAATTGAGGGGAGAGAGATAGAGAGAAAATTGAGAAAGATAAGAGTGAGAGAGGAAAGAGAAAAATGTGTTTTAAATGTGAGATAAAAAAAAGTTAAGAGATGATGTGAGACAATGTGACCCACAAAATATAAAAAATGAGATTAAATAATTGGGAATGACATATTTGTCCTCAAAATGTGTGTTTTATATAAGGGTAGTTTGATATTTTTGGTAGTGGTGGTTTTGATTAAAGATATAGTTGATTAAAGATATAGTTGATGATTGATTACTCAACAATAGATAACATATTTCAATTAAAGAAACATACAAAATAGACACTCTTAACAAATGGTGAGATCATTTTTTAAAGATTAAAAAAGAATACGCTCCATCCTAGCACCCATCAGCATCACCAACATATTAATGTGCCTCTTCAGGTTCAATAACCTTTGGCACTTCAAGAAATGATAGTTGCCTGCTGTTAGGAGTTGTTGTTAATCCAATTGAATTAACAACAACTCCTAATTCAAAAAGATTTTGTTGACCATCAATAATTAGAATTTCGGGTTGAAGAAGTTGACCATGACGGCGACCTTGAGCATGCTCATGTACATCATTATGTAATGGTACATGGATCTTGAACCTTGAACGTACCATTTAGAGTATATTTCATATCCATGACAACCAGGGCCGTCCCAAACAATTTGGAGGCCCTGTGCAAGTTTTAAAAATGGGGCTCTTTATACTTTTATTAAATGAAACACCAAAATCTAAAACTATTTTATTTAAACTTTAAATAACATCTCAAAACAACTTTAATTTGGTATAACTAATGCATTGAGTTTCTCTTTATAAGAAAAGTGGTATATTTTTATAATAAAAAAAATATGATAACCCTGGAGCGTACCAAAAATTGGTAAAGAATCTGTATTACGGTCTTTTTTATTGAAATGAAATGTAATATATAAAACTATTTAGTGAACAAAGTGTGATAGGTTCGAATATTATATATACTAGAGGAATGCCCGTGCGATGCACGGGTTGTTATAATATTTTTAATTTAATTTAATAAAGTTTATATATTAAAACATATAATATTTTTATATAGATTATGTATACGTATATTAAAAATATAGTATTATGTACTGACAATTTATTTATAAAATTATTCATTTTAATTAGGCAACATTCTTATATAGTGTATGGAGTTTTTGATATAATTAATTGACAAAAATTTTAATGAGATTAATTTTTGAAATAAAGTTTTACAAAAGTTAGAAACTTCATTAATATTGTAATATAAAAGTTAGATATATATATTTTTGAAGCAAATTTTTTATATAATTCTTTAAAATATTAGAATGTCAAATGTATAAAATATTTTATATTTTATTAGAGTTTCTTAACTATATTGGAATTTTTACAAAATGACTTATTTACTCAGTTTTTAGTAAGTCTATCATTGAAAAATGTTATTAATTATTTTTATTTTTTTACTGTGCCCACATCTTAGTTATAGAAAAATGGAAATCCCTCTTTGGTAGTTATTATTATTCTTTGGTTATAGAAAAATGCAAAATGACTTATTTACTCTTGTGTTAATTTTAAGCGCATCCTGCTTAATGTAGAATAGTCTGATACAAAATTTATTTTTTGTCTTCAGTGTCTTAACACGGGACTTAAAAGAAAATTATGTAAGAATCATTCTATTAAATAAAATGTGATAAAAGTAATAATATGATATTGAATATTTTTTTTGTCAAAAAAAAAAGTGATATTGAATATTTTTTGAAAAATTATAGAATGATGTTGCCCGATAAGAAGATAAGAAGTGTCTTTCTATAATGAATAAATAATGTTTTAAATTTTTTTTGATCTTTGGTTCTTTTTCTTATATATTTTTGCTCTCATTGTTCTTTAATTTACATTCTCAAGTTTCTCCTACCTTTTTCATTCAGAGTGACAAATGCCCACCATCTAAAATATAGAAATATGTAAAATCTCAATGTTGGATTTAACCAGTAAAATTGAGTTTCTTTGGCATCGTGATGATTTAGAAAGCAAAGAATAATTCAAATTTTAGTCTTAATTAGAGGAAAATAAAAATGTAAAAATAAATAAACCAAGTTGTGTGGTTTTACCATATTTGAATCACTAACACATATTTACATGGCTTCCTTAAGAGTTGGCCGTACCATAAAAAACTTGGTCGTACCATAAAAAACTAAGTTGTGTGCTAAAAAGTTTAAACTTCTTCAACTCTTAATTGTATATTATAATAAATAAATAATAAAAAGATATGAAATTTAAAGATGATTCAAGTCCTTTAAATTAGGTTACATTCTGGTTTTAGTTTCAAAAAAATTCATCAACTTTTGGTCCTCATATTTAGAAAAGTACTAAATTAGTCCTTTCACTAACTTAGTCATTTCATAGTTTTGACTTGGGAAGTGGAAGCCAAATTAATCATCACATGTCAAATTTATAATCACTTTTCGTGAGTAAAACTGCTCTCTAACATCACTAACAATCAAGTGAGCACTTTTCAAAAGCCAAATTACCATCAAATATAATGGTAATTGTAAACTCATTAAAAAAATTAATACATTATTGGTCAAAAATAATAAAGATTAAATGATCAAAAATCAAATATAGATCTTTCAACACAAAAATAAAAATATGTGATGCTGTCAATTTATTGAAGAAATACCATAAATTTGTTGAAATAGAATCTCTTTTTTCACTCATGTAGATCTTTTAGAATTTCCCTTTCTTCCTTTTTTGATTACTTCCTTTTCTTGCATATTACTTGATTCTTCATCATCCTGTAACTTGAAAAATTAAGGATTGTTTTGTCAGCAACTTACATTTTTTTAACCCAAAGCGTATTAGTACTATTTTCTACACCTCACCTTAATATTCTCCTTATTTGAAACATAATATTAACAACCACATTTATAATATATAGGCTATGTGTAAATAGAGGTTTTTACAAAGGCAATGAAGATACATATAAGATGAAACATAAATAAAGATACATACTATCGAGGGAGGAAAAATAGGCAAATAAAATTGGAAATGGGCACATGTATTTCAAAAGGAAGAACTCCTTTGTTTATGTTGAAATTAGACAATAAGAAGCAAATTAAAAGATGAGGTAGAGATGATGAAATTGGTTTGTCTTTGGAACACCTATTTATATATGATGAGGAATAGCAAGTGAAGTACAAATGAAAAAACTGTCATGGTGACAATGAAGGAATAGGAGAAGAGCAAGTGACAATCATAAGACACTCTCATTAAATATTAATGGGAAGAGCAATAGTTATAACCTTCAAAATTGAAAGCATTGATTCACAATTTTCCAATTATGACATACTATTGTTTAGCAAACCAAGTTCAACGCATGAAATACATGAAGTTAAGTTAAATGAATGGAATTAATGAGAGCCATAAAAATATATTTTTAAGTTACAAATAGTGTTATTTTTCAAATATATATATATATATATATGATGATTGGGAAATGTGTTTACAACAATATATGTAAATATTTATACATTTAAATAAATAATACAATTAAACTTATGAAACATAAGTTAAACATGTTTAATTGATCAAAAAAATAAGCAAATACATATATAAGTTAACTATGTCATAATGAAATTCAACAATTAAATATATGATGAATTAATTAAAACTATACCTCTTCCACTCATATTACACTAACTCATGAGTTTATTTTTGTAATTAAATGAGTAAGTCATATTAATAAGAAACTCTTTCCTTTCGATGCATATATGTTACACAAAAAGAATTTCAAAGACCCACTTATTTTTTTATTTCAAATAAATTTAGATTAAATATATATATAATAATATAATAGGCCAAGTTTGATTTGTATTATACATTTAAATTTATGAAATATAATTTAAAGAAAACATTGGCATAGTTTATTAAAATATTAATAATAAACTCTTCCCTTTCAATGCATATAGTTACAGAAAAAAGAATTTCAAAGAACCCACTATTTTTTTTATTTCAAATAAATTTAGATTAAATTTTATTATAATTAATTAGAGATATTAAGTAGGGATTTAAACAATGAATAAAATAACAAATACGTTGAATAAAGATAGACTTTATAATAATATAATTGACTAAGTTTGATTTATATTACATTTAAATATATGCAATATAAGTTAAAGAAAACGTAGGCATATTTTATTAACATATAGAAACTTTTTTTACATATTATATTATATTCTATTGTAACACAACATATAATATTCTATTATATAATACATTATATCATATTATACGTAGATATATGTCGGCAATTATTCTTATCAATTGCTATAATTTTTTGTGAAGAAAAATATTCTATATTTATAAAAGAATAGCATCATTTTAATATTAATATAAAATAGTTAATTAATCTTCCACTAAGAGAATCATTTAATAAGTTAGTGGCAATTTATTTCTTTCATTAAAATTAATTATATCTGAATTATAAATTAATATTTTAATACACAAAAATTTTGAGTAAAATTGTGGAGCTTCCTTTGGGGATTCTTTTAGATGTATGTACTAGGGGCAATACCCGTGCGTTGCACAGGTTGTTATAATATTTTTTATTTTCTTTTGTAAAGTTTATATATAAAAATAAGAAAATTGTTAATATATATTATATATAATAAAAATAAAATATTATCTTGTCAAAAAAATATATTATATAAATATGTTGTTGTACTTTTTATATATAAATATTAATTTTTTTAGGTATTGTTCTTATAGAATGTATACGTTTTTAAATACAAATGATTGTAAATAATTTTTATTAGATTAGTCGTTGAAAATATAACCTTATAAAAGTGAAACGAATTTTAGAAACTTTATTGAATACTTTTTTTTTGAAATATGAAAAATATGTTTTCATATTATTTTATTTGATTAGTACAATATTTTCCATTATATTTAGTAATACAAAAAAATACTATTTAGTATGTTGAAGTTATTGGCATGTATATATGTAAGACATTTAAGTTTTTTAAATTAGAATAAGATTTAGGTAAAAAGAGATAAAAATAGTAACTAAAATCTATTATTCATTTCGTTGGGTAATAATATGAAGGGAAAAAAAAAGAAATCAAAAGAGATAAAAATAGTAGTGTTTTTTTTTTTTAAATTCTCCCTCTATATTTAACAAAATTAACGATTCTTCATCCATATTGAGTTTTCTTTTTTTTTACAAAACTCTCAATGAATTTTACGATGTATATAATTGTTCTCTCCAATTTCAATGTCATTTAAGTATTTTATCATTAACTATATTTATATAAAATAAGATTTTTAATATATTAATTAAAGGACTGATCTATTATACATTTATAATTTGAGAGTAGTATTTTGAAGTTGTATTTTTTGATATTTTTCTTTATAAGATAGTAAAATTTAAGTTTTTTTTCTTCTTATAGTTGGTAAGTTTATAAGTGTCTTTAGTTACAATTATATATATATATATATATATATATATATATATATATATATATATATATATATATATATATATATATATATAATTGCAACAAAAGACACTAATTTTTCTTTATAGAAAGAAGTATAATGTTGTATTTCCTTTTGATATATAGATTTAATAAATTTTATGAACATCATTTGAGTTTTTTTTTAAAGATAGTAAATAACGAATAAGAAAAATTTACGACTAAAAGAGAGGTATGAGGTAGAAGGAAAAAATTGGCAAACACAAAATAGTGATAATTTTAAGTGTAACATAAAGTAAAATCATTTTTTGTGTACACAATTTTTTAAAAAAATGTTCATTTACACAATTTTAAAAGGAAAATTCTCCTTTTTAGAAGATGCAAGTATACAATAACATACAAAGACATGAAACAAATGATTTAAGAATGTGAATTTTTCTTATGTTTCGTTCTAAAAGGCTTCATAATAATCGCACTTATAATATTAAAATCTATGTATACATCCCACAAAATAGTAAAATTGATGTTGTAGAAGATTTTGCAAAATGTTATTCTATATGACAATAACTTTTGAAACAATTGAATTTTTCACATCCAATCCTCGACAAATGCGAAACTATATTCCTTTCGGATTATTGTTCCTACGCTATAGCATTGTTTTATTGGAGGAGATCTCAGATGAATTAAAACGTGTTTTGGAAAAATATGATCTACCTCATTCCCGTATACACTTTAATGATTTGACTAATAAATTGATAGGCAAATTTTTTTAAATGATACCACTAAAACTAATGGATTTTCTTCTCAAATATCTAAGCTTTAGTGAAAGAAAAAAAAAATATCCCACCTTTAGCATCCTTCTTTTGTTTAGATCTCAACCTCTTGGCGTGTGCCTCCTTCCATAAAAATGCATGTTTTTCATTAGGCTTGGCCTCTATTTGGTATAAACATCTCTTGCATGCCTCAAATACAAAGTGATTTTTGATGCCTTTAACAAAGAAGGAACACACATTGAAGTGTTAATAGGTATATATCAAATGATGAATTATAAAGCTAATAGAAATCTACCATATAGAACATATAGTGATGAATAAAGCCAAGAAATATAGAGCCATGCAAACTTAAAATTCTTGAGGAGAAAAAAACAGTGATGTGATCATAAAAATTAAAAAGGAATTATGGAAGAATGTTGGTGGTTAACAAAAATGGTAGGAATTCAGATGTATAAATATATGAATAGAAATTAAAGTGTCGGTTTTATTTTCTTGAGTTAAAAACACGTTATGTAATCGAAAAGTCCACATCATTTAAATCTACAACTACAAAAGTATAAAAAGTTAACTAATAAGACATTCACCCAATAGTAAATAAATAACTAAAATAATTTTGATATAGTTCCATAAAATTATGAGATCGATTACTTATTTTCGAGATATATTAATAAGATAGTATTAAATAACAATAGGAAATGATAGTTAACATAAAATCAATTTTTTCTTTGTCAAAAAAATTTTAAAATTATTTTTATTTTTATTTAACATCACAAAATTATACAAAATAATTAATAAGATTGGAAAAACACTCACTCACTAATAAATAAATAAAATTAACGTAAATATAGGTTGTTTCAAACTTGATTTAAAGTGTAATTAAAAAAATTAGATTTTAAGATGCATGTTAAAAATTTTGATTTATATATTTGAAAGCACATTTAACTATTTATTTTAAAACATAAATATCTGTTAACACACTTAAAAATACTTAGAATAAATAAAACTTTTTTTAATAGACAATAAATAAAACTATAAGATACACGTTACAATTCCCTAATAGTTAAACATAAGTTTTTTTGGATGAAAGTTAAACATAAATTTAGAATAAGTAATAATAATAATATTCATATGGAAGGCCAACCATCTCCTAATAATGTAACAATTCCCTACTCTGATCATAAATTTTTCATTTAAATTTAACAAATTATCATAAAAGTAGTTTAAGTCTATTTTACATATAAAATATAAATAAATATAATTATAGATCAAAATGATTTGTTTTTAAGTTATTATAATATTGTTTATTTATATATAAATAGAAATAGAAATATAGATAAAAATGAGGAGCATTATGTATGCATCATCTAAGTTGTATTTTTTTTTGTTTAAATATTTAAAAACACCTAAATCCTATACAAACTACCATCTATTTGCTGTCATATTTTAATAGCAAATAAAAAATGTAAAAAGTTAGTAGTGAGTGAGTCTCTTTTTAATTTATAAACTAAAGCTAAAATGTATACTATAAATTTAATAATATGCAAAATTTGCAATTACAAATATTAAAGGTTTGTCCTTTCGCATCCAAAACATTTGAATTGCTACTACCAAATGTGACCTTACAAATATTAGACTATTTTGAACTGAAAATATTATTTTAGTTTTTTTGTGAAGAGTAGAACTATTTTAATATACACTATATTACTTTTTTCATGTATTCATTATTCTAGAAATAAAAATAATAATTATCTTTATATCAATAGAAATATTATATAATGAGCACATTAAACAATTTTTCAAAAATATAATTTTGAATGAATATTTCTTTTGTTAGTTACCATTTGAATATATACAATATCACTATTTTTTAATATATTCATTATTTTTTATAAATAAACAATTAAAAGTATGTTTCTATATTTTAATTTCTAATAGAAAAACGTAAAAAATTAGTAGTAAGTGAGTCCATTATTAATTTGTAAAGTAAAACAAAAATTATTATGAAAATTTTAATTCTAAAATGAAATTATTACTAAGAAGTTTAAATATTCTACCCCAAAAAAAGAATTTTAAATATTCAACCTTTCATTATGATAATTTTGTTAATGAGTCAAAATATTTTAAGTTACACTAAATTACTATTTTAGTATATCCATTGTTTTAGAATTAAATATAATAATTAGTGATATAACAAAAAAATAGTACATTAAGAGTTAAGCAAGTGATTTTTAAGAATATCATTTTGACAAACTAAACTAAAAATTGACAACAAAAAACTTTAAAAATATTTTTCATTAAACCCATTATTTTTACAATTCTATACAAAATTAGAAATATGCTCGGACATAAAAAGTGGATAAAAGGAGAGAAATAATAGGACCACACTTTTGAAGTTGCACATGAATAATAGGTTTATCATGATCTATGAAAAAAAACAGTTTCTAAAAATAATACTAAAATTAAACATGATTCACTGAATTGGATGGCTATGGCTTTACAAAGCATCGTTGACTCAATTGCATCGTCTACTAAGTGATTCAATTTTTCTCTCCGCCTCTTTGACTACCTCAAAACCATCAAGAACATGATACTTTTATTTCTTCTCCGCATTTTTTCCTCGTGAATCTCACTCCTTTCTTCTATTCATATGTATATCTTGTTTTCTTTCTAAATGTTTCACCAAAAGCTCTCCACTCACCATCCAAAATTGTCTTCTTTAAATAATACTTAGTGTTATAACCAACTAAAACTCTACCTCTTCCACTTATTTTCTCTTAACTCATGAGTTTATTGTAAATTAAAAAGAAAAATTAATATTAATGTGAAATTTTAATGCACAATGATTACTTCAAAAAGAATTTCAATGGTCCACTAAATATATGTTGTTTAAAAAAATTAGATTAACTGTGATTAAAAAGGCAAATGCATGTGTATTGTAATTTTTTTAAATTTATATAAACTATTATCATTATTAAAAAGATAAAGCTTTCTATCATGAGAGTCTTTTCAGAACATGATCATTGGTTTTACAATCAAGAAAATGAAACGAAATAATACCTATTATCTATTTAGTTGTTACAAACATTGAGGAGTATTTAAGATATGAAGAATAAAAATATTATTATCTATTTGAATTGACGATATTGAAGAATAATGCTAATTGAAAAAATACAAATCTATGTGTCTTGAACTATTCTAAATTCATTTTAATAATTAATATTTGTACGTAATTATTTTTACCCAAATAATTTAGATTTTAAAATTGTTAATCATAATATAATTTACAAAGTTTATTGTCTCATTGATGAGGATCAAGATTGGAGAATAGGAAGAAAAGCAAGAACATTTTCAAGTCATTGATTATAGGAAAATATTAGTTGTTATTTTCATTTATCATTAAAATTGTAATAATTGTACTTTGAGATATTTCCTTTTTTTTTGACCGAAATATATATTTCCTTTTAGAAGCCTAGTTTTTACTCTAAGGCATATAGGATATGATTATGAATTTAGGGTGATGTATTAGCATTGTAATAATAGTATTTTGATGTATTTTCCTTTTAGAAGCCTAGTAGTTGTTCTAAGACATATAGGATGTGATTAGCAATTTAGAGTGGTGTAGCTAGTAAAGTGTCAAAAGTATAAATTGGCCAAATGCTTTGTAAAATTCAGATTTTGATGAAATTGGCCAAATTCATATTTTTGCTAATCAATAATAAATTGAGTTGTACATTTTTTTAATGTTTATAATTTTTTGATTAATGAATAAGTATATCATTTTAATACTAATATATTAATTTGTTGTTTTAAAAAATTAATTAATTTTTTTATTGTGATATTAAATAATTACTAATAAAGTGGGATTTTATATTAAAAATTGGATGTCATAAAGGTTGAGTAGACATTAATTAAGGAAAAAAGAATGTTGAGATTTAAATAGAAAAGTAAATGAAGATGATGTGGAGCTTCCTAGAGCTTGGAAAAAAGCTTCCTTTAGATATTTACTAGGGGATAACCCCGTGCGATGCACGGGTTTATAAAAAAAATGCTTTTAATTTTTTTAAAGATATAATTTAAATATGTATAATTTAAAATAAATGAATAACAAAATTATATACTTTATTAAGATAATAAAATTTAAACATATATAGATAAAATGAAAATCCATTTTAATATAATGTAGTTTAGTAGTATATAATGTTAATAAATATTATAAGGACTATAAATATTGTAGTGATATTAGTAGAAGGAAATAAAAAAATTTAAGGATCTTATATTATTCACCATTTTCATATTAATGTTTTAGAATTAGGATGAATTATTAATCACTTCTCTCTTGCAATTGTCCAAATTAGGCAATACTTATATTATCTAATTTAGAGTAACTTGGATATAATCTTGGCATAGTTATCTAATTCGTCGTTTATTTATAATTATTCAAAAGTTTTACCCAACTTTAAAATTAGTACAAATATATTTAAAAACAACATTTTTTTATATTTTTAAAGGAGCACGCATTCATTTAAATAAAGGATTCTAAAAAAATTAAAAATAAGTAGAATGAAAAATAGTAGAAAATGATCAATGTAACCTTAATTTTTATCATTAGAAAATATAACACTCATTTTATTTCTCAATGTAATTGCCTCTTTGCCTTACTATTATTCAATGTAATTGCCTCTTTGCCTTAAGGTTCACAATTAATTGCCTCTTTTGCAACATGAGCTTCACCTTCTTTTTGTATAGACTTTCATGGTTTCACCTATAGCTCGATATGAATAAATTCGGATGATGCGTGGCCAAACTAATAGACCTCCATCTCAAACATTTCACTTTGAGCTTCATCCTTTATCAAGATCATGACCTCTTGTTGTGAGTTTTTTTCATCCAAAATCCATGCGTTTTTGCATATATAGTAGCACACCCTATCTCTTGAAGGTACCAGAGCAAAAGTGATTTCTAATAGTCAAGACAAAGAAGACAAATGCTAAAATATTGGTATATATATCAAAATATGAATCACCAAAAAAGTGAAAAAAATCTTTTTTTATTTATAAAAACACAAAGATCATATAGAGCATAAGTGATGAATAAGAGCAAGAATGATGGAACCGACAAAATGTAAAACCGACAAAAAATATCATAGTTTTTGGCTTTTATGTATGCATTGGTGGGTAAAATTGTGTTTTGTTTTTAAAAAATAAGTGATGGAATAACCAAAACAATGAAGAGATCACATGGAAGGGTAGGAATTGAGATGTATATATATGGACAAATTTTAAGGCATCCGTTTTTTTTAAGTAGTAACCTATTCCTAGAAGTTCAAAAAAGGCAAGAACAATGGATAAAAATTAATAAATGGGAAAAACAGTTTTTAATAGTAAATTGTATATATAAAAAAGACCGTTTACATTATTTTTAAAAGAACAATAATAATAATATTAATATTAATAATAATAATAATATTAATAATAAATGATAAAACTTTTTTTATATTATCAATGCACATAAATTCATGATTTTTATGCTTTATAAAATATCTTATTAATGTTATAAATATCATTAGTCTTTTAGCTTACCATGAATTCTATATAGTTGCAATTGTTTTTTTGCTCACTCTAAATTTTCTTTATGTATATAATCAAATTATAAACGAATAATAATACAAATAGAAATAGAAATAATGAGGAGCATTGTGTAGGCTCCAAAGAAATAATGGGGAAAATTAACATAATTCATACATGTCTATTGCTTGAAAAAATTGTTTTTCAACTGCATGACGCACTAACTAATCTAAATTTTTCTTTTTGTCTTTTTGACTACTTTAGAATTGTCTAGAACATGAAGTTCAAATCCTGTGCTTTGTCTTTTCAATTTCTTCTGTATCGATATAAGCTCCATTTTCCCTTACTTGACTGCAATTTGAAACCTATAACAAACTCAATACTTAATCAATAAAAGCTTATAAATAAAAGACAAATTTACACAAAAATTTAGAAATCCAAATACACAAAAAGTATTTGTGATAAAAAAATTAAAATTTTTACATAAGTGATGTGACAACCAAACAAAAGTGAATGAAAAGATAAGTGGTGACCTCTCTACTTAGGTATTTATAAGATTTCTCAAGAAAATTGAAAAGATTATAGGCTTTAAAAAATGAAAATATTATAACAAATCTCTTCTAAAACCAACTATAATAATTAGTACTAATCAAAATAATAATTTAGAGACACCAAAAGGTAACAAAAATCAAAACATTAAGTAATGAATTAAGTGTAAGGACTAAAGGAGAAAGCTTTTTATAAAGTGAGTTTTCTCCTTTTTTATGCTACTAACCTAGATATTTAATTTTGTCGTGTTAAAAACTTAGATATATAAAAATATCATGCTAAAAAGAAGACATAAAAATATAGATATATATAGATTATATTATATTATATTATATTATATTATAAGTTACAAAACTATGAAAATTTAGCACATAATTTGAAGATTTATTCCAACCAAAATTTAGAGAGAAGCTTAAAGAAATGATCCACTGTTAGGTAAAAGGTATCGACGTGTATCTTCTTTGCACATAGATGAGGGGAATGCTTGAAATCGTCCAAGAACCATTTACATGGAGTACTTCTATTCAATTATGTAATTGTCGATGTGGAAGATAGTATTGACATGAGTAGCGCACCTCTAAAGTAGTACTCACTTGAAATGTTGAAACAATTGCTATGCCCTTATTGACGCCAAGGATTGTGTTACCCCTAGACAAAGGAAGAGTATAAGATAACAAAAGAGGTACCACCAGAAAGTTAGCACAATAATCTAGAAAATAAAGATACATAAAAGTGGAGAGTAAATAAAATCTTAGATTGAAACCAAAAGAGACATAAAACTTTTTGCAGAACAACAATTATATATATATATATATATATATATATATATATATATATATATATATATATGCAAATAATATATGAATAAATGAAACATTAGTCTAACATGGTAGAGATTTCTTTTTCTATTCTTATGCTTACTTCAAACCTAGTAGTAGAGAGTTTAGAGGCAAGCACCAAAGTGATCAACTACTCAATAAAGCGAGTCCAGAATGGTAGGAGGGTACATAATGTTGAAGCAATCTTTATAGTAGTCAAATATTTGCAAAGAAAATGAATGTGAATAATTATAGTTTAAGTGGATTTTAATTGATATTAATGGTGAATATGAAAAGCCTAATTACATAGAGTTTCAGTTTTTAGGAAACTGAATAAACCAATAATAGTATAGATCTTTTTTGGTTTGCTTAATATTGTGTAATAGTTTATATATGAGTAAATAAGAAGTTATAGATAATAAATGTATTTGGGCAGTTTTCTTTTTGAAAACTTATTTGGGAAGTTATTTTGATATTTTATTTTTATTTCATAAATTTCAAGCACACACATATATAAAAATTCAATTGGAATATAAATAACTACTTTAAGAATTAAAAAAATTAACAAAGTTACATAAGAAAATTAAAAGATAATATAGTTTTTTTATTTTACGTGAAATTAGAGTTGTTAAATTCTACACATGAAGAAATCGAATTGTTACTCAACCATAGGAATTCCATAATATTAAAAGTAACACATACTCAATCATGCTTAAGAGTAAATGAGTAGTATCGGTTAAGGAATTTGTATGGTTTTTTTCTTACAAAAACTATTTGATTAGTAATTTAGTATTTTACTTTTGTTTCATGAATTGCATGTATATATATATATATATATATATATATATATATATATAAAAGTAAAATGGTAAAAATGTTAGTTTTAATTGTATCAATAGCTAATTCAATAATTAACAAAATTAATTGCAAAAATTAAAAGAAAATATATTTGCTGAAATCTTAAGATGAAAATTTTGAATTGTTAACTACAAAAAAAGTTGAAATCTAAAGAAATTTTCTTTATTGTTTTAGAAAAATTTATATAGTAGAGAACACAATAAAATTTCAACTTATAAATTTTATTAAATATAGGAACATCATTTCCATAAGAAAATATAATTTTCATATAAATACAAAAACATTTAATTAATATTCCACTAAGAGAATTATTTAATAAGTTAGTGGTAACTAATTGCTTTCATTAAAATTAAAGTCCTCTTTCCCCCTAAATTAAAAATAAATATTTTAATAGACAAAAATCTTGAGAAAAATTGTGGAGCTTCCTTTGGGGATTCATCTCATAGATTTTGAAATAAATAATTATACTTAATTATCAGTGGTTAGGTAATAATAAACTATACATAAAATAAAATAAAAACAATAAATAAATAAAAGAATATGAGTAGGATCTCCACTATAGCTTAATTAAGATGAGAAGAAAGTTGTTATTAATTAAGGAAAAAAGAATGTTGATATTTAAATTGAAAAATAAATGAAGATGATGTGGAGCATCCTAGAGCTTGGAAAAAAGCTTCCTTTAGATATTTATATAGATGTATGTATAGATAGATAGATAGATAGATATAGATAATATATAGCTAATTCAAAGGAACATAGACATAATTTTATATAAATATAAAAAGCTTATTTTACATGAGTTTTTTATTTATATTTACCAATTATAATAGATGAAATAAGAAATTATTAGTTGACCTTTAAAATTATTTTGCATGTTACAATTATGCATTTAAAGGGAGGGGTTTCACATAAATAATAGTTAAATATTATTTTACTAAGAGTATCATTTAATAAGTTAGTGGTTATCATGAAATGAAGTCTCATTTATGTGGAAATTATGAATAAATATTAATATAATTAAAAATCTAATTGAAAAAAAAAAGGAAAGTGATGTGGAGCATCCTAGAGCTTGGAAAAAAGCTTCCTTTAGAGATATATATAGATATAGATAATTCTTATGAGGGGCCCTAAATTTTGAAATGATTTTATTTAAAATGAATTGCATTTTAGGAATATCCACCTTAAGTAAAGTTAGAAACATTTAAGGAGTATTAATTCCAGAAATAAATAAATAAATAAAATTAGTAGAAAAAGAATAATACTAAACGGTATACTTTCTTTGAATATAATAAAGTGATATTACAAAAATATCAAACTTGCGCTACAGCATAGTGGTAAGTTTAAACAGTTGTGGCCTTAGCGACCAAGGTTCGATTCCTGCTACTGCCATTTAAATAGCTTTTTTATATCAAATGAATATTGTTGCAAAAACAACAGAATGATTGACGCCAGGATCGAACCCACGTCTTAGTTGACAAAGTAACAGAAGGCAACCGCTGGACTACAACAGAATATCAATACTCTTTGTCATTGTATTTTATATAATATAATGTTAAGTCTAAAAACAAACTGGAGGCCCCAAAAAATTGATATTGGACTTGGGCGCATGGCGGTCGACACGCGCACGCCAGGTGGTCGCCCCGATGACAACCCTAGCACGATTGAGAAAAAGTTCCATAATATCTTGAGTGTTAGTGTGGATGTATGGATTTCCATCAAAACCAACTAATGTAAGACCATAGAAAATACTGTCCTTAATAGTCTCTAGAGTGACCCATTCAGGAAATGTATGATGGTACATATCATTAAACCATTTTGGGAGACAGATAAATCCCTAAGGAAGACATAAATAAAGAAATTAGGGAGAAATTATGTACATAAGGAAAGAAAATAAAAAATAAAGAGAATAAAAATATTACACTGTCTTGACGCATCATTGAAGAAAAACTCCTATCAACATTCATCTGTACGAAATGAAAATTATATTGAAATAATCGTTAAATGTGACATGGAAACAATAAGTATCATTGAAGAAAAACTCCTATCAACATTCATCTCTTTTCCCTCTCGCAACTCCTCTCTCTTCTACCTCGCAACTCTCCTCTCTCTCTCTCTCTCCCTCTCTCATCTCTTGCAACTTATTACTCTCTCTCTCTCTCTCCAATTCCATTTTTTGTTGTCGCTCAATAAGTCAGGTAAGAAAGGATGGTGTTACACATGCACCAAAAGTTTGAACGCAAATTACAAAATTGCACCTGAAGGTTTGGCGCCAAATATGACTTGAGGCTGCATTCGCTAAAAGATAGGATGACATCTTTTTATACTGATGCATACCAAAGACTGCATTCGAACCCAATACTTTGGTTAAGCTGGACGAGATCCCTACCTCATCATTCAATTGCTATGAGATAAATGACATATTTAATCATAAAAATTAATGCATTATAATAAAATATTTTTTTACCAAACAAAATGAGTTTAATTTATATACACAAACTGTGTATACATGTTTTACACTATCTACCAATGATAGTTTTGTAGTCATTAAAAAGAAGTTCTTACTCAATTAAGAACCACCGATGTGTCATCACTACTGTGTATTGTGATTGGTGGATAGTGTAATAAGTTTTACACATAATGTGTATACTAATTAAACTCACAAAATATTTATTTTTTAATAAAATATTAGATTTGTCATTTTATACATATATCTATTATGGAATAAAGTTCTTTTTTTTTACGGGTATATTATGGAATAAAGGTTGATGGAGAATAAAATGATGAATTGTGCTGTCTCAAGTGTGCAATTCGCAGACTCTTCTCTATGGATTCGCTGACAATTGTGTTCATCAATCAACAATTCTAAATCTAATAGTGCGGAATTCTCCAGAATCCAGATCAAAACTCTTTTTCCTTCGCTCACTTCCACGGTTCGTAAACCCTTTCTTTCTTTTATAATAAATATAATAATCGCACTGTTTTTGGTATTTTGTACCCTAAAGTTTTAGTTTTTGACATATACATACTCAATCTGCAAGTTAACTTGAGTTTTTCTATTATAATTTCAAATAAATTTAAGTCATTAACATTAGGAGATTTTCGCATGTACATTAAGATAGTAGGATTGTTTGTTTTCCCTGTTTCTCTGAATCTCTGCTTGTTCACTGTGCCCCTAACCCCAATTTGGAATTGAAGATCGATGCAATGCAACTACACCCAATTTGCATGTTCTCTGATTTCAACTTATTAATTTTAGTAAAATTTGAACTAATATTTTCAGATCACGGGTTGAATATTACTTGTTGTGTGTCTTTGTAAGTTGTGAAATCAAATTGTTTAGCAATAACATCTCTGTCATATATTTAAAGATCTACTTTTGGTGGCAGGAATTTGGTAAAATGCTGCTTGTGCTGTTTGTGAAGGCATCAGCATCAGAGTGAAGTTGCTGAGTTTATATATTAGCATTTGTTATTGGCTGTTTAATCCTGCTGCTATTTATAACCTGATATAATAAATTAAAATAAAAGAGCAGAATGGGTAATCCACAGTTGCCAAAGAAAAGAGTGGCTTTTGTGCTGATTGATGGGTTGAGTGATGTGTCACTACCAAGGTTTGGATACAAGACACCTCTTCAGGCTGCAAAAATCCCCAATTTGGATGCAATAGCATCTGCTGGGGTTAATGGATTAATGGACCCTGTTGAGGTTGGCTTAGCTTGTGGAAGTGATACTGCTCATCTTTCCCTATTGGGTTATGATCCTAGAGTTTATTATCGCGGTCGAGGGGCATTTGAATCCATGGGGGCTGGATTGGCCATGTCACCTGGCGATATTGCTTTTAAGGTTTGTTCTGAACTCTATTGTCATTTTTTTGAGCTTAATTTTGGACTGGAACTGTTAGACTTTACGTGCTACATGTATTATCCACTTCCTAGATGGCTAGTTGAGTGGCTTGCTTTAATTGTCTGTTTGGGGCAAATTTGAGATTAAACTACCCTAGATGTTTTCCTCAATTGTTGGTATAATATAGAGAAGTGTTTCATTTTTTTGTCTTCATTCTTTGCATTCCTGGGCCTGATTACTACAGAGCATAACCGTAACTTCTCGCTTGATGAGTTCTGTAAAGGATTCTACGCTAAATTCTAATAGTCTGACTACAAGCTATCTGTATTGGGGGGGTTGGGGGAACAAGTGAATAGAAAAAGGGTCAAATGTTTATTTTTTGCCAGAAGATGTTTTGCTGTCTCTACTTATCTCACAGAATTTTGGACTTCTTTCGGCACATTTATTTTTCATTCCATCGTTTGTCCTCATTCCCTCATTCCAGTTGATTTTATCTCTATTCTCTGTAATTCACCTGGAGAGTTTAACATTATGTTTTTTTAATTAAGAAAAACTGTGGTTTCTTTTGGAATATATTGTTGCATGAGTCCTCTAAATTAAAAAGGAAAGATGGAAAATCTAAGAACCTAGATATAACTTGTGTTTTCTTTCTATGTTATGGTCTGCTTAACCTTACTTTTTCTAAAAAAGATAAATGTTTTTCCTACATTGTTCATGTTAATAAATAATAACTTGATGTCATTTCTTCCTGCAGTCAAATTTTGCAACACTTGACGAGAAAACTGGAATTGTCACCAGCAGGAGAGCTGACAGGCACTTTGAAGAAGAAGGCCCCATACTTTGTGCCGCTCTTGATGGGATGAAGCTTCCATCTTTCCCTCAATTTGAAGTCAGAGTCAGGTGAAGATGCCTAAGGTTGCTATAACATTGAAGGGTTAATTGTTATTGTAGGCAACCGTGTATTATGGTTAATATTGAGTTCCTAATGTTCTTTGTCTCCTTTTATATTACAGATAGTTATTAGAACATCGTGCTTTGATAGGTCAGCTCAAGGCTTTTGTTAGAATAGCACATTTTAGCATGTGTTAAATTTGATTAGTGTATGCTTATTAGATGCTCACTGTAGATGAATATTTCGTAATTATTAGGAGATTCTCTCGTAATCATCCTATGACTATAAATACTACCACGTGTGGTCATATGACATACATGGTAGTTTTTATAGTCATAGAATGATTACATTTACAAGAGAATCTCCTAATAATTATAGAATATGCATCTACAGCCAGTGTCAAGTAGGCACACACTAATCACATTTAACACATGTTAAATGTCTATTCTAATTTCTAACAGCCTAGAAAAGTCTATGTTAGAAGATAAAAATGGGTTACTTGTGACAGTTACTCTAGGGGGCAGTTATGTTATGTCTTTGGGTGCTAGTTATTTTATTCTGTAGTTAGTCTGAAAGGACGGTTATCTTTTATTCTTTTTCATGATCATATATATGGGTGTAAGTTATTAGTGAGTAGTTTTTCGATTGTATGTTTAGAGAGGAGCACTCTCTGGTAGGGCTTATACTTGTGATTTGTGTTGCTGAACTCTCCGGTTTAATGCAGAGCTGCTGTCAATAAAACTGCCCTATTTATTTGTGCAATACTGTTTCTAACATGCTTCTGGGGTCTGGGCTCTGGCCCGAAAAGTTTTTATTGGTATAATAAATCTATGTTAGTCACATCATTAATTCTGGAAGAGCTTGGATGGTTGGACTGTATTTTATCTAGTTTAAAGATTTCATTCCAAAATTTTAAAATTCAACTCTCAAAATAAATTGATATGTCGATGTTTTCAGGAAGACAGGAACTCAAGATTTAAGCAGACTAAAATTAACTGTTCTTGATATGTCTTTGCAATTCTTTTCATAGGTATGCTACAGAACATAGATGTGGAGTAGTTGTCAAAGGACCAAATTTGAGTGGAAATATATCCGGAACAGACCCATTAAAGGACAACCGCTTACTTTTGGAAGCAAAAGCTTTAGATGATTCTCATGATGCAAAGAACACTGCTGCTGTTGTCAATGAGTTGTCCAAGGAAATAACAAAAATTCTGGTTTCTCATCCTGTGAATGCTAAACGTGCTGCAGAAGGGAAAAACATTGCAAATGTGGTCCTTTTAAGAGGATGTGGCATTCGAATTGAGGTCTGTTCTTCAGTTCATATTTCATAACATAATATACAGATTTATCTTTCAAAGATTAAAGTAACAGTGTGACAAAATCAAACTTCAGTACTTTTCAATCATTTACATAGTCTGCTATTCAAAGACAAGCACATCAAATATATAGAAATTATTTAATTACAATTAGAATTAAATAACTATTATTTTGCATGATTTGCAGTTGAGAATATTGTTAACTTTTTTTGGTCAAAAAAAAATTGTTAACTTTTAAAAGGTGAGGAGGGGGGGGGGGCTTCAGGTTTTAAGTTTACCTACAAGAGTGGTTCTATTATTTTGTGACTGGCAATATACTTTGTAAGTATTTTGATAATAAATTAAATGCTGGTTGGTCTGTCCATTGTATCCTATGTCTGAACCAATAACTTTTATTATATGAACTAAAAATAAAATCTGGCTATAAAATGCTTGTGTCCACGTACAAGCTTTATGCATTTATTCCTTTCAAATTATATATTATTACATATTACAGGTTACGCCATTTGTAGATAAGCATGGTTTGCGCCCATGCATGGTAGCTCCAACAAAAATAATTGCCGGTTTGGGCTTATCACTTGGTATTGATATTCTCGAAGCGCCTGGAGCAACTGGAGACTATCGAACTCTACTAACTTCAAAAGCTTCAGCAATAGCTAAGGCACTCTCAGCTCCCTTGCAATCTTGCCCTCAAGTTTTTGTACCTGGAGAGGATGAGCATAAAGCAGGCCGTCCAGATGGCTATGACTTTGGATTCCTTCACATTAAGGTCAAAATTTTGAATTTTAGTCTCTATCAGCTTTTACATTTAGTGTTTTGCCTGAAAACTGAAAAGTGAAAAGTGAAAACTTCATAACTACTTAAGAGTCCCTCTTTATAGATGAAGAGTTTTCTACCATTTTTTCCCTTTAAATCAGAAATAACGAGATATAAAATCGTATTAGGCTTATTTCTAAACTTAATCTCCTGTGTTTAACTGGGCTGCCGCCGCATGGTCCTCTTGCAGATCAAAACCTTCAAAAAATAAGCTGGAATCCAGCAAAAGAAAAATGGCGAAAATATTAAACATTTCTAGACTCTTGAGTACATCACACACCAATATATAATCAAGAAATGGATCTTTCATATTTCAGGATACATCACACACCAATATAAAATCAAGAAATGGATCTTTCATATTTTACTTAGAATGCTGCTCTTTTATTTCTCCTTCCTCTTACCTTATTCGAAGCTATATTTATTTCTAAATTTTTGGATCATTGAATTTTGATGCAATCCTATATGTTACTGCAGGCAATAGATGATGCAGGCCATGACAAGGCAAGCATTCTCAAAGTCAAAGCATTAGAAGCTGTAGACACTGCTATAGGGCAGTTGGCAAGGCTTCTCTGGGAAGCAGAATCAAGTGGAAAGTTTCAATTTTTTCTTTGTGTCACAGGAGATCACTCTACCCCAGTAGAATATGGAGATCATAGCTTTGAACCAGTTCCACTTGCTATGTGTCGGTTAAAGGACTTTGTCGGCGCAGTTGGTGAATCCATTATCTGCAGAACTTCTCTTGATTCATTTCCAATTCCATGTGTCAAGTCTGTTGAAGACTTGACTTGTGATTTGGAAACAGAAGAGAGAGGAGACAAATGCTCTCAATCTTATAGCGGTGATTCGGTATACGAGTTGAATGAAATTGCAGCTGCTAGGGGATGTTTAGGCGTTTCCTGGAGCAGAAATGATGGGAATTATAAAGAAATTCCTAAACCTAGAGCTAGGAACTGCTTAACTGAGAAATTAGGAGTGTTATGACAGTTCATGTTTCTTCTTGAGATTTCCATGTTAAAACTGTTCCCTTTCTTACTATGAAACTGGGTGACTGTAGGGTGGAAAAAAATATCAAATTTTGATCTTTTGTACTATTGTAGAATAAGAAGTCTTTTCTGAAAAAGAACAATGTAAACTCAACTTAAATTCATCTTTGTTGTTGTTTTTTTTATTTTTTTTATTTTTTTATTTTTTTATTTTTTTATTTTTAACAAGGTTAGCATGAGAAAACAAGCCCGAAACAGACACTGGAGACTAGCAAATAAATAAAGTCAATCCATAATATCTGTAGCAACCTATTTCTTGCAACAGTCCTCGCTGACTTAACAACATTTTAGAATTAAATCAAACATAAACTACAAAATTTGCAGATGTAATTTAAATCTGGTTTTGGTTCCATCTCATCAGTAAATTGCAGTTATAGTGAATTAGTAGTGCTTCTACTCTTAGCAGAAACATGCAAATATCATTTGCTGAATGTGAATTGTGATCACTACTTACTACTAAGGATGTATCTAATGGGAAAGGGGCTTTTTATGTGAGAGGACTCTCTTAGACTTTTGGAATAAAATTGACACTTGAGATTAGAAGGTATTTTGAGAGTAATCACGTGATTTCACAGTCTTCAACCTTGTCTCACAAGTTACAACCACAACACCTCGCTCCGCATGGTCTTGTTGCAGAATCTCTTTGATGGCTTCATTGATACCTGTGTTGAAAGATGAACTCGACGTTGTGATCCCAACAATTCAAACCGGACTTCTTAGAAATGTGGAGGCTGTTCTTTCATACTTTTGCCAATAATAAACCAAAAAGAAGACTCTTTGCCAATAAAACACCAAAAAGAAGACACTTAAAATTGTTTTAATTTCATCTGTATATTTTAATCCAAAGACTAAGAAGAATCGGCCTCACTCTCACATAAGAAGCCCCATTCGACCAAGTACATCCCCATGTGTGTGTGTGTGCACGCATGTGTTTAGAGAAACTTGTATCGGACTTAATTTCTAAAGGGAGTGACGATAGGGAGAAAGAGGGGGAATAAAGTAGAAACCCTAGTTTTTTTAAAATTTATTAGAGTCAACCATGCTACATGAACTTGTTTTCCAACTCAACGTAACAATGTTGAAATTTGTAGAGAGTTATTAGAAAACATTTATAAGAGGACTAAATTTAAAACAACCTATATTTTTAGTGGTCAAAAACATATTTAAGTTAATACTATGATAGGGTAGTACAAAACAAACTAGGACAAATACGAGTAGTCAAGGACTACAAGTTTGGGTTCTCTCCATTAACTAGAAATTTCCGGTAGGAATGAGATATACTCATTTGCGAAAATCTTAATATTATTTTATTAAATGTAACTAATAGAGTAGGATGAATATATCTCGTAAAATTATTTCGCAAATGAGTATATCTCATTCCTACTGAGTATATCTCATTCCCATCTCATCCTACACTCATTTGCGAAGGGGTAGCAAGATTGTAACTCGAAAAATTGTAACTAAAATCGTATGATCCTACGAAAACACAAATAACACTATAAACTAATATAATGCATATATTCACAAGTATTAATTAATCAAAATAGAACAACCAAGTTTATAAAAGAAACTACTCAATCTGTCAAAAAAAAACTACTTTATAAAAGAAACTACTCAATCTGTCAAAAAGAAACTACTTAAGGTCGTCGGAGGAGAACGACAGTTGCATAAAGCAGGTGAGACGCAAGAGAGAATGTCCACACGTGAGAAGCGAAGGGGAGATGGCGAGCTGAGAGCTTGAGATGCGATAAACAGAGTGAGATGTGAGAGACGTGCAAGGTTTAAGATTGCCAGGGGTGGAAAACTTAATTGGGGCTTAGAAGTTAAAAAAAAAGATCATAAACTAGTCGTGCCGCGCAAACTCGATTCGAGTTCCATTGCTCATTCCAACTCTGCTCATGCAATCACATTTTTGATTGTGAAATCACACGAGTTTGTAATTTTCCTTCGATTTTACAAGAAATACGATTCTGCACAAGATTTGAATCATTGATGTTTCGTAAAATCCGAAATTCGTGCCTTTTGTGATAAAGATTACGATTTAAACATGGTCACAAGTATTTTTTAATCTTCCCCTCTCCTTTTAGGTCACAATTCATTTGGATGGTTATATTGGTGACTTTTAGGATGTGGGATCAACGGAGTCCTCACCACAGTGTCATGTTAAATTAACCATAAAATATAATATAAAATGTCATTAATAATTGAGATTTCATATCGATTGATACAATCTCAATCACTCATAATATTTTATATTGTATATTGTATGATCAATTTGAGTATTACACTGAACCTTAGAAGACACAAATAATATAAATTTTTTTCTTTCTATTTTTTTAACATAATAATTATTTCCTTTGTACTAGTTAGTTAGTTGAGACACATATACCAACCATTTGAGTTTGAGATCCATCAATCCAAGAGTAGCAACCTCTCACGTGACCTAATTTGAAATGTGGGACAGAGCACGTGGCTAATCATTTCATTATCATTTCATTCCATTTTGATTTTTGAATCGAAAAAAACAAAATCAAAAATCGAAATCCCTCTCTCCCAATTTTCTCGAATTGGAATTGGAAAGGAAGAAGAAGCAGTGGCACTGGCAGCTATGGAGGCGATACTCACTGATTGTGTGCAAAGGAGTCTTCGCAATTTCATGCACTCCAACGCCATCTTCCTCTCCCATCGTCTCTGCGCTGAGTTCCCCTCTGAGGTCCATTCTCTATTCATTTTCCTCTCCCCTCTCTTCTTAGTGTTCGTTACCTCCGAGAAAATTGAGACAAAAATTGAAGAAAGAAAATTTAGGTAGCCACGTTTACAATCACATCAAGATCGATGGTTTTTTAGTCTCACGCAGCTTTTTGATTCAACTCATTTTCTCGTTTTTCAGAATATTTAGGGTATAGTTTCTTCTTTTATTTTGTTCTTATTGTTCGCAGTACTTAGTGTCATCAAATTGGCTGGTTCTTTATTGGTAATTTGATTTTTGAAGTTTCATTGAGGGTCTTTGCTGTTGATTTGAGGTTCTTGGTTTGACTGCGTATTATCTTAGGTTTGTAAAGAACCAAAGAATTACAAAATGAAATGATACTGTTTTATTGAAAAGAAATGAGAAAGAATGATACACAAGAGAGAATACTCTCTTACACTGGCTTAACCTAGGAATTGATTACAATATTCAAAGATTGATCCCTTTAACTCCCTAGCTTCCTATTTATTGATGAGAGGGACGTAACTTCCCATTTACTACATTATCCTTATGCTCTTCATGGTATTGTTTGATAATTTTTTTCTTGTATTTTATGCAGACAAATCTTCAATTGTTGGCTGGCTGTTACTTACAGAGTAATCAAGCTCATTCTGCATACCATATTTTAAAGGGTATATTTATTTCTACCAACAAGTTTTGGAGTCACATCCTTCTTGTTCTATTTCCTTAATTTCCTTTCAATAGGTAGCTAGTCTGTCATTATCTCATAGCAGTGCTTCTCACTGTACGTCCCTTGTTCATTTTGTCTTTATTGCTTGAAGGAACACAAATGGCTCAATCTCGCTACTTGTTTGCAATATCATGCTTTCAGATGGATCTTCTTAATGAAGCTGAAGCAGCATTATATCCTGCTAATGAACCTAGTGCTGAGGTACAATGCATAATTTATAATGTTGTCTAAATTTAAGAATTGTTTTTTTATCTCTCATGTTTTGCCAGTGCATAACATGTACGAGGAGAAGTTGAATTGCTATTTTTTGTTTTGTCTCTTCTTGATATGCAGGTTCCAAACGGTGCAGCAGGTCATTATCTATTAGGGCTTATTTACAGGTTGATAATCCGTCTTACCATCAATTATCAATTGTTATTTCTTAAATCCGTTTTAGTATTGTGTGAAAGGAAATGATTTGATACTGGCAAAAGCATATCATTGCTTACAACATATTTAACATCAAAACATACATAATTGGGAATGTATATTTCCTTTCTAAACGCTTTGTCTCATATACAAAAACATGAAGTTTCAAGAAGCTAAAAGGAGTAATAGTTGGTGATCCGAATAAATATTAACTAGTTGTAGGAAAGTGTTCCAACCAGAGATTAGTTGTTATGATTTATGAAGCATTTTTGTTCTTAACTCGAAATAAAACGGTGCATAGCTATGCACTGCATAAGGCACACTGTTGAATTGATGACACTAGTAGAGTTTGCTTTAGACCCTTCAAGGCTTTCCTGTAATGACAAAGTGGGTTATTCATAATCAGATTTTACTGATCTGTTGTGAGAAGAAAGATATGAAACATATGATGGAATTCGTGTCTTAAGAGTTTGCTGTAACATATTATATGAACATACAAATACAATACATGGAAATATGATCTATTTGATTACGTTCTTATTTATTTTCAAGTTTTTCAAAGTTTGACTTGAAAGTCTAACATGGTAGATAGATATGATTCAACAACCAAATTAATTAAAATTAGATTCTTGGAAGATATCGTGTTCTGTGTGTCATATTTGTGTATGTATGGGTGTTTGTGCATTCAAGGGAGATAAATTCATCCTTCTATACATGCTTTGATTGACATTCTCTTTTACAGATACACTGACAGAAGGAAAAGTGCCATTCAACAATTTAAGCAGGCATTATCAATGGATCCTCTAATGTGGGCTGCATATGAGGAGTTGTGCATATTAGGTCTGTAAGATGATATTCACTGGAGATATTTGATGAAGTACAAACTGATTGGAGACACCTAGTTTTTGACTTTTGGGGCTGCTTTTGTAGTTGTAAAATCATGTGGTTCATATTTCAATGAGTTCTTTAGGTTTGATTAGATGTTCAGCTTTGAGCAAAGAATACATGTTGAAAATTCCATGATATTAGAATTAGAATATTAGAATAAGAATATTAGAATATATTCATTTATATTAGAAGAAGAAATTCATCGAGGCGAATAGAAGAGAAGTTACAAGGAGCTTAGAGGATAAAGAATCCTCCTTAATAAGAAAAACGTTTACAACAATGAAAAATAGAAGTTGTTAATGGGGGAAGCTTGCCATCTCCCTTTGAATAGATTATGTTAGTTAGTGATATGAGAATAGTGAACTTAGCATTTAATCATTTTGTTTTGGTGACTAACCATGGGGATAGGTTTATGGCGGTCTGATCATAATTGGTGACGAGTTGAAAATTTTAAAATAATGGTCATTATCATCGCATTTGTTATTCCCTTTGTTTGTCATTCTTGAGATTTTCTAATCTAATGCATTTTCTAATTATTGATGTTCCATCTTAGTCGTCACCTTGATGCTCTAGAAAGGGTTTTATTCCCCTTGCTTTTGGCTCTTGAGAGTTGCCTATTTAGTGCATTTTTAATTTATCGATGTTTCCTGGTTTTTTTTTTCTGCACGTGATTGCTTCTGGATTTTTTTCTTCAAATTCTCATTTTTTTTAAACTTCAATAATGAATTTTTAGTTGGCTTGTTTAAGTGATATTGATATTTCAAAGATAATCTAGTATTGGTTTTCAAACTATGATGTTTAGTTTACCATGGTTTTCTAGAGTCCTTTTCTGTAAAAATGGTAGTTTTGCTGTTGCATTGAAATACTTATGATTTGTCATTTGAACTTTCATGGCTATTATAGCTGATTTAACAACATATCCATATGCCCCGACTTTTAGAATATGGAACTAGACTTATAGAATATGGTACTAGACTTCTAGACTGTGAGGTTGGTGCTAAAATATTAGCATCTTTACATGTACAAATGCATATATGTATGAACTTAATATTAGCATCTTTACATGTACAAATGCATATATGTATGAACTTAGTTACGCGTATGCGTGTAAGTTATATACAAATTTAACAATAGATCTAGTTTTCCATGTTCATTTTTTCTCAGTAGATACATCTTGTGTTTTTGAGGCCAATAGTTTGGGTTGCCTCTAGCTTTCTTTTGTTGAGTGATCGAGTCTGAAAGGGTTTGGTTTGCAAGTTGCTGGCTACTATGACATGTTATTGGAGTAGTGATTTTTCCCGACTTTTCTTTTGGTAGGATTATATTTATTTTTCCCGACTTTAAAGTTAAATGGACATTCTTTGGGTTTTCTTTGTATTAGTATTAAACCTGAATGTGATTTTATTGTTTCATTTTTACAACAACAAATATTGTACTGTCACTCTGTACTAGTTTGGATTTGTCACCACTTTCTAAAAGCCGCTGTCCACTAAGTTTCTATGTATAGTTGAAAGAAAAAACAATGGGTAAAAGTAGCGTTAGTGTTATCAAATGGTTGTTTCATTCAATTTTTCAAAATATATTTGAAGTAGTAGCATTGCATTCTTCCCCCTCTCCTCGTTGTGTTATCTTCATCATCATTATCACTGTACTATTTTCTGAATATTTAGGTGGCGCTGAAGAAGCAACTGCTGTTTTTGGTGAACCAGCTGCTCTTTGCATACAAAAGCAATACTTAAATTGCTCAACCTCTCCAAAGTTGCATGCATCAGCCGAGGATATTAATTTAGTTGACACCAGACACTGTATATCAGAAGATGCGAGTCCAAGGCAACCAAAACTCATGCAAGGCCTAAAAGATATTCCTGGAAACCATCACGGAGCATCTATATTAGGAGGGATTTCTGGTCAACCTATTAATAGCGGTCTGTCTAACATATCATTTTATAACACCCCATCTCCAATGGTGGCACAGGTAATTGCATCTATTTTCATATTGTGTATATTTGTTACTTTTCATTAATAATGGGGATAGGCTATCAAGTCATAGTTTTATAGTTTTGAAAATAGTCAGATGAGGTAAGAAATATTGGTAAAAAGCATTCTGTTATTCCATAATATTGACGCAGGTTCCTTAGTCTATAAATGAGCATCCACGGACACGGATATTACTTATCCGCTAGCGGCATTGTTGGATAAAAATGTTATCCGTGCCCGCCCCATATCCATGCGGGTATCTTGCAGATATCCACGAGTATCATAAATATTTTTTAAAAAATGTATCTATGTAAAAAAATTAGTTTTAATTATCACGGATGCTATTTATCCTGAGAGTTTTGTCCCAAAACTTTCCCGAAAACCAATCTAATGGTTCAGAATAATAACAATAAAGGAGAGAGAAAGTGATAAAGTATTTTTAAGAAACTGCACTACCTCCACATCGGCTATTATGTGCATCGTCAAATCTGTTTTCGAGACATATATCATTTTACTTTAATTATATAGAATTTCTCACTATCCTTTTGACAATACAATTACTAATCTTTAAATTATTAATAAACTAAAAATGCATTGATCAAAAATAGAATTTCTTAATTCTTTTTACAATAAAATAGTATCCATTAACAACAAAAAGATAGAGTTTCTTCCTCGTGTTATAATATCCATTTACTAACGGGTAGTTGAAATGTCCTTTATTTTATCTACGGATGTCTGCAGGTGCATTTTTTTTGCCATCCCGTCTATTGAATTTATGCTTGACGCCCATTTTTCTTTTTAATGGTTGATATTTTTCTTTCAAATCTTCTGTAGTTGTCAAGTGTTGCTCCACCCCCGTTGTGCAGGAATGTGCAGCCAAATGGCTCAAGTATGAGCACACTTGGTGCCGAGAGCTCTCCTAAATCAACAGTGAATTCTACTATTCAAGCCCCTCGAAGAAAGTTTGTGGATGAAGGAAAGTTACGAAAGGTTGGGGACCTTATTTCTGTTGTCTGCTTCCTTACACTAAAGAAACTCTTCCTTTTCTAGCTTTGTCTGTCCATAGACACTCATTTGATAATTGAATTTTTAAAGAGTCCCAAGGCTTTGTATAATATATCACCTAGTCGGACAAGGCTTGTTTGTTGTTTGTATAGTTTTAGGGATTGATCTGACCGAGTGGCTTATCCCATTTGGTGACAGTATTGGTACTGATTTATTCAAATTGTTGTTAACATGTGAACTGACAGTCTTTCTCCAACAATTGATTATCGAGTGGCTTTCATCGTAAGAAAGCCAGGCTTAATTCTGGAAACATTAATTGGCACTTAGCATCATGATATTTCATCAGCTTGAGAGTTTTATTAAAAGGAATCTTAATTTACCTTTTGATTTCATGTTACCTAGTTCATTGTTTATGTGGTTTATTTTGCTTTCCGAAAAAAATCTTATGATCAAATTATTCCGGAGAGATTTTGGCAAAATTACTTCTACTTACAAGAATGGGGACAACAAGGATCAGACTCTAGACCATTTGGTCTTGGAGGCTCTGATACCATGTCATAAACCAATCATCTCATAAAGTTAAGTTTTTAGGTGAAGGCACGTGAGCAGTTTTACATCTAAGACACATAATTTACTTCCTTAACTTTCTTTAACTCCTCAACATCTCAGCTTTCTATATGTTATTATGCATTCTGGTTTTTATATACTTTTACGTTGTGGCTGGTATTATACCGATAAGGTAGACTTCAAAAGATGTTTTCCATCATCTGAGTTAAATTAATCATTAAATTTATTCAGTAAATGATTGTGTAAGAAAGTTTTGTATGTTTATGTACTCCGGGTTGAGTGCTCGGTTTTGTAGATTATATGTTATTGTTGTTTATCATTTTTTACCGTTCCTTCTATTTCTTTTTTTTTTGTTTCAGATTTCTGGTAGATTATTTTCTGATTCTGGTCCTCGGCGTAGTTTAAGACTCTCTGGTGATGCAAGTGCAAATTCAAATGCTAATACAAATGTATCTGGAAATGGAACTAGTAACTCTTCTAAGTATGTTGGAGGGTCAAAGCTCAGCTCCATGGCATTTCGTTCCGCGACAATTCGCAAGGGACAGTCGTGGGCCAAAGAAAACGTTGATGAAGGTGATGAATCTTTATATGTAGCATTGTTTTATTGCATTCTTGCCTTTCAGGAAGGTGATCCTTCATAAAGACGATTTTTTATGCTTCAGTAGTTAAGTTGTGCATGTGCAAAAATCCATCACAACTGGTGATTTTATAGTTGTTTCTTCAAATATCTCGTCTGCTACTTCCTTTCAAAACCAAAAGGTTATAATAAGTAAATGCCATTATTTAGAGCGGTCTTCCTAATAAATGCGGTAGCAGGGTGGCTGCTACACTGAAGATTAATAGATACGTGAATCATTTATACTATGCACCTATAGATACTTAAAAATAGAAATTTACCCAAAATAAAATCTGAGTACTGATGTTATACTAATAATGCAACCGCTATTAACATTAAGACGCCTAGCATCGATTATGATATTCTACTACAAAATACTTCTGAACTGCTATCTGTGAGTACTTAAGGGTCCTCATTTCTTCGCCTTCAGGGATTCGCAATGATGTTCTCGACGATTCTCGTTTAAATATGACATCAACAGCTTCTACTTCCTCTACTAGCATGGAAGCTACATCTTATGGGCAGGAAGCCGCAAATCTTCTAGTTGGTGGACAAGAAATAAGTGGTTCAGAAGTCATCAATGGTGCTTCAGAAATACTGACCCTTCTGAGAGTTCTTGGTGAAGGTTATAGACTTGCCTCCATGTATAAGTGCCAGGTATTGATTGATTACTTTTATTTTGGACAAAAAAACACGTGTCATCCATATTTATCTACTTACTATTTTTAATTATGGGTATGAAAAGGGAATATTAAAATAAGCAAATACCTTTTTTCTTCATTGCATTCAGTTTTCTAATATCTGTTTATTGGTGGAACAGGAAGCACTGGAAACCTATCTGAAACTTCCATATAAGCATTACAATACTGGCTGGGTTCTTTCCCAGGTAACATTAATTGCCTGACTTGCATTTTCTGGTCTTTCATAGGAATTCTGGAAGTATATTGATTTATCAATGTATGGTTGTCAAACTCTAGGGGTTGATTCATAAAGTCATTCGAGATTAGGATCCGGGTATGAAAATTGTGTTAACTTGCATAAAAAATTGTGTGTGAAAATTGGGTAGACTCGCTCACTCGCAAGTCCCATTTGTGGACAACTGAACAAGTCTACAACATAATGGTTATTTTTCCTCAGAATGCCTAAAGTAACAGTGATTTCTTGTTTTTGAATAGCTAAATGATAAGGTTTCTTAGTGCATAAAATATGAACCTCAGTAATTCTCCTTAACCACCCAATGAGCCTCATTATTTTCAATATTATCGAATTTTTCAAGGCTTTCAATTGACTTTTTAATAGGCTGGTCATGGCTTAATTCGATATGGGTATCTTTTGACTGCGTAGAATCTTGTTCACTTGCTGTTATATTCTTGAGTTGTCATTGTTCTAGATATTCTTACAGGTCTCTAACAATTGACCATTATATTTGGATGTTTTAAGCAGGTTGGTAAAGCGCACTTGGAGTTAGTTGATTATTTAGAAGCTGATCGGGCCTTTAGTCTTGCTCGTCAGATTACACCATATAATTTGGAAGGAATGGATGTATACTCAACAGTCCTTTACGTGAGTGTGTGTGTGTATTGTATTTTTTCAGATTCTGTGGTATACTTAATATTATGTAATGATATGTTACAAAATACAATGCCCTAACCCCATTTATGCTAATAATCCCAATCCTAATTAAATAAGGAAACAAACCCTGAAGTGCAACGAAACATGAGAATCACACTTAAGAGACCATTGAAGATATGCTTAAATATTCCAAAACTACATTTACAATATTTTGTGACATTTATATATATTCTAAGTTTCTAATATGAATGAAACATGTGATGTGTTTTTCTCTGTTGCCTTTGGGACTCAAATCTGTGGTTGATGCAACTAGTGAAGCCTCTTGATAGTTGATACCAAGATTATACCATTGTCAATGATGGTGAATTAGTGATATTGGGATACTGAGGGATTGTTTGGTAGGGAAAATTAATCACTGCCCCATCTCTTGCAATATTTGGAGGAAAATATTCTAGTTAATGTTTAAGACTAGTATTCAGTGATTTTGCTGAAACTCATCGACAAGTTACAAAAGCACCATGAACATTGATGTGTCATAATAATTTTCATAGCTATACTTCGCCGCGTTTGATTCACTTTGCTTCCTGCTTTCATTTTATGCTTAAACTTTAAATGCATTCCTGCATGCTTACCGCTTGACCAATAGAGTAATTTATCTCTGGTGTAGCATCTAAAGGAAGATATGAAGTTAAGTTACTTGGCTCAGGAACTGATACAGACTGATCGCTTAGCTCCTCAATCTTGGTAAGCTTATATGCAAAAAAAAATTGTGATTATTCAGTATACTGAATTTTACTTGTCAATGATTTTGGTATATTGCTTGAGAGCTGAAAACTTTTTCTATTCTTTTTGTACAATTCTGCTGTATGTAGGTGTCCTATGCTATCTGTTATCATTTATCTAGGCTTATCATTATTGTTAAATTCTCTGGCAGGTGTGCCATGGGCAATTGCTACAGCCTGCAGAAAGATCATGAAACTGCATTGAAGAATTTTCAACGAGCTGTGCAACTAAATCCTAGATTTGCATATGCACACACCCTTTGTGGACATGAGTATGTACATGTTCTTTTTGTTCATGATACATAAATGATGTGTCTGTGTGAAGTACTGTTACCTCGTCATGTTGGATTAGGTGGATGTTGTACTAGGCATTAAATGACCCGAGGAACCTGGATAAATAAGGACCGACTTTAAAGAGCTCACAGTGAAGTTAAAGGATGGGGGGTTGAAACATGTAATCAAAGGGATTCCTCTTTATGCTTGCATGGCTGCAGTTTCCTTGAGGGCCATAATGAAGAATTGGCAGCAAGAGAGTGAAGCGTTCCTGATTGAGTTTAGGACTAGGTCAGGAGGCTGCGAGAGGGAAGTACGGTGGTTCTGAGTTTCAGGCAGTTTGAACAGGTGGGAAAGGAGTGAGGTGCCATGCTTGTTGAGTTGAAGTCCAATTTAAAGCTGGCACAGCAGAAAAAGAGAAGCGAGCTGATAAGGAGAGATGCATGCTTTGTAGAAGGAGATTGTGTATATCTGAAGGCTATGTCTTACAGGTTGCACAGCTCGGCTTAGAGGTGGAACGTATTGTCCCCCAGATACCGTGGCCCTTTTCAAATTTGAAGTTAAGTGAGATAGAAGTTGCCTGCAAACTATGGTTACCTCCCTTTTCTAAAGTATGTCCTGTTTTTCACGTGAATATTCCAACCCTTCATCGACAACCTCTGCTAAACTGAAGGTTGTGCTAAACTGAAGGTTGGGAGCTTGGATGACAGCCTCATGAAATACTGGGAATTTGTTACAACAATCATGGATATGCAGAAGTACTTGTACAGTGGTGAGACTTTCGAAAAATTGAGAATTTGTAGGAATTGTTGTCCGAGATGTTGTCAATATTTCCTATTTTTCACCTCGAGGACAAGGTGAAAGTTTTAGAAGGATGATAGTACACCCTTCATAAAGAGGGTCTGCGTTAGGAGGGATACGGGGAGGACAGAGGACAATTTGATTGAGTAACTGGGAAAGGGACATAAATAGGCAGATGGAAGTTAGAAAAAGGGACGGGAATTCAGTTGACGGTTGGAGTGGAAGTGCTAGGATTTCCAGAATCATCCTTGAGGGTGGTTGTAGTTGAGGCTCTGGTTCATTTTTCCAAAGAGAGAGACAGGGAGAGAGAATATACACATCGATTACAGTTCTTGCATTCTTCTCTGCATTTTTCTTTTGTATTTTTCTCAACTCCTATCGTTCTTGTGTGGGAAAGTTTTTCTGATCTAATTCATTGCCACTCACAGGTATATTACACTAGAAGATTTTGAGAATGGAGTCAAAAGCTACCAGAGTGCACTAAACGTTGATTCAAGGCACTACAATGCCTGGTATGGACTAGGAATGGTATATCTTCGCCAAGAGAAGCTTGAGTTCTCTGAACACCATTTCCGAATAGCTTTCCTAATCAATCCTCGTTCATCTGTTATAATGTCATACCTTGGTACCGCCTTGCATGCTTTAAAGGTTAATCTCTCGCCGCACAGTAGTACAAAATAAGAACTACATGCGTCTTTCACTTGTGTTCTGTATCTAGAATTCTGAATGTGTGCCATTTTCTATGATTTGACAGAGAAGCGAGGAAGCACTCATGGTAATGGAGAAGGCTATTTTGGCAGATAAGAAAAATCCTCTGCCAATGTATCAGAAGGCCAATATACTCATGAGTTTGGATAAATTTGTGAAGCTTTGGAAGTTCTAGAAGAGCTTAAAGCGTATGCTCCCCGCGAATGTAGTGTCTATGCTTTAATGGGAAAAATCTATAAAAGGCGTAACATGCATGACAAAGCAATGCTTCATTATGGTATTTCTTTGGATTTGAAACCATCTGCAACAGATGCTGCTGCTATTAAGGTATTGGATCGTTTTGCCCAAACTGGTCAACAATTTTTACTATTCACATTGTATTTTTACAACCTTAATGCTGCTGCTATTCTGTATTTTCATATGTCTGTCTTTGATAGTGTTGGGAAGTGGTTATTGTTACATTTTCTTATGTATCATAACTTCTTATTCATTTCTAACAGGCTGCGATTGAGAAACTGCATGTACCTGATGAGATAGAAGACAGCTTGTAGTTCTACGTATGAAGTGCAGAACTGATAACTTGGTGCGATTTATCCGCATATGAATCCTTGATTATAAGGATTTGGCTCTGCTCGTGCTTTCGACGTATTGTGCATAAAAGCTGTACATTGCAGCCATGACCCCCATTTAACCAGCGCATCCGAGCTTCGCAAGAGAATCAGATACTCTATAGGAGGACATGCTGCAACAAGAGTGGCAAGAAGTTCCCTACTTGAACGGATATTGTTTTCTGGGAAAAATACATGTATCATTAGTTCATTTATTCATTTGTTCATAAATCGCAGCTTTTGTTTCCCCTGGTTAAAATATTCATTAGAGATAAATGGCTCATTTTTCTACCTCCATCTGAAAAGGCTGAACCTCATCCCAGCAAATTCAATATTTTTTTTCTCGAGTTTAACATTAATTGGCAATAAAATAAAATAAAAATTGCTAGGCAACATGTTGGAATTTTGAGAGCAATTGCAATGACACAAAATAAGGTTTTTTTTACTTAATTAAATATTTAGGGTTTAAGATGACTGGTCCTAAGGTTTGAGACACGGATTTAAACGTGGTTAAACACAGATGAATGTTGTGAGAAATTGCTAGGCAACATAAGCTATGTATTTTAATGCTAAACACTAAATAAAACTATTTTTTTATAGGCAAATATTAGTAGTTAGAGGGAGGAGGAAATGTTGGTTTCTAGGATTTGGACCCGAGACCTCTTATTTATCCTACTTCGGTCTTAGCTCACCAATTGAATTACTTACACATGATGTAATTGAATGACAATTATTTGCGTCTTTTAATATGCTTAATATTAAACACGGATTTCAACTTGGTTAAACATAATTTTGGTAGTCAATTCATGTCAACAATTGCGATTAATTAGGTTAAAATGTGCGGTAAATAAAATTACATAGGTAGTTAATAACTTTGGTTACCTAAATTATATATTACTCATACAATAAACATCATTACTCACATACCACTCTCGTCCTTATTATAATTTTTTTTGCAGTTTTATGTTTATTAAATAACTAATATATCAAAACAAAATTATAAAACAAATTATTCAATAAACTTAAAACTGCAAATTTTCTTAGAAGGACTAGAGGGAGTATTTAAATTACACTAACCATCTAGTTAGGTGTTTTAGTTGTGGACTATATATGTGTAAAAAAAATCATTTCTCTTGTTATATTGTTTACAGATAAAAAATCAATTTACAACTTATAAAGTAAATATAATCGTATTTTTTTTTGTCACGAGATGACAAATAAACATTACACACACTACGACTACTTATACCAGAGTTCAAATCCATGAGTCGGCGTCCTTAGATTGTTGAAATCACCAATGCAACCAATAATGGGGACGATTACACTTTTTTTTGTATAAATTAGATATCATCTACGCGTAATTAAAGATATTAATACCTCGAGTCGTATAGAACCACAACGGGAGACAAAACTCTCTCTCAAAGTTTTGTTTCAAATTGAGCACCTAAGTTAAAATGGACAATTAAACATAATGGAATATAATTTAGCATTATTTATTTTTGATTTTTTCCCCTCATGTAAATGAGTTAGGACACCCCATGTGTCCTAGTTTTGACATTTTTATATATTCGATCTTTTTTTCATTACAATGAAAGGAAAAGACAGAGAGACAAAGAAATGAACTAAGCTCTAACCCTACTTTTGCCCAAGGCATCAGCTAGGAGTGTGGTATGAATAGCCGTAGGACACTAAATCCATTGTGACAACCTTGTCCCATAGAATAACCATATTTAGCAAGTCAATCAGACAAGAATTTCCCTCCCTTAATGAATAAGTAAAGGATAACTGCCAATTCCTATCCATCAAGGAGCTAATGTGGTCAATAATTGGAGCATAAGGGTGAGATTGGGGTACACCTGCTTCATTAAGAGAAATGACGATGGTAGAGTCAGATTCACAAATAATACAATGGATGCCGTTATTCCAAGCAATCATAAGACCCTTTGCAATAGCCTGAAGTTCAGCATTCATGATAGTTGTTATGCGCAACCACCAAAGAAACCAATAATCTATTGCCCAAGGTTATTCTTACAAATACCTCCATATCCCGAACGGTCGGGATTATCCAAAGAGCTTCCATCCACATTTAATTTAAGCCACTGATCAAGAGGGGCACTCCATGATACTACCGTTGTTGCCTATTGTTTGATTCTGAAGAAAAGATTTTGTGGGTAATATCAAAAAGAGAACGGATTCAGCTAATAATTTTTCATTGTTCCCACCGAGAGTCAGAGAAGACTTTATCATTACGAGCTCTCCATAACATCCAACAAGTTACAGTGAAGAGGAGACCAAAATTACCTGTTGCACTAGTCATGAACCAAATGAGAGGATCATCCAACTTGAAGTCCTGCAAATTATGAAATCCAAATATACACCAATTGTGGAAACCCTTGGACAATCACGCAATGTATGCAACAAAGATTCAATATGACTTTCACATCTATGGCAGGATTTGTCCTGTGTGATATGCCTAGCAAACCAATAAGAATTAGTCGGCAGGCTGTGGTGCATTACCAACCAAATAAAGCGTTTTATATTTTCAGGCAGCTTCAATTTTCAGATCCATTTCCACTCAAAGTTGACACCATTCACAGTATTTTGTGCAAGTTTATGTTGATTAACAAGACAAAGTCCATGTGATGTAGCTCAATTGGATAGAGTGAGAGACAACTTTTTTGCGTCAAAAAAAAAAACAAGCCAAGCATAAACATTTTTAGTTGAATAAGAACCTACGAGGAAGGTTCCAAATGAAGATATATATTATTAAAAAGATATATATTTTTGAACCAATAAAAAAGATATATATATTCGATCTTTGCTTTTTAAAAAAAATATTTTATTTACATTATTATAGGAAATAAAGAAAAACTAAATCAGTGAGTAGTGTGACGTGTGAGTCCTCCTAATCTATAGCATTCCGGCGTTGTCACTCAGCTACGTGACCAGCTTGTGAAGAAAGGCATCTACTTCTTCTTCTCTCCCCCGTCGCCAATTAGGGTTTGCACTTTTTTCTCATCGTCACTCTATCTACCGCATTCAACTCCACACACTCCCAAGGTCTCTCTCTCTCATCAATTCAATTTCGCGATTCACCTTTCAGAATCCACTGTTACACATTTTTGTGTGACCTAACCCCAATTTGACGATTCTCATATTATTTCGAATTTCAGGTCTTACACCGCAACGATGGGGAGCAAAGGTCGCATGCCGCCACCACAGCATTTACGGCGGCCACTGCCCCCGGGTCCCGCCCCGCTTCACCATGACCCGATGGTTCCTGTCATGCACCACGGGATACCACCGGGACCCTTCGATCTTCTTCCTCCGCCGCAGATGATGGAGCAGAAACTTGCTTCGCAGCACGGGGAGATGCAGCGCCTGGCCACCGAGAATCAGAGACTTGCCGCCACACACGGTGTCCTGAGGCAAGAACTCGCGGGGGCGCAGCACGAATTGCAGATGCTGCATGCGCACGTCGGCTCGATGAAGGCAGAGAGGGAGCAGCAGATGCGTGCCGTTCTTGACAAGATTGCGAAGATGGAGGCGGAGTTAAAGGCCGCCGAGCCGGTGAAGATGGAGTTGCAGCAGGCGCGTGGGGAAGCCCAGAATCTTGTGAGGTCGAGGGAGGAGCTTATTTCCAAAGCTCAGCATTTGTCTCAGGAGATTCAGAGGGTTCATGCCGATGTGCAGCAGATTCCTGCACTCATCTCGGAGCTTGAGGGTCTCAGACAGGAGTATCAGCATTGCAGGTAATCCTTTTCCCCCATCTGTTCAAAATTTTGGCTTAGTGGGTTAAATGCTTAGTTATTGGATTCTACCCATAGATTCATCCAACTATAGGTGGAGTTCAGACCAGCTTTTAACTTGTAGGAACAAATCAATTGAAATAAAGGTAGCTTTAGGAATACGTGTTTATCGGATTATACCCATAGATTCACCCAACTACGGCTGAGTTCCGATTACCTTACATGTTTAAATGTCATTGTTTATGGGATTGATACTTCTTGACTTGCAGTATCTGGAATAGATTTTTAAAGATGCTATATGTGTGGGATGTGGGCCTGCTTCTTAAATTCAAGGGAAAGTTTTTAGTTTTTGTGGTAGGGGTTGATGGCAAGATTTTCAGGGCATGGCAAGTTTAGCTGTAGTTTAGTGCATTCTGTAACGTTCTTAGTTATGGGAGACAACTCGATAACTGTGTTTTTGATGGAAACCAAAAATTAACTCAGAAGAAGGCAAGTACTATCATTCGTAGTTAGCAATTCGTAGTTAGCAAGGAAACAGAAAAGTACCGGTAGGGCGACATTGCATGTTTGGAGGGATATCTAGTGAGTGGTCTTTATTTATGTGAGAGTTATAGGAGTAAATCTAGGTATTGCAAACCATAAATGGATAGTCACGATGATTAAAAGTTAGTTAGAACTAGAAGTTTAAAAAGTCAAATTCCCACTTTTGCTGTAATATTGATTGTTCATGGTTGGATCTAATGGCCATGATTTGCTCCTCCCACTCCCATATAGATAAGGCCATCTCACTTGATGCGTTCTCTCTAAGCAGTGGCGGATCCAAGACCCGGTATCAGACAGTTCAAAATTGTGTTTTGGGTGCATGGTGCAAACTTAGGAGTACACTAGTGCAAATTTGAATTTTCAGGGGGTCCAAAAAAAATTTATATAGTGGAGAAAGACATGTTATTACACTAACTATCACTAATGGGGTGGTTGTTTAAGCTTAGTGAAATAGTGATTCTATGCCAATGTTGTCAATCACAGATCACAGAAAATAGTGGTTAGCCATAAAAATGCGCTATGTGAAATAGCGGATTTCATAGTGGGTAAATAGTGGAAGTCAAATATCGTGAAATAAATCAATTATATAAAAGAGTATGAACACAAAATGCTAGATGACAGAATTTCCATCCAGGGTCAGCCTTAGTCACAACTGTTGAAGGATCTAATGGGTCTTCACTTGCCATTCTATTTAAACAATATGAAAACATTATAAATAAATGTACAGATATTGATAGAACGGTAAAAATAGAGGAACAAAAGTAGAAGAAAGAAATCATATAGGGGGAGATAAGGGAAGGGAAATGATCTTACATAAGAAAAAGATTCGGATGCAAGAACAGAAAACAAAGAACAGGTCGAATAAAAATAGAGAATGAGAAAGGAGGTAAACTGAAAAAAGAGAACAAATGAAGGATGAAGGAAATTAAAAAACAAAGCAAGAGAAGCGGAGGGGAAAGAAGAGAAGAGAAAGGAGACTCTTGTTACCTGAATGTTGAAAACGCAGAATTGCAAAGATAGGCTAGCTGTCGTGATCCTTGAAAGAGTCATGTGCTGTGCACACGATACTCTTTGGTTTTCTTTAAAAAAGCATATTGGACTTCTTCACATGCTGTATTTAATGTTTTAAAATAGTCATGTGATGTGAATCACGTGCCTTGACTCTTCGTTTTAAAAAAAACAAAAAAACTCCCAATTTTTTGCTATTTCTGTGATGAACTATATGGTGCAATAGAGTTTGTGGAAAAATTCAAATTGGGCAGTCATAGCGAGAATCCCCAAATCCGCATGCTATAGGGCCGCTATTTAACAACACTGTTCTATGTTACAACTATTTTTTAAAGCTAATATGCTTTTAACAGCAGAGAAAGAACTAAAAATTCTTGTTTCTAGTTTTTGCTATTACTTGAAAAACTTGCATAGGTATCCCCATTTTTTAAACCCTTCTTTTAATTTAAATTAACAAAAAGTTTTTTTTTTTGAAAAAAGCAAACGAACTGACCCTGAATCTTATCTGTTTTGGAGAAGTTCTTGCCTCCCTCAAGTTGTACTTTCCTTCTCTTTCTAATTAAAATTCTTTTGTATTTAAAAAGGAACAAGGTGGTAATAATCTAATGGTGGTGTCTGGTTTGCAGCCCTCTGATGTTTTTGGTTTGAGTGAAGTGGTTTTATTTTACGATGCTCTGTCATCCTTCCAGCTGTTATTATGGGATTATTAGTTTTAATAGATTTCTTTGGTTTCTGCCCTTGGCTTCAAATGACTTGAGCAGTATCTGTTTAAAATTTTATGGACCTAAATCCCGTTTCTCTCTCCATGGTTGCAAAACCAACAATTAGACAGCTTCTAGCTCCAGCAAATGGTTGCAAAAAGTACGGTTGTCCTTTTCTCCTATTTTCTTATCCTTCAGCTCCCCACTTTCCCCCTTTCATTAAGATGGCCCATAGTGGAGTTTTTTCCTGCTCCAGTTTCCTTTTATAGTTTCTTAGAATGTGGGTTGGGCCTAACTCAACCCCACAAAACTGGCTTGTAAGGTGAGGGATGCCCTTTCATTATATACTCTTTTGAGACCATATCTCTAGTCAATATGGGACTTGGGCTTCTCCTAGTACACCCCCTCATGCCCAACACTATTGGGCTTGGTGCGTGGATAATAATGATTGGTGGCCCAATGGATTTAGGATAGGCTCTTATGTGGGTTGGGCCTAATTGAACCCCACAAAACCGACTTGTAAGGTGAGGGATGCCCTTTCATTATATATCTTTTGAGACCATATCTCTAGTCAATGTGAGACTTGTGTTTCTTCCAATATAGTTTTTTGCTGGTGTTGAGATTGCATTTACTTTTTAGGACGCTGTGCTGGCATGATGCACAAACATCAAGCATAAATTAAGTAAAGAGTAAATCATGTCATTATTTTGATTTAGGTCACACTTCATGTGATCGTTCAACACTAGGGGAATATAATAATTAATTGGTATTTCTTGATCTAAGGGTGTATGTGTGTTTGGGTTGTCATCAGTTAATTGTTATGATGTCTTTGATCTAAGGTTGTTGTGATGTCTTAATTGTTATTAGTCTGGCTTTGATCTAAGGTTGTTATGATGTTTTAATTGTTATTAGTCTAGTTTTTATGATATCGGAGGGGAATCTCCTACATCACCAGACATGGCCTGATTTGTTTCTTATTGGTGCAAATGTTCTTTCCAATCCGACTGGCATGATGTAAGTGTGAATTCCATATCACTTGGGCATTATTCTTGAAATTCTTCTCATCTAAAGCGGATGCTTTCTCATTTTAGAATTGGGTTCTCCTCTACATCAGTCAGTTCTCATAGGATTAGGATTTATTCTTCATTTTTAGTTGGATAGTTTATAAAAGATTTAGTTTCTTAAGTGGTTTAGTAATTTATTTTCCTTGTATAAGATTCTGCATCAGTCAAACTAGAGTTTGACCGAAGCTTTTCGAGACAAGCTTTTTCTCAACTTGCCTCGCAACAGAGGAGTTCTGTATGATTGCGGTGTAAATAATAATAATAATAATAATAATAATAATAATAATAATAATAATAATAGTTTGATACAAACAAGCACCATATTGTTGAGTTGGAACCATCTCGGTTGTGTACTGCAATCATTTGCTAGGTTGATTCAGTGTTTTTTCTTCCCCAACTCGATTCTATTTTCTTTACATTTGTCCCTACAATGTTGGAGCCTCATCTGGACAAACTAAATGGGTTTGAAATTTGGATGCCCCCACTTCCCTCTACAAAACTCTCAAATCAATTTCAGCACCGGACACTTTTTTGAGAACCCCAATTGCGCAACTGTTTCTATTTTCCATTGCAGAGTAAGACACCACTGTAGAATCGTCTGGGTTCTCTCTCTCTCTCTGTCTCTCCAATATCTGGTTTACAAGAGTTTGGGGGTTTCAGATCTCATCCTATATGTTCCAGATCTGCAGCGCGAAAGAGGAGCCTGATGGTGGACAGCAGTGGTCGAGGGAAGTTGCTGACGAAGGCTTTTTGCTGTGATTCATATTCATGGTGTGAGGAAGAAGAATGTGTGATGGAAGAGCAATGAAAGTACTCGGTGGGGTTGTTAAGGGGACTAAAGATTGAGGTGGATTGTGAGAAGGCTCACTGGGGAGGGGGTTGTCAATGAGGATGACTTTCTCATTGGCTTTGAAGCAGCCAAGATCTTCGTCAAGTCTCGGTTGTCGCTGTTGGTGCCACCACCAAGGCTGGTGGTGGTGATGGGCCATTAACCTCAACACTGTCTAGACTTTTATCTTTTTATTGATATGGAGTATGGACCAAATTAATATGTTTGGTTCAGACATTTTTCGTGTTCGGACCAAACTCGAACCAACCCATAGTTGTTTGGTTCGGGCGACAAATTTATAAAAACAAACCCATGAACGCAAACCAACACATACTAGGTTATAGTAGTTTTATAATTTTAGAAACACAAGATTTTATTTGTATAGACTTTTTACCTTAATAATTTATTACTATGGATTGAGTGAATATTAATGATTTTGAGTTTGATTTTCTGTAGTTTTAAATTCTAGAATTTTTTGTTGCTATTTAGAAGTGTTGGAATATTACAAAAAAGTGTTGCCCAGACAGTTGGAGCTATTGAACTGCACAGGATGTCATCAAAAGTAAAAAAAAGTTATTTTATGATCCCTTTGTGCTCACTTTTAGATGTATAATTTCTTGGGGATTTGTTAGGATGAAGGGTAATTAGAGTAGTTAAGAGTTGTTAGGGCAGCTAGTTAGTTGGGGCAGTTGGTTTCTGATGGAAGTTACTGTCTTATCATTTATAAATAGGAGGCTAGTGAGATAGAGGACTGATGATAAGTATCTAAGCACTTGGGGAACCCTCCCTTAAAAGCTAGCTATCAAGGGGGGAGAACCAAGCCACTTAAATACTCCATCGAGCACCCCATAATACCCAAGTCCCTATCATAGCACCGCCCCTGAGAGCCGATGTCCTCGGCGGCTGCACTCCACTACACTTTACTCGGGGGCACTTCACTCAACTTTGTTGGTCAGAACCCTCCACCGGTCAGAACCCTTCGTGGGTAGCCTTCTCCAAGACGCCGACAACCAGCTCTGATACCAATTGATAAGTATCTAAGCACTTGGGGAACCCTCCCTTAAAAGCTAGCTATCAAGGGGGGAGAACCAAGCCACTTAAATACTCCATCGAGCATCCCATACTACCCGATGTGGGACTTGAGCACCCCATAATACCCAAGTCCCTATCAACCGAGTTGTAATATTTCAAGCTAAATAGAGCAAAGTGGTCTCTTTTGTGAAGGGGAATCCCTTGGAGGAGAGATTTCTCTCTATTCTTTCCTATTTTCTCAGTAAGATTGTTCTTTCTTTTCAATTCATACTCCATTACCTTTATGCTGGGAGATTACTTTATTGTTTTTAGCCGCAAGCATCTCCCCTCCCCAAAAAGTTTTTAATGTATAGTTCTAATATGGAAACCTGCTTAGCTGGGATATTTTGTTGTGGCAGTTGGTCTCAAATTGATGGAGTTTACGTCTGAAACTTGGTTTCTGAAAACGATATTGGCATATTGCATATCATCAAGGGTTTTAAGTTATGCTAGTTTAGTGTTATTGTGTCTTATTTCAATGTCCAGTTTTCTTTTGGGTTTACTGCTTATTAGTTAGTACTTGTAATCGAGACTAGAGAGAATCTGTGAAGCGTGAGTGTGAGATCATATCAGTGTCTCTTCTTATTCTGGCGTTTAGAACTGTGGAGTGCAATCTCCTTCACACCAAGTGTTCTCACTTCTCAGAGCTTGGTTTGTCTATTATTTACTCTGAACGTTCTTTCCAACCTGACTATATTAATGTGTATGTTTTTCGTATCATCTGAGCACTGTGGCTCTCCTCTATTCACTTAATTTTTATAGGATTAGGGCTTTTCTACATTCTTGTAGGGTGAGTAATAAAGGCTTATAAACACTCTAGGTTGATGCCTAATTTCCATTTTTCAACAACATTCTGTTTTCTTTCCTCCAAAATGTATCAATCTCTCAGAACTGATTACTTTGGATGTCGTAAATTCCATTTTTATATGTTAGATTTATTTAACTCGATTTTATCCTAGAAACCTAGCATCCTAGTTTCATGGGTACAAATCCACTTGCAGGACTTCCAAAGTTGTAATATCTCTATAACGAGTTGTGGCCAATGGTCATTTCTTTTTGAACTATATCAAAGTTTGAATTCCCTTTTGCAGTTTGAATTCTGAGCCATTTCATTTGCTTATTGAATCGAACTCATGGGAGTCTATTCAATTCAAAACCTATCGAACCAAGGGTATTTTTTTTTAGTCAGCTAGGGTATGAGACTCAGCCAGAAATACCAAGGCACCTTCCTATACTTCCTTTGTAGGCAGGCCTAGAAGTCAATAAGGTGGTTGGAAATGGTAGGCCTAGAAGTCAAAAACAAGTCTGGTATCTATGAGTCTGTGTTTTGGTTTATGGGTGAACGTGAACCTTCCATTCCTCATTCTCACTATGCCCGTTCTATCTAGCAACGAAAGGCCACCAGTTAACCCTTCAATCCTATCCATGGCTTCAAAATGATCCTTACATCAGATTCACCTATTGAACTTTCAATCAACCTAGTTCCTCCTGTAATTTACCCTAGTAAACCCTTAACCAAGCCCTTGTTTCTATTCACTCTCCCCTTAGAGCTTGCTATTGCTAGTATTGTGTCAGAATACCATGTTAAGTTCCCCTGATATTCTGTTGTTCTGGTCATGCAGGGCCACTTATGACTATGAAAAAAAATTATACAATGACCACCTTGAGTCACTTCAGGGGATGGAAAAGAACTATGTTTCTATGAGTAAGGAAGTGGAGAAACTTCGAGCGGAGCTTACAAACACAGCTAACGTTGATCGAAGAAGTAGTATGTATCTCTATTACCTGTTTCCTAGATTAGAGCCCTTGGTCTTCAATTTTTCATGTTTTGTGGATTGATCATGGCGTGCAATAAAATTCAGGTGGGCCATATGGTGGCACCTCTGGAACTGATGATAACGAAGCGTCTGATCTTCCTGTGGGACAAAATGCATATGAAGATGGTTATGCCGCTGTGCAGGTGTGTGATGACCCCATGTGTTACGTTGTTTTAAGTTCCTTGCGGGAGTGAAGCATTAATGTCCGTTTCTAATATATTTTTAATTTCTGTTTTTTTGCCGATAAAAGTTGATGTCTGTGTTATCTCTTGCTTGATTTGATTTATTCGTTCAGTATTTCTATAGAATCTTTACAATTTATAGTGATTACAAATTGACATCTAATGATATGTTGTTGGACTATATTACTTCGAATCCAACCTGATGACTTTTTCGTAAATAACTAAATGCTTAGCGTTAGTTAGTTTGTCTCCTAAAATCTGGAGAATACCCGAAACAGACTTTGATCTGGTTTTATAAGACCCAAGATATTGATCTGATTTGTGTAATGTAGTTGCTCATTAATTTTTACTTTTCACCAATTCTGCTGGTACCAATTTGACATACGACAGTAGTTTTGGTTTCCTTGATAAAGAATTTGAAATTTGTAGAATTGTCATGCCCGTTATCATGTCTGGTATGTGGTTTGCGTGATGACAATATTTGGAGCTGTTTCTTGCATGTGCAGAGAAAATTAAATCTGATTTGGAGGTCGTATAGAAGTTGTGTTCAACTATTATATTCTTATTCTTATATATATACTAAAAAACATAGTGCAAGAGTTATAATGTACCCTTAGAAAGAGAGAGATATAGTGTGCAGTTGAGAACTAAAGGGTTACCAACATGGTTAGTAAACTCTTGAGTTAACTCTTTAACTCTTACGAGTTTACGATTCTAGATCACAAAAACAAGTAAACTGGCGGCTAAACTCTCTTTTTCATAAACTCGTATGAGTTTAAGTATAGTGTGATAAAATCGGTAAATTCTTGGTTTTACTTGCGAGTTTACGAGTCTAATTTAGTAATTTTGTATTGAATTGGCCGATCAATGTTGTTAGCTACTTGGATTGAATTATCTATATGCTGCAATATATATTAAGTTAATTTAATAATTTTACATCTTAGTATTATTTTTTGCTTTGTTTTATTTAGATACATAATAAACTATTTAACTAAAAAAATATCAGTGTTAGGTCAAATTAGCTCATGTTTTCTGATTTTTTTTCACTTTAATCACTTGTTTTTATGAATTGATGTATGATTTGGTCATTAATGTAGTACGATCTTATCTATTACTAATGTATTAACACTTTGTTATTGTGGTTTGCTACTTTTGTTTTAGTTTGGAGTTCGAATGCTGTATTATTGTTTTTTTAAACTGTATAATGTACATGTAGTCATTTGTAGGTTTCTTTGATATTAGGTAAACTCATCGGGTATACGAAAACTCCACAAGTTTACGTAAACTCTCGAGTTTACGTAAACTCTCGAGTTTGACAACCTTAGTTACGAACTAGAAGAGCTTATGCTTTATCTTCCATGTGGATTATAAATATTAATGCTTCATCATATATTTTGTTTGACAGGGGCGTGCACCCCTCCCTGCAGCCAGTGGCGGGGGCACTGCTGCTACAACTATTCTTACTGGAGCTCAACCTGGTACAGCTTCTGCAGGGACTGGTTATGAGGCTCCCAGGATGCCTGGTTACATTGCATCTGCAGGACCTACTTATGATGCACAGAGGGGTGCTGCGTATGACCCACAGAGGTTGACTGGTTATGATGCGTTTAGAGGATCTGCTTATGATTCAAAGAGAGGACCAACAACCTTTGATCCTCAGAGAACTGGCTATGATCCACAGAGAGGCTCAGGATATGATATGCAGAGAGGACCAGCTTATGATCCATCAAGAGCATCTGTTGGCTATGATGCACAGTCAAGAGGTGTTGCTGGTCCACAGGGACATGTTCCGCAGGCGAACAACATGCCTTATGGGTCCACAACACCGCCTGCTCGTAGTGGTGGAGGTGGATTTGATGCTGCTCGAGGTGCAAACCCCACTAGGAGATGAGATTGAGTCTTAGAGATACCATACCAATCATATATTTGCGGCACTCAAGTCAGATATTGTGTCATTCAAATCTGAGTGGGTGGTAGTGAAATTTCTATCTAGTGCTACCTGCAATTCCATCTCATGAAAGTCTGGCTTTGTCATTGAGAAATATATTCTCACAGCATATAACTGGTTTAGAAGAGATCAGTACAGAGTATCAATCAAAATCTATCAACTTCTTGTTTAACTCTTGCTTCAACATTTTATTTTACGATTTCAATTTTGATTTCTCTTTTAACCTAATTGCGTGCATTTTCTTCAATTTTAAACACGATCTCTTAAATTATATATATTTCCAGTTAAATCTTGAACTGGAACGATATTGACATGTCAGTCCGAATGAAAGGGATTTAGATTATTTGACCACGTGCTAATGGGTTTTATCATATGAAGAGATTAGTGTTTTATTATGACTGTTGGAGATATACATCTCGGATTCTCTGCAGTTTATAGCAAGACTTGTTGGAAGAGTTTTTTTTTTGGTGGGAATTGTTGGATGACGATTAAATAACCACATTTTATGTTTTTTAAATTTTGATTTAATGACTAAAATGCAATTTGCTTGATTTTCATTTAACTACTGAAATCCGTATTAGTTGGAATTCACAACTACAAAAAATCTCACCCAATGGTTACAAGTCTCAGTTGCGAGTTTCGGGAGTTATGAATCTTAGATGTTGTTGGATAAAAATGTGAGTTTTTTGGTCAACAATAAAAAAAAAGTGAGTTTCTCTCGGAGCATAGGAAATGGCGTGAGCATCTCTGTTTGAGATGATGCTAGGATCATGCCCGGATGTAGGCTTGTTAGTGTGATTGAACAAGTCCCTCCCAGACTTGCTAGTTTGAAGATGTGTGATTTATTTGGTGTTGATGGTTCTTGAAATTTGCAAGATATAGCAATCTATATTCCTCCTGATTTTGTTGTGTAGAATTTGTGCGTCATTGCCTCCAAAGTTTGACTATAGTGATGATTTGGCGTTGTGCCTGACAATAGCCTTGGAGATTTATCAGTTTCTAGTAGTTATGCTTTACTTTCGAGTTTTGATGTCTCAGAACTTGGTTCTCTTTGGGTTAACTTGCGGAAGCTGCAAACTTAGGAGATGGTTCGTATTTTCGTTTGGCTACTTGGGTGGATTTGCCTTAATTGTGATAGAGCTGTGAAGGCTTCAAACAAGGTCGCAGGTTGTGGTGGCTTATTGAGAAATTCAGATGGTTTCTAGCTTTCAAGTTTTCCTAAGCAGATTGAGTATTGTGATCTTTTGGTTGCTGAACTTTGGGAGTTCTTACAGGTTTGTAGCTTTGTCGTTCTAGAGGTTGGAGCAAAGTGATTGTTCAGTTTGATGTCAGAATTGTGTGTGATGCTATCCTTGGTGTGGAGACGGTTCGTATCTCGGGTTGGAGCATTGTTCGCGAATTTCGCAAGCTTCTCAATCTTTCTTAGGAGATTCGATTTGCTATTCCCAAATTTGTTTCTCGTTAGTCGTTGTTTTGCCTTGGGGCTTCGCCCCGTTAAATACCAAAAAAAAGTGAGTTTCAATAGCTATAAATCTTAGTCGTTTAATAGAAACTGCAAGTACAAATCAAAATGTAGGCCATTTATTCTTTATTTACCTGTTACACTATATGTAGACCAATCGTATATACTTCTTCAGGGCATATATACGATGAGTTAAAACTGCTCATCGTATATATGTCCCAATTGACATATATACGATGCGCCTTAAATTTTGTTTTTTTTTTAAATTTGTAAAAAAATTTAACGCTCATGATTTAACGTTCAAAGTTGATCAACGGTGTAGATTGCACGCCAAAATCAACGGTTGATAATCTTTTACCTCATCTATAAATACTCACTCCCACCATCACTATTTTCACACCAAAAATTCAAATACTCACTCCTCCTTCTTCTCACACATCACAAGTGAAGATGATGCAGCTTCGCTAATGTCATACTACGAGCCTTCTTCCTCACTCTTGTTCGATCTAATATGGGGTTTGTTGATCATCGTGGTATCATCTTGAAAGATGATGGTATAAGTTTCGATGGGAGAGATGTTGTTTCGTGTAGGTTAAAACACGATATATCATTTTCGCTCTTAAGCGTAAAACTCATCGCGGATGGTTCAACCAGAGAACGACGAACATGAGATAATTCGTATCGTTTATCGGAAACCCAAACGACTAGTGGAAGTATTTATCGGTCTACCATGGATGTCAACAAATGAGGATGACGCCCGAGACATGATGTCCATTCATATTACAATTAAATGGAGGAGTTACATTCATCATGACGTCGAAACCGGAAGGACCGTCACGAGATCCTTCGTCGATTAACTCCACCAACTCAAGAGTTTATATTGTATTTTCATTTTATCCGCTCTATTTTTATTCAAGTTGTTTATGTTTTATCGCTTGTGTAACTTTGTTTTATCGAATCAATGAAATCAAAAATTTATGGAAACTCGTAAAATAAATAAAACATCCAAAAAAGTTAATAATATAATAAAGTGCCAAAATAATATCAAATACATCAAAAACAAATAAAAATCCCTAACGGCGCCCCCTCGTCCCCGCCCGTCGCCTAAGCTCCCACCACGTCATCGGTCTTACGCCATCCCCACCACCCTATGGATTGTCCGACACGCCGGACCGCCATGCGCGATGTCGCCTGCCACGAATCCTCTCTACAAGCCTCCTCACAAGCTCCCTAATCCGGTCCATGATCGTCGAGCGTATCTCGAGGGAGGTGTCGTGGCCGAGCTCTAGGTGATGGTGGAGCCGAATAGTCTCGGGGATAGAAGCCCGGACGTACACGCGTAAGTACCTACGCATGGGCCCGATCCGGCCACGAGCAACCCGAGTAGGCGCAGGATGTCCTCCACAGATGCCATGAAGTGGGACGATCCCAAACACGCAGATCAAGATGACTTTCGGACGGCCATCGAGAGGTCACGCGGGATGATCTGCGTGTACCCAAACCGTCGCAGCACCTATCGTGCATGTAAGGAACTCAAGTCGGCCCGGTGATGAAGCCTCTGTAGAGGAGATCGCTCAAAGCGGTCTACCACCGCCTCCTCCTCAAATGGTCGCCAGCAGACATCCTCCTCGCGCCAGTCATCAAGCATCCTCCCGTAGTGGCCGAGCTTCTGTGTGGTCGACTTCTTCTTCCCAGTAGCGCCAAAGCCAGTGGCTCCGCACGGGATATGACCACCAACCTATCCACCATCCGGGAAATACCACATAATCCAAGCACGAAATGCAGAAATAAACAACATATTTAATTCACAAAAATTTATCAAAAGTCGGTGTGATTTAACAAAAATACAAGAAGTTAAAATGTATACGAAATAGGGTGGCATACCCTCCACATCGCCTGCGTAGTCCTCAAAGACGCAGTTGTTCAAGGACTCATACATGGCGGCCTAGTGCACCGCACCCCATGCATAGCCTCCAAGAACCTCGGACTCGGATCATCCAGTAGATCAACCACTTAGCCTCACTGTCTCCGGTCTTCGTAGTGAAGATATCAGAGGTCGAAAGGCGGCGTATAAGCCCCGACAAAGAATCGTGATGTCACCCCCTCCTCCAAGTTACGCTCATAAACCCGCTCCACCATTTGAAGTCGTAATATGGACCCCACGGTGTTGTTAGCAGCCTCAACCCGTGACACACCCAAATATGTCTCAAAGAAGCCGTGTGGCAAACTCCGAGCTAACGGTGAGGCGGGAGGTGTGGCATGTTCCCCGGATGGGAAGGTGCAGCAGACAAGAGACGCCATCCAGCAGTGATCGCCATCTCACCAAATGGCAAGTGAAATGACGAGGTGTCCGAGTGCCATCTCTCAATAAAAGCCGACAAAGAACTCATGGTCTCATCGTGGCGTGGCTTGGCCCGAGAAGTGGGGCCAATCTGGAGTCCCCGACCACGGTGGTGCGTCAAGTAGGTCAGGGTAATGAAGATGGAGTCTAGTATGGACTTTGTTGCCATGAGCCCATACTTTGACTACACACGATACTCCCGAAATAAAAATAAATAAATAATGTAAGCAAAAAGTGCGGACTATGTGACTTAAATAAATTATTTAAGCAAAAATGCAAAACTTACCGGTCAATGAGTATAGAATCTGCATACATGATCCGCTAAGTCAGTGAAAAAGAGGGTCGAGGCTCCTCCTCGTGCTCCTCCCGAGACTCCTCCCGAGGATCCTCCCGATCATCTGCTGAGGCACCTCATGATACTCGGACATAGATCGGTTCGAGTAATAAGCATCACACTGGCCGCTGGCCGATACTCGGAGGTGGGGATGGTAATGAAGAGGTTGAGGATCGTCATCGGGATACCGTGGATGATATCGAGGAGTAGTCGTGTGAATGATACCGAGAAACCGCCTCCTCTATGCCAATCCTCCTGCTGCGGCTCGCCGCAGTAATCCCCGAGATAGAAAGCTCCACGGGCCGACGATCTTGGCCGCTCGGCCGATACTCACCGCTCAGCTCATACTCACCGATCAGCCGTGTGCTCGCTCTCTCTCTCCGCTACCAAGCATGGAGTCGATTATGCCTCCGAGTCCTCGTGACTCGGAGTAGTAGATGACTCCCTATCTCTCTCGACGGAGAGACCTCACGCCTCCCTCTATGCCTACCGGACACTCGCAAGCGAAAAAAAAAAATTAGAAAAAAAAAAAATTGCTCATCGTATTTACATCAAAGCAGTGTATATACGATGCTTACTTTTTCTTCGTCGATATATATAGGGTCTGTGGCGATTTACGAGTGGATGAATTTTCGCTAATCGTATATACGCTGAATAGGGGTATATACGGTGAGTAAATTTTTGCTCGTCGTATATATAGGGTCGTGGTGGGGTATATACGATTGGTTGATTTACGATCGTGAGATATATACGTCGAAGTCGGGCGTATATGCAGTGAAGGTGGTCAAACGAGGTATGACCAATTGTGTGAAGAAATGATGATTTTGTAAAGAGTCAGGGGTATTTTGGTATTTTCACACGGTGGGTGGGGGTGTTAGGGGAATGGGTGGGGGTTTAAAAGAAAAAACCCAACTTAAATAAGTTACCTTCACTTTGCTCTTATTGTTCTGTAGTTGCTTTCTGCTGGTTTTTGGTATATCAATTGGTTTTGTCACTTTTGTGTCTCTTTTTTGATTGTTTTTGTGTTAGGTGTTTGCTCCTTTTGGGTTCACTCTAACTATGGCCCAAAAGAAAAACAAATTCATGGAGAGGTCATAATCCATGATGCAATTTGGTTTTCTGATTGGCCTTCATAAGTAATCTGGTATAGCATATGGTTGTAATAGGAGTATCATTCTATCATGGTTTGTTTCCTAATACTATTTTGGTTTTGTATAAATTGAGTTGTTAGGTATCATATATTGTAAACTGGACTAAGAAGAGAATTTGTGATCATAAATATTGAGCTAGTCTGTTCTCCACTATCAGTTGTACTGGCAATTTCAACGACATGAAGTATCGCCTTCAGAATTTGAACCCGAGTGTAGCATTAGAATTGTGTGTATGGTGTTTATTTGCTATTTCGTTTAAGCTAACAAAATAATAGTATAGTGACCTAGTCTCATGCAAAAAAAAAATTGTGATCAATTAACTATCTATTTTTACTTGTAACAAAAGAAAATGCAACCCAGCTAGGTAAAGTCGGTACTCGTGGCCAACCAAGTACCCTGGCGTAGATTAGTCATCGATCGGTGGAAACTGCGCACCAAAAACATGATAACAAAAAAAGAAAAGAAAATGCAACCCAGAAAACTATCTATTTTTACTCACTAAGTCTCAGCCAATCACAATCTTTTTTGAGGTGTTTAAGGAAAAACAAATTCATACCAAAAACTATTTTCTCTTAAAAATTTAGAAAAAAACCAAAGTGGTATTAATTTACAGGGCCGACCCGAGAATAAGGTTATTAAAATCTTAGCTTTAGGTTCACTAAAAAAAATTGTCATTAGTTTTTTGAAAGAAAAAAAAATACTTATTGTTACAAAAATGTCAAAACTAAGGGTTCGTTCGGCGGCGGTGAGTTTCTAGTTTTTGGTTTTGAAACTTAATTTCAAAACCAAAATATGTTAGAGTAAAATAAGGTTGAATTAATTTTTTTCTAATTTTAAAACAGTTTTCCACAAAAACTCAAAATCAAAAAATAGTATTTTTTTTTTCAAAAAACTAGGTTTTACAATTTTTTTTGTTTGTTTTAATGCTAACATGTCATCACTAATGGCCGCATAGTCTGATTACCATCCTGACCACCATCAATCGCTATCGACCAACACTCCGGTCACCACTTTAGTCACTATTAACCACCACTTTGACCATCATTATGACCACCTTTGATCACAAATCTAACTAGCACCAACTACCACTCTAACCACCACCAACCACCACTTCAACAACCGACGACTACCACTTTGACCACCACTATCTCCACTGTCAATAACCACTTTGGCCACCATCAACCACTACCCAAACAATCACTCTGACCACTATTTCGGCCACCGTCAACCACCACCAACTACCACTTCGATTATCAGTCGGACCATCTTCGCCAACCACCACTTCGGCCATCATTGACCACCACTCCAAGCGTCGTCAACCACCACTTCGACCACCACCAACTACCACTCTGACAAAATTTTATTGTAGACCTCACTCATCTTAATTTGTAATAGACCTCACTCTCACTAATAGAGATTTTTACACCCAACTTATTAATTTGGACTTGGGTTTTTGGAGTATAGAACTTTTTCAAAGTGTTGAGTTCATTTTCATGTGGAAACAATTGCCAAATCAGATACAACTTCCTTACCCATTGCACTAACCGCTAATACCCGTAAGCTTATGTATTCCCTCCATTTTTTAATTATCACTTTGTCAAACAAAATAAAACAAAAAGTTTAAGCTTATGTTATCCGCTGAAAAAAAGAAGTACCATTAGCCTTATAATATTTTTTACTGTCCAAAAAATTAGCCTTATAGTATTTTTATTTACTTTAAATCTTTATTCTTTACTTTTCTATAACTATTTTTATTAATGTTCTTAGATAAAGTAATGATATCATCCACAAACTAATAAATTAACTTTCTTATATAAAGTAATGATATTAATTCTCTATTATCTTTCAATATTAAATGAGTAAAAAGTGACTAAAATGTCAATCAATTAGAATAAAGTTTTCTGTCTTTTTTTTTTTAAAGAATGAAAGAAGTCTCATCAAAAATTTTTATGTAGAAACATCAAGAAAAAAAGTACTTCTCTCCTGAATTTATAAAAAAACATAAAAAAGAAATAGAAGAAAAAAGAGTCCAAGTAGGGGATTAGACCAAATCTCATGGCAATAAAAGAAATTAAAATTAAAACAATAATAGGGATTCCCTAACTTATTACTTTAAAAGTCCCCTAATACAATCCATCCTAGAGGCAAATTAAAAGGCAAATTAATGAGACTAATTTACATTAGTCGGATCAAAAAGATCTGAGAGACAAAATTTGCTTTGGAACACATATTATAGACCAAAACTTTTGACAATTCTCATGTCAGATGCAACCACTAGGTTAGAGATAACATCAGACTCCGAGGTCTTCAAATGAATCTAGCCCGAGAGAGTAAAGTGTTCAAAATCGAACCAACTCAATAAAAAAATCGCAAACCGAATCAACCCATACCAAAGCGCAAAAATCAATATTTATCGGATCTATTTGATTCTTTTCTGTCGATCGCGCAGCGCGGTTTGGTTCAAATTTCACAATTTTTATTCCACCAACCAAACCAAACCAAACTAAACTAAAGAAAGTAAAGTCATGACTTATCCTTATAGTACTCATTCTTCCTCTCATTTCCTAGTTCTAAAATATTCTCCCCTCGTCATTCCTCTTTGTATCAATCCTAATGAATTTGTAACTTTAATAATAACATAATAAATTGTTTTACAAATCATCATATATATTCAGTTAATCCTTGATTACTTTTTTTTTAATAAACCTTATCATTTAATTCAAGTTACATATCCATTAGGATTGATATAAAGCAAGGTAATCAAAACTGGACCAGATATTGAACCAGAAGAGGCAGCGGTTCAAGGTTCGCGGGGTTCAACCGGTTAAATCGGGGGTTCAACCGAAATTAATTAAATAGATTATTTAATATTCTTCTCACAATATATAAAGGGTAAAAAAACAAAAAAAAATGTTATAATATCACATAATAACATTAGAATATTCAATAATAATAGATACTATAATGTAAGTACTGTTATTTTTTGGTTACAATATAAGTACTCTTATAATAATATTACTGTACATATTAATTTTTTAATTGTTTTTATTTATTTAAAAAATTTAATTATAAAAAAGATAAAAAATATTCCATATACCAAAAATTAACATCATTTATAATTTTTTTATAAAAAATCAACATGATATACCATTTTTTTAACAAAATAGGTAAAATCCGGTTTTCTGAGAGATTCCCGGCTTTTGACCGGTTTCCTGTTCGGTTCCCAATTTTTGACCGATTATCCGGTTCAATTGCCGGTTATCATGCAATCCGGTTTTCAAGTTCAATTGGACCGAATAGGGGTCCGGCTCAACCGGTTGAACCACCCAGTTCGGCCGGTTTTGACAACCTTGATATAAAGAGCCAAAGAGGAATGATATGGGCAAAATATTCAAGAATAAGGAAGTGAATGGAAAAATGGGTAATATAAGAAGTGTGTAATAGAAGGCGGTATTAGGAAATGACTAGCTTAGATAAAAAAAAGTAGCACTAATATTTAGATTTAGGATTAAATTAGTTAATTTTAACTCTATTTTAAATAATGTTTTATCTCGAAAAAAATTCAACCAACCCAAACTGCATTGGTTTGGTTCAGATTTTTTTAAGAAGCCAATCGAACCAAACCAAACCACATATATTTTTAGCTTGCGGTTTTGATAGATTTTAGACTCAAAGTTCTAACCAAACCATAGATCGCAAACACCCTAGGGATTCCCTAACTTAGCATAGAGTCTTGATTCACTCCAATGCTAACATAGTCTCTCGGTTAACTTCCCATTAAAAAAGTTGATGTGGCTAACGAAGATCACATCAACATGACATAATCAATGATGTCACTGCCACCTGTCATCATTTAATTGGATCTCTATGCCACATGGCACTGACATTCCACGTCATAACCCCATATCACCACTGCCAAGTGGCACTGTCAGCACCACATCAACCACCAATGATTGGCTGCCACGTGGCAGCTCGCAAGGATTCTTTGTCGTTGTACAAGGAGGAATTTCATGGCAATAGCTGAAAAACAATAGTTTATGTATATATTTCATAATTAATTTTGGGCCCTAAAAATTGGCGTTCGACTGGGGCCGTATGCGGTAGCACAGGCCGAACAGGCCCAAGGCCGGTTCAGAAGGGACCTTTGGCCAATGTAGGTTGACTCAGTTGGTAATGTTGACTCGTACCCTATAAGGGTGTGGGTTCAACTCCCGTTGCTATCTTGAGGACCTCTATGGTGGATAATCTCTAAATACCTCTATTAGCGGTTGTTGAGCCTCGGCGGCTCAGTCCTAACTGGTGAATGAGCTCTCGAAACCCAACTCACCTAAATTTTTTGTAACAAAAAAACTTTAGGGAGCTTTGCGCCACATGTAACTAAGAAATCTGCACTTTTGTTAACAGATCTAGGAATGAAAACCAGATCTTAAAGACTAAGAAAACCTCAAAAGCATCCACATTAATCCTACATAGGATATTCTATTCTCCTTCATTAATTAATTAAATCACATCTCTAACCGCTACCCAATCTGATCATATATATAGTTGCATGTATAAGTCACACTTTTCATTTTCAAAGTACCAAAATTTCCTTCTATTGAGTAACATAAACCAAAAAATAATGACCCTTGCAGTCTTCTTTCTAGATGGTCCACTCAAAACAGACTTGATGTTAATACGCAATAAATTTGAAAACGAAAGGTCCTGACTCCTGTGTGAAAATCTACACAAGTACAATAAAAAACAAAGATTTTTCTTCCTCATGTTTTTACCCTTCATTATCATTTTGCTCTGCTATGTTCCTTACTTCCATTTTTATCCAAGCATATAGCATGTTAAAACAAATTCACCTAACCTACAAAAATCTATCTGAAGTAGGTAGGCTCAGCATTAATGAAATTAAAAGATATGTAATAAATGCACTAAAAAAAGTGCAAAGCAGGCTGCCTCAAGTTCAAACTCGAGAAACTAAAGATTCTCCTCTCCCGAACATTGCGTATCACAAAAACCCTAACCTACCAAAGTTCGAGTTGAGTTTTATGAATAGAAAACGTCAATCAAATTTCTCAACCGACAAACTGATGAATACTTCGCACCAATAACAATTTAAAAAAAAGCCATGTTATGCAAAGTCTTTACATGGTTCAAACCTTTCTAAGTTCCACAATCATACATGAACTTGATGGAAAGTTGCATACTACATATAAAGTAGCAATGATTAATCAGAAGTTGAAGGTTTTTGTCTTTGGAGAATCAGCTTTTTTGAGAGTCTCTTCAATAAGCTTTCTGGCCTTTCTGCTCTTAATCTCAACTCTCATGCTGTCACTCTTCTCCATCTTATCATAAGGCTTCTTCATTTTCAATGACTTGATTTTTGATTTCAGTGTCACTACCAACCTTCCTAGACCCATCTTCAATCCTTGCTTGGTTGCTTCTGTCAGAAATAATTAAAAAACAGTCTCAGGCTCTCAGGCTTGCATGAACTAAGAGTGTGAAAATAAATGCAGAAAAGTGAAAATGAAGAGTGAGAGGAATAGAAGAGAATAGAAGCAAACCTTGTAGTATGTATATATATACTATACACTGTTCTGTTTAACAACAGAGCAAAACAGAACAGAACAACCTCCACTCCACTAAGTTGAGTAAAGATAAACAATATAGTAATTTGGATTATAGAAATATAAAGGGGTCTATGATGAGTATCAGAGTATGTATAAATTATATATATGATGATGTGAGCAAGAGCGAGAGAGAGAGAGAGAGAGAGAGAGAGAGAGAGAGAGAGAGAGAGAGAGGAAATGAATGAAGGGTTAGTTGTGGAAGACGGACCACGCATAGGGTAAGGAAAATATGGAATCTAACCCTTTTTAAAGTTTTAATTTTCAGTTTAGTATTCATATATCATTGTTTTTTTTACTATCTTATTCGTGCAAAGTATTCATCGATTTTACCTGTGACTCTATATCGAGGAACTTGACTGGCTAAGTATACCCAACTTTGCTAGTATGTATGTTCTTCTATTCTAATAGAGTTTTGCCACTCTTAAGATTCAAACTCGAGGCCTTGAGGTAAGATCTGAGCCTAATTATTGTTGTGACCAACCCTTGTTGGTTCATATCAGTAATTTATTTATACATAGTCACTTATTTTTTAGTATGTCGACGAAGTGAGAAACACCGTTCCTAAACTCACACATGTAACACTACCAAAAAAAACTCACATGTAAAGTAGAAATTCGAGGTCGAATCCAAGTAATAACAGAATCTAACAATATCAGTTTTACCAATTGTGCTAGATCTTGCGAGTGGATACATACCCACTTAAATCAGAAGCAACTAGTCCCCAAAGATATCAAATCACAAACATTGTTCTCACGTACGGTAGTTAAAGACAAAACTCTCAATCCCTTTCCATCCAGTGTTTGATTTGAGCTAAAAACCTTTGTTAACGATAGCAATTATCTAAAAGCATTATCCATATTCCATCTCCACTAAAACCTTCATCACACAAAATCCAAAACCAATGATGAGTTACAGAGCCTAAATACTTACCAAGCCATGTAACTGGAAGTCGATATGGACAAACGACTTCTAGTTGATGAAAAATCACATGTGTCATCTCTAAGAGTTAAATTGTAGTTTCTAAAAGGTTTTGGCTCAAATTACAATTTTCAGAACATATAGTGAGAAAATTGTTGTTTTTGAACGTTTAGGGGTCAAGATGTAAATACAGAAAAATAAAAGGAGGCTTATTTACAACTTTAGAACATTGGTTACTAAATTCTTGCATGTCGGGATGTAACACATGGATTGGCTTTAGGAATGACACAAAATGTGATTTGTAAGGTGGTGTACACATGGCACAAAGTGAGTGGTTCATGTTGGTGACGTAGCATTGATCAAAAGTCAACTACACGACTCAACTACACGTGGTCTGTCATGAGTGGTTGATGTGGAGCTAATTTAGCTCCTATGCAGTGTTGACATCAACATTGTCTTCAACCTCTAGTAGCCGCATGATTGCCTATGGAGATCTGATCGGCACATGTTGGGAACTACAACATCTATTGACCGCAAAGACATGAACCATTGGATCAAAAAATTTGGGTCTCTCGGGCCGAGTGGTTGTGTTGGTTTTGGTTAAAAAAACTAGGTTTGAATGGTTTTCAATTTTGGATCCAATTGCGGTTTTTATCTTGATTGGTTTGGATATGAACACCTTTTGATTTCAATTGATTTGGATCTGGACACCTTTCCTGTTATCGTATTTTGTACTCTGAGTAAATTTCATTTTAGTGAGGGCTGAGTTTTTTCATCACAATGAGGGAAGAGTTAGCAACAACAAAATATGATTTTTTTTTTCCTTTTTCAGCTTATCCCTCTTATATAAAATATTAACAAAGATTCTATATATTAGAAAAAAATTAATGAAAAAAAAAGATGATACCCTAAAATTAATTAAAAAAATTAAAACAAAACAATCACCTAAATTATTTCAACATAAAAAATTACAAGTTATAACAAATTTTTGAGTCATACAATTATTTGGTCAACCTCAAACATAAGATAAGATCAAAGGAGGGGGTGAAAGACTTAATAAAAAGAACTAATAATGGGGAGAAATGAAAGAAACCAAAGAAGAGGGATAAGGAATCAACAAGAGAAAAGGAAAACTTACTCGATACGAGCGAGAAGATGGAGAAGAAAGGTGCTCTGATAGAGACGAACTGAAATGAGGACGACTCAAAGTGAACGATAAGACACAATAGATAAGCCTAAATAGGGGCAAAGCTTGTCATTTTTGAAAAATTGTAAGGCCAATTTTGTAAACAATTACAACTTCCGCCCTTTGTTTTCAAACTTCTCTCTCTTCTATTGTTGGTGTTTTTTTCAAAAGCGATAAGAGTTACTCATCATTTTGACCATAGAAATAATTTTTCAATAAAAAGGGTAAAGTAAATGTTCGGGATCGTTGAAAAAGGGCGTGCAAAGGGCGAGGCCTGAAGAAAATCCGGCAATGCTCACGCAAGATTTGGAGTTATGCAATAATCATATAAATGCTCATCAATTCAATTTTATCTATTTAAGTCAGTCTGACGCGTCAGTGTATATAGTGGGACACAACACAAACGAAATGTTGAATTTAGGGAGGTGCGCTGATAGATCGAAAGAGACAAAATAGTAGTTTTGGAATATTTAGGGCTCAAGATGTAAATACCGAAAAATAAAAGGGGGCTAATCTGCAACTTTAAAACATTTGTTACCGAGTTCTTGCGTGGCAGGATGCAACACGTGACAGAAGGCGATTGGCTTTAGGAATGACATAACATGTGATTTGAAAGGTGGTGTACACATGGCACAAAGTGAGTGGTCCATGTTGGTAAGGCAGCTTTGACCGAAAGTCAATGCTAATTCGACTCAATTACACGTGGAATCATGAGTGGGTGATGTGGGGGCTAACTTAGCTCGTACATGGTGTTGACATCAACATTGTCTTCAATCTCTAGTAGCTGTGTGGTTGCTTGTGGAGATCTGGTCGACACATGTTGGCATGTGCAACATGTGTCGATATATTGGATCCCAAAACTTTGGGTCTCTTTGGCCCATTGGTTGTGTTAGTTTTGGTTAAAAAAATTGTGTTTGAATGGTTTTCAAAATTTTGGATCAAATTGCGTTTTTTATTTTGATTCAAGGTATACATGCTATATAGGAATTTTTTATAGCATGCTACCGACCGTGGTGGAACCCACCAACGGCAGCGGAACCCACCGACGAGGGTTGAAAGTTTGAGAAATTGAGATTTTTCTCTTCACTGCAATTTCAATTTTAGGGCTTAGATTATTTCTTAGATGATTTGTCTTGTTTTTTTGGAAGAAATAATCTAAACCGTTGGTGAAAATTTGTTGATTGTAGGAGTGATGAGTGAATTGAGGGAATCTGAATCCAAAGAGACACGACACAAAAAGACAATAATCCAAAGTCACAATTTACAAAAAATTGAGACCCTTTATTACAACTAAAATTTAAATTTGGTAAAGACTGATATAATAGGTACCCAACATTAATCTTTACCATCCAAAATTCTGACCTCCAAATCAATGGTGTTTAGCACACTCGGTTACCATACATAAAAAGTTGGTTTTGCATAAATTAAAAGCCACCACATTAATTACCAGATGCAGATGGGCTCGCCAATATGGGTTGCGAGTTTGATGATGGTCTGGTCACCTTTGATGTCCCCCCTCCCAATGTTAAATTACTTGTTGACGCTGATGTAATTGGAGTCCTTACTCCTAGATTGATCCTCGTGTAGCTCTTTTGAGCGTTTCTTTAGCTCCGTTTAATCTAAAAAATACTTTATTCTATATTTTTTTTTTACAAATAGAACAAACTTCACTCTTGGAGTAGTTGTAGCATATGTAGATCCCTTAAAGATATTCTTATTAAATCTTTTATCTAGGATCTCTTACAACCAAAATTTTAAAGCTTTACACTAGAAGGAAATTTTCGAAAGAATGTATGCCTTTTATAGGGACTATCAACACTCTATAAAAAACATGTGAAACTAAAACACCCATTTTAAAACTGAGGGACTAAAAGCGAGTTCTCACTAAACTATAAAGAACTATAAAGAGACTATTTCTTTAACTAGATATTCTTTGCGCACATCTAAAAGACTAATCCCTTGAACCGGATAGGACCATAATGAGCGAAAAATCTCTCTCTCTCAAGAGTTTTAACGCTACTGCCAGTGGCTGATCCAAAAACTTTCTAGAAAAAATATTATAAGCATTTACAAAATACATCATCTCCCAATAAAAAACATAAAGATCTAGGTTGATACTTGAGAAAAAACAGACTTATCTAGTCCTTAAAAAAATGACAAATATTAATTTAATTCTCAAATATCACTCAAATTAGTCCTTCTGCAATATTTTTAGGGACACTTTAGTTTCCTTTAGAGACTAGTTTAACTAATAATTGAATTTTTTAATAGTCAAATTAGTATTTTTCATTTCTCAAAAAGTAAATAGGTCTCCGCACTTTTTGTAAAAGACTTTTTTGAGTCTTTAATTTACTCTAAAAAAATCAGAATACTGTAGTTTCTCACATGTGCATTTAGTGTTAGAAGAGCCGAAATAATAAAAATTAAAAGAATAAAATAATAAAATTAATATCAATTATGTGTCTATTATAATTCTATATGTTCATTTTAAAAATAATTGAGTCATGGTGGCAATCCCTCTTTTTTTATGGGGCCAAAATAAAATATATTAGGAAAACTTAACAAAAATATTTTTATCATTTTAGAAGGAGAGAAACTTGTTGAGCATAGTTGATAGACTGATAACTTGTAATTTGTATCACGTAAAGAGTTTGAAATAATTGACTATAGATGTCACATTTGTACATTCACATGGAATCAAATGAATTAATAGAATTATGTTTTTTTATAAACAAAAACTATATATTTTTTTATGAACTTAAACAATTATGCAGTTTAATTCATGAATCATTTTCATGATGAAAAATACATTATATATGCTCTCATGATTACTCGGTATTTTTTCATCTGCTGATCATATAGCACTAATAGATTTAGAAATCCATACACAAGTGTGTGCGTTTAATTAGTTGACAAAAAAAATTGTGCGTTTAAATTTAGTATTTTCTACTTTCACCGTAACAAGAAAACAACAATCAAAGAGAAAACATCCATCTCTCTCTCAAGATAAATAAATAATTGTGGAATACATTAGTTAACAATTAATTTTAAAATAGTTTTAAAAAGAGTTTAATTTGCATACACAATAGGTGTATGAGTTTTTACAACCACTACCAATCACAATTCATGGAGTGAGTGGTTACTAATTGACTAATTGGTGGTTACCAATTGACCAATTTCTTTTTAATGATTTGTCACTATGTGATTGAAAGATAGTGTACAACATACATACACCTATTGTATATATAAATTAAGAGTTTAATTCCAAAAAAATTATTAAACACAATAATATATATATATATATATATATATATATATATAACTTACGGTGTACTGTAAATTGCTTCTTTACGGCATACAAAAACTATATACCGTAAATAGCTTGTTTTTGGAAGATGCGGAGAATTTTTGGAAATCGTAAATTATCGCCTTTAACTTTATTTTATAATATTAGAATTTTATTAATAAGTCTAATTCCAAATTAAGAGCTAGACAAAGAGCGAATACAAACACCAATACTAAAATTCACGCTTAATACACCATATGATGACTAGTGCCTTGATGAGATTCAACAATTACAAAAGAATCTCATTTGCGGTGAGGTGAATATTGGGAGCACACCTACCATGGAGGCTTGAGGGGTTAGGACTGAGGAATCAATTACCAAAATTTATCACCCCCTTGGGAATTAATCCATGGACGTGATAAATTTTGGTGTAGTGTGCTTAAATCCAAATAGGGTTTTTTTTTTTTTTTGACCCCCACCCATTCCTCTAACGCCCCCACCCACCGTATGAAAAGACCAAAATACCCCTGACTGTTTACAAAATCATCATTTCTTCACATAATTGGTCATACCTACGTTTGACCACCTTCACTTGCATATACGCCACAGAGACGTTGTAATACCCTAATTTTGGCCGTCCCTTAACTTAAGCCAGTTTCAATCATGGAACTCAACTAAATCGAAATACCGCTTTAAATTAAGCAGGCACGCGAATGATCGATCTTTTCGTGCGTTCTTCAATTTAATCTTCGTATTTGGGTTTAGTCGTACATAAGTAGTGTTTTTAGTTAATGAGCTCATTTCTTCTATTTGAGTCTCGTTTTAGCAGATTCGCTCAGTCCGGCGTTCTCTTCTTTTTTGTTTGGCTGACTCTTTTATTATTATTATTCCTTTTTTTGTGTGCAGTTAATTTACTTTGAGCATATATATATATAGTCCAAAAATATCAAAAAAATACTATTTAATTTTTATTACAACTTAGGAGAGTCCAAATGTCCAAAAAAAATACAAAAAAATAATAATACAAAATATACAAAAATAAATAAATTCGAAAATACAAAAAATAATAAAAAAGAAGAATAAAGAGATCTGGGGTTCCAATGTTTTGCTCCAATCATTGATTTGGCTGCTGAGATCTCGCAAAAAGGAAGAGTCAAGACAGTCAAAGCCCATTCAAATGTAATTAAATGCCTGACCTAATTTTTTAATATAAAAACATGGTCAAGGGTCAGTCAAAAGGACACGATTTTGGAGGTAAGCAGCACCAAAAAAAACGATTAGGGTTTTACATCGAAACCCTAATCACCTAAACACACTTTGAGATCGAGAAGCGATCCAAAAATTTGAACACCAAAGAAGACGTAAAGCAAGAGAATCATCAACAACAATAGCAATCCACAACAACACATATCATGTTCTTTCAGGTCGTAATCCAAAAGTCAGGTTGGTGAATGTTTTAATCTCTAAACAAATGTGCTGTGTAGTCTGTGTTTGATATGCCATTATAAAAAGAAAGAAAAATGGCGTAGACATGTTATCCTCTTTAATGATCTCGTGATGTAAAATAAGTATGAATTTCGATCTGCTTTTTTGTGTTTTTAGTTTTGAATAGATTAGATGTTGATTAAAACCATTAATAATCACACAAAAATAAAAAAATAAAAGAAACCAAAAACAGCTTTTAATAAAGTGAAAGCGAGAGAAGAAAAGAATGCATATTGCGAATAGCAGAGTGAGAAAGACGTTGGTTTAGTTTGTTGTTTGGGTTCATCTCACGAGTGAAGAAAAATGTCACACGGCGACACCATACCCCTTCACGCATCTTCCCAATCGACATTGACGAGATCGAGAATCTCATCTATGCATCTCTCCAGCCGTTCTCTCCGACAAGACCACCAAGTCCATCACGCCGCTCTCTCCCCAAAACCATTCCAAAGACCCACGAAAACTCCTCGAACCGAACTCAATCACCACCTTCGCACTCTTCACCTTCTTCCTTCGCTGTTCACCAACAAACCCACCACACCCGTGACCTTCGTTTTCGAACCACCCTTCATCGCTCTCTTTCTCCCTTCGCTCTCCGACGCCTCTCTCGCCATCGCTGCGTGAATTGAGCGACGGCCTCGCCTTCTTTCTCTCTCCCGCGCAAGTTTTCGCGTTTTGGCCTCTCTCTCTGCTAGCGCTGGCGCTTGTGAAGGAAGGGAAGGGTTGAAATTTTTTAGGGTTTCTGTTGGGCTTATATGTCTTTCCTTTTTATTTTTTTTTAAAATGTTCAGAATACTACACGCACCCCCCAAATTACCGCGCGTCCCCTCTCCCCCACAAGCCCACGTTCACATTTTTTGGGCCAGCGCCCCACAACCAAAAAGAGCTTGGCCTTAATTCCTGTACCCCCTGTTTGATAGTATAGCCCCTGCGACTAATTGCACTCCCCCATTTTGCAATTTTCACCTTTTTCTCATTTTAATTCTTTTAACTCAAATGTTTTTTCATTAAGTCAAAAACTTTGTTAGTGGTCTTGCGAAGCCTTTGCTTGCATGTTTACTAACAATGAGGAACTAGTGGTGATCACTTGGAGCCTTTGCTCAATTGATCATCATGAATGCCTAAGTTTTCTAAAAACTTTTAATAAATCAAAAAACTTTGTTAGTGGTTTTTGCGAAGCCTCTGCTTGCATAATCATTAACAATGAGGAACTAGTGGCGATCACTTGGAGCCTTTGCTCAATTGATCATCCTGAATGCCTAATTTTTCTAAAAACTTTCAATAAATCAAAAAAACTTTGTTGATGGTTTTGCGAAGCCTCTGCTTGCATAATCATTAACAATGAGGAACTAGTGGTGATCACTTGGAGCCTTTGCTCAATTGATCATCATGAATACCTAATTTTCCTAAAAAACTTTTCATTAAATCAAAAACTTTGTTATTGGTCCTGCGAAGCCTTTGCTTGCATGATTATTAACAATGGAGTGCTAATGGTGGTCACCTGGAGCCTTCGCTCGATTGATCATCATGAAAGCTCAGTTTTCACAATTAAACAAAATAAAAACCAAAAACCTAGAACTACGTAGCTTTGAATTCTCCATCGCACCGGGAGATACGTAGGAGCGGATCCCCTCCGTCAAGCACAATAAACTAAAAACATTTTTCCTTTCGAAAAAACCCAAAGCGGCTAACTCTCGTCAAGCGCCGCAAATAAAAAATCATTAAGTCTTTTCAAAAGAGGCAAATAAAAGTATTTTTCAAATCAACACACAGAACCACACATTAATTAAAGGTTCCCTTTCAGTAGAAAGGAGGTGTGGGGTGCTAATACCTTCCCCATGCCTAACCGACCCCCGAACCCAAATCTCCCGGTTTTCCAAAAGACCACCTGCCTTCCAAAAAGGTTTTTCTTCAATATTTTCCTTATAAAAAAAAATATTGGTGGCGACTTCATTGTTTTAAAAAGTTGTAAACGAAGAAAACCCCTCGGGGACTTTTTTGGCATAGCAGTACCGCGACTTCACTCTGGGACGTTTCTTTTTTTAAGTGGGTCAAGCCTAACTAATTAAATATGTGGTTTGTGTGATTTATTCGAATATCTTATTTTGCCTCTATCTCTTTCTCTTACAAGCATTGTTGCATCCATATGCATTCGCTTCTTCCTCTTCTATGATTGTTCCATATCTACTTGATTGCATCTTTGCAATTCCACTGCATTCTTACATTGTTATGTTACATTCATGTGTATTTATTTGTTCTTCTTCTATGTTTGCTTCTTGCTTAAAATGGTAGATAGTCTCTCCTCTTATCCTCTTTGCTTATATGCTTCTTCCTTTCATACATTCCCCCCAATCTAATCATGCTCCCTCTTCTTGTCTCCCTTTCTTGAGGTAAGCAATGCAATTAGTTGTTGCTAAAGCCATAGGCTGACTTGTTTGATATTAAACCCTAGGGTAGACAACATGTTATTGTTTGCTTCTGTCTGGACTGTTCTGGGTTTTCATTTGCAGGTGGGGGAAGGGTAGTTATTTCTAAGTATCGTGCCCTCAGCACACACACACACACCCTATACTTGTGAGCGTTGAGTGGGGCCTAAAACCCAAGGTCTAAACAAAAACCTAGGAGAGTGGGAACGACTAGTGACTGCCATTCGTAGACCTTTGTCTGTATGGCTCTCATGAAAGTTCCGCCCAAGAGTACGCTTTGTCATGATGCCTCACACTCGGTAGCTTTCTACGATTGTGGGTGTTATCATGAGGAAGACTTTAGCTCTTGGTTGCCATTGTGAGGAAGTGATTAGAACTTACATGAGAGGATTACCCTTTTCGTCGACTTAAGACCCTAGGATTCCCACCATTCATAGGACACCGGGGCACGCCTTTGTTTGTTGCATTTTGCTTAAGCATTCCTTTTTCTCAAACTCCATTTCAAAAGTTGTAGAAAGTAATTTTTCTTTTTTGCCTCATAAACACCTACATGAAGTGGCATGCAGCGTATATCTTTGAAAATGTTCAAAAGTACCACCAATTAAACCTCATTTTATTACTATCTTTCCACATCATTTCGCATCCACATCATTTCGCATTCACATCATTTTGCACCATTGCATTTGCATCTAACAAAATCTTGAAAAAAAACTTTCGTCATTTGCATTCTTCATGCATTAAAGTTATAATCATACATATCGCATTGCATTGCATTCATTCATTCTTGTGTTCATAAGCGTGTTTCGTCAACATAAAATCAGGCAAGCTGGTTAGACATCGCTATTTGACGCGTCTACAAGCGAGGAACATGAACAACAATCAAGGCGACGCTGATCGGGGCAATCCGCTGCCACATCAGAATGTTGGAGTTCTAGGAGACCCGAATCCTAATGGTCAGGGTCAGCACGGTCAGAATCAAGGGAATCAAGTCCTTCAAGCTGAGATGGACATCATAAAAGCTCAAATGGCAGAGGTCATAAGAGTGTTGAGTGCCTTAAGAAATGTCAGATGCAGTGAAGCTACTCGCCGCTTTGGGGTAGACAATCCTCCTCCCCCTCCTGGGTCTGGGATCCCTCAAGCCCTTCAAACAGTGCAATGGCCTCCCTACGGTCTCCCGCTAGGCTATACGCCTCCTGCTGCATACGCAAATCCTGGGGGAGATCCTCCAAGAACCGCGGGGCAAGCTCAGCCTGACGTAGTTGCGAATGAAGTTGGAACGGGGACGCCTCAAGCCCAGATCCGATCCCAATCCCCTCGCATCGCTCCGGGAACTCCGCTGGTTTCAATTGGCCAATGACGGTCCATCCCCAAGTTCGAGGACCAACACGGGAATACAATTCACTCACGTGACCCACACGTGAACCCAGCCGTAGTGACGATGAATAATCCTCATTACAGTGTGAATGGTTTCCCTCAGAATTACCCTACTGAAACCAGAAGTCAGTATCAGATGCTAGAGGAAGAAATCAATGAAGACGTAATAATGAGCGCCTATAAAAGAGGGATGTTGGGATACCCGAGGGAGCCAGTGGAAGGTTTGATTACTTGGTCAGATATGATGTTCCTGAGAGTGCTCAAATCCGATTGGAAGACATCAGGCCTCACGGGATGGGATGAGGAAGATGAGCAACAAAACCAAGTCACGCCATCATGGATAGTTCCGAGTCCGAAGAGGGTGGGACGAGTGCCGTTCGTCGGTGAAGAATTAAAGAATTGGAAGGTCACGATTCTCCCGTGACTTTTAATTTAAAGTAATTGGTTGTAATGCAACCCCGTGGCTCGCCCAAGGCCATAAGGACCAGTTGTTTGAGGCACGCATGTTTTTATTTTCGTAATCATTATCATCAATAAAAACGTTGTTTTTGAATCTCCATCAATAAAAATCATTTCTCCATATTTCATGTGTCCTCTTTCCTTTTTATTGTTTGCTTGTTTGTTTCGCTCTTCTTCATTCTCGCTTTTTCGCCTAAAGAAAAGCGCGTAACCACAAGAATTGTCTCTCAAAATAACAAGTGCCAACAATCCCTATTACGACTTTGATCATCCAATTAACCAAACCGAAGAAGGGGATGTTGATGAAAATCGGGAAACTCCTCCTAATTAATGAGATTAATAGAGCAAGAAGAAAAGATCATTCAACCTCGCTGGGAGTCGATTGAGACCGCCAACCCGGGTACGGAAGAAGATAAAAGAGAAGTTAAGGTCGGTACCGCCATGGAAGATGGTGAACGCAAAAAGTTAATCCAGCTCTTGCATGATTATGCTGACGTCTTTGCGTGGTCATACAAAGATATGCCGGGGTTAGATACCAACATTGTTGAACACAAGTTCACGGCCGTCGAGCGAGTGCCCACCGGTCAGCAAGCGAAATTAAGAAGAATGAAGCGAGAGATGTCACCGAAAGTCCGGATGAGGTGAAGAAGCGGTTTGATGCGGGGTTCCTAGCAAAGGCCAAGTACCCCACAGTGGGTTGCCAATATTGCCGGATTCCAAGAAGGATGGGAAGGTCAGAATGTGCGTCGACTACAGAAATCTGAATCGTGCTAGTCCCAAAGATGATTTCCTCCTTCAAAAAAAAAAAACAAAAAAACAAAAAAAAATATAAAAAAATAGGGCAAATATATAGGAGTAAATAAATTATTGTCCTTGAGTTAATTTTTTTTGAGAAAACAAGCAATTGTGATTTGAAATAAAGTTCGACCATCTTCCCATATTCTCGAAAAAAACTGTGCTACCCACTGTAAGCCAAAAAATCCAAAAATCACCCTAGACAAGGATCACCTCAAATATCAAAAAAGATGCATCACTTTTTATCAAGCTCACCCGAGTCAAAAAAAAAAAAGAAAAGAAAAAAAAAGAAAAAAATGGATTTAAAAATGAAAATCCCAAAAATACAAAAGAAATGTAAGTGGTGAGCTGATACACGTTACCACAAAACACAAGAGATCCTTGTCTCAATAAACTGCAAATACTTCCCTTTGACCTTGGCATTCCGCCCTCCACCAACCCTTAGCCAGGAATAAAACTTCCAAACACCTCATCAAGCCAAATAAACCATCATAAATCATCAAACGTCAGCCAACGCCGAATAAAAATCATCCTACCATTAGCTTCAAACACTTCATTAAACCCAATCATCCTTCCTCCACAAAAACCCACAATCTCCAAAAATCCATTCCGATCAATGATCGATTGCTTTTGTTTTCTCAGAGTTTTAGCTTTAGGACAAATAAGTTTATTTACTTAAATATGTTTGTCAAAAAAAAAAATCTCAAAAAAAAAGGAGAAAGAAAAATCAAAAGGCTGGCACTCCAAGATTCAGTCAAGTTACATCAGGGCAAAGTTCTAGAGATCACCAAGTGGGTTGAAGCTACCTCATATTCAAGTATAACTTGATTCGGTGGTTGCCAAGTTTGTCAAGAAAGATCTGATCTGCCGTTACGGTCTTCCCAACAAAATCATCGTTGATAATGGCAACAACTTGAACAGCAGAATGATGAAGGACCTATGTGCTGAGTTCAAGATTCAGCATCACAATTCATCCCCGTACCGTCCCAAGATGAATGGGGCAGTTGAAGCGGCCAACAAGAATATCAAGATAATAGTGCAGAAAATGGTGGTAACCTACAAAGACTGGCACGAAATGATTCCTTTCACTTTGCATGGCTATCGCATTCTCGGTGCGCACATCGATCGGGCAACCCTACTCATCGGTTTACGGGTCGGAGGCAGTCCTCCCCATTGAAGTTGAAATACCATCTCTGCACGTGTTAATGGAGACATAACTTGATGAAGCAGAGTGGGTTCAGTCCCGTCTTGACCAGTTGAACCTCATTGACAAGAAACGGGTGGCCGCAATGTGCCATGGACAGTTGTACCAACAGAGGATGATAAGGGCTTTTGACAAAAGAGTCCGTCCTCGTGAATTTCAAGAAGGAGACCTTGTACTCAAGCAGATCTTGCCAATCTGCACGGACCCTGTGGGCAAATGGGCTCCCAAATATGAAGGACCTTATGTGGTGAAGAAGGCATTCTCAGGAGGAGCTCTAATCCTGGCAAACATGGACGGAGATGAGATTCCAAATCCAGTGAACTCAGATGTGGTCAAGAAGTATTATGCCTAGAAAAATAAACAAAAAAAGAAAAAGATAAGCCAAGGAAAAGTTAGCTCGCTAAGGGTGAAAACCCGCAGCGGCGGCTAGGCAAAATCAGAGCGACCGGTGGATCGAAAACCCGCAGCGGCTTATCTGTGCAAAAATTAGGGTCGTAAAACTTGGGCTCGAGAAAAGAAAAGGCAATCAAGACTCCCAAAAGTTTGGATAAAAGGGTGATCAGAGTTATGAGTATGGACGGCGGACACCGTTACTTCAGAGATGAAATCACAAGATCTGTTCCTTTCTCCTGTATTTTCCCAGTTTAAAAGAAAGATTGTAATGCACTTTCAATTGGCGTGACTTTCTCGCACGCCCAATTTCTATATCAATAAAAGTCTAACTCTTCTTTCATATGTGTGCTTTTCGTGTCACTGCTTTCATCTATTCAGTCTCTTTCAAAATGATAATTTTTATGATTGATGAAATTGATTTGCAAAACATGTGCACATTCAAGAGCATTACAGATCATTACGAAATCTTTGAAAAATACGAGAAGAAATGATTTCCCAAGTGAGTAAAGTTGCAAAAAAAAAGGGAGACAAAGCAGCATAACAAATCGGTGCGCAATCCTCACGTGATCATCGTCCCAGGGCGCCTCCGTCCGCAGATCGACTTAACCAAAGAAAAAAAGAGTGCCAAAAAACAAATAAGCGTAAAAAAGAAAGTCGCTAAAAAAAGTAAAAAAAAAAAAAAAAAAAAAAAAAAAGAAAAAGAAAGAAAATCACAGAGGATGTAACACAAAAGAACACAACATCTTCATATCATTCATCATTCTCATGTCATCCATACCATTCATCACTCCATGGCATCAAACAAAAGAGTGCATTACACTTTCAAATTCGCATCTCGTAAGAGCGAAAGAATAATCAAACGGAAGAAACATCCCACCAAAATCAATCATTGCATCCATGTGCACCCAAATACCCAAGTGCATGCATTTCATGCACCATCCAAGAGAAAAGTTACTTCGACCCGAGAGTCCCAAAAGTCCCATTTTTAGAAAATCACCATCAAGACAGTGAGTTCAGTAAACTCCATCAAAGACTGAGTTAAGTAAACTCCATCAAAGACAGAGTTCGTAAACTCCATCAAACCGAGTTCGTGAACTCCATCAAACCGAGTTCGTAAACTCCATCAAACCGCAGTTCGTAAACTCCATCAAACCGAGTTCGTAAACTCCATCAACCCGCAGTTAGTGAACTCCCACGAGTTAGTGAACTCCTTCCACAGATCACAACACATCGTATGAGCACGCGATGGATCCATCGACCGTTAAGTCCTTCGGATTAGTTGTGTCACCAAGGCACACACAGTAAATCCATTGATCAAATCGATTCCGACCGATGTTGATCGCCGCGCTCGAAAAGGCCACCCCGAGTTCGTGAACTCCATCAATCCGCAGTTCGTAAACTCCATCAACCCGCAGTTAGTGAACTCCTTCCATTGCATCACAACATCGCACGAGCACGCGATGGATCCATCGACCGTTAAGTCCTTCGGATTAGTCGTGGTCACCAAGGCGGCGTAAATCCAATGATCAAATCGATTCGGACTTGATATTGATCGCCGCTCAAGAGGCCACCCTCGAGCTCTGACTCGACAAGAGTCCGTTAAAAGGTTTTAGGCAACCTCCGAATTTCCAATTTACCGCTTTTCCCAATTTATCGTTTCTTCCAATTTATTGCTTTCGTTAACGCGACGGTGTTAACCCTCAAAAGGAAAATAACAAAAAGATTTGAGTTTTTTTTCTGAAACGGACAAAATTAGTATTATTTCTATATCTTTATTTCCATTTCACCAACAAATATGAAAAGGCCAATTCATATTTTTTTGACGAAAGTGAAATAAAGAGGGGCAGCTGTAATACCCTAATTTTGTCCGTCCCTTAACTTAAGCCAGTTTCAATCATGGAACTCAACTAAATCGAAATACCGCTTTAAATTAAGCAGGCACGCGAATGATCGATCTTTTCGTGTGTTCTTCAATTTAATCTTCGTATTTGGGTTTAGTCGTACATAAGTAGTGTTTTTAGTTAATGAGCTCATTTCTTCTATTTGAGTCTCGTTTTAGCGTATTCGCTCAGTCAGCCCGCTCGCTCGTCTTTGTGTTTGGCCAGACTCTTTTTATTATTATTATTCCTTTTTTTGTGTGCAGTTAATTTACTTTGAGCATATATATATATATAGTCCAAAAATATCAAAAAAATACTATTTAATTTTTATTACAACTTAGGAGAGTCCAAATGTCCAAAAATATACAAAAAAAATAATAATACAAAATACAAAATACAAAAATAAATAAATTCGAAAATACAAAAAATAATAAAAAGCAAAGAAAGAATAAAGCAGATCTGGGGTTCCAAAGCAATTGCTTCTCCAATCTTGATTTGAGGCCGCAGATCTGCAAAAAGGAAGAGTCAAAACAGTCAAAGCCCATTCAAATGTAATTAAATGTCTGACCTAATTTTTTAATATAAAAACATGGTCAAGGGTCAGTCAAAAGGACACGATTTTGGAGGTAAGCAGCACCAAAAAAAACGATTAGGGTTTTACACTGAAACCCTAATCACCTAAACACACTTTGAGATCAGAGAAGCAGTCAAAAAATTTCGAACACCAGCAGCACAGAAACAGTAGAATCATCAACAACAATAGCAATCCACAACAACACAGATCGTGTTTTTTCAGGTCATAATCCAAAAGTCAGGTTGGTGAATGTTTTAATCTCTAAACAAATGTGTTGTGTAGTCTGTGTTTGATATGCCATTATAAAAAGAAAGAAAAATGGCGTAGACATGTTATCCTCTTTTAACAGATCTGTGATGTAAAATAAGTATGAATTTCGATCTGTTTTGTGTTTTTAGTTTTGAATAGATTAGATGTTGATTAAAACCAGTAATAATCACACAAAAATAAAAAAAAAAATAAAAGAAACCAAAAACAGTTTTAACAGTGAAAGCAGAGAAGAAAAGAATGCATATTGCGAATAGCAGAGTGAGAAAGACGTTGGTTTAGTTTGTTGTTTGGGTTCATCTCACGAGAGTGAAGAAAAAATGTCACACGGCGACACCATACCCCTTCACGCATCTTCCCAATCTGACATTGACGAGATCGAGAATCTCATCTATGCATCTCCGGCAACCGTTCTCCCGACAAGACCACCAAGTCCATCACGCTCGCTCTCTCCCCCCAAAACCATTCCAGCAGCCACGAAAACTCCTCGAACCGAACTCAATCACCACCTTCGCACCCCTTCACCTTCGCCGTTCACCAACAGCCCACCACCGTGACCCTTCGTTTCTGAACCACCCTTCATCGCCTCTTTCTCCCTTCGCTCTCCGTACGTCTCTCTCGCCATCGCGTGAATTGAGCGACAGTGCCTCTCTTCTTCTTTCTCTCCGCGCACAGCAAGTTTCGCGTTTTGCCCCTCTCTCTCTAGCGCGCAGAATGTACCTGTGTGAAGGAAGGAAGGGTTGAAATTTGTTATACCCCAATTTTGTCAGTATCCTTTTTCTTGTTTCTAGTCGTTTATTTACAGTAAGGCGTGTTTGAGTCGCATGTTTACGAGAGTTATCGGTGTGTAGGTCTCGATACTCAACCCAAGCCAATTCCACTACTATGTTCAACTAATTCAAATATCGTTATTTAAATTAAAAGACGCACGCGAACGATCGATCTTTTCATACGTTCTTCGATTTAATATCCAGATTCGAGTTTAGCGGAAACGTGAGCAGCGTCTACTAAAATTCATTTTTCTCAAAAGTTGGCTTAAATTCGACTTAAGAATGCGATTCGAGAGCTAATTTTTTTAACGCGCCCATTTCTTTTATTTTTGGTCTCGTTTTAAGCATTGTTATGCAGTCGACTGCTCTCGTCTTTGTATTTGGTCGGACTCCTTTTTCTTATTGTTATTTTTATTTTGTTTATTTAATTTATTTAAGCATATATAACAGTCCAAAAATGTCAAAAATTCTATTAATTTTAATTTACAATTTAGAAGTGTTTAAGAGTCAAATAAGTCCAAAAATGTCAAAAAAATGGTATTTAGTTTAATTTACAAATTAAAAGCACTTAATAGTCCAAAGAGTCCAAAAATACAAAAAATCATAATACTAAAAAATACATAAAAATAGGATCCGAAAATACAAAATAAAAACTAGGGTTTCAGGCAGCATTCCAAGCTGCTGCAGCTGCTGTTGGGCTTGGATCAAGACCTGAAAATCATCCAAAACCCAGTCAAAAATAATTAATGCTCTGACCTAGTTTTTGACTATAAATAAACAAGTCCAACAGCAGTCAAAACACACAAAATCAGAGGTAGGACACTACTGCGAAAATCAAAAAAAAGGGATTAGAGTTTCACATTGAAACTCTAATCCACACTAAACACAGTTCTGAAGTTCTGAGTTTTAAAGAGAGGAGCAGTAGCAATCAGGCAGCCACACAATACTAGTTGCAGTGGGTAACAGTTACTCTAACAAGCAGTCTAGGAGACCTAACAGAGGCTGGAATAAAGGTTCGTCTCCTATTTTTGTAATAACCTTTTTTTTTATGAAACACATACACAAACAGAATGTAAATAAAGGTCAAAATCTACACTTTAGTATTATTTAGCTTTTAGTATCATACGGTAGCAGATTGTACTGAGAGGAATGAAACAACACGTGCCTGAAAAAAATCATATTAAACTCTTGTTATCCTAATAAAGGTGAACCAACCATGGAATAGGTGTGGTGCTGCATTCTGTTTGTTTCCTTGCTTAAATTATGCTTATAAAGGATTAAAAAAAGGGTTATGTAGAATAGAAGAGGATCAAGAACAAAACCAGCAAATCCAAACCATAGAGATCAAATAGATAGGTAGAAGAGAATATCAGCCCAGAGAAAGCATAAACAGAAGAACCGAAACTTAGGAAAAAATAAAAGAACTGACCTTTAAAATGTCGCCGGAGACTTCGTCTTCTCCGGCGAAGCTCCGGCGAAGTTCTTCAAAACCAAGTCCAAAACTCCGAGGAACACCGCGTAAGACCGAACCAGAGACGAACCAAAGCTTCACCCCCATGGACTTCTCGTCGCCGGTGAAGTTTCACCGTCGCGCCTCCGGCCGGCGAGACCCCACAAAACCGAAGTTTCTTTCCAACCCAACAGCCTTCACCGTTCGTAAGTCTCTCCCTCCATCTATGGCGAGATTTTTGCTCTTGTCTCTCTTTCTCTCATGAGAGAGAAAATTTCACTCTCTCTCTCTCTGTCTTAGGAGGCTGGCGGCGTGAGAAGTGGAAGGGAATGAGATTAGGGTTATCTGGATACCTTACATGCCTTATATATTCCACTTGCTTTAATTTTGTATTTTTTAATCTTTTTAGCTCAGATTGGTAATAACACCCCTTTTTTAAATTATACAACTCTCACCTCTAGTCAAGCCCAATTAATAAGTTCCTAACCCAATAGCATGAATTAGACTACTCTGCTAGTCGCACCCCACTGTTAATAATACACCCCTTTCAATTAATTGCACTCCTATTTTACAGTTTTCACCCTCTTCTTATTATTTTAATTAATTCTCTTCAAAGGGTTTATAAATAATATTTTCATCTAAAAATCAAATAAAGGATTAAGTCGGTTGTACAACCGGGTTAGTCATCATTCTAGGACCAATGAGCTGTACAGTTCAGTAATCCTAAAAACTTATGAAAATGTAAATAAATTATTTTTCCTAAAATAGGGACTAAATTCGGTTATCAATCCCCGGGTTAGTCGTTTCTGTAACTAATGAGTATGACATTCGGGAGTTCTAGAATACCTATTCTAAAACGGACCCACCTCACACCAAACCAATTTCTTTCAAAAACTCAAAAATCATTTTCAAAAAGTAGGGACTAAATCGGTTGTATACATCCGGGTTAGTCGTCGTCCAGAATCGATGGTATCAGACAGTTCAAGGAGTCCTAGGACCCCTACACTAAAAAAACACCAACAAACAAACCTTTTTGGGAAGAACTACGTAGCTTTGATTCCTCCATTGCATCCGGAGGTACGTAGGAGCAAGACTCAACTCTTGTCAAGCACTAAAAACCAAAATTTAAAATAAGTCTTTTTCTTATAAATAAAAGGGTAATTATTAAATAAATCCTAATCAATTAGACAATGGATGTTGTGGGGTGCTAATACCTTCCCCACACATAACGACTCCCGAACCCTAAACCGGCTTTGTCCTAAACCTAAAGGGATTTTCCGAATTTGCCCTTAAACTAAAATTTGGTGGCGGCTTCCTTTGAACCTTTCGAAGAATCCTTTCCCAGATTTTTCGGTTGCTACAAAATTTTTTAGGGTTTCTGTTGGGCTTATATGTCTTTCCTTTTTATTTTTTTTTTAAAATGTTCAGAATACTACACGCACCCCCCAAATTACTGCGCGTCCCCTCTCCCCCACAAGCCCACGTTCACATTTTTTGGGCCAGCGCCCCACAACCAAAAAGAGCTTGGCCTTAATTCCTGTACCCCCTGTTTGATAGTATAGCCCCTGCGACTAATTGCACTCCCCCATTTTGCAATTTTCACCTTTTTCTCATTTTAATTCTTTTAACTCAAATGTTTTTTCATTAAGTCAAAAACTTTGTTAGTGGTCTTGCGAAGCCTTTGCTTGCATGTTTACTAACAATGAGGAACTAGTGGTGATCACTTGGAGCCTTTGCTCAATTGATCATCATGAATGCCTAAGTTTTCTAAAAACTTTCAATAAATCAAAAAACTTTGTTAGTGGTTTTTGCGAAGCCTCTGCTTGCATAATCATTAACAATGAGGAACTAGTGGCGATCACTTGGAGCCTTTGCTCAATTGATCATCCTGAATGCCTAATTTTTCTAAAAACTTTCAATAAATCAAAAAAACTTTGTTGATGGTTTTGCGAAGCCTCTGCTTGCATAATCATTAACAATGAGGAACTAGTGGTGATCACTTGGAGCCTTTGCTCAATTGATCATCATGAATACCTAATTTTCCTAAAAACTTTTCATTAAATCAAAAACTTTGTTATTGGTCTGCGAAGCCTTTGCTTGCATGATTATTAACAATGGAGTGCTAATGGTGGTCACTGGAGCCTTCGCTCGATTGATCATCATGAAAGCTCGATTTTCACAATTAAACAAAATAAAAACCAAAAACCTAGAACTACGTAGCTTTGAATTCTCCATCGCGACCGGAGATACGTAGGAGAGCGGATCCTCCGTCAAGCACAATAAACTAAAAACATTTTTCCTTTCGAAAAAACCCAAAGCGGCTAACTCTCGTCAAGCCACCGCAAATAAAAATCATTAAGTCTTTTCAAAAGAGGCAAATAAAAGTATTTTTCAAATCAACACACGTAACCACACATTAATTAAAGGTTCCCTCAAAGTAGAAAGGAGGTGTGGGGTGCTAATACCTTCCCATGCCTAACCGAATTCAACCCAAATCTCCGGTTTCCAAAAGACCACCGCCTTCCAAAAAGGTTTTTCTTCAATATTTTCCTTATAAAAAAAATATTGGTGGCGACTTCATTGTTTTAAAAAGTTGTAAACGAAGAAAACCCCTCGGGGACTTTTTCGGGCGCAACAGACGTATATACGATCAGCCCAGAAATCCACCAATCGTATATACCCCACCTGACCTCTATATACGACGAGCAATTTTCTTCACATCGTATATACCCCTTTCAAAGCGTATATACGACAGAGTAAATCACCACTCGCATATACGCCCAGAAGACCCTATATACGACGAACAAATCAGTAAGCATCGTATATACACTTGTTTTGATGTAAATACGATGAGAACTTTTTTTTTTTTTACTAATTTTTTTTTCTTCGCTTGCAGTGTCCGGTAGGCATAGAGAGAGCGTGAGGTCTCTCCGATCGAGAGAGATAGGGAGTCATCTCATCGCCTCGAGTACGAGGACTCGGAGGCATAATCACTCCATGCTTGGCCGAGAGACAGAGCGAGCACAACCCGAGCGGTGAGTATCGGCGAGCGGCATTCGATGTCGGCCCGTGGAGCTTTCTATCTCGGGGATTACTGCAGCAGACGCAGTGGGAGGATTGACATAGAGGAGGCGGTTTCTCAAGATCATTCCCGGCTACTCTCCTCGATATCATCCACAAGTATCCTCGATGACGATCCTCAACCTCTTCATTACCATTCCCACCTCCCGAGTATCAAGCAAGCAGCGGCCAGTCGATGCTTATTACTCGCACCGATCTATGTCCGAGTATCATGAGGTGCCTCAGCGAAGATCGGGAGGAGCCTCGGGAGGAGCCTCACCTCTCTTTTCACCGACTTGGCGAGATCATGTCCAGATTCTATACTCATTGACCGGTAAGTTTTGCATTTTTGCTTAAATAATTTATTTAAGTCACATAGTCTGCACTTTTTGCTTACATTATTTATTTATTTTTATTTCGGGAGTATCGTGTTGTCAAAGTATGGGCTCATGGCAACAAAGTCCATACTAGACTCCATCTTCATTACCACGACCTACTTGACGCGCACCACCGTGGTCGGGGACTCCGAGATGGCCCCACTTCTCCAGATCGCCACGCCACAAGAGACCATGAGTTCTTTGTCGGCTTTTATCGAGAGATGGCACTCGAGATACTTCGTCATTTCACTTGCCATTTGGTGAGATGGCGATCACTCGATGACATCTCGTCTCTGCTGCTGCACCTTCCCATCCGGGGAACTATGCCACACCTCCCGCCATCATCGTGTGAGCTCGGAGTTTGCCACACGACTTCACGAGACATATCTGGGTGTGTCACGGGTTGAGGTCGCTAACAACACCCGTGGGGTCCAGTTACTGACTTCAAATGGTGGAGAGCGGTGTATGAGCGTAACATGGAGGAGGGTGACATCACTTTATTCTTTGTGAGGGCTTATCCGCCGCCTTCCGACCTACAATATCTTCACTACGAAGACCGGAGCAGTGAGGCTAAGTGGTCGGGTCTACTGGATGATCCGAGAGCGAGATGTTCTTGGAGGCTATGCGCACAAAGGGTGCAGTGCACTACCGCCATGTATGAGTCCTTGAACACTGCGTCTTTGAGGACTACGCAGCAGTGTGGAGGGTATGCCACCTATTTCAGTACACATTTTAACTTCTTGTATTTTTGTTAAATCGCGACCGACTTTTGGTAAATTCTTGTGAATTAAATATGTTGTTTATTTTCGCATTTCGGGCTTGGATTATGTGGTATTTCCTCGGATGGCGGAGAGGTTGCCGGCCATATCCGGGTGCGGAGCCACTGGCTGGCGCTACAGAAGAAGAAGAAGTCGACCACCAAGCTCGGCCACTACGAGGAGGATGCTTGATGAGCCGAGGCCGGAGGATGTCTGCTGGCGACCATTCGAGGAGGGCGAGGTGGTAGACCGCTTTGGAGCAGATCTCCTCTACTGCAGGCTTCATCGGTGGTGACTTGAGTTCCTTACATGCACGATAGGTGCTCGCGGCGGTTTGGGTACACGCAGATCATCGTCCGCGTGACCTCTCGATGGCCGTCCGAGTCATCATCGATGCGTGTTTGGATCGCCCACTTCATGGCATCCGTGGAGGACATCATGCACACTACTCGGGTTGCTCGGTCGGCCCGATCGATCAGACGGAACTACTTAGAGTGGTACGTCAGGGCTTCTATCCCTAGACTATTACCGGCTCCACCATCACTCAGAGCTCACCTGGACACTCCCCGAGATACGCTACGACGATCATGACCGGATTAGGGAGGGTTGAGAGCTTGCAGAGGGGATTCGTGGCGGCGACATCGCGCATGGCGGTCCGTGATCGGACACTCCATAGGGTGGTGGGGATGGCAAAGCCCGGATGACGTGGTGGGAGCTTAGGCAGCGGACGAGGGGCGAGGGGACGCCGTTAGGGATTTTTATTTGTTTTTGATGTATTTGATATTATATTGGCACTTTATTATTAACTTTTTCGCATGTTTTATTTATTTTACGAGTTTCCATGAATTTTTGATTTCATTGATTCGATAAAACAAAGTTACACATGGCGATAAAACATAAACAACTTGAATAAAAATAGACAAATAAAATGAAAATACAATAGAAACTATCGAAATTTGGTGGAGTTAATCGACGAAGGATCTCAAATGATCCTTACCGTTTCGACGTACACATGAATGTAACTCCTCCATTTAATTGTAATATGAATGGACATCATGTCTCGGACGTCATCCTCATTTATTGACATCCATGGTAGACCAAGTAAATACCTCCATCGATCGTTTGGGTTTCCGATAAACGATACGAATTATCTCATGCTCGCGTTCTCTGGTTGAACCATCATGCGAGTTTTACGCTAGAGAGCGAAAATGATATATCGTGTCTTAACCTACACGAAACAACATCTCTCCCATCGAAACTTACACCATCATCTTTCAAGATGATGCCCTGATGATCAACAAACCCCATATTAGAATGAACGAGAGTGAGGGAAGAAGGCTCGTAGTATGACATTAGCGAAGCTTGCATCATCTTCACTTGTGATGTGTGAGAGAAGGAGGAAGTTGAAATTTTGGTGTGAAAATAGTGATGATGGGAGTGAGTATTTATAGATTAGGTAAAAGATTATCAACCGTTGATTTTGTCGTGCAATCTATACCATTGATCAACTTCGAAAGTGAAATCATGACAGTTAAATTTTTTTTTACAAATAAAAAAAAAACAAAAAAACGGTCAATCGTATATACTTCTTGAGGCATATATACGATGTTTAAAAAATACACATCGTATATATGTCCCAAATGACATATATACGATGAGCCTTTTTAAAAAAAAAAATAGAAAACAAAGGGCATTTTGGGGATTTCAGTGTGGGTGGGGGTTTAAGGGGAGAGGGTGGGGGTACAAAAAAAAAACCCATCCAAATATGGTAGAGATGGATTGGTTGGTCCAACTAGTGTAGGCCCACTGATTCAGCTCTGTGGAAGGCTTTGTTGAAGAGTTGGCCCATTATTGATACCGTTAGTTGATGGTTGATTGGGAATGAACCGGATATCTCGGTTTTGTTTGATAAGTGGGGAGGCCTTGAGTCGCCTTGTCTCTACTCGTGGACTTGGTGCCTTAGGGTCTGCATTTGTTGAAAGTGAGTGAGTTGGTGAACAAAGAAAGTGAGTGGGATTTGACCCAAATCTCTTGTATTGTTCTTGTAGTGTTTCTCAATCGTATCATTATGTTGTTACCTCCTCGCCTTGATAATGAAAGGGGTCGTTGTATTTGGTCTGGTCTTGGTGGGGGTGATTTCTTCGTTTCTAGTGCGTATGGTGTTTTGGTGGGTGGATCGAGCTCTTCTGATGAGGTTGTGTGGAGTAGAGTGTGGAAGCTCAAGGTGCCAGAGCGAATTCAAACTTTCATCTAGCAAGTGGTCCATGATAGATTGCTGACAAACAAGAGTAAAACAAGGATGGGGTTGGGAGATGATTTGTGCTCTCATTGCAACTCCGTGACCGAAGATACTCTCCATGTTCTTAGAGAGTGTAAAGCGCACGAGCTCTCTCTCTAGCAGGCGAAGTCAAGCGTTCGATGTGTAACAACTTTTATGGTGGTGATATTGAGGATTGAATTTATTTCAACTTGGTGAACTCGGTTAATTTGTGGGAAGGGCTAGCGTGGTCTAGTCTGTGGGCAGTTAGTTTCACTGCCCTTTGGTCTTGGAGGTATAAGAAGGCCCATGACCCTAATTTTATTCAGCCAGTGAGAACTTGAAGCCTTGTTACTTAGATGGTGAAGGATTTTGCTGATGCGTTGCTTTTTAGAGGTGGGGTTGATGGTATCACCTCGGGGTGTGCCTTCGTGTGTTGGAATCCTCGTGATCGTCGCACTGCGTTAACATTGATGGGACAATCAATTTGGGGACTGGTATAGCTTCTTGTGGTTGTTTGTTGCGGGATCCTGGTAATAATTGGTGTTGGGGCTTCACCAAGTCTGATGGAGTTGTTCGGTGTTAGAAGCTGAATTATGGGAGATTTTTGAGGGCCTGAGGATTTGCTGTTCGAGGAAATGTAATAAGGTGATTGTGCAGGTGGACTCTTAGATAGCTTGCAATGTTGTTCAGGGCAAGGTCATTTGCGGTGCACTCAAATATGGCCTTGTGATGGAGATCCGACTTTTGTTGGAGCTTCCTTGGGAGATTAAACTGACTCATATCTTCTGGGAGGCAAATAGATGTGATGATGTTTTGGCGGGTTTGTCTAGTGACCCGTGTGGGTCTATGTTTATTTTAGAGCAGTATTCAACTATTGTTGGGCTGCTAGTGCTCTCTTGGATAGTTTGAAAATGTCTATTCCTCATTGTAAGCCTCATTAGTTAGGTTTTCGTTTCTTAGGGCTCTAGTCCCCATTTATACTAAAAAAAATCCACGCTTAGTACTATTTGGGGAGCCTTTAATATTAGCCAAATGTAATAGCTTAAGCAGCTATTTTTTGGTGAAGCATTTAATATTTGTTTAGCTATAAGGCTTAACAAAATTTATTTTTTAAATAGGAAAGAACTTCAGCAAGGTTGGTCCATGTATAAAAAAGAAAAGGGGAAATTAGATTTGAACAGTTTTCAAATTTTTTATATGTGAAAATAGAGATCTGGATCTATGACTCTCCCATCACATGCAAGCATTGTTTTATTCCTGAGTATGTTGTCTTAAACAAATTGAGAGGCGAATTGCCTAATTTACCCTTGCACTAGAGAACACGAATATCTCACTTTATTCGATGAAAATGTGGCTTTGTTTTATCACAGATCTCAACGTAGTTAAGTTTTATTTAAAGTTCATATATATGCAATTAGCAGATTACTAGTATAGATTTCAGTTTTAAATAATTTTTTGGTAAAAAAGAAGAAGCAAAGTTCAGTACTATATGTCAACTCGAACGTGTCAATAACTAGTATTCACCTACTTGCATATAATTAATTAGTTGATTAAGTATAATTAAGTATGACATTTGATTTTGTCTAATATATGTGTTGTGATGCAAAGAAGCAGCCTTCCTCTATGTTTTTTAATATTAAAGAACACATCTTTTAACTACTATATTGTATCTACTTATTTTCTATTCTCAAACGAGTTCTACTTATTGAATTGTCCAGATAGGTGGCAGCTCAACTCCAAATCGTGTCTTCCATTGTTGACTTAAAGAATAATCTCATCGCAAGTTATAAGTCTAGAGTAGATGAGAGATGCATTTGATTCGCAAACAGGTAAGTATTGGATTGGACAAACATATTGTCTAGTACAATATTTGGTGAACTCTGGACAGCACAACAAAAATAAATGTAAAATTTACTATAACTTTATACGGCTTATAATAATTTTATACTATAACATAATTATAATATAAGTAGAAAATTATAGTGAAAATATTATGAGAGAGATGATATATAGGAGAGAGAGAGAGAGGGAAAGAGATGTCATGATATGAGAATATATATATAGAAGAGAGATGAGAGGTAGAGGAAGGGAGAGAGAAAGGAGCGATAAGAATGAGATAGGAGAGAAACCGGAGAGGGAGAGAGAGGATAAAGGAGAGATAGACGGAGAGAGAGGGATAGGGGAATAGTGATATGAGAAGATATATAGAATAGAGATGAGATGTACAGGGAGAAAGGAGAGAGGAGATTGAGATATGAGAGAGGGAAAGGAAGAGAGAGGATAGAGAGAGAGAGAGAGAGGGATAATGGGGAGAGAGAAGGAAAGAGGAGAGAGAAAATAGAGAAGAGAGATAGGAGAATTTTTTTTATTGAGCATGAAATAAAAATAATATTTTTGTAATTTTTGGGTGGACAGAAAGTTCTATTGTGGGACAAAAGATTTCAACTGTGATTTTGTGAGGGACAAAAATTTGGAGTTTTGTCCAGTCTCTTGCCCTAACTGTTGTCCAATACTATGAACAATTTTTCAAATAAAATAGGATACAACTGCAGTTATCCATTCCATTCCCCGCCTTTTAGCAAATCAAACGGGTGCTGTTTGGAACATGTGAAAAAGAAGATAAATAAGAAAGAGAGGGGTTAAATAATTATGAATAGGCAAAAAAATAATTCATGATTAATCTATCAAATTTATTTTGTTTTTGTAATTAATAAAACCAAATATATATATATATATATATATATATATAAGGAAATCAACAAATACTAAACCACTCTCCTCCTCTTCAAACCAAATAAGAGAAGTATGACTTCTCTCTCATAGATGACTTCTATTGGGATCAAATACCCTATTACATGGTTATCTATCCTATGCATCTATTGTAACGGGATTTAATCTATTGTAAGTGTGTAATAACAAACTTTTTTCTTTCATTTTTGTATTATTTGTGTGCAATATTCACTGACTTTGTCAGTCATTAATCTACGATAAAGAATTTGGCTAGTCATGTGTATAATCGGCTTTGTCAGTCTTTGTGGTTTTCCCTTCCAAACAGAGTTTATGCGACACCCAAAATTCAAACTCGAGATCTTAGAGTGGAATCCGAGTCCACTTACCACTTGGACCAACCTTCTTCGTTGGCGCCTAATAACAAACTAATAACAAGCTAATTAGAATGAAAATACTATTAGAATAGTTAAACATGAAGGAATAATAGACCCTAATTTCAATTGGCCAGAAGAAAAAAAATAGGTCAAAGAATGAAAAGAAAAATCACAATATTAATTATATAGCAGGGCATAAAACAGGGGAGAAGTCACAAGATAGAGATAAAATCTCAAATACCGAAAAATTCAACTCATGCATGTGCAAATAATCAAAATTTCAGGGATGCAAGTGAACTCAAATATTACTAATTAATTAACAGATGTTTAATTTATAGTAAAAAATCAATATTCAAATCCTAATCTAAACAAATAAAGATGACTTTCATTAACCTAATTTACACACTCAACATATATAAAAAAACAAAACATCTGCATCCATCCACTTCTCTACTCTACCAACCATGTCTTTCTAGCTCACTTTCTTCTATTTTCTCTTCTTATCTCTCTTTTTCATCTCTCACTCCTTAAAATTCCATAAATGAAGTTTCAAGTTATGGAACTTCTCTTTGGTAAAAACACACCAAAACAAATGATACCAAAAGTAACCCTACTAGCAGTATTTGCAATACTAGTATTCACTATCACACCATTATCATACCCATTATTTAGATATTCTTCAACATCCTTAAAAAACAAGGAATCATCAAAACAACAACCTTCATCAGCATTTGATGATTTAAATGATGCAGCAAGTTTACCTTCAACTTCTGTTAAAAAATGTGATATTTTTACAGGTGAATGGGTTCCAAATCCAAAAGGTCCTTATTATACAAATAAAACTTGTTGGGCTATTCATGAACATCAAAATTGTATGAAATATGGAAGACCAGATTCTGAGTTTATGAAATGGAAGTGGAAACCAAATGGTTGTGATTTACCTGTGTTTAATCCTTTTCAGTTCTTGGAAATTGTTAGAGGAAAATCATTGGCTTTTGTTGGTGACTCTGTTGGTAGAAATCAGATGCAGTCCATGATTTGCCTCTTATCAAGGGTATGTATGTCTTTTCCATCTTACTTGTATATGATTCTTCATCTAAGTTTTCAATTTCTTTGTTGTTTTTTTTCTTTCACTTTTTCTAATTTTTATATCAAACATATATTTTTGTTTATCATGTCATTGGTACCGAGTTTCTACCGGCTTTGTCAATGACTAATCTATGTCGGGAAACTTGGCTGGCTACGAGTACCCAACTTAGCCGGCCTGTGTGGTTCTCCCCTCCCAGCAGAGTTTTTGCCATACCAAGATTCGAACCCAAAACCTTAAAATGGAATCTGAGTCCAGTTACCACTCGGATTAATTAATACCAAACATATCTGCTTTGTTGCTTCATAATAATATGATATTTTTTTTTAAATATGAGTACTCTTCATTTATTACTTGAAATTAAGCATACAAAAATCAAATATGAGTGATGAACAAAATTGAAACTTGGAAAAGTATCAAAAGAAGAAACAAATATGAACTTCAAGCTAACCTTTACAATTACTTAATTTGGGATCTGTTCACATGACACAAGTCTGCATCTACATCTAAAAATCAGGGCCAAAAGTACCTAAGTTCAATAATTGATTTTCCCTATTTTTAAATTTATTTTTCCTATTTTTAAATTTCAAGGGTCTCCCTCAAAAAAAAAAAATCAAGGGTCTGTTTAATTTCTTTTTAAAAAATAACTTTTTATTTCATATTTTATAAAGTATTTTCTAAAAATTTATAAGTTGGCTTATTTTTTTTTAATTTATATTGTTTTCAAAAAAAAATTGTGAAGAATAAGGAAAGTATATTTTGTTTTACTTATTCATAAATTACAAAATTAAATAAAAAACGTATTATAAAATTAAATAAATAATTTTTTATAGTTAAAATTAAATAAATTCTAAAGTTTGTATTTCTTGTTGAGGTAAATTAGTTGAAGACGACTACTCCAGTACTCAATAATTTGTTGGATACTGGTACCCTAGACCCACTCACTCTATGTCAGATCAATTTTTTAATTTTTAAAACAATTGATTATTAAAAAGATAATAATTTTAATTTATTTACTCATTGGTTTTCAATACCCATCTTTTTTAATGGGTATCTTAGTATTTATCTTAGTTAAAAATTTACAAGATTGTGTACTTAACACCTCAAATTTAAAGAGAGAAATAAGTTTTCTAAATAGGTGAAAAGTCATAATTATACTACTACTCCTGTCTATAGTTGTGTGAGATTAGGGTGTTCAGTGGTTCAGTAAATTCAAACCAATTCACAGTTCAATCCAAATTGATATGTTTAGTTTGGATATTTTTCGTGTTCGAATCAAACTCGAATAAATCTAAACCAACCCATACTTCATTGGTTCGGGCAACAAGTTTTTAAAAACCAACCCACGAACCCAAACCAATCCATAATAGGTCATACAAGTTTTGTAATTTTAAAAGTACGAGTTTTTTATTTTTTTACTTAGACTTTTTTCCTTAATAATTCATGATCAAATTGTAAAAGTTTAATACTATAAATTGGAAGTCTATTAATGGATTTTAGTTTCATTAGATGTGATTTTTAAATTCTACCATTTTTTTTGCTATTTAAAGTGTCGAAGTATTAAATAAAAAATATTGTTTTTTATATTTTAAAAAATTAATATTTTAGAGCATGACCCATGAGCTCAACCCAAACCAACTCTTCAAATATGGATTGGTTTGGCTCGAATTTTGAATAAAAAATGTAAAATCCGAACCAACCCACACCAAGTAATTGTAATTGGTTCGGCCCACAAATTTAACCAAATTCGATCCAAACCAACTCGCAAACACCTGGTGGAGATTTGAAATCAATAAGGTTTAACTCCTATAATTCTCAACTCCTATAATTCTCTATGTTAACCTTATCTTCATCCTATTGTTTGATCAATTGACTTTAATGTTTTTTTCTTGATTTTTTTTTGGAAAGAACTTTAATGTTTTATTCATAGTCATTTTCTTATACATTGAGCTTACTCTTCTCTTATACAAATGATATTAAGTTGTAAAAAAAAGTAGATAGAGATATATTTCTACTTTGTATCACACAATTAAAATATAGAGATAACATTTTTTTCTTAAGAAAAGGGGTACAAAAACATTATTTAAAATAATACACATAACTAGTATGGGTTTGCTACAAAAACGTCTTTGTCTTGGCCATGTTTAGATTGGACCTATTTTGGCTTCTTACTAGTTGTTTGGATGGTTCACCTAAACCCATTATCGGATTCAAGGATTAGGTAATTTATCAAATTGAAGTAACATGCATAATGATAAAAGCAAACTCCAAAGAATACATGCCATAAGAATCGAATCTTTTCACTGATAAATGTGCCAACCACATTAAATCAAATTGACTTTTTCCTTCTTGTCTTTGTCCACCACATGAAACAAATTCTGAACCATAGTAGTATTATTAGTTTTAGCAATTTCATGCAACCAATTCACCTTTAGATATTTTTTTTGGTGAATCCAATTCACCTTTAGAAGCAATAACAACCCCCCAAGGTAAAATAATATAGGCAAAGTAACTTTGCAGCTATATGTGATTCTACTTAGTTCGAATGATTAATCTTTGTAGCTGTGAGTAGAAGATATCTGAATTATATCAAAAATATAGGCAAAATAGCAATGGGGTACCTTAACTTTTTTTCCATATTTTGAATAGGTCTTATATATATATATATATATATATATATATATATATATATATATATATATATATATATATATATATATATATATATATATATATATATATATATATATATATATATATATATATATATATATATATATATATATATATATATTATAACGAATAGGTTTTTATATTTTTTTGTAACGAATAGGTCTCTTATATTTTACAATCATTAATTGCAATTGAAAATAATTTAAGAGATTCTGAGAGCTATTTTGACAATTAATATATACTATAACAAAATATACTACAATTAAATTATAAATTATAAGGTCTCGAGAGCTATTTTGTCAATAATATATACTATGACAAAATCTATTAATTTAGCTTTTTCTATTAGTGAATAATTATAAATAATAAGCCACTAAAAGTGAAAGTGATTTGGTTAGTGATTGTGGTAACAGTTAATACTTTAATTTCAAGGACCTACTCTATGAATTTCATGAGTATTATGAAGAGGCTGTGTCACCAAATTAAAGCTGCATTTAAGTCTATATTGTACAAAACCAAACCAAAAAGTAGAAATGGCGGAGGAAGGTTGGCTCAGTTGGGAAGGAGTTGGCTCACGGTTCAACTCCTGCTGCTGATGTGACGACCTCTTTCAGTGCAGAATCTGTAAATCACTCTGTAGTCAGTAAATCAAAATAAGCGTGAGGCTCCGCTCGACCCTGAAATGTATTTTGTTCTCAACTCACCTAAACTTTTGTTTGCCAAAAAAAAAAGTAGAAATGGTTGAGAATATATAGAGACATCCTATTAATACATAATAATGGGAAATAAAACACAAGATGGCCCATTTTTTTTTGTAGTTATATGTCAAATTGTCTTTTACATTCCAGCCAATTTGAAGATGGCTAAGTCCTTGTTTGAATATGTAGGCAAATAAAATTATGCGGTTTGAGTTGTCTAGTGTATAGTATCAAATTGAAATTAAATATTTAACTAAAGTAGAAAAAATACTACTTAAATAAACTAAATTAGTGAAGGAAAAATTGAAATCCGTCGTTAATTATGACGTCATAAAATTTAATGACGGAATAGAGATATGTTTAATCATTTTCAATTTATTCGTCATTAAATTTAGTGAAAAAATTAAAAATGAAATTTAAATTATTCATCTATAATTTTCTCCACTAATTTAGTGTTTAAGCCTTAGCTAAACCAAAATAATAGAAGTGGTTGAGATTTCACCTCAAAAGTAGAAAAAAAACAAATAATGCTTTGTGCATGTTTAGTTAGAATTGACAATAAATAGACTTTGTGTTAGGCTAAGTCATTGGTTGTATAAGTAATTAGTGGAAATATTTGCATGGGAGAAAAAATAAATTTACATAAGTGTTTGTTAGTTTGAAAAGAATCAAAGATGGGACCTAATGGGGCCACTCAATTATTTTAGTTAGATATCTAGGATGTGTATTATTAGGAACATTATTAATGGGATTAGTATCCAATTGTGTGTCTTATTCGGAAAAATTCACGTGTAAACAATCTAGCTATGAGCTGGATCCTTTGAGTTTGTAACATGCATATTTCTTTTCACTGGGAACAGAAAAACATGACTTATACTAATAATATATAAGGCATAATATATAAAAAACAATGGTCACAAAAGCTATTTTACTCATAAAATAATTTTAAAAGTTTGCTTGTGTTTGATTTTCAAGGTGGTATTTTTATATAGCACATAGTTTTTTTTTGGGTAGTGAAAGTAATATTCCCTCTATAGGCAAAAGTGTATTTCGTAATAATTTAGACCAAATACTAAATATTTTTGCTGATATTTATAGTTTGTTTGGTTAATGAAAGAAAAGATAGAGCAAACGAAGTAGAAGATGAGATGATTGTTCTGTTGTTTGATTTGAGTGAAAGTGGAAAGAAAAGGTAAGAGAAAAGAAATAATATATTTGTAGAATGACAAAAATACCCTTAAATAGAATTGAATAGAAAAAGAGTATTGAAAACAAAAATGTAAAATATACCCCCTCCAATAAAAAAAAGAGAAAATGATTATTTAGTGGGAATTAAAGATGATTAAATTTTTTAGGAGTGATTCATTAGTACGAGAGTATATTTTAGGTCATCTTTGATAAACAACTTAATTAAACGCTTACAGTATAAACACTTATCATAAAAGTTGTTTTTCACAACAAATTAAAAATACAATAAAGTCAAGTTTTTTTCATATAAATTATAATCTGTTTTCATAAAGTTATTATGGAGAGTTTATGAAAATAAGGTAAAAATAACTTACGGATATGTCATAAGCTATTTCAATAAACTCTCCCAAACATTTTTACAAATGTCTGTGTTGATAGATAAACACAAATAAACTAATCTAATCAGAATTATCAAAATCTTAAATGAATAAGCTGAAGCAAATTCAGTTAAAAATAAACCCATGATTGAAATTTTAATATTATATATTAATTACCAGCTCATTTGCAGGCCTCACCCTATGATAGGGGTGGGTAGAGCCCTTGCATTAGGCCTCACCCAAAATAAATGACTCACCCTAAAAAAGCCCTTGCTTCAAATAAGCAATTGATTATGGACCATATTCATACTAATAGTTAATGAGTCATGTGTGATATACTCAAAAATCTTTTATTTTTATTTTTTTTGATAAACTTTATTTTATTTAGATAACACTAAAATAAAATTATAATTAGATTCAACTGAAATACTGTTTTTTTTTACAAATAACTGAAATATTATTATTATTAATAAGGCCGACCCAACACATATTAAGGCCTAAAATTAAATTTCAAAAAAAGGCTTTTTTAAAATTAATAACAATTGAAATATTATTATTCTTAATTTTAAAAAAGCCTTTTTTGAAATTAATTTTAGGCCTTAATATGTGTTGGGTCGGCATTATTAAGAATAACATATCAAAACAAATGAAGCTTTTTTAAAGAGTTTAATAATAATAATAATGCACTGACAGTGTAAAAATGTTTTACACATACAAGTGTAATTTTTTTACCCTGTCAATTTTTATTTTGTTTAACAATTTTGCATCTTTTCTTTTGGCCATGGACACAAGTATGTAGACTGTTTTTTTTTGTCAACATATGTACGTAGATTGTTAAATCTTTGGGTTTTTTTATTTTAATTGACAGGTAGAATGGCCCATAGATGTATCATATACAAGAGATGACTATTTCATGAGATGGAGGTATCCAACTTACAACTTCACAATGGCTTATTTTTGGACACCTCATTTAGTAAGATCCAAAGAATCAGATGTAAAAGGTCCAGGTGCAACAGGTCTCTTCAACCTTTACATTGATGAACCTGATGAAAAATGGATAACCCAAATTGAAGATTTCAACTATATCATTCTCAATGGAGGACATTGGTTTACAAGATCAATGGTATTCTACGAGAAACAAAAAATTGTTGGTTGTCATTATTGTCTCTTAGAAAATGTTCCTGATTTAACCATGTATCATGGTTATAGAAGAGCATTTAGGACAGCATTAAAAGCCATCAATAACTTAGAAAATTTTAAGGGTGTAACATTTCTTAGGACATTTTCACCATCACATTTTGAAAATGGGGTATGGAATCAAGGTGGTAATTGTGTTAGAACTAAGCCATTTAGAAGCAATGAGACACAATTAGAGGGACTTAATTTGGAGTTTTATATGATTCAATTAGAAGAGTTTAAGATTGCTGAGAAAGAAGCTAGAAAAAATGGTAGGAAATTTAGGTTACTTGATACTACACAAGCTACTTTGTTGAGACCAGATGGACATCCTAGTAGATATGGACATTGGCCTAATGAGAATGTTACTTTGTATAATGATTGTGTTCATTGGTGTTTGCCTGGACCTATTGACACGTGGAGTGATTTCTTGCTAGAGATGATGAAAATGGAGGGTGTTAAATCAGCTGAAGAGAGACTTCATTTGCGCACAAATTGACAAATGAAATCGACTTTAGAGATATTTATGAATGTTAATGTAATAATCTCTTTGTAATTGTAAGCTACTATTATTTTTGGGTGGGTATTGTAAGCTACCATTTGAGCATGTATTGTAAATCTTTATTTTTTTTTTGTGAGATCAAAATTGATCAATGTTTTGGATAATAGTGAGTCACTTTTTCCAATTATTTTAGAGATAATGTATAATCATCTCAAGAATTCTTGGTAATATGCTACATTTATTGGAGTCATATTCTGTCATGTCCCATTAGCTAGGACTATCTTTTGTTTTGCCTTTTCTTATCCTTCTCCTTTTCTTTCTTTCATTCTCTTCTCTGTTTTTTGGTGTTGTGCTGCAACCTCACTGATTGAATTCCTGGTGTTCCTCTCCTCTTGTGGAGAGTATAAGAAACTTCTATATCTAACTTTTGCAGGAAATGATAGTGTATCCTCTGGCCCTCTGCAACCCTTCATAGAAGGTGGGTAGAGTTGTTTTAGGATGATGCTCAAACTAAACTAAACTATGTTAATGAAACTTCATTTTTCGAAAAAAAATGTAGAATTCTTGACAAGACTCCTAACTATATACCACAACTAAAGGAATTTCGGCCCAACTTGATGGTTATGTGTTTTAGGTTGAACCGGTGTTCTTTTAAGTTATAGAGCCATAAATAATGAGGAATTCATCTTGCACCACACTTCCTTCCCCCACAATCTCAATCTTCATTAATTGTATTGAAAATTCCAAACTGCCCCTTGTTATTTCAAACCCACACTCCATCTTTCCCAACCAGTGGCACATCACGGACCTTGGCCCACAGGGTGCAAAAATGTTAGTTCTTAGGATTGTTTAATTTATTTTTCAAGTATTATAAAAAATCTACGTAAGGGACTATTTATTAAACTTTAAGAAATAATTTTACCTATGTCACATACTTTTACAGACTATTTCTTATTTTCATATATTTTAAGACTTAAATAAGAAATAGTGTGTAAACTTATAGACTAATTAATGAATCAAGTTATCTAACTCTAAATTTATTTAAGAAAAAATTGCCAAATTAGTCTATACTTTTCCATACCCTTTCCTATTTAAGTCTTAAAGTATATGAAAATAAGAGGTAATCCGTAAAAATTGTTGGAGAAAAGCTCAAGAATTGAAAGAATTGGATCGAGGGAAAATTGGTGGGAAAACAGAAATAACAGAAATTTTGTTTTCTAAGAGGTGTAAGTGTAACTACCTCATTCATTAATTGTGTATTTATAGCACATTACAATTTTGACTTTTCACTTATTGACTAGATAGAGGTCAACTAATACACAACTAACTAATCAGTTACTTGCGCACAGTGCTATAGCACTTCACGTAGCACCCGTACATAACACTAGTTCAGTTACAATACACAAGTGCTATAACATTTCACATAGCACCTATGTACAACACTAGTTCACATCACTTAATACTTTTCTAGTTTGAATTACACAAACAATTAGTACAAAAAATAAAAATATGTGGTATTAGTAAAATTACTTCCTAAGGTTTAATAAATAGTCATTTACAGAGATTAATAAGACAGATTTATTAAAAATTGGGTGCAAATTGGGCGCAAATTAGGTATGAATAACATCAAACACTAATTTTGGTAAGAGGCAATTAAAAGTGAAACAGATTTCAAAGAACTCTCACATTGACAAAATATTCAAATTACAAAGGCTCTCTCAAAGATTTAAAAGTATTTCTCTCAAGTTAAGACCTCCTATTTTATAGGAAACCCTAAATAACGACCAAATTTGTGAGTGGGCATGACCTGAGTTGGTAGTATTCATGGTCGTGCCTCACTTAAACACACCAAAAGGTTGTTAACAAGCATTGGCACGACGGTGCCAAGTAGTGTTCACGGTCTTGCTCAACTCTCACAACGTCTTCAATCTGTGGGTATTGGGTAAACATGGGCATGCACGGTCTTGCCAAGCATCGAGCACGACCATGTTCGTCCTTTTCAAATTTCTTCTTCAATTTGCTCAACCTAAAGAACTAACTAATTTGGGGGATTTCACAACCTTAAGGAGTACTTAATATTTTCATATAATTAATTAGAAAGGATTTTACCCCTCTAAATTGAGCAACTTATTTAACCGAGCAACCAGGCTGAAGAATGTAATATTGATTTTGGAATCAAAGTTGATTGAAAAAGACACTTTTGAAAATTAATAATACACTAATTAAATATTATAATTTCTAATTTTTTGAAAAAAAATACTCACTCCGTTCCTGATCTTTGGTACTTTTGGCTTGTTACACACAAATATACAATTAATTTGTGCAAGCTAAGTACTAAAATACCCCTTTTGTAGTTGTCTTGGGAATATTGAAATTCAAATAAAAGAGTTAATAGTTGTTTTGGATTTCTAAAAGACTCAATAAATATGAAAGGTTTTTAAAAGTACTATTGTTTTGGAACAAAAATAAAAGGCCAAAAGTACCAAAGATCAGGAACGGAGGGAGTATTGTTTTTTTTTAACAAACTAATGTGATTTCCAATAAAGTTTCTAAATCTTAATTCCTAGTACTAATTGGTGCCGGATTATTCTGGGCCCATTTCCCCTGGATACCGGAGGGGGTCAAAGACCTATAGACTAAAAGAAAATCTTAATTCCTAGTTTCCTAAGTTAAACACTACTTAATAGACTCCTGAGAATGAAAATACTAACTAGACCTACAAAACTGAACGTTTTATGCTATCCACACATAAAATTACAAGGTAAGTATATATATATATATACTAGATGGGGCGGTGACACCGTGCGATCTTGAGAGAGTGATTAATGATTTCTGAGATGTATTTTTGAAAAAACATTAACATTTTATAAGGGGGTATAAAAATACGCAACACATATATATAAGATGAAGAGGCAACAATAACCCTTGGTTGGATGAAGTCTAAGTCCTTTATTACGCGTCTTTACACACTGCTACTTTATTAATCAATTTGGGGATGCATTTTTTGATAACATTAGTTGTAAATAATGCAAACTTTATGTCCATTATTAATCGAGCAAAAATTAAGGTCAAATATATTTTTTTCTTTTCCAAAACTCATTTTTTGAAGCTTACGGGAGGGAATCGTATCTAGATAAATACGACGAAATTTCTTGGAATTCGTATGTATCTTCGGGAAGGTAAATACGACGACCTCTAAAATATTTATGATCAAATCGTATGTAAGTGAAAAATGGTAAATATAACGTGAACCGTTGGTTATATGTACAAGGAAATTTCAAACCATACTATAACACATACAAAGAAATTTCAAACCATACTATAACACATACATGACTAAATAACACACACAAGGGACTCATAAAAAAAAAGTACATAAGGCACTTCTAAAAAAAAAAATTCTCCCCACCCCAAATGGGGAAAGATGCGACTTTATATTAATAGTTAGGGAATATAGAGTGTGGGTATATTGGTAAATGATGGGATACAAATGAGGGTACATTTTGATAATAATAAAAAAAGTGTTGGACAAAAATATTTTTTTGCCAAGGATATATTGGTCCAAAAATATAGAGTGGGGGTATATTGGTAAATGGTGGAAAAAATTTCCCACCAAAAGTGGCTATCATCAACGATCTTCTATTAATATATAGAGATAAATCAGTTGGTTCAATTTTTGTCGGGGTATGTCGGTCCAAAAATATAAAGTAGGGGTATATTGATAAGCAGTGGGGTACAAAATGAAGTACATTTTGAAAATAATAAAAAAAAAAGTGTTGGACAAAATGAGGGTATGTCGGTCCAAAAATATAGAGTGGGGTATATTGGTAAACAAAGTGAGGTACAAAATGAAGGGTATATTGGTAAATGGTGGGGCACAAAATATAGAGTGGGGGTATGTCGGTCCAAAAATATAGAGTGGGGATATATCAAAGTAAAATGGGAGTACAAAATGAGGATATATTGGTAAATGGTGGAAATAATTGGGGTAGAATTCGGTTTTAATAATGAGCAATTTGATGGCATTATTAAAGTGGATATCTGCTAATAAGGAGAGTGAGAGAAATGGGCCAAAGACGGAGGTGACTGAGTTAAGTTCAAACCACATTTTAAGATGGTATCAGAAAGCCCAATCCAAGATTCGTTTGGGCCACCCGCTATCGAGCCACTCGGTCACGCTCGATTGTCCATCATGGGTGTGAGGGGTGTGTTAAGAGTCCCGCATCGAATATCTCCAGTTGTTCAGTCCTGGGCGTGTTAAGAGTCCCACATCGGATGTGATATGACCTGAAAAAGAGTTTATTAGTGAGAGACATCCCTCACCTTACAAGCTGGTTTTTTGGGATTGAGTTACGCCCAAACCACATTCTAAGACTTATCTAGATACGATTTCCTCCCGTGAAGCTTCAAAAATAGTAAAAATCACATCGTATTTACCATATTCTGAGATAAATAGGATTTTTTTTTTAAATTTATTTGGTTTTCGTCAGTGAAATCATATATAGGTAAATACGACCTGAAAAAATATAAATTGTATTTACCTATTACAAGCATAAATTAGATTGGTTCAATTTTTGTTGGGGGTATGCTTGTCCAAAAATATAGAGTGAGGTGATATTCATAAACAGTGTGGGATACAAAATGAGGTACATTTTGATTAAAAAAAGAGTGTTGGACAAAAAAAAAAAATATGTCGTGGGTATTTCGGTCCAAAAATATAGAGTGCAGTATATTGGTAAGCAGTGCAGTACAAAATGAAGTGACATTTTGATAATAAAAAGAAGTGTTGAATAAAAAAAACAATGAAGTGCGACCTTAATTTTTTTGCCAAACATAAAAAAATAATTTATCGAGGTATGCTTGCCTAAAAATATAGAGTGGGTGTATATTGGTAAGAAAATAAATTATATATATATATATATATATATAGGTTGGTGTAGGTGTGTCACTTTTGGCTAGGGTGTATAGTATATTAGTGGTGGTGATGGATTTGGCGCTATTTATCAAAGATAAAGTGGATATGGGCTTAATAAAGAAGATATATATATATATATATATATATATATATATATATATATATATATATATATATATATATATATATATATATATATATATATATATATATATGTCATTCAGCAAATACAAACTTCAACTCAACCATGAAGTTTCTGTCCATACAACTTTCTAATGGGAAACACACATCATCATCATCATCATCAAACACTATCCTCCTTATTCCATTCACTTTATTTCTCATCATGTTTCAACTTTCTCTTATGAGATTCTCACCATATAAATCATCATCTTCTCCTAAGTTATTTACAAATAGTTCAAATTTGAGTCATGTGTGCAACATCTTCCATGGTGAATGGGTTCCTTATAGTAAAGGACCTTATTACAACAACGAAACTTGTCGTTTGATAATTGACCAACAGAATTGTATTAAATTCGGGAGACCCGATAGCGAGTTCCTTAATTGGAGATGGAAACCTTATGAATGTGAACTTCCATTATTTAATGCAACTCATTTTTTAGAGCTTGTTAAAGGAAAATCTATGGCATTTCTTGGTGACTCAGTTGGAAGAAACCAGATGAATTCTTTGCTCTGCCTCCTAAATCACGTAAGTTAAATCAATAAATTAATTTTTTTTGGTAACCATGAATAAATTAATTAATCACACTTTGATTTTCAAAATTTAGGAGTTTCTAGTATGAAAAAATCTTCTCTGTCTTTTAATTTTCAGTTGTTTGTTCTTCTCAAAAATATTTATTTGTTTGATACAAAATTTACACGTTTCACAGTTTCATTCTTTAGAGATTTAATTTGTACATTAAAGAAAAATAAAGAAATTAGCTACCAAATTTAAAAAAACATATATTATTTGTCCCTCACTGATAGTTGCATTGGCAATTTCAGTGAAATGAGAGTGTTGACTCCCATATTTGAATCTAGGCGTGACCTTATAGTGTGGTGTTTATTTGTCATTTTATTAAAGCTGACAAAAAAATTATTAAAATTAAAGAGGAAATTTTGAAATTAATCTAGAATAATGAAATGATTATTTTACTCTCTCCTAATTTTTGTCCCTAATTGTGGAAATAATTTTTTAATGTTATTTCTGATGTAACTAATATTGCAAATAAAAAATATTTATATAAAAGCATTATATATACAAGCTATTTTTATTATTAAAATTGAAAATAAAAAATGAAACCAACGAATAACGTTTACATGATCAAACAATGTATATTGATATAGATATAATCAATTAAAAAAAAACTACCAATAATATGTTAAAATACTTTTATCACGGGCTTTGATATGCTTTTGTGTTTTTTTGACAGCACTTTGATATGTTTTTTTTATATGTTCTACACTTTTTAGTGCTTATATCTATAGTCACCAACACATACAGAATTGCTGAAGAAACATAAAATCTTTTCGAAAACCGTATCTTGATTTGTGTGTGTCATCCTTGTGCATGGCTCATGCTTATTATCTTCTGTGAATCGTTCCAATTTTATTAAATATCTCCGAAGAGACATGAAATCAAAAAACTGTGTTTTATATTTGTTTTGGTATACCAAAAAATCTCATTTTGCTTAGAAATCAAGATCAATACTTGTTTACAAATATTCACATCTTGATGAATCTACCGAAATGTCTTTTAACTAAGGACAAAATTGCTCACACATGCTTTGGATAGAGCGATAATGAGACTTGAGGTCGGAAGAAGAACACAATCCCTCAATAGGAATCCCAAATCAAATCATCCAATTGTCTTTTACTACTCTTAAGTGATTATTTCTGTTTTACTCAAAAGCACAAAGCATTTTTGATAATCAACATATTACGTACGTGACAAACAACTTTTCAATGAAGCTTAAATTGATCGATCACAAGCTGAATATATGATTTTTACCCTTTTAAAGGTGGCTAGTGCTGAAGATATTTCCAAGAGATATACAACAAATGCCATATATTACCGAAGGTGGTACTATGCTGATTACAATTTTACCCTTGCAACACTATGGTCCCCATTTTTAGTGACAGCAATTGATGCTGATCTCAATGGTCATTCTAATAACAGCCCCATGAACATATATCTAGATAAGCCAGATGAAGCATGGCTTCATGAGATAGAAAACTTCGATTTTGTTATTATCTCAGCTGGCCAATGGTTCTTTCGCCCACTAATTTTCTATGAAAATGACCACATTGTTGGATGTCACAAATGTGGACAAAACAACATTAAAGACCTCACTCACTATTATAGTTACAGAAAAGCATTCCAAACTACATTTAGAACAATAATGAATTTAAAAGGGTATAAAGGGGTCACATTTTTGAGAACATTCTCTCCAGCTCATTTTGAGAATGGTGATTGGAATAAAGGAGGAAATTGTGAAAGAAAAAAGCCTTATACAAAAGAAGAGGTAAAATTTGATGGGTATATTTTTGAAACATATAGGACTCAAGTTGAGGAATTTATAGAAGCAGAGAAAGAAGCTAAGAAAAATGGTTTGCAATTTTTGATGATGAATACAACTGAAATTATGCTTAGGAGACCTGATGGACATCCTAATAAGTATGTTTATGGATATTCAAAGAATAAAAATGTGACATATAATGATTGTGTTCATTGGTGTTTGCCAGGGCCTATTGATACATGGAATGAGATTTTGTACTATAGTATGTTGAAAATGCAAAGTCATAAGCCTTTCAATTCCACGTTGCAGAGATTTGTTTAGATTAATTGAGATTTGCATGTGAAATATTGTATGTTCATTATTATTTGTTTTGGGATGCAAGAGGCATATATTTAGTATCTGTTTGTATAAATTTCTCTAATATAAAACGGTATTGAATTTCTCTGGCAATTTCCTTGAGAGACAAATTTGTAATTGACGTTTTTCGGGATACAGTCTCTCACATTTTTACAATGGGACACATTAGTTCCTCCGTCCCTTCATTCCTACATGACATGCATGTTAGTGTCATTGTATCACGTCTACTAAAAAACGGAAATTAGAGATGGCTCAAATCCATCGCCAAACAACAAAAATAAGTCGCTAATTGGTTTAGCGACGGAATTTGCAACGACCCAGATCCGTAAACAATTTTTGCGCACTAAATATTTAGTAGCCAGAGTTTTTTCCAAAATCACAAAAAAAAATTAAAAATACAAAAATGCCACAAGTGTAGAACTGTTTCCCTAAATGCCACCCTTTTTAAAATAGTTAGGGATAGCATAACATAAATAATTAATAAAAAAATTTGTAGTTGGCCTATCGCACATTGATAGTGCAATGGCCATTGTTTATATTTTTTTCTTTTTTTTCTTTTACTTATTTTAATGACATTTGGTGTGTTTTTAGGTACATTAGGATCCGGAAAATTTTTAGATGTTTAAATACGTGAAGTTCTTTCCTCAACAACAGGTTTGGTGGAGAAAAAAATTTAATCATGTGATGTGAAATATGAAAAGTGTGATGTTAAGCGATGTGTTTTGAAGACTTGAGATTGAAAAAAAATTAATTGTTCAACTACGGGAAGTTAGATTCACAATAACGGGTTTGCCGTCTATTCAAAATTTTATTCGTATTCTAAAAAGTCATGTATTATGAGACAAATTTTTTCGCCTAGAAAGTCATATAACATAGGACGGAGGGAGTATTAAATAAGCCTAAAAGTATTTTTTTTTATACCTATTAAAAAATACATTTTTATTGGGACCAAGAAAATACTATATTTACTACGTACTCTGCACACATTTTTTGGTTTTATTTTAAAATTGCACAAATTAAATTATTCAAATGAATGGAAGTCTATTTTTTTTTTTGATAAACAATACTTCATTAAACGGGAGCACTAGCGGGATGGATGCTCAAGCCCAAATAACAAAACTATAAATTGTTTAGACAATGAAGAGGATTATTCCATCATGTGGAAATAGAGAAATTAGAATTACAATCGACTCTATAAATAAGTCAGCTCCAAGAAAGACTTTTGATGCGCAAAATATGGCTTCAATGTTTGCCTCCTCCTGGTTGAAAATAAGACCATTCTGAGCCAACCAAAGACACCAACATGTTGTCAACCAAATCAAATGTTTTGTTCCCTTTGATTTTCTCCCTATGACGAACTTACCCAACCATTGAAAGTGTTGAAGCAAAAAGTTTGGTGCCTCTATAACAATGCCCATCCAAGAGTAAATTTTAAGCCACACATCTTGAGCAAAGCAACAATCCATAAATAAATGATGAGATTCTTCACAATGCAACCTACAAAAGGGACAAGTCGCCTCAGTTGAATTAGTTATGACATTACGGTGAAGGAGAACATCACGAGTAGGTAGTGAATCGCGCATTAAACGCCAACAAAAAATGGATACTTTTGAAGGCACAGTGCACCTCCAAAGGGACTCATACACGATATGTAACTTCTCAGGCAGCCCCTCAGTATTATTGCAATTAATCAACCAATTGTAGCAAAACTTAACCGTGAACAATTTCGACAGATCCCCCAGCCACAACCACCCGTCCAGAACATTTTTTTTTGGAGAAAAGTTCTGCAAAACCGTGAGCAACTCAAAGTGACCTCCGCCATTTTCGCATGCATGCAAGCGGTGAGCCCCATGGCAATTTCGGCACCAATGCTCACCTATCCACTCACCAACATCAGCCACGGTAATAGGCGATGATTACAACCAACAAACAAATTCGGATACACCGTGGATAGCGGAGCGTGTCCTAATCAATGATACTTCCAAGAATTAGCGAGTCTGCCATTAATGCAATAAGTAAAACCACCATTATATTCATGTGAGTCTAAAGAGATCAGACCCCTCCACCATATATATGGACCCCTTAAGACCCCTATTTAGAGCCATTTGAGAACCATGTAAAAAAATAGCTGCAAAATCACCATACCTATGCTTTAAAAGACCCTTCCATGAAGCATCCTCATCCGTCAAACTTCTCCACTTCCATTTAGATAACAAAGCCACATTGAATAACTCTAAGTTTTTGATTCTGAGACCGCCTTCCTTCTTCGATTTACAAATCTTCTCCCAAGCAATCCAATACAAGCCTCTTTCACCATCATTGATACCCCACAAATCTTCGGAGCTTTGTAAAAGAAAAATAAATAAGGAGAACTTACACTCACCTCCCATCAGTTTTGGTAAAATAAAACATACACTACCGTTGTATTAAATGGTACCGGCCGTTTACTTTCTGTCCATATAATGCATACAGCATCTAAGTAGTAAGCCCACCCCAAGATGAGTGCTCTCCTATTCCTACTTCCCCAGAGCTTCCGGTAGCACAGCCGAGACAGCGATGGGTTCTCTGCCACTGCTGGGATGGAGCAAAAGAAGTTTTGAGAATTCAAGAGAAGGTCACGGCGAGACGAGCCGTTTATCATTAACGATAGGTGTCAAGTGGAAGTGCAGTAATGTATGCAGCTGAGGCATCCTAACAGACCGGTAGACTTGAACCTTGTTCCTACATGACCCGATCAATTAGATCGAGCACTCGCCATCTATTTTCATTGTTCAACTCTTTGTCTCTATTTTGTAAAAATTGAGGATGTATAAGGGAGGTATTTTGTGTTTTGAATTTTTTAAAGGGAAGTGTAAAAGAAAATTAAGGGAAAGTGAGAGATGTGTGTTCATTTAAAATGTTATCTTAAACATTCTAAAAAATAGGTGGTTGACTTAAATATCCTATCAACTTTTAAAATGTGTTTTTTTTATAAGCAACTATTAAAATGTGTTAAGAATTAGTCAGAATATTTTTTTATAATTTTTTTTTGACAAAAAGTATTTTTTCTGAACTAGAACATGCTTTATTCCGGTAAAAAAAACATGCTTTATGAGAAAGTTAAATCAAATATTTTGTAAAAAAAGGACCTAAATTTTTAACTGAACAAATCTAAAATTAATGGCAGAGAGCATTTCCTTATTTGTGCAAACTTAAATAAAGCATTATTATAATAGTGCAAGAACCAAAACTTTCGGAATAAATAGATGAACGCTAAATATTAAACGGTGGATGATCATATGCACAAGTTGAAAACTTTCAACTTGTGCATAGTGCACAAGTGGGTGACTACCATTGATATCTTGACTTGAAAATTGAATGGTTGAGATTAAAAGGGGCTACCTTGTAGTCTGGCTTTGAACCAATATTCTCATATTTGCAAAAATGATCTTTCAAAACTTTTGTATATTAAAATATTTAGGAAGCATCATTTGTTATTATTTTCTGTCACCTAACATTTAACTTTAGTTTTACTCTAGAAAATAAAAAGTTACTCTATTATTTCTTTTATCAGTATCACACAAATATTGTATCTGAAGACTATAAATTGGGATTTCATAGCACCTATATACTCCGGGAGAGAGGAGGAACAACAACAAATTGCATCATAATTATATTTGAAATATCAAAGAAATTTCAGTTTACCCTTAGCTATAGAATCGTTGACAAGCTCCATGTGGCATGCTGAAGGTGACACAAAACAAAGATAAACAGTACATAGTATTTAGTTACAAGTGCAATGTTGGTATGATCACTGTTGCACCCCGAAAAATCCGGTTTGGGTTTCTCAATGTACAACGTGGAAAAAAAATTGAAGCTCGCCACCAATATTTTAATTTTAAGACCAAAACATTGAAAAAGGTCTTTTGAACAAGGCGGATGGTCTTTCGAAAACTAGAGATATGGTTAGGGGGTCGACATGCGGGAAGGTGTTAGCACCTCGCGCCCTCCTCTCTCGAGAGGAACCTTTAATTAAGTGTGTGATTTTAACGTTTGATTTGAAAAATACCTAGATTTGCCTATTTATTTCTTATTTGAAGATAAATGGGAAAACTTAATGAAAATTATTATTTTTGGCGCTTGGCGAGAATTGGCTTCTCGCTCCTACGTATCTCCTAGTGCGATGGAGAATTCAAAGCTACGTAGTTCTTGCTTGTCTGAAAAAGGTTTTGTTTTTAATCTTTTTAGAGTTTTTCGCAAAGGGGTTGGCGTTTGCGGTGACCAAATAACAACGGTTTAGAGTGGTCACACTACTAACTCTTTTTGAAAATGGAATCATCACTAACAATCAAGCAAAGAAGCGGCGCGGTGACTATTGATGACAACCGGTTTTTATTTTGATTATTGAAAAGGTTTTCGCAATTGAAGGGGAGCGTTTGTGAAGACCAAACAACAACGGTTTAGAGTGACCGCACTACTAGCTCCCACGGGAATGAAATCATCACCCACAATCAAACGGCAACGGCTCGAGTGATCGTCAATGACAATTAGTTTTGATTTTGATGTTTTTATGATTCGTTTTTGAAAAGTGTTTCGTTGGTTTGATTTGGGGAAAATGTTTTGATGACTTGGAAATGAGTTCGCAATTGGATTGAGCGTTCGCGATGACCAAACAACAACGGTTTAGAGTGGACATACTACTAACTCTTTTGAAAATGAAATTATCATTAATGACCAAGCAAGGCAGCAGCGCGAGTGACCATTAATGATAATTGGTTTTGTTTTAGGTTTTTTTTTTGATGCAAAGAGGTTTTTGAAATGGGGATTGTCACTAACGAGTAACAACTCATGCAAGTTATAAATGCATACTCACAAACATCCGAGAACAAGCATACCAATTCGAGCCAATTAATCAAATCATTTGTGACTCCAATCAAATTCTAAAATGCAATTGTGTGTGTGTGGAATGGGATGGGAATTGTTACTAACGAATAACAATCTCTTGTGATAGCACATGTTCTTGTAATGAAGGCTATTACTAACGAGTAATCCTTCATTATATGCTTGTGGAAATCCTATAATGAGAGTCACCACTAACGAGTAGCAATCTCATGTAAGAAGCAAAGTATTGGAAGAGAGAATGCACACAATCAACTTGAGAACATGACAGGCATCATAAAAAATTTAATGCAATGTGACTAGAGGTATAGAATGATCTAGGTTGCATGAATAAGTAAGCAAGAAACAAAATGCATGATCGAGCGGTCTTATTTAGGTGCGTTTTACGCAATAGGAGTGAGGGTTGCGATGACCAAACAACAACAACGGTTTAGAGTGGTCACACTACTAACTCTTTTGAAAATGAAATTATCATTAACAACCAAGCGGCAGCGGCGCGGTGATCATTAATGATAATCGGTTTTGCTTTTGAATCGAGTGTTCGCGACGACCAAACAACAACGGTTTAGAGTGGCGCACTACTAACTCTTTTGAAAATGAAATTATCATTAACAACCAAACAAGCAAGCAGCGCGAGTGATCATTAATGATAATCGGTTTTGCTTTTGAATCGAGTGGTCGCGACTACCAAACAACAACGGTTTAGAGTGGCGCACTACTAACTCTTTTGAAAATGAAATTATCATTAACAACCAAAGCGGCAGCAGCGCGAGTGATCATTAATGATAATCGGTTTTGCTTTTGAATCGAGTGTTCGCGACGACCAAACAACAACGGTTTAGAGTGGGCGCACTACTAACTCTTTTGAAAATGAAATCATCATTATCAACCAAACGCAAAGCGGCGCGGGTGATCAATAATGACAATTGGTTTTATTTAGGTTGGAATGTTCGTGAAGACCAAACAACAACGGTTTGGAGTGGTCCCACTAATGACCCATTTGAAAACTAAAGTTATTACTAACGATCAAACGAGTAAAACCCAGAGGGACCATTAGCAATAAATTATATTTTTTGACGAGAGTTTGGTTATTCAAAAAGGAGTTGTTTGAAGGGGTACACTAGCAAAAGTGAGAGTTGTAATTAGTTGCAGGGGGTTGTATCATTAAATAGGGAGATTTAAAAAAATACAAGCCCAATTCGCATTTGAAATTTGGAGCTGCGAATGGGCCTAAGTGATGGGATGTGCACATGAATTGTGGGGTGTTAATATTAAACAGATTAATAAACACAGAGGGGATTACATAACCAAAAGGGAGGGGGTGTAATTATTAAATTGATTAAAAAACAAACAAACAAAACAAGGGGAGGGGAGGCGTTGAAATAGGGGTGTGTGTGTAATAATGGGGCTGGGAATGATAAACAAAACTTAAAACAGTATAATAACATATAATACGTAACAGTATAATATATAAACAGAATTTAAAACATGAATAAATAATTAAGATAACACATAATAGTATAGCATCATACAATATATAAATCCTTGGAAGTCTCCTGTGGGGCCCTCCCACTTTTTGGCGCCAAATCCCCTCCCACCCTCCCTCCCTCTCTCCCACAAGCCTCCCACCCCCTACCCCCACCCCCCCTCCTTTTTATTTTTCTTTTTTTAATCCCTACCTCACTTGACAATAATTTTTTATTTTTTTAATTGTCCCTCTCCCTTTTTAATCTCTTTAATCCCTCCTCTCCATACCTCCCTCACTTTTTCTTCTTTTTCTTACAATAATTTTTTCTTTTTTAAATCACTCCCTCCTTTGTTTTTGATATTTTTATTTAAAGTGTGATGTTAAGCAAGTATGTTTTAAAGACTTTAGAGTTGAAAAAATTAATGATTTAAATACGTAAAAAGTGCAATGCAAAACAATGTTTTTGGGTACTTAGGCGGTTGAAAAAATTTAAGCTGTTCAAATACGCAAATTTTTTTGTTGGTCAGAGTTTGGTTTGGTGAGTAAAAATAATTTCATAACAAAATATGTAAAGACGATGCTTAAGTAGCGTTTTTTCATGCTTTTGTGTTTGAAAAAAAAATCAACTATTTAAATATGCAAAGTTTGTGCCTCAATAACCGGGTTTAATGAAAAAATATGTAATTTCATTAGAAATCGTAATAATGTGATGATGCTAAGTAGCACGTTTTGGAGTATTTTAGTGTTAGAAATTTTTTAACCGCTCAAATACTCAAAATTCATTCCTCAATAGCCGATTGGTAAAAAATAATAATTTCATGACAATTTTAAAAGGAAATTTTAACAAGGCAGAATTCAAGATTAATCGAAATTGTTACCTTCTGCAACGCACTGCAGTGCACCCGCTAGTAATAGTATAACATATAATAGTGTAATATAATATACAGATATAGCATAATATAATATATAGGAATAGTAAATTAAAAGAAAGGAAACATAGTTTCCAGTTAGTCTGTTACTCTTCTTCTCAGCACCTCACTCACAATGAGAAGCAGAGTGAAATTTGCTAGGGAGAGAGAAGGGAGAAAGGAAAGCTTGCACATGGAGAGAGAAATATGCTTATGTTGAGAGTGAGAGAGAAGAAGATGCGAACCAGGGGTGCTTGCCGGTGGTGTGGTGGTCACGTCGGAGCTTTGCCGGAGGGTGGTTCTGTGCGGCGGAGGTAGTGGCGGCGTGTAGTGGCGGCGTGCGGTTGTTGTTGTGTGGTTGTTGTTGAAGTGGTTTTGGGATTGTAGGAGTGGTGGTTGTGTGCGGCGGAGGTAGTGGCGGCGTGTAGTGGCGGCGTGCGGTTGTTGTTGTGTGGTGTGTGTGGTGGTTGTGGTGTTGGTGTTTGTGTGCGGCGGAGGTAGTGGCGGCGTGTAGTGGCGGCGTGCGGTTGTTGTTGTGTGGTTGGTGTTTGTGAAGAGAGGATGATGGAGGTGGGTGTGGTTGTTGTGGTGTTGGTGTTTGTGAAGAGAGGATGATGGAGGTGGGTGTTGGAGAGATGAGTGTGGAGTTAGAAACAAATGTGGTGTTCTTCCTCCCATTCCATTCTCTCGGTTTCTCCTCTCTCTCTTTCTATGTTACTGTTTTTTCATTCTCCCTGCTCTGTGTGTTTTTCCATTTTTTTTCCATTTGAACAAGCATGGTGATTATATATAATGAGATTGAGAATTGAGTGTGGGAAAATAATTTGGTCCAAGATTGAGATGTCCATTTCAACCCTTTCTCCTTACACGTTTTTGTGTTTAATGGTTATTTTGTTTCTACCAACTCTCTGTGGCTACCACAATTTTTGGTCTGTTTATCTTGTTTGACTCTAGCTTTATTGTATTACAAGCTGTGTAGGAGAGCAGAGGGGTGAAGGCTTGAGAGCTGAAAATGGGTGAAAACATTCTAAGCAAGTTTAAAGAGACCATGTCTTAGAGCTCTAAAGGTAAGAAAACTTGGATGCATCATCACGTGAAGTCACAAGCTACCTGCACACTTTGCTTATTCTTTTTTCTTTTCAAACTTTGATCTATATTTTGCATTCTTTACCTATTTTGCACTTTAATAATAAATATAAATCTATTTTTTTGGGTTTTCTCTAATATCTAATTATTTTTGTCTGAATAAAATAAATAACAATAATAGTAAATAACAAGTACTCAAAATAAACATGCGTATATAATTAGAACTAACACGCGTGCCAACCGAGATTTTGAACACTTTTGAAAACGAGAAAAAATACCCGTTAAAATTGGGTGTTTACAAAAATACAATTTTATTTGATTTTCAACTAGTCGGACAAAATTGGGGTATGACAGCAGCTTACGCAGTTACGACTGGCGCGCGCGCGTAATTCAAATAAAAATGCGAAATAGGGGACGAACAAACATAAATGCACCAATCCACTGTTTTCCACACATTATGAATTACCTTACAGCTCTATTTTTTTTCTGAAAAAAAAAATGTCTTTGCTTTGGGCGGACAAAATTGGGGTATTACAATCACCATGAGAGCTTCTAATTGTTGGAATATACTCAATTTATGATCTCATGAATCATTAGATGCTGTCCCAAAAAGGAGAATAAAAGTGAAAACTACCAAAACTTCCACCCTCCCACACCACTTTGAAGTTGTCAGCTATGAAGCTCCAACACAGACACAGACACAGACACGTTTTCAACCTAAAGTGTCGGTGTTATAGAGATTGTTAGTAAACATTAACAACTAATTTTCAATTTCATAAGCATTAAACCCACAAAAATTTGTATATTCAAACAAACGCGGCACCTGTGGAAGAGGCAGTGTAGCTATAAGATCTAGAAAGAACTCGGATCTGAAATACCGTCTCGCGATCAAACTTGGATCCATAACAAGCTCACCCCTCCTGAAAACCCTTGAACTTGGTGATACATCATACATAGGATGTCCTGAACTTTATGATCATGTTGAGCAGATAACATCAGCAAACTTCCGGAAACATGTGACAGAAATTCCTAAATTCAAATCAGTAGCAATGCATGATGAATTCACATCATTTTCTATTGCTACCTCACAGGTGATCTCAGTTTGCTTTTCTTCAAATGTCTCTTATGCGAGGCTGTTTTATTTTATATGAACAGAGAGCATTTACTTATTTGTGCAATTAAAGCAAAATAGATGAACATATAATTAAATTAGTGGTCAAAATTGGTCTACAATAGATTTAGGGTAACTCATCACGTATACTTAGTTGAAAGGAATCAAAATTCCAGTTGCACACACACACACACACATATTTTGACTATTAGCATGTTGGTCAATTAACTTCACCTAGAATTGAAGTGAGAAGCTGATAATTAACAGATTAGCAGGTCCAAAATAATAGAATTTATTCCACTTAGCTATATATGAACCTCAATCATGTCGGTAGGGAAAAAGTGTGAACAATTAAGAGTGTAATCTCACTTTAGTAGATGCTAAAACACTGAAACAAAACAAAATAAAAAAGATCTCACAGGTCTAAGTCAATTTGAGATACATTTTTTTAGTTTGTAAATGTGACTCTATAGCCCCATGGCCTTCTCTTACATCATTGTTCTTCTCATTTGTTTGTAGACTTCAACTACTTGTTCCGGATCATAGCCAGCTGATGCACATATTTGAAGCCCAATGTCATCAGCTTCCTTGTTAAGCCTAAAAATTGTAAACAAATTGGGTTGAGTAACAAAAAAAATGCATGATATATACAAGAATATTCATCACAAAAAGCTTATATATAATTACCACAACTTTCCCAGTTGAACATAAAGATTTACTTAAAGGAAAGTACATGCACTACTAAGTAACAGACCTAAGAAGGCATTACATTAATTTATGAACAAGAATTATTGAAAAGGCGATTAATCCATCTATGATCCATACTAAAATTAACTTTCACAAGTTTACATAAACTAATCATTTATAAAGTAGCAAGTTATAAATACACTTACTAAACATTTTAAATAATAGTAAGAAAGTAATCTAAACAATAAATACACCTTAAAATTGTAACTTTTTCTTATAGATAGAATCAAAAAAATCTTTGAAAATTAAAATAATAATTAAGACTTGAGGTTAGAACGAATGAATGAATCATACCGTGTGTTGGAAGGTAGTTTTTGGATAAGGGATATTATTCTCAGGCCAATATGCTTAGTGAAAGTTTCACCAAGAAAATTATTTAAATAAGTAATCCCCATCTCCTTTGTCATCATTTCGGCTTTGCGTCGGCCCACAATACCTGCAACCTAATTAATTAACAAGAAAACCAACATAAACCGATTTCCAATTAATAGGTAAAATTAGGTGGTTAGAAGTAGTAAGCATGGGTCTCTTATATAGATTTGGGTATATACTATATAGGTCGTTTCACTCATTATCTAATTAAGATTAGATGACCAGTATTTTAACTGCACAAATGTGTGTAACAAACAATATAACAGAATATGACTACACACACACACACCTAATCCAATTCCGCATAATAATAATAAGAAGAAGAAGTGAGTGATAGATTATACTACATACCTGGTGACCAAAAGCAGTTGCTATCTGAATATCATCAAATTGATTAACCAAATATTGATTAACAACAATCTTCCCCTGAGAGGTGAAGCAATAGCTATATGGTATATCGGGCATATTAGGATGATTCTCAACGAAAACATCCCAATCCAATCCATACAAATGAAACGTGGTAGCCGGTGGTGTCTTTCCCAATACGCGCATCAAAATTCGCTCTGCTATACTGTTATATGACGACGAGGCATTTCCCATTATCTTCAAATCACTTTGCAATGCATCAATGATCTTGTTAAGGACCATTTTGACCCTAATGGAATCAGGGTGTGTTGGAACCAATAACCACTCTTTATTTTCCTGATGATACCTTTCTGTGAAATATTTGAAATCAGCCTCACCAAGCCTTTTTTCAGTGTGTCTTGGGTAGAGAATCCTACGGGTTCGGTTTGTATATGGAACTGTTTCGAACGATTTTGCAAAGAACCACTCAATACCACCCTTTAAGCCTCTTGGTACATCATCTTCAGTGGGAGGAGGAGGAGGAGGAGGAGGAGGAAGGGGGTGCACAGAGTAAAATCTTGTGGTGTTGCAAAGATTAGCTTCTTTTGAACGGAAAACAGTAGAACTTGGTAGTAAAGCCAAGTTGGAAAGAGGATGGAGAGGGAGGTTTCTGGTTCTGTTGCACAACATCATCATCATCATGTTGGAAAGGTGTAAAGCCTGATTAACAATATACACATACAGGCGAGTCACTATTTCAAAAAAACCTAACAGCCACAACAAAACACAAGTTCTGGAATGGGGAAGAAAAGAAAATAAAATCAAGATGAAGAAAACACAATTAATGGTGGAAGTTGGAATGAAGGAACAAGTTTGAATTTCAAATGAAAAGTGTTTAATTGAGTTGGATAGAAGAGAAATGCAAACCTGAGAAGGAATGTAGTGAAGATTGAATGAGTGAAAACCCTAGCTAGCAAGCAGCAGTAGCAGTAGCCTGAAGTGCGTCTCTGCGTTGCGTGTGTGTGTGAGTGTGAGTGACCGTTCTGTTATGGAGGACGCGGGTGACAAAAAATGAAAAACCGTAAATTTGAGTCCATGGACCACTATACCCCTTCAAACTATAGTTCATTACACGTCATCATAAAAATAATAAATGGTGCCTCTCTGCCTATAAAAAAAGAAAAAAGAAAAAAAAAAGAAATGGTTCCTCGCTCTCACTCTCTCTGTGTTTTGATTTCTAACCATTATTACGTGTCTAGAAGAATTTTTTTTTCATAAGCAATAATTGTATTATGGGAGTATTAGGAGTGCGCCAACCCATTTCTGATGAGGAAGGGGGAAGGCGCCATTAAAAAACTCTCTGGCCCAAAACTCATTGGAAAAAGGCTGAGACAGGGAAAAAGTGACGCCAAAGCAGATGTGGGTTCTTCTGATGTGAATATCAACCCATAGTTTCTCCCTCTTGGAAGCATGAAAGAGGGTTAGAACCCCATAAAGAAATACAGGGAAAAAGAGTACCTCAAAACAGATGTGGGTTGCTTACAATGTGAATATCAACCCATAGTTTCTCCCTCTTGGAAGCATGAAAGAGGGTTAGAACCCCATAAAGAAATACACATGGAAGAGTTGCTCTTCAATTTATAAATACACCAACTCCAAGAAAGACTCTCAACCCGGTTAACAACCGAGTCCACGCTAACTTCCTCCTCTTTGAAGGCGACGCCGTTTCTTGCAAGCCAAATACTCCAACACGTGGTGAGTCAAAAGACATGTTTTACTCGTTTGGACTTCTTTCCATGACACCAATGAGCGCAACTTCTGTAAAAATCCACCATACTCAGAGACAAATCAACATTCACGCCTAACCACGCTCCAATTGAAGTCCTGACTGATTGTGCAAATGGACAAGTCATGAACAAATGTTGTGAGTCTTATGATCGAGATGGCACAATGGACATCGAGCCTCTCTCTCTTTGTCGAGATAACGCGTTCCTACGCCTTGGTGAGCGTGTAAAGATAATGTGTCCAACAATAAGCGCCAATCGAAGATAACCACATTAAAAGGAGCAACCGATTTCCAAAATTCTGCCAATAAACAATGCAGAGCCGAAATAAGAGTAATTACTGATCAATAAATAAAAAAATCAAAATAAGAGTAACCTCTATTGACTAAAATGCTCTCGAGGTCCCTTAACTTTATTTAAATTAACGATGTAGTCCTTTATCTTCTTTTTTCGTCCCAAATCAATCATTTATGTTTTAATTTTTTGGCACTTAAATCTTTTCTGTCAACCTCCATCTAACTTAGTTAAAAATTGTTTATATGGCTATTTTTGTGCTTATGTGTCACTCATTGATACCTAGGTGACTCTCTAAAATCATATTCCAGCTCATTTTTATTATTTAAACAAAAACTCAAATTAAGCTCTTCATCTTCTTCAAAGAAACCCAGAAGCAAATTGGGGAATTAGGGCAACCTCACTGCATCTTCTTCAAATTAAACTCTTCATCTTGTTTCTTCAAAGATATCACAGAAGCAAAATCTGAAGCGAAAAATGAAGGAAAACGACGCAGAAACATGAAATCAACGGCTGAAGCAAAAAATGAAATCGAAGAACAGTTAGGCGAAAAATGAAGGGAAACGATGCAGAAACATGAAGGGAATGTAAGAATCTAAAGTGTGATATTTTCTGTAATTCATTGATTGAGAAGATGAAGATTACAAGTTGATATTTATACAGGAATGAGGCAACTGAATCATAACAGAATGAATCAACTGATTCAGTTGCAGATCTAACTATTTCAACAACAATATAACAAATCTCAAACTAACTCTTTTCTATCCTAGAGTTCTATTTGTTCAGAGAAGAGAAAGTTTACAAATGGTAAAGTGAAGAAAGTAAAGTAAAGTGAAGCCGAGTTCCTTTCTTTGACTCGTAGCACTTGCCACCGAGGCCAGCTCATCACACTGTGGCATCCTTGTCATCACTTTCCTTTGACTGAATTGCATTCTCTATTACTCCCCCCTCAAGCTTAAGGGGAGAGATTGGTTGAACCTTAAGCTTGCTTTTGAGATTGTGAAACTGAGAAGCACCCAAGGGTTTTGTAAGGGCATCAGCCAATTGATTTGTGCCTGGAACATGAAGAATTTTGAGTTGATTGGCTAGCACACGTTCCCTGACAAAATGTATGTCTAATTCAAGGTGTTTTGTCCTTGAATGAAGGACAGGATTGTGTGCAATAGCTACTGCACTCATATTATCACACAGCAAAACTGGAGTGTGATGTTTCACCTGAAGTTCTCGTAGGAGGGACTGTATCCACTGCAATTCTGCCGTTGCATTTGCCATACCTCTGTACTCTGCTTCTGAACTGCTCCTAGCAACCAAAGTTTGCTTCTTGGAGCTCCAAGACACTAAGTTTGGGCCAAGAAAAATGCAAGACACTGATGTTGATCTTCTGTCATCTGGATCACTCCCCCAGTCCGAGTCACTGTAAGCCCGTAAAGTGAGTGGTCCAGTGAGGTTAGCAGGAAGTAAAACAAGTCCATGATGCTTGGTAGCAGACAGATACCGTAGCACTCTTTTAACAGCTTTCCAATGGGCATCAAGAGGGCTAGACATGAATTGGCATAGCTTATTTACAGCATATGCAATTTCAGGTCCAGTGAGTGTCAAATACTGTAAGGCACCAACAACTGACCTATACTGATGAGGTTCTTGCATTTTATCAGATCCATATTTGCTTAGAGTCGTTCCAGATCCCATAGGAGTAGCAATACCTTTGCAGTCAGACATTGTTGTTTTCTGAAGTAAATCTCTGATGTACTTGTCTTGAGTGAGGATTAGAGAACCATTGGGTTGATATTTTAACTCAATGCCAAGAAAGTAATCAGGCCTCCCCATTTGCTTAAGAGCAAAGGTAATGTTGAGCTTCTTAATAAGATCCATTATGAGGGCAGAAGCTGAGCCAGTAATCAAGATGTCATCTACATATACTAAGGCGAATAGTTGTACTCCAGGTTTACTATGAACAAACAATGAAGGGTCACATTTGGTTGGAGTGAACCCAAATTGTAAAAGAACCTGTTTGAGCCTCTCATGCCAAGCCCTTGGGGCTTGTTTAAGACCATATAGAGATCTGTGAAGTCTGCACACCTGACTCTTATCACTGCTGCAGAAGCCAGGAGGTTGGGACATGTATATCTCCTCTTTCAAAAATCCATTGATAAAGGCATTGTTGATGTCGATCTGTTGCACATCCCAGTGATTTGAGAGGGCCAAGGACAGCAGTATTCTAATTGTTGTTGGCTTAACCACTGGAGAAAATGTCTCACCATAATCTTTTCCAGGTAGCTGGTTGTACCCTTTGGCTACTAACCTAGCTTTGTATTTGTTAATTGACCCATCTGGGTTTTCTTTAACTCTAAAGACCCATTTACACCCTATTGCCTTCCTATTTGGAGGTAAAGAGGTAAGAGTCCAGGTTTGATTTGATTGGAGAGCTTTCAGCTCAAGTTCCATAGCTTCTCTCCACTTAGGATCACTGAGTGCTTGCTTTGTAGTAGTAGGCTCAGTGTGAGCTAGGAACACCTTGGGTTTGAGAGACCCTGTTTGAAGTCTAGTAACCATTTGATGGACTTTTGTAACAGGTGGAGGTGGTGGAGGAGTGGACAGTTGAGGTTGGGATGAGGAGGAGATAGAAGAAGTTGAGGGCTCAAGAAGAGGTGTGAGAGACTCTTGGGCTGATATAGGTGTTGCAGGTAGTGAGTGAGGGACTGGAATGTCTGGTGAGGTAGGAGTTTCTGGTGTGTTTGAAACTGTAATGGGAGGATCTGTTGTAGATAACTGTGGGATAAAGTTGTTTGAGGTGAATGTGGGGAGTAGATGTTCTGCATTGGATGGTTGAGATGGAGAGCTAGCCGTGGTGGGGAACAGGGTTGGATATGGGAAGCATGACTCATTGAAAGTGACATCCTTTGTGATTATGACCTTACCCTCTGTAGATAAGCATTTGTAGCCTTTATGGACTGAAGCGATACCCATATAGACACACATAGTGCTCTTAAATAGGAACATGTTTTTGTTGTAGGGCCTCAAGTGAGGAAAACAAGCACACCCAAAAGTCCTTAACTGCTTATAGTTGGGAGCTGTTTTGTATAGTGCCTGAAAAGGGGAAATAAAGGAGGACAGACCAGAGGTAGGCAATCTATTTATAAGGTGGACAGATGTAGTGAATGCATGATCCCAAAATTTAAGAGGAATGGATGCATGAGCTAGTAAAGTAAGGCCCATCTCAGTTATATGCCTATGTTTTCTTTCAACTAGGCCATTTTGATGAGATGTATATGGACAAGAGAATCTATGAATGATTCCTAGACTAGCTAGATGCTTAGTGAATGGCATGAATTCCCCACCATTATCTGATTGCAGAGTTTTCAGTTTGGCAGAAAATTGAGTTTGGATTAGCTTGTGAAACAGTAAAAATGCTTGAAATGCATCAGACTTTTGTTTTAGAAAGTAAACCCAAGTATACTTGGTGCAAGCATCTACAAAGGCTATGTAGTAGTAATAGCCTGCACTAGAAGGCATTGGGGAGGGTCCCCATAAATCTGCACAAACTAGTTCAAATGGTGTATGGTATTGTGTTTGTGAAGGTGGTGCATATAGTTTGTGAGATTTACCAATTTGACAAGAATTGCAAAAGTCAATATGAGATTTATTCAATTTGGAAACATTACAAAGCTTTAAAACTTGAGTTACAGCTTGTGAATTTGCATGACCTAGCCTAGCATGCCATATATTTGCATCAGATACAGTACTGGAAACATGACTAACAGTGTTTAAAGCTGAAACAAAATTTGGTAAAGTAGCACAATTGGCCTGAGGCCTTTTGAAAGAAACAGACTTAGAAACTTTAAGCAATGGTAAGCCCTTGAACACATAAAGACCATCTTGTCCAAGAGTTCCACGCAAGACCACCTGATCAGAGTCCTGGCATTTGACCAAACAGTGAGGAACATGAAACTCAAAATAAACTCTATTATCAGCAGCAAATTTTGATACAGATAATAAATTCTTAGTTATGTGAGGCACATGTAATAGATTATTGAGGACTAGATTAATATGTGGGTGAATAGGTGATGTAAATGTGGATGATCCTATAGATTCAATCACAGAACTAGCACCATTTCCCATTCTAACCCTAGAAGTGCCTTTGTAAGGTTTGCTATAGTGTAAATTAGCCGAATTAGGTGTTACATGATGGCTAGCACCTGTATCACCATGCCAGTCCTCATAATCATTAGGATTAAGGGAGGGAAAAACAGGAAATGTACCTGTACTGTCAAGAGACAGGGCTTCAGCAAGGTTTACTATAGGGGTGGCATTATCACTAGTAGTGTTTTGTGTTTCCTCACCAGAAGCTGTAGCTTGAGTTGCAGAAGGTGGAGGAACGAAAGACTCATCAAATCTGTACCAACAGTCCAACACTGAGTGCCTGTAGCGTCCACATAGTTGGCACGTGGGACGATTCCCTGAAGGTGTAGCCCCACGCCCTCGCCCTCGGCCACGAGATTGACGTCCACGACCGCGATTGTAGTTTCCACGGCCTCCACGAGCACCGTGAGTAGCATTTGAAGTGGCATGAGGAGTGACCTGAGCAACATTGGTCGTGGCGTTGGCGACGGTCAATTCCTGACGGTATTTGTCCAACTGAGACTCTTGAACGAGGAGAATTGACTCAATTTGTGATACCGAGGGTGTATCACTTCGTCCAAAGATCATCATTACAAAAGGATTATAATCTTCTGGTAAACCATCAAGAATGACATCAATTAGGTAAGAATCTGTTATTATCTCACCGGTTGAAGTTAGAGCATCAGCGATGGAGTGAACTTTGCTGAGGAACTCAGAGATCGATTGCGAGCCTTTCTTAGTGTTCTTGAGTTCGTTACGAAGTTGACGAACGCGAGCCTTGAGATGTGAGAAGTAGTGATTCTGAATTTTCTCCCAAACTTGCCAAGAGTGATGACAAGTGAGAACTCTGGTTAGAGCAATCTCCGATAATGTTGAAAGAAGCCATGTGAAGAGAGTTTGATCTTGCACAAGCCATTTCTCAAATTCATCAGACACAATATCAGCGAGGCGATCTTCATCAGAGGCATATTTCTGAGGGATAATCGGGTTCACCAATAGACGATGCAACTTGTGCATCTTGACGACGCCTTCCACTTGCTGGTTCCACAAGAGGAAGTTCTTGTCATCAAGCTTCACGGAGAGTTTCGGACCAGAAGCGAATTGGTTTGAAGACGACTTCAAAATGCCTTGAAACACCGAGTCGGTGCCGGAGTTGACACCATCACCGTCGGGACTTTGATTGTGTGACGAATCAGCCATCGGATCGGAGAATCGAACGATGAATCAACGAAGTGAGGCGGGAGAGTGGATGATCGGAACGGCGAATGATACCATGTAAGAATCTAAAGTGTGATATTTTCTGTAATTCATTGATTGAGAAGATGAAGATTACAAGTTGATATTTATACAGGAATGAGGCAACTCAATCATAACAGAATGAATCAACTGATTCAGTTGCAGATCTAACTATTTCAACAACAATATAACAAATCTCAAACTAACTCTTTTCTATCCTAGAGTTCTATTTGTTCAGAGAAGAGAAAGTTTACAAATGGTAAAGTGAAGAAAGTAAAGTAAAGTGAAGCCGAGTTCCTTTCTTTGACTCGTAGCACTTGCCACCGAGGCTAGCTCATCACACTGTGGCATCCTTGTCATCACTTTCCTTTGACTTTGACTTTGACTTTGACTGAATTGCATTCTCTATTAGGGAACGACGCAGAAACACAGTGAAGGGAAACAAAATCGAAGAACGAAGCGAAAAATGATTATTATGCAATAGATTACACCACCCAGCAAATAGAGGAACGAATCTGGTTTTCTGCAATTGATTTGCTGGCTTTATTTTTTATTTTTTAATAAAAAGTAAATTAAAAATGATATGAATTAATATTATATAAGCCACCTACACATAAATTACACCACATCAACATCGTAACAGCCACGTGGACAAGTGTTAACAGAGTTAGATGAATACTAACGGACAAGTGTTAATTAAGTTAAGGGACCCCAAGAACATTTTAGCCAATTTCTATTCTATTGATTTTTATTATTTTCTTTATTTGGGTCTATGATGTTATTTTGTTTTGAAAATAAAAATAAGATTTACAGTTGGTTTTCTAATTATAGTTTTTAGGCTAAGTTGTAGTTTTGGTCCTTCTATTTAAAATATTCAGACATTTTGTCGCTTTATTTTAAAACTTGGACATTTGTTCTCCCTATTTTAAATTATTTAGATATTTAGTCCAAATAAGGGTTTTTCATATTATTTTTTTTTGATTTGGAGGTCTATAAAAAAAAGTGATGTGGCCCTTATTTAATAGTGTTATTATAAAAAAGTAGTAATGTTGTCGAACCCGGCCAAGTGGCAATTAAATGGTATGACCAACACATCAACCATGCGATTTTGTGATAGCATTGCAAGTAATATAATCTCTATTATATATGATCATGGATATTCTATTTCAATATCTATATAGTATGACACGTCATTAATTACATCATCAACGATTGTATTCCACATCAACTTCTAACTTACACTTGGATCTCCCCGCGTTGACTTGGTCAAACCAAGTGTTGACTCGATTTTGGCTCAAGTTAATTCGCTAAAATTTATACCAAAAATGTCAAAGCAGAGAATCGAACACATCCCCTCCTGAATTCTGTGCAATTCTTAACCAAGTCGGCTATCTAGTTTTGTTGTTTCATAAGCGTAACACATTATTGTTAAACCATTCTTCAATGTTATTTTAAAAGAAAACCTTGGTACATTATTTTATATTTTTGAGAATGTTTTGACTTGAAAATTGTTCAGATTTTACCTACTTTTTCACATGTTTAATGGTTGTTAGGTACCTATTTTATATTAAGGAATTTAATTTAAATTTAATGAGTAATGAGTTTAGTTAAGTTATCTTCAATAGACAGATTATGTATTACTATTTAGGTTTTTAGATATTAATCTTTATATAATCTTAAGATTTTTATATAAATATTGCATCTACGAATAAGACTAGATTTTTCATATTCTAATAATCTCTGAAGTGTTAGTTTGATTTTTCCCGTTTATAGTTTCTTTATAGGAATGTATAAAATACCAATATGGAATATACATATATTACATCGAAATTAACATTTAAATAGTCCAATAATATAAAAAAAATACTCACTATATTGGCAAAAGCAGGATGATAATATATAGATAAAAATACTCACTATAAAAAAGTTCTTTAAGAACCCATATAAAAAATTCTTTAGGACGAGATTATAAAAAAATACTCACAATAAAAAATACTCACTATATATATATATATATATATATATATATATATATATATATATATAAATGAATGTATAAACACACACACACACACACATATATATCATAATGAATGGATAAAAGACGGTGTACAAAGAAATCGACGTGTCATATAACATACGAAAACATACAACTGCATTAATTTTATTTTTACCAACATACAACTGCATTTTTAAAGGTGCCAAAATATAATTTAAAATTTTATGATAAAATGAGATGTATACATGTGTTGGTTATAACAATAAAATCGAATTCTCGCAGGTTCACACGCTTAGCGAAAATAAATTATGAAGGATATATTACAAAATAGATGAGACATTCTATTATCGTATATCTTTTTCATTCCGGTATTAGTAATATTATGTGTTTTTCTATATACTCATTCAGAATACATTAGATGATAACTAGATTTTTTTTAACAAACAAACATATTAACTACAAGAATAAGTCTGATTTGCCACAAACTGTTGCCACAACCTGATTTCCGTCGCCAATTTGCGACGGACTTGCGACGGATTTGCCACGGAATCTGTTGTGAGAAAAGTGTTGGTCAGTTTGGTAAGTATTTGCCACGGACTTTGATAATTTGCCACGGGCGTTGATATTTTGCCACGGACAGTCCGTCGCAACGCCGTGGCAAACGTTTCAATTGGGATTTTAAGTAAAAGGATCCCTCGACCCTTTCTTTCACCCTCACTCTCACTCTCACTCTCACATGACCTTTCACTCTCACTCTCCTCACCTCACACCTCCGCGCCTCCCTCACCTCCACTGCACCACCACCACCGCGCCTACTGTGGATCTTTGATAAGTTTTGATAATTGATGATGTTGTTAGATTTCTTGTTCGCTTTGTTCGGTCGGAATTTGGAATACTAGGGTTTTTGGCTAGTTCGTCGATCTACATCTACATCGTCTGGGTTCTTTCGATTTGGTGTTGTAGTGGAACTAGTCGTTGTCCTTCTTCTTCTTCTCCCTATCTCAAAGACCTCTCCCTCCCTTCACCCCGCTGCGTTTTCCTTCTTCTTCTCCCCTCTCAGCGCCTCTCTACGATTTTTAATTCCTCCTCCTTAATCCCGTGAAAATCAAAACCACTCCTCAATCTTCCAAATCGTTTAGTTCCACTTAACTCTCAACCTCCAAATCGAAACCCTAGCTTCCAAATTGATCGGTTCCTCTCGAGGTGAAATCTAGGGTTCCAAATTGTCGGTCTCGAAGTTCGCGATGATCGGCGTTATTTCTCACTGGGAGAAACGGGAAGATGGGAATCGCATATTTGGTTGGTAATCGATTATTCTATTCGTGTAATGTATAGATTAATTTTCGCTTTCGATTTTACACGCTATCTAGTTTTGTTTGTTTCGAATCCACTCTATTGTTTTTGGTGTATGTGCGAGGATTGTGGAAAACAAGTTTACTTGGGTGAGGAAGCAACGCTAGTAGTGTAGATGATTGCATTTTATATTAAGTGCTTGAGCTTTTTTGATTTTGTTTTTGCTGATAGATTATAAAGTCGCTATAAAATGCAATGGAAAGGAAGCGATTACAAACTTTGAGCCTAGCTCTTATGAAGGGAGTTAATTTCCCGGTCTGAGAATGAAGGTACTACTTGTTAGTATATGTGTGTACTTTTTATGTTTTTCCCTGCAATAATGTCAACCATCTATCGCCATATCACTTTAGGTGGTGAATTTGAATGAAATTTTGATGCAATTTGAATGAAATGAGATTGATTCGTTTTCTGTATGTGGTGTGCAGGAACTCATCGTTAGGGTTGAATTTGGTGATACAACCACAATCTGCGATCCTGCTGATGCTCCTTCAATAAGTAGATCTTTCCCTAACACTTATGGACACCCTTTGGCTCACTTTCTTAGGGCTATGCTAAAGTTCCCGATGCTCGGATCATAAGCTGTGCATCCTCCTATTAGGTTAGTGTTAGTTTTGTTATTTTGATGTTTCCTAGGCATTGTTTGTGAATCTGTTTTTTTGGTGATTTGTGTGTTTTGAATCTTATGAGTTATTTTCTTGTTGTTGTTGATTTAGGGTTGGAGTTGTTTTTGTGGGAGACAATCTCTGGTGGACACAATGTTATTTGGGGTCTTCATAATGCTCTCAAGATTCACAATACTAACAGTGTTTTACTTGGATTTCTTGGTAATTTGCATAATGTGTATTAAGTGTTTTCTTCATTTTATTTTTTGAGAGCATTCTTAGTATTTTATATTCACCCTAAAATGTTGATATTTGTTAAATAGCTGAGTAACTAGGTTTGCATGAACTTAATTCTTTCTCTAGGTGGTTCTGAAGGTCTATTTGCTCAAAAAACTTTGGAGATAACTGACGATATTCACCCTGTGTTTTTGTTCATTATTCATTCACAATTGTGCAGTGCAATATATAGTTGTATTTGCATTCATGAGTTTTGCTTGATTGGTTAATGGATTGTTACTTGAAATAACTTAAATGTGTCTTGTTCCATAGCATTATCTTAGGTTTGGTTTGGATCCAATTTTTTGTGGGTGTAATGCTAGTTTTCAATTCAAAAGCTCTTTGTTCTTCATTGTGTCACTTCAATTTAATGTTAAGTTCTTTACAATGGAAGCCTAATTCTATATGTCAAAATGAAACTTGTGTCTTGTTATGTTTGTTTAGAGGAAAACCATTTTAAATGCTGCAAATGCACTTAGTATAGTTGCTGCTGCATTTCTGGATATTGTTTCCTGATTTAATTTTGTTGGTTGACAGCGATACGGATGAGTATATTGACTGATTCTCCTGTACATTCATCCAGCAGTGATGACTTTGCTGCATTTCTTGATGATACACTGGATGCAGATTCACCCAACTCATCGCGACAAAGAAGCCGAAAACCAAGATGGGTGGAGAGTGTCAGTGCTCTTCTCTTCATGACTGTTTCATATTATATGCATCATGATATTAGTTAAGATGTTGCGGTGTGATTTTACAATTTTTTGAAATTTATTAGGTTTGACATTTTCACAAACGGAGTTAATATTTGTTAGGATTAAATGTTTAGTGACAGAGTCATTGTGGCGCTTATATAAATGGATTGATCCGGAAATTTGGATTTTATTGAGTGCAATAATATTTGATGGATCAATGTTCTCGACCCCATTTAGTAGAGACAACACAACTATTGTTGTTGTTATGCGACCTTCATGAGTGGTTGAGAACTCAATTATAGTTAAAGCAAGTTCCTTGCTTGCTACTTTCAAACGGGTTTAAAGCGATTTTCTTTTATCATGGATCGTTATCAAGAATTGTCAGTTTCTTATGATATTAGGAGTGATTGCTTGTTCCTGGAAAAATCATAAAAGATCATAGTGCAAGGTTTATACTATGTTTAGGGCATTGATGTTACTATAACTAATGGCAAACTGAAATGGTGGTATGGATACAGGACCCTTAAAGCATCTTTCTTTCCCGATTGACTATATTACAAAATGAATATTACTACTAGTTATGCCTTTTCTTCTAAACTACTCCAATGGAAGTGTACTTTGCCTATGTTTTGCTATTGCTATAAGCATCTTGTATGAAAATTTATTTTTCTGGTTTGTGGAATTATGAGTCACTCAAGCATTTTGATGGTCCCCAACGTGGAACCAAACAGACTCTTGTATACGTTTTGCGCAAATTTATTTGTCTGGTTCGTGGAATTACGTGAGAGCAGTTTATGGGGTTTGCATTTTGGTGCCTATTCATGTTGCATATTCTTCCTAAGAGATAACTATGGATTTCTTTGATCTTTTTCTTGTTTCATGTATTCAATTGAAGTTCCCTATATTAACACTTTAATTTATGAAATAAAGCAGAATCAAAAGACGCAAGTTAAGCACGGAGGAAAATGAGAGATCTACTTCAGAAGAAACCATGGAACAAAAATTAGGTAATTTTGATTGTTAAGTTGTTTCTTCTCGGGAACCGATTCCACCTATCACACTTGTAAATTTTTAAAAAATTGTTCTCACACAGTTTCTCTTTTAGAGCAAGAAAACCATAGCAAATTAAAAGAAACTTTGCCACAACGTCTTTTAGTTTATCTACTTAAATTTATTTGTAAAGGTTCACATTGTTCACAATATTTCCACATGTTTATGAATATATGGTTATGAATCTTATACAAATTTATCATATTGTTTTGAAAATGTTTGTAACTCTATCTCTCTCGGTGGCGAGTCATCTGTGGAAGTAGATATATGTACACATCCTGGTTCGTTTGGAAACATGTGTATACGTTGTGGACAGAAGTTGGATGGAGAATCTGGCGTGACATTTGGGTACATACACAAGGTAGACATTGTTTCTGATGATTCTCTTGTGCAATTACTAATTTTACTTGTTGCTGCTGCATGTCATTGTCTTCAAATACTAAGTTATAGCTTGTTTAAAAGTTATTTCATGGTTTAAAGAGGAGCTCAATCACAATCATTAGCACGCTCTTTTATCTGAGATTACTAGAATAGTTGCATAATGCACTTTTTTCTTGTTTGCCATAATTGAACTGGAAGCTTATGCACAATGATTGTTGAAGTTCACAATACTTTTTTTTCACAAACATACCCACTTTGAGGATTATGCGTTTTAATATCGGGTAAAATATTGCATTAACAACAACCTCCGGATAACAAAAGAGCGAGCATATCTTGTTTTCCCTTCCTCTTTGCCTTCCATGTTTCTGATTTCTGTCATTGTTTTTAGAAATACAGATATAGATTCTTCTTGCAACCCCCTTTTTGGAATATGCTCATGATCCTCTGTCTTTAAACTTACAAAAGCATCGTAGCCTAACTAACATTCCTATTGAAAAGTATGTTTCTCTCTTCTCTTCCAAGTGAATTTTTTTATAAGAATGTCGACTATTATAAAAAGCAGTGAACATATTATGTTTGATGTATATTCTAAGGTTTCTACTCTTGCTCCCCTCTGTAGTAATTTGCTTTGCTTTTTTGGATTTGACTCAAATCGGCTCCGGGATGGTGAGTCGATTGCTTCCACCTTAATATGAGACATTGGATTTGACTCCAAATCGGCTCCAGGATGGTGAGTCTGTGGAAAACCATGGTCCCATTCCAATGTAAATGTATCACGTGAGACATTGGATTGATTGAGAATGTAACTTTTTTGAGTTGCCTAGTTAGGTGTGGTGATCTTGGTTTATTTTGTGTATCATTTGTAGGAAAGATTCCATATTTAATTTTTTACGGCATACCTTGTTTTGGTGCTTTTGAAACATATCTTTGACTTGTAATCTATATCTATATACTTGTTATAATTTATAATTGTTAGCTTGATTTTATAATTAATGTTTTTAGGATGTAGTAGCTTTCTGGCCCAAAGTATGATTTAATTTTTTTTTAATTTTTTTTGAATTTGCCACGGATTTGCCACGGGTTTGCGACGGATGAATTTGCCACGGATAAATTTGCCACGGATTTGCGATGGATAAATTTTCCACGGATTTGCGACGGAAACATTTGCCACGGAAATTTCGTGGCAAACGATTTGCGACGAGCGTTTTTGCCACCAATTATTGTCCGTGGCAAATCCGTGGCAAATGTTGTTTTGCCACGGAAATGTCCGTGGCAAATCAGCGATTTTCTTGTTGTCACGGAATGTACAAATGTCCGTGCCCAAATTTATTAATAAAAAAAGGGAAAAAAACAGAGAAAAGTGAAGGGAAGACTAGACCAAAACCCCTTGCCAACAGAAAAGATCAATATTAAATATGAGTAATTTTATCTAATTCAACTTTTTTTAATTCTCATCTTATAAATAATGTTATATATTAAAAAAAATTGTATTCAGCTTGATGCACATACAATTAGAATCAATATACAACTTTGATCGATTAGTATATTTGTAGTTTACAACGTTTGTGCTTAATATTCTTCTATTCACTACGTTGCACTTAGAAAACAAGTAGAGAGAATAAACAGGTGACAGAGAACATTGATCCTACGGTTGTCAACGTCAATCAGCTTAGTCAAAAGCAAGCTAAATGTCCTTATGCAAAGGTATATTTGCTATATATTTGTAGGTTACTATTTACTATTACTATTTTGGACCGTATAATACTTATAACTAATTCCTGTTGTAATAACATCTCAATATGAAAATACCCCTGAAATTATATACCCTGCGGTTGTCACTACTAAATTTTAGAGTACTATTATGGCAAAAACATTGATCATGTGCATGGGTCTATCATAATATGCTGTGGTACTCTTGCTATTTAGAATTTTGAACTTAGTGGTACAAAGGAAAAGACACTCTTCTCCACTAGCTACTCTTGTTATTTACATGTTAAAATAGTGGTATCACAAAAAGTATAGATTTTGTATTCTTTAGAGTCTCTCTTCTCTTTCCATTCGTTCCCTTCCCCAATTTTTACTTTTGAATCTATTCAAACTACTAACATAACCATGTTTTATTTGAATTTGTTTTTGTCCTCCAAGGTAATTTTCCATCTTTAGGTATAAATATTATTCCTTTGGGGTATGGTCATTGTTGTGCGAAAAGTAGTTGTGCAAGTGTACACAATCGCAACAAGTAATATATTGATAAGTAAAGTTCGTCTCCACAGGGATTGGTATTAATTTTAGAGTTTAAAAAGGAATTACACTTAGAGGAACAAGTAACAAGTAATTTAGTAGCAAAGTTCAGTTAAACAGAGATGGGTTAAGGTAACAAGTTAAAAGGTAATTAAGATACAAGAGAAATAAGTTGGATTGCTTTCACTAAGTAAATTCCCAGAAATAAGACGCTATAACGTCACACGCTATAGCGTTAAGCGCTGTTGCAAATGTTTTGTGCCTTTCAGTCACTAACGCCAGGGTTTCATTACAAGATGCCTATGTCTAGGTTCTAAATAAGTTCACCCCTGTATAATCAAGATCCCACAGCTTAAGCTTTATAAACTATTGCAACTTCTGTGTCTAGAGGAAGCAAAAATTGGTTAAATGTCTTTAACCAACCTTATCGTTCATATTAATCCTTGAAGTCTTTCCATGGTTCATGTCTGAATCCACAGAAATACTTGTTTTACGTGGCCAAATATAAAACAAGTTGGGAACAATTATAACACAATGATTAAAACACAAAACGTGATACGTAATATTAAAGGTTCATTACAAGTTCTAGCAACCCAACTCAAGGAGTTTAGCTCATGTTGAGCATCATCAAAATAACACAAACAAACATACTTGCATTACCGTAGGTAAGAAGGAAATTACAAGTGCAAAAGATACAATCTTGAAGTCTCCTAATCATCCACGCAAAGATGGTACATCATCAGCTTCACACCGTGAGAAAATGCAGAAAATTACAAAGTAAGAAAAATAAAATTCAAAAGCTTCCAAAGTGTATCAATGGAGAGCAAAAGGTGTCAAGTTCTATCTCTCTCTAAAACTCTCTCTAACTCTCGGTCACTCTAAAGAAAAGGGAGATGGAAGATGATGTAGTCCCTTAGCATGTGGTGCATGTATTCTCAAAAGTCAATAAAGTTGATGTTTGTTTTTCACCAACTCCACTATTCTTCACTCATGCGATGCCAAGTGTCCACAAAGATCCAATAAAATCCGGGCATGTCAGCAAGTACAGTGGACACAAGATATGGAGCTTGGATTAATGAGCTTGGCGCCAAAAATGCACTTTTACTTTAGATGCTCGGCTGATCTACCTTCTTGACGCTATAGCGTTAGACGCTACAGCGCTAAACACTGCACTACTCACAAAATACATCAAAACATTCACAAGGGCACTAAATATGCCAATTTCATAGCAAAGCAGTGTTTAGCCCTTCCTTTCCTAATATTAACAGAAATGCAATAAATACTATACTATTATTACTTGAGAACTTACTTAATTTAATGATTAGAGGTATAAATAACTCATATAAATATGAGTTATCAGTCATGTGTCAAAGTCAAGGACACCTATGGTATTCGTCTCATGCATGATAAGATTGAACCCAATTACACAATCATATAAATATTTAATTAAATCATATGCAGCAAACAATTGTATTTTCTTTTGAAGCAGCAAGCAATTGTATTGGATAGCAGGGATCACTATATATAAACACTATTTTATGTTGTTGGGTTCCGTCTGTAATTGAGAAATCGGACAACATGAATGTATTATGTCCTACCATTTTTATTCTAAAGTATGCAACATGAGCCATTTTCGCAAAGAAATATACGATAATCCTTTTAAATTGCAACGCACATATTTCTTGATAGATTTTTGGTGGACTCTTTTTTGATAGATTGTAAGCCATATATACAATGTAGTATAACCCTTTGAGGTACTGTATTGTGACTAATGGATTTTTTTTAATGATCAAAGTTATATTATAGCAGGTATACGGGGTAGTCAAACTCATTTATTAAATATCATGCTAAATTAGAGTTTATTATAGCGGGGATAGAAATACATTAGAGTTTCGCGCTCCTATTTCAAAGTAGTGTGAGGAAGTCTTTAATCTTTTGATTGTTTGTTTTTCTTAAAACAAAATAAAGGAGGGTAGAAAATCCCTCAATGAGAAACTTACACCGTTAGATTCAACGACATAATCTACCATCAGAGAGGGGTCGTCCTGATCCTCTCAAGGGTTAGGGGAAATGATGTCAAACCTATCATATTAATTTTTCTTAAATTAATTATTAAAATACATTTTTAAACAAAATAAATGTGGACACAAATATTTTATAAATTCTTAAAAAATAGATTTGTCATTCTTAATATGTTATATGAAAATATATTTTTAAAAGTGATGCCCAAATGTCTATTTAAGAATATGGAAACTAAGATTAAAAATAATTTATTGGGCATTTTTAAGGTATGACAAAAAAAGGTGACTTGTGATTTTATACATACTATGCCTATTTTTATCAATCATTAGTACTGTCACGGGTCATGCGGGCTAACTAATGACGCATCGGTCCGCCATTAACCGAGTGACCCAGTGACGTGTGTATAATTTAATATATATATATATATATATATATATATATATATATATATATATATATATATATATCCACGTTTTGACAAATAATTTAATATACAAATTTGTATAAAATCTTTATAAATAAATGTTGATAATACATTTTGTTAAAATTATTGTACAACATAATAGCTAAATTTTAGATAGTGTCCAGAGTATTTAATATGTCACACAATGCACTTAAATATACAAACTGCTTTTTTAATTCCTAAAAAATTGTCAATTTTTTAAGTTACAAGAATAATGTCGACAGTGCTATGCAGACGGTGAATCATACTAGTATATATATATATATATATATATATATATATATATATATATATATATATATATATATATATGTATATATCTATATAAATGAATATATAAACATATATATATATATATATTATATCATAATGAATGGATAAAAGGCGATTGTACAAAGAAATCGACGTGTCATATAACATACGAAAACATACAACTGCATTTTTAAAGGTGTCAAAAAATAATTTAAAATTTTATGATAAAATGAGATGTATACTTGTGTTGGTTATAACAATAAAATCGAATTCTCACAGGTTCACACGCTTAGCAAAAACAAATTATGAAGGATATATTACAAAATAGATGAGACATTCTATTATCGTATATCCTTTTCATTCCGGTATTAGTAATATTATGTGTTTTTCTATATACTCATTCAGAATACATTAGATGATAATCATATTTTCATCGGTTTCAATTTTTGTTTTAGTACTTTGTTTGAATACTTTTATATTATGTGTTTTTCTATATCCTCCGTAAATTATACATACTAGTATAATTTACCCTTGTAAATTATACATAAAAGTATTATGTGCTTTTAACCAATGTAAAATTATACTTTTAACCCGTAAATTATGTGCTTTTCTATTATACTTTTAACCCCCAAACCACCATCCTTCTTAGATCTACAAACTTTATCCCAAGACACCCAATAAATAGGATGACCCACTCTGTTACCCCCCCACAAGAAGTCTCTCTGGATCTTAATAAGCTCTTGAAGAACTATCTTGGGCACCTTGAAGAAAGAGAACATATAAAGAGGAATGCTATTGAGTACAGAGTTTATGAGAGTCACTCTACCCCCCATAGATAAAAAACGTCCGCTCCAAGAAGTAAGTCTCTTCCTCACCTTGTCAATAATTGGTTCCCAAGTATGTCTTCTTCTAGGATTAGCTCCCACCGGAATACCCAGAAATTTAAAAGGGATAGCAGCAGAACTACATGACAAGAAAGTAGCACCTACTTCGAGAAAATCATTGTTCAAGTTAATGCCATACAACCAACTCTTGCGGAAATTCACCTTTATGCCCGAGACAAGTTCAAATATTCTGAATATAGACTTTATACTCTATAAATTATCCCACGAGCCCTTGCCGACCAAAATAGTGTCATCAGCAAATTGTAATAGCGAAAAACTCAGATTACTATTAATCTTGAACTCGGAGAAAGAACCATCTCGCACCGCCTTCTGGACCATACCAGTTAAACCCTCAGCAACTATGAGAAAAAGGAAAGGAGATAAAGGGTCCCCTTGCTTAAGACCTCTGTAAATCTGAAAGTCCTCAGTAGGACTCCCGTTAACAAGAACAGACATCGAAGAGTTGTGTAAGCATGATCTGATCCAATTAATCCACACACAACTCCAAATCACATTCGAGCCAACAATATTCGAGAAACCCCCAAGAAACAGAATCATAAGCCTTCTCGAAATCAACTTTAAAAAGCATGCATTCATCTTTCCTTCTTTTAGCCAGATCAACCAACTCATTAACCACCAAGACCCCATCCAAAATTTGACGACCCGAAAGGAAGGCCGATTGACAAGGAGAAATAAACCTGTGTAACACCTTTTTCAATCTACTTGATAGAACTTTAGCCAAGATTTTATAAATACACTCAATGAGACAAATTGGCCGATAAATTATACATACTAGTATAATTTACCCGTGTAGCAGCTACTAGCCATAGGAGGTGTTGAAGTTCAAGAATGAAAGCACCAAATGATAGGAAGCTAGTAGCTACCCTAACAAAACTAGGGAAAATTAACCTAACAAAGAAGAAGAAAGCATAAAAGGTAAAACTAGCTAATGCAAAATAAAGATACTTTTCATTTTATTGGATACCCTAAAATGCCTCCAAGAGACTACATATATAGTGTCTAACATGGACTAGTAAACTTAAAGGCCTAAGGGCTAAAGGCCCAATTAAAATAACACCTAACAATAATCCAACTAAATAAACTCTAATACATTATATTTTCTAATATAACTCCCCTAATATAATCTAATATAATTCCCTAACAGAAAAAAAATCATTAATTGACAAAAATAAATTAAGAATAAAAATTGCCTCAAATAAATTAGTTAGAAGAAACCAACAAGGATTGGTCCAAGTAGTAACTTGTTTCGGATCCCACCTCAAAGTCTCGAGTTCGAAAATAAATTAATCACCAACAAAGTTGGTGGATACTGCGCACCAATATATAACATGGCAAAAATAAAAATTAAGAAAATATTAGTTATAGAGGAGAGAACTTTTTTTAGTTATTGTGTAGTTTTTTTTGGTATAAACCGGGTATCCTCTGCGAGCAACTGCAAAGACTAATCCCTCGAGCCGGGTAAGACCACAATGGGCGGCAAAGCTCTCTCTCAAGAGATTTAACACAGTTATTGTGTAGTTGGTGTGCAATATCCTTGGCTATATATGGAGGGAATTAATTAAATTGTGAGAAGATGGAGAAAAAATATTAAAAATTCCATACTAAATTTTTTAAGCAAAAAATTTAGAAATGGAGTCTCGTTAAAACCTTTTGATGCAAACCCTCCTTAGAAAAAATCATCTAAAAAGAAATAGTGCTTCCCCCTGTTATCATTATAAAAAATAGAAAAAAAGAAATAGAGTAACAAAGAGTTCATGGAGGGACTAGACCAAAACTATTGACAGAAAAATAACATCACGAAAACAATAATACGAAAGACCTAGTCTATTACCGGCAGGGACGGATCGATTTAAGTTGTGGGTATTGGGGCATTTGACCCCACATGATATATATATATATATATATATATATATATATATATATATATATATATATATATATATATATATACTAGTATAATTAACAGTGTACAAAGACGTACAGTGAAATTCATTTGTTTAGACAGTAAGATAATTACTTCAACTATTTTAAATATTTGTATAATAGTAGGAAATTAAATTTAGATTTATATATATATATATATATATATATATATATATATATATATAATTATATATTATAATTTTGAGATCCCATGAAATCAAATAATACTTTAGTAGTGACAACCCATAAATAAAAATACTTTAACAACTACATAAGAACTAATTAAATAATACTTTAGTGGTGACAACCACCGTGTATATAATTTCAGGGGTATTTTCATATTGAGATGTTATTACAACAAGAATTACTTATAAGTATTATACGGTCTAAAATAGTATTAGTAAATAGTAACTTACAAATATATAGCAAATATATCTTTGCATAAGGACATGTAGCTTGTTTTTGACTAAGCTGATTGACGTTGACAACCGTAGGATCAATGTTCTCTGTCATCTTATTTATTCTCTCTACTTGTTTTCTAAGTGCAACTGAAGGATATTAAGCACAAACGTTGTAAACTACAAATATACTGATCGATCAAAGTTATATTGATTCTAATTGTATGTGCATCAAGCTGTTGATTCTAATTGTATGTGCATCAAGTTTGAATACAAAAATATGTGACAAACATTTTTAATATATAACATTATTTATAAGATGAGAATTAAAAAGGTTGAAATGGATAAAATTACTCATATTTAATATTGATCTTTTCTCGTTGGCAAGGATTTTGGTCAGTCCCTCCTTCGCTTTTCTCTGTTTTTTCCTTTTTTATTAATAAATTCGGGCAATCTGTCCAGTTTGTTAAAAAAACTCATATTTAATAATATTCTAGTTAGTAAATATATAGAATAAAATCTATGGAATGTGATACAAAATATTAGATGGTAAATAAATATAATATATAAATGTAATATATAATAACAAATATACATGTATCAAAATAAATAATAAATAGATATAAAAAGTAGGTAAAAAGTTTTGCAATAAAAGAAATAATAGGATAAACATTATGTAATATGTTTTAGTAACATGAAATTGTGGTAGCTCAAATGGTCAATGTTAAGAGGTGGCAATGTGGGGGAATGGGTTCGATCCCCAGTTTCTGCTTTTTTTGTGATATATTTGAAATACCATCTTTGAGGTGGCGCGATGACTCACGCGGTTAATTGCTTAGGTGGAATTAAATTGTGCTGACGTAAATAGTGACATGGACGCCTAGGTGGATGCCTAGGTGGACAATCCATGGTTATATATAATATAGATATATATATATATATATATAATAAAATAAATGTTGCCCCCACATGATAAGTTTTTTAAAAATAAATGTACAAATTCATAAGAGATTATATTATTTTTAAAAAGCTTATATTTTTTTTTAGAAAATATGTAGACTATTTTTTGCTCCCACTAACAAAAATTTCTGAATTCGACACTGATTACTGGGTAAAGTCTTTTAAAACAAAATTATATTGGTAGCAACTACCACCAAATTAAAATTACATGAATCACATATTATATTATGTTATTTTTCTTCTATTTTCATTTTTCAACGTATATACACAAACAAATGAACTTCATATCTTAAGTACGAACAAACATTTTTATTCATACTTATCAAAAAAAAAATTATTCATGCAGTGCATATATATGAGGCATGAGAAGGGATTCTCTTTGGCAATCTTTTTATTAGATATTCTATTGTGCTAAACCTCCATCATTCAATCCACTTTCTGTTTTTAATATTAATTTGTGTCTCACTTTTTGTCCTATTCAACTTAAATTTTACTATGATGCATAAACCTAATAATAATAATAATAATTAATTAATTTTGTACCCTCATTATTATTACCATAAATATATTAAAAAAAACTACTATTAGTTAATTGTTTATTGTATTCACACGTCCAGCAATATCTCGTGCTTAATTATTTAAGGTCACCAGCTACCATTATCAAAAAAAAAAATCGTCAGCTACCGTATGTTTTATTTTCCTATATATACACTTTGTTTATATAATAAAACTCACCCTTCCAACAAGTTCCAATTCCAATTAGTCCAACAATATCTTGCATCTCTAAACAAGTTCTTCATATACAATTCACCAAATTCCCTAGCTAAGATGTCGAAAGATGCTTCCAATACATCAAAGCCTACTCTTTTTGAAACTTTAAGCAATTCTATCATTGACATGGTAGAAAAGACAGTATCTTTTGTAACATCTCTTGTAAAATCTTTTCTTAAAAAGTTTTCCGAGGATGTCTTCAACAAGCTAAAACAGAAGCTACACAGCATCTTCATCAAACATTTACCAATTTTCCTTTCACTCGTTCTGGCAATCATCTCGGTTTTGATCCTTTTCACACCATTGATTATCACAACAAGTCCGATATGGATACCAACTGCCACACTTTTCTTGCTCGTGATCGGAGCATTCTTGTCACTAGTCGGATTCATTTTTGCAGTGAATTTGACATTTGTGTCTATCGTTACAAGGGCTCACCGGTACTACGCAACACGCAAAGCAACCAAGAAAGAAAGGAACATAGCTTGATTGGAGTATTAAGGCATTTATATTTCTGATTCACTTTATGTTGTGCAATTAATTTTTTGTTATTTGTTAATCTGTTTGAGCTTGTTCGTCTGTTAGGTTTCGGATTTGTTATTATGTTAATTTCATTGTTGTAATATTGTTTTCTCATCATTGATCCATGTTTCCTTGTTGTATATTCCAAATTTTTAGTTTACAAAAAATACTAACAGAGATGCAGCAGACAAGAAATGTCATCCAGAGTGTGATCGTCATTTCACCAAATGGTAAGTGAAATGAGGAAGTCTCTGAGTACCATCTCTCGATAAAGGCCGACAGCAACTCATGGTCTACTGTGGCGTGGCCCTTCTGGAGAAGTGGGGCGATCCGAGTGACCATCGTGAGTGTTGAAGTAGGGTTAGATGCTTGTAGATGCGATGCTGGTATGGACTTTGTTGCCATGAGCCCATACTTTGACAACACGTTGATACTCCTGAATTAAAAATAAATAAATGATGTAAGCAAAAACTGCAGACTATGTGCGTAAAAAATATATTTACCCAAAAAAATTCAACTTACCAGGTCATCGCGTATTGAACTGCACACATGATCTACCAGGTCAGTGAAGAGAGAGGGCTGATGCTGAGGCTGATCCTCCTGATACTCAGACATGGGCTGGTTTGAGGAAGACATACCAGTCTGAGGCTGCTCCTGCTGATACTCGGGAGGCGGGGCATGGTAATGAATAGGCTGGGGATAGTAAAGAGGAGGCTGTGGATGGTACTGAAGAGGAGGCTGAGAATGATACTAAGGAGCCGGCCTCCCCTTTACCAATCCTCCTGCTGAGTCTACTGAAGATAATCCCTAAGACATCATCATGATAATGAGCTGGGTGATGTTGCTCATCATACCAGGGTGGCTCGGGCTGATACTCAGCTGGGTCAGTCTGTCTCTATCTCCTAGCTGAAGCATGCAGCTGATTATGCCTCCGAGTCCTCGTACTCGGAGCAGTAGATGACTCTAGTATGTCTCTGATAGGAGTTACCTCCCATCTACCTCTCTGTCTGTCCCTGTCCCTGTCATTGCGGTGCCTAGACACTGCAAGCAAAAGAAAAAAAAAATAGTACAAAAAAAATTGCTCATTGTATTTACATAAAAATGGGGGTATATACGATGCTTACTCTTTAAAGCGTCGTATATATGGGCTGCTGGGCGTAAATACGAGTGGATGAATTCTGGCTAATCGTATATACGCCTGGAAATGGGTATATACGATGGGTAAAAAAATATGGATCGTATATAGGCTGGTGGTGGGGTAAATACGATTGGCTGAATTTTGGGTCAATCGTATATACGTTTCTATGGTGTATATGCAAGTGGCTGCTGGTCAATCGTAGGTATGACCAATAATGTGAAGAAATTGTGATTTTGTAAAAACACAGGGGTATTTTCGTCTTTTCACAGGGTGGGTGGGGGTATGAGGAGAAAAGGTGGGGGTAAAAAAAACCCTAAATTAGAGGCAATATTTTTTGGTGTTTACTTTTCCCACACCCCCTCCTACTCTTTCACACCCTTTAACAAATTTTATTCCAAAAATAACCTCGCGTGAAACGCTGAGTTCACGTGTTTAAAGACTGTTCGAACGACCTTGTTCGAACATGTTCGAATGACCTCGTTCGAACAGGTGAAATTACGCACAAAAGGGTGTGAAGTCAATATTTAACACACTCGAACGATGTCGTTCGAACGGATTCGAACAAGGTCATGCGAACCTGTTCGCATGACCTCATGCGAACAAGTGAAAAACGCCCAAAGAGAGTGTGAAGTCAAAATTTAACACACTCGAATGATGTCATTCGAACCTGTTCGAAGGCCCGTGTTCGAACAGGTGAAATTTCGTGAAAAAAAGAAGTTTTGACTGACCTTTTGGTCTTTTCACACCCTTGCGGGGTGTGTTTTGAGTAGGAGGGGGTGTGGGAAAAGCATTAGCCTATTTTTTGGAAGAATATTGTGAGAGTGCTAATACCCGAACCCAAATTCTGGTTCTCATGACCCCCCTTTTTTTACAAACAACCCATTTTCTTTTTCAAATGGAATTTTCAGTTTTTGCCGGTTAAATAATGAATCATCTTCTCTGTCTAGAAGAATGGAATCCTACCGTTTCGTCGGTAGTGTCTAGAAGAATGGAATTCTACACGTGTCATGATTACCTATGGCCAAATTCGTCGGTAATCAACTAGTGGAATATTAATATTTTTTTATTTTTTCAATCTGCTTATTTATATTTTTTATATTAAATATTATTTTTTTATCTAATCTTTTTATTTTAATTACTAAACATTATTTGCAAATATTTGAGTGTTATGATATTTTTCATGAAAAAGAGGTTATTTAGAATACAACTATTGAGAACAAGTAATTGTGTGGTAGTCATGCCTACTATTAAGACAAAAATCTTGGGTAAAAATGCATCATCATGCTCTCTCATGTCTATCATTATTTTTGTACTTAATAAAGCTATAGTTACCTTAATTGGATAGTTTAAACTTGAAAGTTTTTTTTTTTGACAAAATTGAAACTTGAAAGTTACACGGTCAATCGTATATATTTCTTCAGGACATATATACAATGTCTTAAAAATACACATCGTATATATGTCCCAAATGACATATATACGATGAGCCTTAAATTTGTTTTTTTTTAAATTTGTTAAAAAAAAAATTAACGGTCATGATTTCACTTTAAAAGTTGATCAACGGAATCAACGGTTGATAATCTTTTACCTCATCTATAAATACTCACTCCCACCATCACTATTTTCACACCAAAAATTCAACTTCCTCCTTCTCTTGTAACACCCCGAAAAAAATAAAATAATTTAATTAGTTTAATTAATTTGATTAGTGGAATCATTAATTTTAGTGGAAGCGTGAGATAATTAAATTAGGGGGAAATATCATGTTTTGTGTAGGAGTGGGATCGAGTAGTAGTGGGGGTGTAGCTGTGAGCCCAATGCGTGAAAGGCCCACAGCTTAAACCCCAAGGGTATGCGAAACCCTTGCTCTCAATTCATTAGAGAGAAAAACGAAATTGAGAGAGAGCAAGAGAAAGGAGGTGGCGCGGCGCTAAAGAGAGGAAGGAGAAGAAGAATTTCGCAAGTTCTCAAGGCTTTGGTTCGTGTGTTGCTGTGGTTACTTGTGGTGTCTTCAATCATCTTCCACGGAGCATACGTTTAAGAGGTAAGGGTGAGCGTTTCGGTTTAACATAATTGGGTATGTGGTGGGTTTGTGGGGTTTTGATGTTGTTGTGATATGAATTGATGATTTTTGATGTTGTTGACGAATTATTGATGTTGATTGAGGAATTTTGATGTTGTTGTGATAGGATTGGATGATTTTTGATGTTGTTGATGAATTAGTGATGTTGATTGATGAATTTGATGTTGTTGTGATATGATTGGATGATTTGTGATGTTGTTTTGGTGAATTATAAAGATGAATTTCGAGTTTGGTAACGTTGGTGTGGTTAGAATCAATTTTAGAGTGATGTAAGAATTTCTGTTTGGTTAACAAAGAGCTACTGTTTTCGATTTAAATAGATGCTGTTGCTGTTTTCTGTTCAATTAAAAATCAGCTGCTGTTTTCCTTTAAAAGAGATCATATGTTGTTGCTGTTTTTCTTTCTTAATTAAAATATGAGTTGCTGTATTTCTTAAAGTGCTGTAATGTTCTTGAAAAATTGATATCTTTCGAACCGGGAACCCGATTGAGGTGTTCTAAAATGCGTTGGAAAGCTTATTCAGAGGCCTAACTGATTATATTTTTTAGGCAAAATAAACTGTTTTGTAGTTGCTGTTATACGAATAAAATGCTGCTGTTTGTCTAAAAATAAAGTGTTGTAATGTTCTTGTAAAATTGATATCTTTCGAACCGGGAACCCGATTGAGGTGTTCTAAAATGCGTTGGAAAGCTTATTCAGAGGCCTAACTGAATATTATATTTTTTAGGCGAAATAAACTGTTTGGTGTTGTTGTTTATACAAATAAAAATTCTGCTGTTTTGGCGCGTAAAAGGTGGTTGTTTTGGCTGCTGTTTTTCCTACTGTATTTGGCGTATAAATCCTACTATTTTTATGTTGTTTTGCTGTGGTTTAATTGGCGCTTCAAGTGTGTTGTTTTTTTCCAAATTAACGTGCTATTCCCTCAAATTAAAGTGAGTTGTTTCCACAATTAAAGCGTGATGTTTTCCCACTTTGCAAATGAGATGTTTTCCAAAATTTTAACTATATCGTTACCCAAATTTTACGTGTTGTTACCTTAAGTCTTAGGTGTTGTTAATAAGTTTTATGTGTTGTTACTTAAGAGTAAAAGGTGTTATTACTCCAATTTTTAATGTGATGAATATGATGATGGATGTGAATTTATTGTGATGGTTATGACGAATATACTCTATGAGTGTTTTATGACGATGATGACGAGGTCTCCATGGTGAGTGATTTGGTGTTTGCACATGTGTCCATAGTGTCTCATAGCATGTGCATCTTATGACAAATAGGCTTCGGCCTCTTTTTGATGAATATAAGTGACGGTGTGCCCTTAGTGGGTTATTTATGACGAGTATGGTACCATCATGCATATACCCAGGCGTGGGTTGCATTTTCATGCACATACATGTTTATGACTTGTGGTAAAAATTATGACTTGGGTTTGCGTTCAGTGACGATGGAGTTGATGATAATGATGATGTTGTATGACTGTGTGCTCATATTACTCTATTATATGCTTAGTTATGTTTTGTTGAAATTCTCACCCTTCTGCTTGGAATGTTGCTCTATTGTGGCAACGCTGCAGGTGACCGCGAGTGAAGGTACTGCTGCCTTCTTTGATAGCCGTTGGGATGTCTGTCGAGTCGCTCTCTGATACTGTAGCACCTAGGGGGCGTGGTAGAAGTTTTGTTAGTTTATCGATTAACTGTTTAATGCTTTTATGATTGATGTGAGACGTGTCTGAGTGGTTTTGGCGAGTGATGATTCTTATTCCGCTGTGACGAAAAATTCCTTTTTGTTTTGGAGTTTAATTTCTTTTATGACGGTGTTTTTGTTGCACAAACCGTGATGAGTGCAATTGACGAATTTTATTTACGACGATGTGGCATTTCTTTTCTATCAATTAAATTAATATTTGCGAAAAATAATTACTCTGATAAATGACGTGTAATTTATGGGGTAGAAAAGGGGTGTTACAACACAAGTGAAGATGATGCAGGCTTCGCTAATGTCATACTACGAGCCTTCTTCCCTCACTCTCGTTCATTCTAATATGGGATTTGCTGATCATCAGGGCATCATCTTGAAAGATGATGGTATAAGTTTTGATGGGAGAGATGTTGTTTCGTGTAGGTTAAAACACGATATATCATTTGCTGCTTTTAAGCAGAAACTACTGCGGATGGTTCAACCAGAGAACAACGAGCATGATATAATTCATATCGTTTATCGGAAACCGGAATGGACTGATGGAGGTCTTCACTTTTCTGCCGTGGATGTCAACACCGAGGATGACCTCCGACAGATGATGTCCAATCATATTATGTTTAAATGGAAGAGTTACATTCATCTCAGACGTCGAAACCGAATGACCGTCATTTGAGATCCTTCGTCGATTAACTCCACCAACTCAGTAGTTTCTATTGTATTTTCATTTTATTTGTCTATTTTTATTCTAGTTGTTTATGTTGTATCGCTTGTGTAACTTTGTTTTATCGAATCAATGAAATCAAAAATTCAAGGAAACTCGTAAAATAAAACATCCGAAAAAAGTTAATAATAAAGTGCCAATATAATATCAAATACATCAACAAACAAATAAAAATCCCTAACGCGTCGCCTCGCCCCTCGTCGCCTAAGCTCCCCAAAGAACGTCATCGGTCTTCGCCATCCCCACCAGACCTATGGAGTGTCCGACACGCCCGATCGCCATGCGTGATCTCGCCATCACGAATCCCCTCTCCACAAGCTGGCGGTCACAACCTCCTCATCCGGTCGGGATCGTCGTAGCGTAGCTCGGGGAGGTGTCCGTGCCCGAGCTCTAGGTGATGGTGGAGCCGGTAATAGTCCGGGATAGAAGCCGGACGTACCAATCGTAAGTACCTACGCTGATACCGATCCGCCACGAGCAACCCGAGTAGTGCGCATGATGTCCTCCACAGATGCCATGAAGTGGGACGATCCGAAAGACGCGATCGAAGATGACTCGGACGACCTCTGAGAGGGTCACTCGGGATGATCTGAGTGTACCCAAACTGTCGCAGGCACCTATCAGGCATGTACGGAACTCTGAAGTCAGCCCAGCTGATGAAGCCTATGTAGAGGGAGATCTGCTCAAAGGGTCTACCAGCCCTGTCCTCCTCAAATGGTCGCCAGCAGACATCCTCTGGCCTCAGCTCATCAAGCATCCTCCTGTAATGGCTGAGCTTCAGGTGGTCTGACTTCTTCTTCCTGTAGCGCCCATCTAGTGGCTCTGCACCCGGGATATGACCGGCCAACCTCTCCGCCATCCGAGGGAAATACCACATAATCCAAGCCTGAAATGCAGAAATAAACAACATATTTAATTCACAAAAATTTACCAAAAGTCAGTGTGATTTAACAAAAAAAAATGAAGTTAAAATGTGTACCTGAAATAGGCTGGCATACCCTCCACACTGCTGCGTAGTCCTCAAAGACGCAGTGTTCAAGGACTCATACATGGCAGCTAGTGCACCTGCACCCCATGCATAGCCTCCAAGAACATCTGCACTCAGATCATCCAGGTAGATCAGCCACTTAGCCTCAGCCCTGTCTCCAGTCTTCGTAGTGAAGATACTGTAGGTCAGAAGGCGAAGCAGATAAGCCCTCACAGCAACAGTGATGTCACCCCCCTCCTCCAAGTTACGCTCATACACCTGCTCCAGCCATTTGAAGCTGTAATACGGACCCCCACGAGTGTTGTTAGCAGCCTCAACCCGTGACACACCCAGATATGTCTCAGCAAGCTGTGTGGCATACTCCGAGCTCACAGTGATGGCGGGAGGTGTGGCATAATTCCCCTGGATGGGGAGGTGCAGCAAGCAAGAGACGTCATCCAGAGTGATCGTCATTTCACCAAATGGCAAGTGAAATGACGAAGTGTCTGAGTGCCATCTCTCGATAAAAGCCGACAAAGAACTCATGGTCTCCATCGTGGCGTGGCGACCACGGAGAAGTGGGGCTAATCCGAGTCCCACGACCCACGTGGTGCGTCAAGTAGGTCGCAGGTAACGAAGATGGAGTCTAGTATGGACTTTGTTGCCATGAGCCCATACTTTGACAACACGTTGATATTCCCGAAATAAAAATAAATAAATAATGTCAAGAAAAAGTCTGGACTATGTGACTTAAATAAATTATTTAAGCAAAAATGCAAAACTTAAGGTCAACGTAGTATAGAATCTGCAGACATGATCCGCCAAGTCGGTGAAAAGAGAGGCCGAGGCTCCTCCCGAGGCTCCCGCCGAGGCTCCTCCCGATCATCGCTGAGGCTCTCATGATACTCGGACATGATCGGTTCGAGTAATACGATCGACTGGCCGCCTGCTGCTTTGATACTCGGGAGGTGGGGATGGTAATGAAGAGGTTGAGGATCGCATCGAGGATACTATGGATGGTACCGAGGAGGAGGCGAGGATCATACCGAGGAACAGGCCTCCTTTCTATGCCAATCCTCCTGCTGAGTCTCCTGCAGATAATCCCCAAGATATAACTGCCCATCATCCGGAAAATACTCAGCTGGGTCAGCCTGTCTCTGTCTCCTCGCTGAAGAATGGAGCTGATTATGCCTCCGAGTCCTCGTACTCGGAGCAGTCGATGACTCCCCTCTCTCTCCGATAGGAGATACCTCGCGTCTCCCTCTATGCCTATCAGACACTGCAAGCAAAGGAAAAAAAATTAGTAATTTTTTTTTTAAATTGCTCATCGACATCAAAAAAGGTGTATATACGATGCTTACTTTTTTGCTCGTCGTATATAGGGTCTGCTAGCGTATATGCGAGTGGATGATTTTCTGGCTAATCGTATATACGCCTGAAAAGGGGTATATACGGTGAGTAAAAACTTGCTCGTCGTATATAGGGTCTTTGGTGGGGTATATGCGAGTGGGAATTTCTGGCTGAAATTTGATCGATATACGTTTCTCCGCGGATATATGCGACTAAGTGGTGGTCAATCGTAGGTAAGACCAATTATGTTAATAAATGATGATTTTGTAAAAAGACAGGGGTATTTTGGTCTTTTCATATGGTGGGTGGGGGTTTTAAGGGAATGGGTGGGGGTCCAAAAAAAAACACCCTATTTTTAAGGGCTCATTTTCTTAAGTTTTTTTATTTTTATTGTGATGGTTAAAAATCTAGATGATATAGTGCAAGAAGAGATTACCGTGTTCACACGATTTTTTAAATATTTTCACCCTCCCTTGTGTTATTCAATATATATAACTTAAACTTTACCACGAGGCATGTATATAGCTATTAATCAATTTTCTACCCTTGTTAATTATTATAATTAAATATAAAAACCCTATTAATTAATAGTAGTTCATTTGTATTCACTTGTCCAGCTAATTTCTTGTGCTTAATTATTTAAGATCCCTAGTTACAATATGTTGTCCAACAATCTTGCACCTTAATTTCTTCTTGGAGTCAAACTAATCCGATCTTGTCACCATGAGTCATACACTTTTTTTATTGACTGTCGCAGTGTTCTCACTTATTATTATAAATAAATAAATAAATAAATACTTATAAAACAAACCTATATATTAATTAATTGTTCTTTCTAGTATTCACTCGTCCAGCAATAAACCTATATATACACTTTGTTTATTTACATATATAATAGTAAAACTCACCCTTCCAAGTTCAATTACTCCAATAGTCAGTCCAACAATCTTGCATCTTAATTTTTCCTCATCATTCATCAAAGTCCTTAAGATGTCGAAAGATGCTACCAATTCATCAAACCTTACTATCACTCCCACTAACCCATCAAAAGAGGAAGCATCACTCTTCAAAACGCCAAGACAGATTATAACCAGCGTTTGGCTTGTCCTTTTATACGTTCGTGCGTATATCTCTTTTGTGATCCTTCTCATGCTAGTGGCTATCGTAACAAGTCCCATATGGATACCAATTGCTACATTTCTAGTCTTTCTGACTGCAACATTCTTCTCACTATTCGGAATAGGTCTTGCGGTGGATGTCACACGCAAGAGTCTCTTTGCATGAGCTCCAACAATTAGACCACTTTTATTTCTGTTTTGTTTCGTTTATGTTGTTGTCTGTGTAATCAGTTTATGTTGTTCGTATGTTAGGTTTTTCTTTTGTTATGACAAACAATACAACCCTAGCCGTCTCTTTCCCAAGTTTCTTTTTATTCTCCTCCTCCGTCCTACCAGAGACGGTTTATTTTGGGTTGTTCTTTTGGTCCGAAATCACCTCTTTACATCGTTTTCTCTATTTTTTCTCTAAATAAGTGATTACCACATAAATCTAGTTTTTGTTTCGTGTTTTTTTTTATTTCTATCCGAGTGCGGCGTTGTTTTGTTCGTCATCTTAGTGTGACGTTGTTTGTTTTCCCGTCTTATTGTGATGTTCATTTGGTTCAAATTGACAAGTAACTTTTCGTTTAATTACAAATTCAATCATTGATTTGGACGTCAACGTTGCAAATATGAAAGCATGGATATTCTGGTCACTTTGATTTTGCCATATTTGTAGGCATTTCGCTGTTTTTTGCTATAACCTGAGTGCTGTGAGTTTATTCACAGCTTCATACATTTTAGTTTTAGTGATATTGAATTTGTATCGCCTTCGATGTAATCTCTAAAGTTGAATTAATGAATATCCTTTTTAGTTAAAACTAAAAAGGCTTCTCTTTTGTTAATTATTAGCTAATTTCATTATTGTAATCGTCTTGTGTTCTCACCATTGATCCATCTTTCATTGTTGTAATCATTATTGACAAAAAAAGAAACAAATAAATCATGACTTAAAAAAACCAACAAACAAATACTTTCTACCCAACAATTACGTAGTCTTTATATTCTTCATCGCACAAAGAAAATAAGTATTTTTGATTAAGTTTTTTAATTCCTATTTGATTCATAATAAAAGGAAAATAAATATTCTCGCGAATTTACTATAATTTTGCACAATTAATTAGAGGAAACATTTTTTTGGAAGAATGTCATGAATATGTGATGATACCTTCCCTCTGAATAATTGACTCTCAAACCCAAAATAAACAACTACGTACTCTGTAACAAAATACATATATAAATAAATGGGTTAAGGAAAAGTTGATGTATTTGGATCAGATACATCAACTTTCGTAGATCAATATTTACTTATATTCTGTTATAGAGGGAGTAATTTTTGGGAGTGGCCATCCACTTTATTAAATACGAAAAATTGAAATAAAAAAAACTACTTTTATTATAATCAAAAACATTACCATAGCATTCCAAATTTCACCAAATATAATGCAACGGCCTTTATTTTCGGTACCCCCCTCATTCCCTCCCACACCCCCATAATGTCCCAAATGGACAAAAATACCCCTGAAAATTTACAAAAATTACATGGTTTTGTTAAAAAAAAAAAAAAATTACAAATTTCGGAATTACCTCTAAAATTTCGGAATTACCTCAAAAAATAATGGAATTTCGGATTTACCCTGTAATTCGAAAGATTTTGAATTACTCAGAAATGAGGTAATTCCGGTTCACAAATTGTGAACCGGAATTACCTATTTCTGAGGTAATTCAAAATTTAATTTTTTTTTCGAACGAATAATTTAGGCTAAAAAATCGGTTTTCGGACAACATACTCGGATCGTAATGAAACCACAGCCATTAGAAGCGAAATAAATCAAGAATCAAGACTCCCGTAGAAGGGACTTCTTACGGGACAACAGCCTCAAAATCCCAAATTCCATCGTTTACTATTTTTTACGATTTTTTTAATTTTTCATAGTCTCCAAAAATCTTAAAAATTTGTATAGCCTTATTTTGGTTTTGTTAGATTTTTAGTGGTGTTTTTATATTTTTTAGAGTAGTTTTGACTATTTTTAGTAGCCTTTTAGTAATAAAAATTAAAACAAATCGTATATATACGCATCAGGCGTCTGGATTGGCAGGATGCCTAGATGTCGCCCATTCACCTACTTCACGTGCTTATTTTCAGTCATTTTTAGACATTTTGGACCCATAGTTGTATTTGTACTCCTATTTTATGTTGGTCATTTTATATATTTTGACGTATTGTTATTAAATCGTAAATCGTCAGATATCATATTTCCAATAAAACGCGTTTAAATCTTAAGACCAAAATACAAACTTTTTTTTTAAAAAAATTACAAATTTCGGAATTACCTTTTTAGAGGTAATTTGAAATTTTTATTTTTGAACCTAATTACCTTTTTTGAGGTAATTCAAAATTTAATTTTTTTTTTTTTTTTTTTTTTTAAAAACGCAGGGTATTATTGGCATTTTTGGTATTATGGGGGTGTGGGAGGGAATGAGGGGGTACGAAAACAAACACCCTAATGCAACTGTCAAGTGAGTCCTTAGGTGTGTTGCCTGTCTGCGATGGCACAGGCCTCGGTAAGCCTATTTTTTTAAGGAAAAGTAAAAGCAGATGGGTAACAAAGTAAAACAGAAGACGATTTCCCGCTAGTTAAGATTGAGTTGGTTTTTTTTTTATAAGAAAAAATAATAGGGTTTAACAATAGTTTTAAGGGAAAAGTAAAACAGAGGGGTAACAAAGTAAAACAGAAGAATGTTCGTCTTTTTCATCGTCTTCTGTTTTACTTTGTTACCCATCTGTTTTACTTAGCCCCTGCCTGTTTTTTTTTTCAATTAGTTCAACAATAGCATTATAATATTGTTCCTAACTATTTCATTGGGTAGGGTTTAGCTAGAACACGATGAATGATAAAGAGTAGAGAGTATAGAATGAGTAATCCAGAGAATGTTCGTCTTTTTCATTGGCCTCGAGGGTTGTTTATATATATAGTACAATTAGAGTTTAATGCTAATCAATACAATAAATGACTGTTGCGAGATCTGTGGAGGAATCATAGGGATTTCCTTAAATACATGTTTAGAGTCACGGATAGGCCGACCGATGGTTAGGTCGGCCGATGGTTAGGCCAACCGATGGTTAGGTCGACCGATGGATAGGCTGACAAACGATGTAGGTGGCCGAACATATAGGCCGAACCGACGACCGAATGGTTGTAAGAGCCGACTGTCTGGGGAATGTGGCCGACCGCATGATAGCTCCTATTGCGTTCTTCTTCAATTGAGTGCATTATGTTCGACCGAACCTTCTAGATACCAGTCAGTCCGGTTTGGAACAAGTATTAATATTAATATAGGATGTTTAAAGTATAGTATTAGTCGAGTAAAAAAAAAAGATAGTATAAGTATTGTTTTAATGCAAAAAAAAAAAAAAAATAGTACTAGTTTAGCAACATTAAATAGATACTAGAAGTGTCAAAATCATCCATTAATCCATTGAATATCCAATCTATCCATAGTAAAATTCATCCATTACAAAAAATATATATAAATAGATTGGATGGAATCCATCTATTTGATATTGTGGATGGTTGTGATCCATCCATTATATATTTTAAATCCATTGGATTACAATGACAAAAAAAATCAAAATCCATTGGATAATTATAAAAAAATTACCAATTTTTTTATATATACTTTTCAGTATTTTAAAAAAATCATTTTTTCTTGGTAAAAAAATGAATTGTGAACTATCATTTGTTTTTAAATCCAATAAATAGTTTACTTTACTTACTGTACGTCATTCTAATTCTAAGACTATATATATATATATATATATATATAGGCATATCGTCAATCTTTGCTCATTGACACAAAATTCATATCTAAAGCATATTTGCGGCTTAGCATGCCGCTTCAAATTTGGTGAAAGATTTTTTGGTCAATTAGCTTTCAATTTTTTTTGGCTTATTGGCCTTTTTTTTCACTTTCGTTTTTTTTCCCTTTCTTTTACTTTTTTTGGTATCATCTCATTAGTGTGCAATTTTCATCGACTTTATTGATGACTAATGTATACCAGTGAAGTTGGTTGGCCACAGAGTTTTACCGATGACAAATCTACATTTTTGTTATATTTTTAAATTTTAAAGTGAGATGCTAAATAATGTGTTTTAGTGTACTTGATGGGGACAAAATTATTTTGTAGCAAAACGCGTAACGTGAAATGTTAGACAGTGTATTTTTGGTTACTTTAGTATTCAGAATTTTTTTTAACTATTCAAATACTTCGTTCATCAATATTCTATTTGATGGAAAAATAATTTGATGACAAAATACATAAAATGTGATTCTAGGCAGTGTATTTTGGGGTACTTTAGAATCTTGAAAAAAAAATTACATGTCCAAATTTGTATTTTCTTATTTATTTACATAATTTCGCATCAAGAAGTATTGCATGATTAAATTGATATTTACTTTTAAATCAATCTCTGCATGAGACCTACGTACGTGTTTCACTTTTAATTATGTTGTCTTCTTTTCTCTTTAATTATGTGTTAAGTTTTCATGTGTATATTTTTTGGTATAAACTAGGTATCATCTACGCGCAACTCTAGAGACTAATCCCTCGAACCGGTAAGACAGTATTATGGGTTAAGTTTTTATGGTTACATTTGATGAACATGGATAATGTTATTATAGGTTGTTGTTTATTTTACAACTTTAAACTGGTTTTGTTATGACTTCATCTAATATGTGTGATTAGGCTGTTGTTTATGCTCAAACTTTAAGCTGTTTGTGTTATGACTTGATCTAATATGTGTGACTTTTGTCTTTAAATGTGATGTCTTTCTAATACTTAGAATTTGTTTAGTAAAAAAATACTTAGAATTTGTTTGATGTTGTTATTTACTGTTGTTCTTATGCTTCTTTTCTTTAGAGGTTTACTCTTTAACAAATTGTTAGTCAACCCGTCCATCGGACGGGTCGTAGGGCTAGTGTTAGTAATATACACATTTTGTATTTAGACTAAAATCCCAACTTTAACATTTAAAACACTACTCAAGTGGGTGAGTATTAGTGTCATTTACCTTTCTTCATTTAATTTTTTGATTCTTCTCTCTCTCCTCGCAAATTCACACTTGACTTCATCATAGCATCCTCAATGGAGAAACTCGCAATTGAGTTCTTAAATAAGTCTCACATGTACACGTTACTTATTTATAATTTTTTAATGTAGTACTTATATAAGAACTTCATGTCTCCAATAGAGAATTTAAACAAAATTTACTAAATGGACCGCACTAGTAACTTTTACTAATTTTTTTATTGAAAAGTAAAAGTGTGGGTCATGCAAAATAGGAGAGAGAGAGGACTTCTTATTTAAAAACTTCATCTCAATAGATACCCATTTTTTCCTCAACAGTGAGGCTAGCTACCTATTAAAGCCTATTTCTTAAGAGATAAGAAGTCCTCATCGTAGATATGCTATTACATATTATACTACACGTGATATGTTATTTCAACTTTTCAATGTATATAAAACAAATGAACTTCGTATTGGCAAAACAAACATTTTTGTTCATGCAATGCATGAGTTATGAGAAGAGATTAATCATCCACTCTCTCTTCATTTTTATAGTATTTTATCCCTCCCTTGTTGTGTTATACAATATATATGGCTTAAATTTCACCATGAGGCGTATGTCTATTAATTAATTTTGTACCCTAATTATTAATTATAGATATAAAAAAAATTAATTAAATTCGTTTTAAATAAGCGTTAGTTTATAAATGGGAGCACCCAACCCTTACATCGAAAGTGATGTCTCGTTAAAACCTCCCTAGGCTAAAAACTAATGAGAAAAAAATAATAAAAAAAAGAGTACCTCACATAAAAGGTCGAGCAATATCTCGTATTCACATATAAAACCTTACTCCCTCTGGACCTATTTATAAGTAAAAAATCACTTTTTAAGTTCATTGAAAACTAATGTATTTAGACTATAATGTAGTCCAAATACATTAATTTTCCAATGAACCTAAAAAGTGACTTTTTACTTATAAATAGGTCCGGAGGGAATATTAATTAATTAATTGTTCATTCTTGTGCTCACATAAAACCCTATTAATTAATTGTTCATTCTTGTATTCACACGTCCAGCAATATCTCGTGCTTAATTATTTAAGGTCCCTAGCTACCATATCTTGTCCTATATATATGTTTATTTTATATTTTATATAATATAATAAAACTCACACCCTTCCACGTTCCAAATACTCCAAGTCCAACAATATTGATTGCATCTTAAATTCTCCTTGGAGTTTAATTAAACTGATCTGAACTTGTTTATTTTCTTCATCATTCATCAAAGTCCCTAAAAGATGTCAAAAGATGCTACCAATTCATCAAACCCTAATACTCGTTTTGATACTTCAAACATCATTTACCTTACTAACCCAGTAAAGGCAACATCGTTTCTTGAAGTACAGCTTTATCAGCTTATTTTCAACAAGCCAAGACAGATTCTACACAACATCTTCAACCCTCCTTTATGGCCTTTCCTTTCACGAGTTCGTGCAGTTATCTCTGTTTTGATCCTTCTCACGTTGTTGGTTATCATAACGAGTCCCATATGGATACCAGTTGCCACACTTTTCTTCCTCGTCAACGCAGCATTTTTGTCACTATTTGGATTTGCTCTTATGGTGGATTTGACACTCATGTGTATCTTTACATGGGCTCCTGGGTTTAACAAGCGACGCAACCAAGGAATCGAAGTAAGTAAAACCAGCTGGATTGGAGTATAAGAACACTTATTTTTGTTGTTGTCTGTGCAATTAGTTTTCTGCTATATGCTAATCTGTTTTAGCTAGCTTGTTCGTCTGTTAGGCTTCTGATTTGTTATTAGTTAATTCCATTGTTGTAATCCTCTTGCTTTTCATCACTGATCCATCTTTCGTTGTTATAATCATTGCGCAATTGATAGAGCTTGATATCATGTCTTGAGTCGAGTTCGGACTCAGGGCGTCGCAGTTGTGTGAGTGAGTTTAAGTGTCACTTGTTACTCCGTTTACTTCCAAAAAAAAAATACTACTTCACACATAGTCTTTTGTGGACAAACACGGTATTTGGCCAATGCACAATTTTATCTTAAGCACTAGTAGAGATTAATTTTTCATTGAAAGCGTTCGTACACTTCATGAGTAGCTAGCAATCGTCCGAAACAAAAAAATAGAGAATGACTTTCATGTGTGCATAGGTTGAAATTGTAAAGCGCCACGCGAGTAAAAATGTTTATATATTAGACTTTGAGAAGACCAATTTTAAAATTGATCATTGGAAAATTGAGAGACTAAAACTGTAGAGAAATTGGAGAACTAGAATCACACAAGTGATAATAGGTGGCCCAAAGTACAATTAGTTAAACCTATATTATAATATACAACATTTTTTTAACTTTGACCCTAAGCACAAGCGAAAATTAATTTTTTTTTATTGAAAGAGTTGGGACACTCCGTAGATTTTCAGCAATCATCCGAACCCAAAAAATTAGAAAAGGACTTTCATGCGTGCATAGGTTAAAATTGTACAACACCACGCTAGTAAAAAAACTTAGGCTAAATTACTGTTTTGGTCCTTTATCTTTGGCCTTGATTTCATTTTGGTCCTTTATCTTTTTTTTTTCTCGGTTTGGTCCTTTATGTTTCAGTTTTGTGTCAATTTGGTCCTTTTTTGTAGTTTTCCGTCCAAAATGACACAAAAAAATGACCAAATTGACACAAAAAAAGGACCAAATTGACACAAAAAGGACCAAATTGACACAAAGCTCAAAACATAAAGGACCAAAACGAGAAAAAAAAAAGATAAAGGACCAAAATGAAATCAAGGCCAAAGATAAAGGACCAAAACAGTAATTTAGCCAAAAACTTATTATGTTAGACTATCAGAAGACTAATTTCAAAATTGATCATTCCCAAAGTGAGACACTAAAATAGTAGAAAAATGGGAGAGCTAGAATCACATTAGTGATATATATAGGTGGCCCAAAAAGTGCTATCAAAAGTCAGGAAACGTTATTAAAATAGGGATTAATACTGATGAAAATAAAATAAAATGAAATAAGGGAACTAAACGTAGATAATTTTTTTTTGAGGGACTAAAATCAAGAAATTCATATTTTATAAAGACCAAAAACATATTTAACCTTTTTTAATCTTCATAAACAAAGAGTTTTTCATAAAAAAAACAACGTTTTTTATAAAAATGCACACTATTAATTAGTTTTTTAAGTATTTTATCACAACTTTTTTAGACAAAGACTTTTCAAAACTTAAATAACAAACGGGCTAAATACTACTTTTGGTCATTTATCTTTGCTCTAAGTTTTATTTTGGTCCTTTATCTTTTTTTGGGTCCATTTTGGTCCTTTATCTTTCATTTTTGTGTCAGTTTGGTCCTTTATCTTTCATTTATTGTTTCATTTTGTTCCTCTTAAACAGAATATTTTGGTCGCGTATTGCATGAGTTATTCAAGAAACAAGAAATCAAAGTGTTCTTGGTGTTCTTGAGCACATTCATATTGTTCTTCATTTTTTTTGTTTAAAAGGACCAAAATGAAATAATAAATGAAAGATAAATGATCAAAATGAAACAAAATAAAGATAAAGGACCAAACTGACACAAAAATGAAAGATAAATGAACAAAACGGATCAAAAAAAAGATAAAGGACCAAAGTAAAACTTAGAGCAAAAATAAAAGACCAAAAGTAGTATTTAGCCTTACAAATAATATGGGACTACTAAGAATTATTTCTCTTAAATAAATGAAAGAAAGCATTTCTTTTACAAAAGTAACGGAGTAGAAGCGAGTAAAACTCTTGCTTTAGGTCTCTCACCCGAAACAAAATGCCTTATCAATCCTAGAAAAGGTCTCACCAAAAACTATGTATATTTAGTGTATCATAATTTAATCAAAAGTCTCCTAGCGTAATTGGTTATGGGCTATGAAGCCGAGATACGGAATACGATACGACACGATATGTGGATATGGGAAAATTTTGAAAATTAAGATACGATACGGCAGGGATACTTCAATAAAAAATTTAATTAAAATTTAAAAATATAAATAAAGATACTTTGTGATCAAAATAAGTAAGCATAGTACCAACAAGGGTTGGTCCAAGTGGTAACTAGACTCGGATCCCACTCCAAGGTCTCGGGTTCAAATTTTGGGTGTGACAAAAAACTCTATTGGGAGGAGAGAACCACACAGACCGGCAAAGTCGAGTACTGTGGCCAATCGAGTTCTCTGTGTAGATTTGTCATCGACAAAGCGCATGAAACTCACTGCACCAATGACATGGTAACCCAAAAAATAAGTAAGCATAGTTAAATATTTTTTCCCCACCCATTTTAAAATATATTTTTCCTCCTACGAACATGTCACAAAAGATATACAATTTACTATTCAAGTTAGAATATAGCAAAAAACAACACCATAAGTCATATCCAAAAGAAGTTTAAGCTTTATAGAATTGCCTACTATTAACCAATGTTATTAAAATCGAACCGGAGGTCGACCCGAGCAAGTCACTGGGTCACTGGGTCAATGGGCGGACCGAGGGGTTAGTAGTTGACCCACATGACCCGTGACACTATTAAAACCTGTTAAAATTAGGCATGTTGTATATTTACATATCACAGAGCTATGAATTTTTTTTACCATACAATAAAATTGTCCAAAAACTCACTACTCATTCATCATTGAAAACAAACTTCAACATTACACATAACTTAAAATTGAATAATATTCAACTCAACAACTACAGCAACTAAATATCATTCTTCATTGAAAACAAACTTCAAGATTAAAGATTCAGCATCTACATTCAACAACTTCAACATTACACATAACTTAAAATTGAAATTATGAAAGAACTTAAAGATAAATCAAAACAGTGCTTCTAAACTGAAATGAAAGATGAATAACAACCTTAATGTTAAAGTTAAACTGAATTAGAAAAAAGAAAGATTGAAGAAAGCTAAAGCAATGATAAAACTCATAAAAGATGCATCAGAAATTAAATAAAAACCTTAAAAGTTAAACTGAACAGGAAATATTGAATTCAAATTTAGCTTTTGTTTTAAAAAAAACAGCAAAACGACGTCGTTTTACTTAAAAATAAAAACAAGCACAAATCAGCAACCCGGACCGGGTCGTACCGACCGGGTTAACACCGTGTCGCACCGGGTCTGGAACAACCACGATCCAATAGGTGACTCGAACCAACCTAGGCACCGTTTCACGGTCCGACCGACCGGGTCGGTCCGGGTTTAATAACATTGCTATTAACTACTTAACACTAATTGTGTCATTCCCCCCTCCTCCATATCCATCATCAAAAAATAACATAGCTTCCAACTCTCTGGTTCATCAAGAGATATCTCTGTTAATTCAATTCCAACATCATCAAGTGGATCATGTGCATCTCCACTAACGTCCCACATATTTGTCTCTCCTTTGCCATATCCTTCATCTTTTCTAGAAAAAAGACAAAGGTTAGTATGCACATAACTTGTGCCCTTTTTGGATCCATTTTATTTCTCTTTAAATAATGAATTAAGGAGTAAATATCTTATTGTTTTTTTATTTAAAAATAAATATAAAATCTAGGATACTCCCACGTATCCGGTAAGATTCCGACAAGTATCCTGTAAGTATCTGGTTTTTTTTAATTTAAAAATAAATATAAATTCTAGGATACTCCCAGGATACGTATCCGGAAGTATCCGACACGTATCAGTATCAGATACGTATCGGATACGGGTACGTGGCCTATTTTGAAGTATCGAGGCTTCATAGGTTATGGGTCATATTCTTACAAGGATATTTTTTTTTACCCCCAAAGTTGTCACCCATACCCTCATTTTTCACTTTTGGACAAAAGTACCCTTCAGATATAAAACATAAAACACAACTTACCTCACTTTTAGTTGTTTCCGGAAAATTAAACCCCCTCCTACAAAACCTTCCGGATTTATCTAAACTTACACCTATTGTGAACCGAATTTACCTAAATTCTTGGTAAATCCGGTTCGTATTTTACGAACCGAATTTACTTACCTATGAGGTAAATTCGGGAATCCCCAACTTTTATTTTTTAAAAAAATACGAACCGGAAATACCATTGTGAGATATTTCCGGTTTTTTTTTTAAAAAAAAAATTGGGGGGTAATTTTGGAATAAAATGGGTTATGGGGGTGGGAGAGAGGTAGTGGGGGGTACCAAATAAAATCCCTTCTTACAAATAACTAATGGGTCATGTGTAACTTACCCTAAATTCATTATTTTATTTAGATGACACTAAAATAAAAGTTATTTCAGATTTGAAAAATTGTAATTAAATGTAATTGTTTTTTCCCTTTGTTTCATATTTAAAAATTGACATTTTATTTAAAATAATTATTTATGTCACCATTTTTTATTTGATAATTTAGACCAAAGAATAATTTTGTTTATTTATAAATTTAAAACTTACTTTTAAATAAAAATCATTTATTTATAAAAATATTATTATTATTATTATTATTATTACTACTACTACTACTACTACTTTTAACGGTTTCTTTTCAAAGTTCGCTTTAAGCCTCAAAGGTGTTGGGTGTTAGCAGATCATGGATGAACGGATAGTAGATAATAGAAAAACATACAAATATCAAATAGTAAATAAGCTAGTTGATAGAGTATTGTGTGTCTAGTAAAACTAGCGGTTAAACTAACTAATAAGTGTAAATTGACATAAAAGAACACATTTAATTCATAATTAATTTTTTTTAATCTATACCTATATATAAAGGGGATTCCAAAAAAAACTGTCACTTTTGGTGTCAGATTTTTCTAACAAAAATACCCTTAGTGTAAGTAAAATTTTCTAATAGACATAACCACCCACTAACACACCAATACACCAACACAGGAGGGCCCGTCTTTCCCCGCTAGTGAATATAAAATATGTCAAAATGTTATTATTGCTATAAATTTAAGGTAATTCAACTAAAATTAAGATATTTAGAAATTTCAATTTTAAAATTTATATTTTACTATTCTAATATTTTATTTACCTAAAAAACGTTAAATACTAGTGCTTATCAAACACGCCTATTTATTATTTACTAGTCAAATATACAAGTCAAATATATTATATGCACGGATGAGAATTGCCAACCATTTTCTCCTTTATGGACTCGGTCCAACAGTGAACCCTCCTACTTTTGGTAAGTTTTAATTAAATATTATTTTGATTCTCCATTCTTTATTATTATAAAATTCATTTTTTACTAAAAATTAGGTCCATATTAATTTCACCATCAAAATAAAAAAGTCATAATTTCATAAATAAACCGATGTAATAATAATAAGTTAATAATAACAACTACTTTTTCTTCTTGCAATTTCAAAAAAATAAAATGAAAATAATATAATATAATGTATGAATTTTTCAACGTGAACACCCAACCTTTTCCGAGTGTGTTGTGGAGGACCAAGAAGAGAAGCTGTTTGCTATTGTGAGAAAGTCGTCCCCACGTTCTCTTTTGTACATCTTGCCTGTGTGGGTTGTGCTGTCAGACTCAATCAATTGTACTGCTGGGTGCGCCACTAATACTATTGCTGTATGTATTCCGCAAATTGAGCTTTTTCTCGTGAAATTTTCAAGCTTCCACTCATTTACATTACACACTCACTCCTTTCAGAAATATTGTTCAACTTTTCATTTTCAGTTTCTGGGTTCTAACCCTTCTCAGTTTTTAAGATCTGGGTATGCTGCATTTTGAGTTCTCCAGTGGATGCATTGCTCCTTGATTTCTCTCCTCTCCTCTCCTGCTGCTAAAAGGTATCATTTCATGACCCGAATTTCTCTTTCTCATTTGTGAAATTCACTTTTGCTTTTAGTACTACTGTCCGTTGCTGAACCCTACTAAAGTATTAGCTTTCTTAAAAGTAGTTTTGTGGGTATTGACTTTAGGGTTGCTGTTTTCCCAAGTTTTGATTTTTTATTTGGAACTAGGTTTTGTTAATAATTGTCTGTTGTTTTGTTTTTACTTGTAAAGTATCAGCATTGCTTGTAGAAGACTTACTTGATCTGAAATCTGATGTTTGATCTAGAATGTATGTGTTGACGACTATGATTCTGTGATTCCGGAGAAAGATTGGAAATTTGAGTTTTGCTGATTTGGGAAAGTAGTGATGGAAGTATCTTGTTAGTTTCTATATTCTGTTCTTGAAGGAGGATTTGTTAGAGGGATGGCTTCAACCACTCCTTCTCCAAATTCTTCCCCTTCTGCAGTTCCTCCAGCATCTGGTGGTGTTTTATCACCTCCTCCTCCACCTTCTTCATTATCATCTGCCACTCCTCCATCACCTCTCATTTCTTCTCAGCCTAATCAAACATCAAGTTCCCCTTCTCCTTCATCACCTTCTGACCCTTCAGCTCCACCTCCTTCTCCTCCACAGACAGTACCTGTAACAACCCCTCCTCCTCCTCCACCCCTTTCACCTCCTCCACCCCTTTCGCCTCCTCCACCATCAACTACACCACCACCAACTTTACCTCCTCCTTCACCACCAGCATCTGCAACTCCACCAGTTGTACAATCACCTCCTGCACCAACTACCACTGCCCCTCCTCCAGCTGAGACTTCACCTTCCCTTCCAACTTTATCCCCACCACCTCCAGCAGCTGTTTCCCCTCCTCCTCAATCCTCAGTGTCACTTCCCTCTCCGCCAATTTCATCACCTCCTCCTCCTACTGATGTGCCAAGACCACCATCTACAAATCCTCCTCCTGCACCACAGGCAAAGCCACCAAAAAGTGCTCCTACAACTCCTTCACGCGCATCCCCTCCATTAGTTTCTCAATCTCCTCCTCCCCCTTCAATTGTTGTTCCTCCTCCATCCACATTGCCATCAATTCCTTCCACTAATGTTCCCCCTCCATCTGTGCTGCCATCAACTCCTTCGGTCCCTTCAGGCTCTTCACCTCCAGCTTCTTTACCACGCCCTCCTACTAATGAGACTGTAAGTGGGGCTCCAACTGTGTCGCTACCCTCTATTCCAACTGAGAAACCTACTGCTAGACCAACTATTGACGGCACTGGTAATGGAGGCACGAACAACTCGCCTTCACGTTCAGGAGGGTTAAATACTGGAGGAGCTGTGGCTGTTGGCTTGGTAGTTGGTTTTGTTGTCCTTAGCATTCTTGTTATGGCTGTGTGGTTTGTACAGAAAAAAAAGAAGGAAAAAAGACCGAGAGCTGGTTATGCTGTGCCTTCCCCATTTACCTCATCTCACAATTCAGGTATTGCATTGTGCAACGGCAACTTTAAGCAATATACACTCTTGTTGGTTATTTATGTTGTGTGTTGTTTATCTTGATTATTTTTTACTGAGATAAATACTAAATGATTTTCCCAACACTGCATAGACATCAATTAAGTAATCGTAGATACACTGGATTCTGGTAAGCCTGGATACTGCAACAATGAATCAGAGAAGCCCCCAGATTCTAGTTCTTTAATATTCAATATATACTCAAAATCATAAGTCTAATATCAGTTTATGAATCTACATTACCATTAAACACCAATTTCTTTTCTTATAACATGGGGTTCATTTATTTAATTTTGCATATCTCTATATCAATAATTGTTAGGCATTACTATATAGCTTGCTGTCTTGAGGGAAAACCCAACTGATCATACTCATAAAGGGTAGTAATTTTAATTTACGGCATTTGTAATTTCCTATAAAGGAACAGATGTATATGACCATATTTGTTCTAGCAGCCTTTTCACTTTGTTTTGTTACCTTATTCTATTTTCGTCCATAACCAGCTTAAGATGTAAGGCTAAGGCAAATAACTTTGGTCACCAATCTCTTGATTTTTCTTTATACCTTAATATGCTTATATTGACCTTAAAGTTTTTTTTTTGTTGCAAGACATTAGAAATTGCGTTATGGTGACAGCTTTTGGTAGTCTGTGGCTTTTTATTGGTTCAAACCTCCATGTTACCCTTTTAGCCCGCCAAAAAAGAACAATGTTGCACTCATTTGTCGTGTCTTTAGTTTGACAAATTTTAGCTGATCAAGATAATTAAGATGGATAATTCTTGTTAGATATTACCTTTTCCGATTTTTTTGTTGTAAATAGTTGCATTATGTTTGAAGACAAGGCACTACACAACTTCTATGTATTTGTAGTAACTTCTGAAATTTGAAATTCAGTAACAATTAAATGTGTAAATGGCAGCTGGAATTCTTTTTTAAACATTCATATTCTCCTCTAGGTACTTTGTTCTTAAAGCCACAGTCTCCAGCCAACTTTATAGGGAGTGCCTCTGGTAGTGATTATGTGTATTCACCATCAGAGCCAGGTGGAGTAAGTGGTTCAAGATCGTGGTTCACATATGAAGAGCTTATCCAAGCTACAAATGGGTTTTCGGAACATAATCTGTTGGGAGAAGGTGGATTTGGTTGTGTCTACAAGGGTATGCTCATTGATGGAAGAGAAGTAGCTGTGAAACAGCTTAAAATTGGTGGAGGGCAAGGGGAACGTGAGTTCAGAGCAGAAGTTGAAACTATTAGCCGAGTACATCATCGTCATCTGGTTTCGTTGGTTGGTTACTGTATATCTGAGCATCAAAGATTGCTTGTCTACGACTATGTTATCAACAATACTCTTCATTACCATCTACATGGTAAGATATATGTCCATGATTAAATCATTTGAATTGACAAGAATTTCATCACAAATTTACAGCTCCAAGAGCTATGAAGCACAAACACCGACATAGGGACATAGTGATATTTAAAAGTTGTAGGACACTGAAGTGTGTGCATTTATGTATTATTTTTACAAGAGTGATGTGAGAGTAGTAAATCTGAACCTTAGATGGTCAAGATTAGAAGTATGTTTTAATGCTTTAACACTCTTACACGTTTAGATAGATTATGATTTTCATATATTATGGAAGTTTATATGATGTTAATGTTGATGCATCTCGATGATATATTAAATCATGTTGGATTGATGTAAAAGTTTTTAGATATGATTTATATGGTAGTAACTTACGATCCAACATTGTGTTTTGGCTATAATTATCGAATAAAAAGTTATTCAATGTTGAATGGTGTTAGGGGTTCCACTTTAAGCATTAGAGTGCTAAGGAATTACATCTGTGTGTGTGTGTGTTATATATAGCCCCTTCCCAAACACATGGAGCATTGTTTCTCTAGACATTTAAAAAAAAAAAAATTGTTAAATAAACTTGTCCAAGTAATGGAGCTGACATGTTTGATATCTCCTCTTGGTAACTGTGGCTCACCTAAATTTTGATCTAAAACGTAAACCAGTAATTTAATTTTTTACAGAGGAAAATATACCCGTTCTGGATTGGCCTACTAGAGTTAAAGTTGCTGCTGGTGCAGCTCGTGGAATAGCTTACCTACATGAAGACTGTAAGTTTCTTCTCTTTTCTAAATATTCTGAAGTGTATGGTTATACTTATCCATAGAAGACAAGGCTTTTCCATGGTACGAATGTTCCTTTTAGCTCAGATACATTCTTTTCAAATGTATGTTTTTCTTTAAACCAAGCACATGGAATTCTTTAGAAAATTTTGCATCACAATTAAAATGCATCCGAGGTGGTTCCATTGTTGTTAATTGCAAATTTAGAATTGCTCACATATTAAAGTTTGATCTTTGATTTTATAGCATATGGTGGTATTCTTTATCTTCTTATTTGTATTTAATCAATTTATCAGGCCATCCACGCATTATTCATCGAGATATTAAGTCATCAAACATCCTTCTCGATCATAACTTCGAAGCACTAGTAAGCCACTTTTATAATCTGTAACCTGATTCATTGCTAAATGCCAGCTTGTGCTGAGCAGCTCCAAGTTGATGTTTCACTTTTACTAATTGAGACTTTATTTATTTGATATGATTTGGCCAACAGGTTTCAGACTTTGGGCTTGCAAAGTTAACTTTGGATTCATATACACACATAACTACACGTGTAATGGGAACCTTTGGGCACGTTACCCTCTTTGTAGTGTAGCTTCAGTCACATACTTTAGTGTTTATTTATGGAGTCTTATTATTAGCCTTTGAATTTATTATTTTTTATGCTCACCAATATCAGAATAATGTATTACATCTATCCTATAAAATGGCTTATTCAGCTCTGTGATCTTACTGTATCAGTTATAGCTACTAGTTTGCTAGTTAAGTTTTTCAATTCTAATTAGAACCTTTTTTTATCGTCTTGCTTCCTGAATGCTGCCCGTCGCTAACAAATGAGTATATCTAATGGAATAGTTGTTCTGAATTGCCAGGTACATGGCACCAGAATATGCCACAAGTGGAAAATTGACTGACAAGTCGGATGTCTATTCCTATGGTGTTGTACTTTTGGAGCTCATTACAGGTCGGAAGCCTGTAGATGCTTCTCAGCCAATTGGTGATGAGAGCCTGGTTGAATGGGTGAGTGAAATATTTTTAGGAGCATGTCTTTGCTTATTATTGTTATTTACATTCTTTTCATAGATATTTACAGGGCATACATATTGAAAAATAGGTTCCAAGATTTTAGTTTATTTACTATCCTATGTATTTGATACAGTTTCATAGGTTTAGATATTGTAGATATAGAAACACGCATTTCAACTTCATCATTTATTTCACAAAAAACCAGAAAAATAGAACAAAATGGAAATAAAGCTGTTTTATTTAAATTTATTAAGGAAAACATATCAATAGAAAATGTAAATGCAAAAAAACAAAAAACACCACAATTCTTAATTGTTTAGTTGTTTTCTTTAAGCAGTGAGTTGAGGGATTGGAGAAGGAAAATCCACAAAAATCTTAACTGATAACTTAGGGCTGGAGTGATCAAGGGGTCAAGGGTATTTATAGAATTGGAGTAGTTGACAATTAAACCAAACTAAGAAAAGAATGAAGAGTTTTAAGAACCCACATCGATTAGCAACATGGACAAAGTAGTCCTTTTAAGGTTTGTGCAATCCTCACAACTTGGTCTAGCTTGTGTGATTGAGTTAGGCCTAAAACTGAAATTATAAGTTAGTATCAGAGCCTATTCTAAATCTGTTCTTAGGTTACTTATTCCACTTGCATTTGTCCAAGCTTCAGATGTCCATGGGGTGTTGTGATCCTATATCAACAACTAGAGATATGACTAGAGTAGTCCTAAAAATTGCTCATTTTAAGGCAATGCAGTCCCTAGCATATTAAATTGCTCATTTTAACAAATCGGCAAACTTATTTCCAGGCTCGGCCTCTATTGATTGAAGCACTCGAGAGCGAGGACTTTGAAACTTTAGTGGATCCAAGACTGGAAAATAACTACAATAAAGTTGAAATGTTTCGGATGATTGAGGCTGCTGCAGCCTGCGTGCGTCACTCTTCAGTTAAGAGGCCACGGATGAGTCAGGTAATTTTAAAGCATACCATGCCATGCACTTATTTATTATTTTTTTATTTTGAAGATACTAACTGTACTGTGCAATGTGCAATCATTGGTTTATTCATCATCAATTGCCAGGTAGTGAGAGCTTTTGATTCCGTGGATGATATTTCAGATCTCAACAATGGAATGAAGCCGGGGGAGAGCTCAATATTTAATTCTGCACAACAATCTGCACAGATCAGAATGTTTAGGAGGATGGCTTTTGGAAGCCAAGATAGTTCCAGCATCTTTAATGAGTCTCAAAGTACCTGGAGGAGTAGAGACCAGGATTCTACAAGTTCAACTATGTTCCCCCAAAATAAATCTGGGTCTTGGAACGTTTGAGATGACTATTAAAGGATGCACCATGGTTTGAGAAAATTTGATGCGCACGTGCGCACACACGCACACAAGTGGACTTATCGTTCCTCTTAATGTCTTGGAGAAGTTGTTGCATTTCTTCAATTTTGCCAAGCTAGGTGCTATACTGATTTTGTAAATCTTTTATTTTCTTTCTTTTAACTAGCTTTTGTGCTCTTTTTTCTAACTTATATTTATTCTTATGACACATTCTATTCTTTATAACTGAGATTATTTGTAACATTACTTGTTGTATTTAGATATTAATGATATATAGTAGCATGCATGTATTAGTCGTGATCCATCTCCAGCATTTTCCATTTATCAAGCTGGCCATTATCGAGCTTCATACACCAACTTGAGGGAGAGTAATAAAGTATAAATTGAATCTAGTATGGATTAGTTAGTCTAGAACGACACCATATGAGTACATTATGATGGAGGCAAGGTCATGTATGTATATGTAATTACTTGAGACAACATAGGAATATAAGATAGAAAGATAAGGTTGAATTTTAATGTAGTTAGGATTACTTGTGCATAAGTACCTACAAAATGTATAATGTGATTTCAGCAAATAGAAACACAATAGTTTACATTTTACAAACTATTTGGTTTGAAAATTTTCAGTCTTCTTTTGAAAGCAAAAAGGAAAGCTTCCTTAGTGTTTACATTCAAGAATGATCACTTAAGTTTGTCACTCATATGCTCTTAAAAGAACTAGTCATATTGCTTATCAATTTTGTGGTAAGCTTAGAAAAATTGTGACAAAACAAATAATGAAAATCAAATTAAAAGACAAGAACTTTCGGTCCCTAGGTTTTCTGCTAGGGTTTGGTCGCTGCCATCGTGCTCGCTCCCCTAGACCTACTAGGGGTTTTGTCGTTGCTTTTGTTGCAGCCTCCTCCAGAGCTCACCTCCTCCCACCACGATGAAAGTTTGTCTTTGAGTGCCAGTGATTTCGACGTCGACCTCCGGGACGCCTATGTTGGATGTTAATTGCCCACCACCTCTTCTAATCTACTTCTCAGCTTCACCTGCTCGCGCCCACCCTGTCACCTTCCACCGCCATCTCCAATCGCCTACTTCCTAAATCTTTTGACCACTTTCAAATATGGCTACCTCTGTTATCTTCCTCTCTTTTTAGGCTTCGCGATTCTTCGTCCTTAGATTCATACTTATAACCCACACCTGGTTTTTCCTTCTACAACCATGGTAACTTAAGTACCTTCGTCCCTTCTACTTTCTCGCAACCTTTATCCCTCATTGTCCCTCCGATGCAAGAAAGTAACCCCTTTGGCTGATTGACCATCAAATATAGGGAAAGCTATGGACTTTATGTCTTTTTGCTGTTGCTTCTTTGCGGGTTTTTGTTGTTTTTGCCTTTGGTGGTTGTATTTCTGATAGATACAGTATTGTTGTTCTGTGTTCCTGTTGGTTGGAGAAGACATTGGAAGGGCATTGTGTCCTTTTTGGTCGCAAACTAGTGGAAACCCTAATGGGTTGGCCCATGGTGCACTTGTATTTAGTAATGGGGCCAGATAGGGTTAGAAGGGAAAGTTGAGCCTTTGTTTTTAATGTTTTTAGTTAGTTGATATGGTTCAATATTAGTAAATTCAGGTGCTCCTTATGCTTAATGTATTTTTTAGGAGCTTAATCTAAGCCTGGTTGGTGCTCTTATGTGGGTTGTTTCGATGCTCGTTTGTGAGCTTTTAGCTTACATTATGTATACTGTTTCAGTGGTCTTTGTCTGTTATCAATAAAATACTGTATTATTGATAACAAAAATTTACATCCAAGAGGTCTCAAAGGACAATTTAAAACACTAAGAAAAAACCTATAGAAGTTTAGAGGCAATCAAGAAACATATAACAAAAGAAGCACACTAAAAAGAAAGCCAAAAAAAGAAGTCCAACAAAAAAAATAAACTAAATAGTGTAATATTTATGTATCTAGATAAAGACACCACAAATGAAACCCAATAACTCCAAAAAATAAAAGAGATCAAAAAGAAGTTTGGAAATTTTATTGATTTTTTTTCTAGAATTTTATATATTGTTTTGGACAGCTTTTCTCTTAGTAGAGTCTTTTTACTATACTTGGAGTTGGAATAAACCGTGGGAGGTTTTTACGGATTCTGTCCGCGCATCAGAAGGTGAGATATTGGATAGTATTTTGCAATCGGTAACGCCAACGCGAGGAAGGAAGACACATGGTTTTGGCGCAGGATCGGACTAAGAGTTTCACGGTGAATTCAAAGATATATCAATTTCTTGGTCCATGGCGACATTCCTTCAACTGCTTCGATTCAACAACGTTTGTTGGGGGCGTTGTGGAAATCACTTGTCCCCTCGAAGGTTGCGGTCTTTGGATGGCGTCTGTTGCTTGATTCTCTGCTTGTCTGTGACCAATTATTTAACAGAAATGTTCCCGTGGCATCAAACAAATTAGCCACTTTTAGATCATTCCACCCCGAAACCACACTTGATGAAACATACGAACTTGGCCCTCCTTTCACCCAAGGGTCCTTCCAAATATTGATAGAAGTGTCATCCCCAATTTCCAACGTGCTCCAAGTTTAACTAATACCTGTGAAGCGTGGATGCTACGCCATACATAACTGGGATTATGGCCCAAGCGAGCCCCTAAGAAGTCCCCATTTGGGAAATATTTAGATTTGAAGACGCGGGTTACTATAGCATCTTTGTTGGTACACAACCTCCAACCTTGCTTCCCTAGCATAGCCAAATTAAAGCCATGGAAATGACGAAAGCCCATTCCCCCAAACTCCTTGCGCATAGCTAATCTCTCCCAACTCAACCAATTTATTCCTCTGCGAGCTCCACGATTAGAGCCCCACCAAAAAGAGTTTATCATCCTCTCCATCTCCTCCCCTAGAGATGTCGGAATCAAGAAAGTGCTCATGCAGTAAGCCGGAATGGCCTGAGCGACCGACTTCACCAACACCTCCCTACCTGCCTTGGACAAATGCCGTCCCGGCCATTGTCGAACCTTACCCCACACCCAATCCCGTAAGTAGCTGAATAACTGCTTTTTACTCCGGCCAACCATCGACGGCAAGCCGAGGTACTTCCCGGTGCCAAGACACTCTGTGACTCCCAAAATACCAACAATCTCATCTCTGACTACTTTTGTGTGCACCATATTTGCTTGATTTAATTCCCATGTTGATTTAAAAATGTTTATCATCTATGTTTGCACAAAGTCGAAAGTATTTTTCCTTCTCCTATTTGTGTGCTCCATGAAAAAAATCTCACGTCCCCATATCCATTGTTTTGCCGTTTAGATCTCAAAATCTGGTTTGCTGGTGATCCTTCCGTTGATCTCCCCACCTTATTTTCTGTCCTATATTTTGAGGCTAGTCTTAGAAAATGAAAGAAGTGTCTATTAATGATTTTACCCTTTGTTTTGTGAGTGATCTGGGAGAGTCGTAATGTAGTTATTTTCTCTAATAAGATTTTTGACCCGAAACATTATTTTTGGCAAAAAGTACTCGTAGAATTGGTATTTGACTAATGCTAAGTCGAATCATTATGCATTCATGAGTGGTGTGTTGAAGTTTTTTTGGCTCTTAGATAAAATGATAAATAAACACCACGCACACACTTCTACAATTGCACACATTCGAGTTCGAACAGAGAACCAAGACGTCTCCAGTGTCATTGAAATTGTCAATACAACCAATAGTGAGGGAGATGGTGTGTTGAGTGTTGACACTTTGGATTGTATTTCCAGATGAATGGAGTAATATGTATTGTGGTTTTACTTGTCCCTATGGGTTGAGCCGGACAATATGGATATCTGTAGTGTTTTTGCTTTTTTCTAGTTCTTGTCCTTTTCTCCCCTTATTGGAGTGAGATATTACTTTGTACACATGTTTAATGTTTTTGTGTTCATGAATTCACATCGTATACATAAGATAAGATGTTTAATCTACTTTATTTAGGAAATATATTGATGATGAGTAAGGCAGGCGGTACCCCGAAGGACGAGAATTGGAATCCTACGGTTGAAATCAATAAAAAACAGCCGAAAAGCTTTTATATTTTAAAGGTATTTTTTTCTTTTTACGTGTTTGAAGGGTGTTTTATGAGTAATGGGGATGTGTTAAAAAAAAGTCGTACCAAATTTAGTCTAAAGAATATCGATGTCAGTCAGACCGACTAATCATAATATAATTGCTAGAAAAACAATACATATGGATGATAGCCAAAAAATAACCTAATACCCATGCCTCTGGATCTGTAAAGTTGACGTCCAAGTCATTGCTTGAGTTGTAATGGTCGAATCTGATCTCTCAATCTAAATCAAAAGAACATCACAACAAGACGGAAAACTAAATAACGCTGCACCAAGACGACGAACACAACAACGTTGCACTTAGACGACGAAGTCAATAAAAAACACAAAAGAAAAATTAGATCTGTGTTGAAACTGCTATTATTTAGGTAAAAAGATAGGGAAACTAATGGAGAGAGATGATTCCAGTCTAGGCCAAAAATATGACCAAAAACCACCCCTCTCCGATATATATGAAGAAAAAGAAAGAGATGAGTAGATTAGAGAGAAACCCAAAATCACCTCATGTGATGTCACCCAAAATCTTTTTTAATATTGTTTTTAATTCAAATGAATATCAAAATTGCAAGTTAAGTTAATTACCAAGTAATTCATTGGGTTAATTTAATTATTGGTATGATCATTTCATCAGGGACTCCTTTTGATGATATGTCAATATTACCCACCTTATTTTCACATGATGGTCAAACCAAAATGAACTAAAGTAATAATCAGCTAATAATCAAGTAATTTAAGACCCAAATAATCAAAATGATCATCAATGACTCCTTCTGATAATCTCAAAACCAAAATGAACAGCTAATAATCTTCAAGCCAAATAATCTTAAAATCAAATGAACAGCAACCCAAAGAATCTTCAATTATTGGGACTGGCAGCGTCTATTAGTATTCACTACTCACTAGCGTCAATTATTGGGATGGGCCGGGTGACCCGAGGGGTAACCCGAGCTCGTCGTGGCCCGACACCGGGTTATTATATTGGACAATCCTAAATGTCTTCGTGTCTTATTTTTTTCGGGTAAGTCCCGGCCCGATGACATCGGGCTAGGACGGGCCGGACCGGGTTTTGCTCATCCACTCAAAACTTCCTGTAAAGTTGACATTAACTAGTGTTGGACTAGAAAAGTTTTAAACAGGAAGTTTAATTCGGTATAGTCCTTATGATTGTAAGGCATGCAGCATTGCATGCAATTGTAGAGGCATGCAGCATTGCATGCAACAATATATACTCCTGTCCTGCAATATTCAAGATATTTCATTCTGATCAGGTAGCAGCTAGCATCTTATGATTGCAGTATGTAAGTCACCTCTGAGATTGGAAATATCATTGAATATAAAGTTACTCCTTACAATAAACATTTTCAACATACTATCAAATATATATGACTCAAGTAATGGTGCTGTCATCCATTGCAAAAAGTTAAACTTTTCAGGAATTTTGTGCTCAACTTATTGTGAAGGGAATAATAAATATCAGAGAGATGGAACATCTACAAGGCATAAAGGCATTCTTGAAAGAAGAATTTAGTGCAAGATGTTCACAAAGTTCCATCGTAGTAAAGTTCCATCGGGTGGGTTATTGTCATGCATGCATCCATAAGTCTTCCCAACGCGGGTTTAGTTTTTGTTTATATAGCAAATAATAAATTTCAAAACATGTCGTAGTAAAATATTTAAAGATTGATAAAGGTGATTAATTTTAGCCTATCTGAAAGTGTTTAGAAGACTTTCCTTTGCTACCTCATGTCATGAGCTAGCTTCCACCACATAAGCTTAAAACTCGTATCGCCGCATTAAACATTTGAGAAAACAAACTCTTTGACTCTTTTTTTGGGGTGGTGAAACAAACTCTGCCTTTTTCAAAGGCTTGAATGATTTCCACGCCATTTCCTGTTTCCCATAGAGAAATGATATTTGGACAATGGGGGACAAAATACGGCGGGTCCCACACGTTACAATGGTTAATGTTTCAAAAAAGTTGGGTATCTATCCTGCTGCAATGGTTAATCTCAAAAGGTAAACTTTGAAATTTTACTACGTGGTTAATGTTTCAAAAAAGTTGAGTATTTATCCTACTGTAATGGTTAACCTCAAAGTCTACAGAAAAGTGTGAAGCCTATTGCATTGTCAATTCATTGAAGTACCTTTTGAGGTTAACCATTGCAGCAGGATAAATACCCAACTTTTTTGAAACATTAACCGTTGTCACGTGTGGGACCCACCGTATTTTGTCCCTCATTGTCCAAATAGCAACAGTGTTTCCGATATGGAGTTCGTGTGTTACCAGAATAAAATATAATAAACCCACAGAAGCATGAACCTCTTCTTCTTTTTTCCTATATAAAGGGCCAAAGGGACAAATGCATGTTAAATAAATAATAACGAAGAACAAATACAATGGATGAAAGGACTGCAGCTGCAAACGATTCCGTTTCAAGAAGGTACTCCCTCAATCTCTCTCTCTCTCTTATTTTTGACAACTCCCTGACCCTCAATCTTGTTTTGGAAACACTTATATTTGTATTAATGGAAGCTATATATACTAATTAATCCTAACATATACTATATGTATTCCATTCTATATATAGCCAGGCAGGTGTGTATCTCTTGAATGAAGTTGCAAAAATATGTACCCAATTTTTGCGACTCTTGTTTATATTCGTCGGCATTGCAACAATGAACAACAGCAACGAAAACAGAGAGTCTCTACTCATGAAGGTTTTGGTTTTCGTGCTCGTTCTTTACTACTTGGCATTAGTGCTTGCGACGATTCTACAATTTCACGCAAAGAGTTTTCTTCCATTAATCATGCTCACTCTATCAGTTGGATTGGCAGGTGTTGTTTCAGTTCTAGCTTTGATCATGATTTCGCCCACCATTGCTTGGATGGTTTTGCCTTTGTGGTTATTTATCTTTGTTTTCATGGGCTATTATTACTATCATCAAGAGCTCTATCAAATTATTCCAGAAAGGATTAAGAATTTGATTGAGGATTATGGTGGCATGTCAACCCATAATTCAATCTTGTCTGCAACTGAAACTGAGCTTCAGATTGGTGACCCATAATTCTAACCCAAATCTGTTTCCACGTGAAGTTTTCTTGAACATAATTCACCTGTTGTATTCTATGTGTATCTTTGTCAAATAAGTTTGTTAGGCCACAACACATTTGTTGTAATATGTGAAGCCGTGTTGGTTATTTTTGTGTAGTCATCTTGTTATGTTTTGGGTCTATAGCTCTTTCTAAATGGAACTTTTTAGTATTTAGTGATCTTTTCTTTTTTATTGATAAAAAAGAAAAGATAGAATCTATTGTACCTAGTATGAAGTAGTTTCCTTTGATTAAAAGATATTTTTATTCATTTAAATTGGTAGAATAAATCGAAACAACAAAACTAGGGGTGAGCGTAGGACGGGTTGAGACGGGTTATAAGCGACCCTAATCCGTCCCTAAATATTGATCGGGCCAATATTGAAGCCCTAACCCATCCCTTAACCCGGCACAACCCGATGACATGCGGGTTCAATAAGAACTGGGTTCATAAGGACGGGTTGGGACGAGACGTGAGATGTAACCCAAAATGCATTCTCATAGGCTCAAGGTGTAATTTTTTGCAAATCTTTTTTAATACTGTTTTTAATTCAAATGAATATCAAAATTACCAAGTAATTCATAGGGTCTGAACTGACGAGTTCATGTACCCCTGGAGGCACTTCACGTGACTATGAAGTGGTTCGCTGAAAAGTGAGCCATGGAGTCATGGGAAGAACCTCTCTTTGCATAGTAACGCACCGCCATGATTCGCTGAAAAGTGACTTATGGGATCGCGCTTGCTCGCGAAATCAACGAATTTCGCACAAAGAGGATCAAAAACAAGACCACGGTAGATGTGCAAGCATCCCGCGGCACAAAGTCGGACGATCTTTCACGTAACCCTCATTTTACAATATCAAAGGGAGGAAGCAAAACCCAACGATGAAAATCGTGTGGAAGAAAAACTAATTTTGTATACATATTTAAGGTTTTACAGGGAAAGCATTCAAACATGAAAAAACATCAAAAGAAAGTTGCCAATCGATCGTGCTTAGCGCTTGGAAAAGCCTGCAAATGAATTACCCGGCCCAAAAGAGGCAAACCAATTTGGCTGTCTAGTGAGGATACGCAAAACAATCCCAGGATGGTTCAAAACAAATACTCGAAAGACGATTCAAAACAAACACATGAACAGAGGCGGATCTTCATTGGAGCCGAGGGGAGCCGCGGTACCCTCCAAATTTTTAAAAATTTACTATATATACACATATATTTTATATACAAGTTAGCTTATATATAGTTAAACGAACAATTATTAACAAAACGTTGAGTGGTGAGATGGTTAGGCGTTAGTCCGTGAACTTGAGGTCTAAAGTTCGATGCCTCCCCCCATCTTTTCTTACTTTTTGAAGTCATTTTGTGTATTTTTTTTTAAAATTAGAACAAAAAAAATGCTTCTAATAGGAGTTGAACCGCGTACCATAATGTTAAGATTCTTAAAACTTACCATTGAACCAAATAAACAACTTAAAATATTTGGTAGAAACTATTTAATATATGTGTTACTAATTCGGCCCCCTCCAATTTTTTCTCCAAGATCCGCCACTGCACATGAAGGACTGGTGAAACAGATCATCTCGTGTTTTGTTAATTTCTAACTATTTTTGTTTTGCAGACTTAACTCTAGAAGGACTAAGGAAGAAACTGAGACTATGAGATCAAAGCCAAAAAATCAAGCAGTTAGAAACTTGTCGTCAATCACAAACTATAAAGTAACAACAACACATGAAGAACTATCACTCAAGGAACTGAAGGACTTGATAGCTGAAGGACTCAATAGCTAAAGGACTTGATGGATGAATGACTTAAGTACGACCGAGCCTATCTTAATGTCAGAACGACTTCACACTTCATGCTCGTCGCTCGAAGGACTATGTTCACAACCGGACTGACCGGTATCTTGAAGGCTCGGCCGGACATACTACACTCAAAGGAAGAAGAATGCAGCAAGAGCTTTCTTGCGGTCGGCCAACATTCCTCGGATGGTCGACTCCTACAATCATCCGGCCATCGGTTCGACCTATATGTTCGGCCACCTACAATGTTCGGTTCGGTCTATCCATAACTGCAGACAAGTATTAATGAGATTTCTGTAATTGCTCCTTATGTCTTGTAACGGCCACAACGACCATAATGTGTAATAATTACTAATAATCACCATTGTACTATATATATTGCCCTCAGAGGCTAATCAAATGACGGATCATTCTAGACTCAATTTTTACTCTTACTCTCCATATTATACAATTATCATTCATACTTGATTATCATATACTTGTGTTCTTGCTAATTCCTCCCTCAAGGAAATAGTTAGGAACATGACCCTTTAGTGACCATCACTAAAGGGGTAGATTTGTCAACAACAAATCAATAAAAATATAGTTTTACAAATTCAGCAAATTTCTGATTTCCTAATTATTAGGCATTAACTATGAAATTTATTAAAAAAAACGTGCTAAATTAATGCCAAAAAAAAGGAAAGGGGAAACCGAAACAAAAGAAGCCACAATCGGCTACCCTAAAATTTCAGAAACTAAAAATTAGAAAGGAAATCTCTTCCCAAGTAATGTCTACTAACCAAACTTCTTCCAAAGTGTGGCTAGTTCTTTAATAACCAATCTAACATATTCATGTGGTTAGTCAATTTACTAACAAAACTTCTTCCAAAGTGTGGCTAGTTCTCCCGTAATGAAGCTTGAAGGTAAGAAGAAGATGAAATATGTTTAGAAGGAAGAAGGAAGAAAGATGTTTACAGTTTATTGTTATTAATTCCGAAAAAATTGGTTATTAATTAGATGAGATTAAATAACAAAAATAAAGGGATTTTTATTGTCCCATAATCGTTAGAAATAATTGCCTTAAAGATAGACATAATATTGGATAACATGGTTAATTCCAATTAATTAATTTATATAATTGAAATTAGATAGTACATATATACCCCCTATAATAACACCCATTGGATCAGATTTAGGTAATAAATTACTCATCTAATGGTTAGAATTCATTTAATGATTATCACTAGACCAAAGTTTAGTGATGTAATCTAAGGCCAAAACTCTCGTATTAAACTCTCGCTTTAAATCAACGTGTCATTGTCAGAAAATATTTGAAAGACTTGCCAACATGGGATTTTGTTTTTCATTTTTGGCAATTTTAGTTTTTCATGGCGCGTGCATATACTCACAGTCGACCACGATATTGTTAGCACAGAATGTGCTTCACCATTGAAGAAGCTTGAGGTCGAGAGAGAGATATGTAATTGTACACACACTGAATTTGGTGAAAGATTAAACTTTCATTTTACGATATGAATAGTATTTATACACGGTAGTTTTCTAACTAACTTTTAAACTTGCTACTTGCTAAACCGATCAACAATACTACTACTACTTATTACAATTTGGTCCTATTGAATTAATCAATTACAACACCATCCCTTAATTCAAAGGACACAAAACTAAAATTCAACAATTCCCAGTTTCTTTCTCAGCTTTACAAACTGATCTGTCTTCTGATTTAGTTAGTAAATCGCCAATGCTCGATTGTTGGGCGGTAGCTTACTTCAATCACATTCCTCTGCACTTGCTCTCTAAGGAAGTGAAATTTCGTCTCGATATGCTTGCTCCTCCCATGTGAAATAGGATTCTTTGCAAGACTTATAGCTGACTTGTTGTCTATCCACACCTTGATAGGTTTCTGCACTTTCAGACCCAGTTCTTCAATCAATGAATTTAACCAAACTGCTTGACAAGCGATCGCGCTCGACCACATACTACGCGCGCATACGATGAAAGAGCTACTACTGATTGTTTCTTGGAACACCAAGAAATTGATGCTCCTTGAAACCTGAACACATAACCAGTAGTACTCCTCCTTCCAACTTTGTCACCGCACCAATCACTATCTGAATACCCTTCCAATGTGATTACATCAGTACCTGCATTCTCAGAAAACAGTATACCAGTATTCAGAGTTCCTTTTATGTATCTCATGATTCTCTTTGCAGCTAAGAGATGAGATACTTTGGGCTTGGTCATAAACCTGCTCACTAAGCCCACTGCAAAACCTATATCAGGCCTGCTATGGCAAAGATACCTGAGTGATCCAACCACTTGTTTGAATAATGTTGGATCTACATCATCTTCATCATCATTCTGCAGAAGTTTTACATTTGACTCTGCAGGTGTTGCTGCAGAATTGCACTGCAGCATTTTGAATCTTTCCAACACTTGTGATGCATACCTACTTTGATGCAGTATTTTTCCACCCTTTACCTCCTTCAGTTCCATTCCCAAGAAGTAAGATAAATTTCCAAGCTCTGTCATTTCAAATTCATTCAACATTCTGGTTTTAAACAGAATGATTTCCTCTGCTACACCACACATTATTAATGATCATCAACATCTGCATGCAGTTAATACTGCAATTTCACCTTTCTTGTGTTTCACATAAACACCATACTCAACCTTGCATCTCATGAAACCATCTTGGATGAGGAATGAATCTATCTTCTTGTTCCAAGCCCGAGGTGCTTGTTTAAGCCCATACAAGGCTTTGAACAATTTATACACATAACCTTCTTTGCCTGCCACCTCAAAACCAGGCACTTGACTTACATATACTTCCTCTTCCAATGTTCCATTGAGAAAAGCTGACTTAACATCTAAGTGCAGCAACTTCCATCCCTTACTACAAGCTAAGGCAATCACCATTCTTATGGTCTCATGCCTAGGCCCGAGCAAACACCTCCTCGTAGTCTAGACCTTTCTTTTGCAAGAATCCTCTAGCTACTAATCTTGCCTTGTGTCTACTTATACTCCCATCGGATTTCTCTTCACTTTAAACACCCATTTTAGGTGATCGGCCTCTTATTTCTTTGGTAGTTTTGCTATTTGCGCGGTGTTATTCTTTTCTATTGACTTTAGCTCTTCTTCCATAGCCAATTTCCACACTTTCTCCTTTAATGCATCTGAGTAAGTTAATGGCTCGGCATCTGCTAGGAGAGCAAAATGAACTAGCTCTCCCTCATTAGTTACTGCACTGTCAGGCAGCATCTCAAACTCTGCTAACCTGAGTGGAGGGTTCCTTGCTCTAGTTGGCCTCACATTTGCTTCTGCATTATCATCAGTATCTTCATCTGATTGATATTCAGGTGGTTGATCATTCACATCATTCTCATTGTCACTATCAAACACATTTGGCTCAATCTCAGTGTTTTCAACTGTCACTGGAACTGTGTTTGATGAACTTGGAACCTGTTCATTATTCCAAATCCATGCTTCTTCTTCCTTTACCAGCACATCCCTGCTCACTGTTACAGAGTTGGTAATAGGATCATACAACTTATACCCTCCAGTAGAGTGATATCCCACCAATATCAGTTTCACACTCTTGTCCTGCAATTTCTTTCTTCTTGCATCTGGTACATGAGTGTAACACAGTGAACCAAATACTCTCAAGTGGCTAACCTTCGGTTTCTTTCCACTCCACAGTTCCTCGGGTACACTTTGTCTTCAATTTTACAGTTGGACATTTGTTTAGAATATACTGCTTTGTAAATCTGATTTTCTCCCAGAACTTGTTTGGCAAATTCTTGTGCTTCAACATAGTTCTTGCCATATCAAGGATGGTCCTATTCCTTCTCTCGGCTAGACCATTTTGCTGAGGTGTATAAGGAGGGGTTACTTCATGGATTATGCCATTATCTTCTGGAATTTCTCAAATTCATTAGACGTATACTCTCCTCCACCATCTGTTCTTATTAATTTCATCTGCTGACCACTCTGTTTCTCTGCAAACAGCTTGAATTTCTTGAAAACACTAAGCACTTCACTCTTGGCTTTCACTAGATACAACCAAGTCATCCTTGTGAACTCATCAACAAATGTCACAAAGTACTTATTTCCTCCCAATGAAGGAACTTCTAGGGGACCACATACATCAGAGTGCACTACCCCTAATGCATGAGTGTCTCTAGGTGGAATTTCTTCTACAAAAGGCAATCTGGACTGCTTGCCCTTCATACACACTTCACAACTCTGCTGAGGTTGCTTCACATTTGGTACACCAATCACCATACCTTTTGTTCTCAAGTCATTCAAGCTTCTAAAATTCAAATGTCCATACCTTCTATGCCATAACCAGCTCTCATTTTCACTTATGAGTCCAATTCATACACTCCACATCAGTTGACCCTACACTCACCTTGAAGGTCCTGTTCTTTTCAAGTCTGCTCTGCAGTACGAGTTTTCTGTTACTGTCAAACAGAGACATCAATTCATCTTCCATATTAACTGAGAAACCCTTCTCCAACAGTTGACCAACACTCAACAAATTTGAACTCAAACCAGGCACATACCACACATTCTCAATCACTATATCTCTACCACCCTTTCTTTTAATTACAATATCACCCATACCTTCTGCTTGTAAGCTTCTATGGTCTGCCAACCTTATCCTAGCTCTCTTACTAGTGTTCAGGTTAGACAGCCACTCTCTACGGCCTGACATATGATTACTACACCCTGTATCCATATACCAGTAATCAGATTGAGGAATTTCTTCACTAACAGTCACCATCAACAACATAGGATCAGAATCAGAATCATTCTGCACTGCATTAGCTTCCTCAATCTTATTCTCTTCCTTCTTTCCCTTATTACTCCAGCACTCATCCGCGAAATGGCCATATTTATCACAATTATAGCACTGTATTTTCCTCTTATCGAATCCTCCTTTCTTCTTATTATAATTGTTCTTTCCTGAGGGACCTTCCTTAGGTTTAGAGGATTCTCCAGTTTCATTATTCTTCTTATTATTATTATTCCAGTTTCCTTTCCCTTTCTTATTCCACCATTTCTTCTTATTGTTTTCTCCTTTGTTACTGGTTTGAGCCTTTAAGGCTTGTTCACTTTCTTTCTCAGTCAATCTATCTTTAATTCTCATCTCATGTGCCTCTAAATTTCCTTGTAATTCCTCAATTTTGATTGCACTAAGGTCTCTAGATTGTTCTATCGCGGTGACAACATAATCAAAATGAGAATTCAAGGATCGAAGTACCTTTTCTACAATCAATCGCTTGCTCGAGAAGCGTTTCTCCACAATTCTTCATCCGGTTTGTATAGCAGTAATGACTTGTGTGGCGTAGTCGGCAATCTTCTCATCGTTCTTCATCAAGAACAATTCATACCGCTACGGAGTGGTCAAGCTTCACTTTCTTCACACTAGCATCACCACCGTAGCACCTCACCAACGTATCCCAGGCACTTTTCGCAGTTGTTGCCTCCGCGATCTTCTCAAACACCTTTGCATCCACGCATTGATGAATGTAGAAGAGCGCTTTCTGATCCTTCTTCTTCGCTTCGCGATGAGCATTTCGCTGAGCCTCCGTTGGATTTTCCGCCAACGCAGTGTAACCGTCATTCACATAGTCAAGCACGTCTTGAGCACCAAACAGAACACGCATTTGCGTCGACCACCGGCTCCAATTCTTGCCGTCGAACATCGGCAAATGCGTATTGAAACCTCCATTACCGTTCATCTCGATCTCTCAACCAATTCCTCACACACACTCGTGTTTCCCTATCCCTGGAAATCGAATGCAATTTCCACGATCTACTATTCGCAAATCGATGTGATTTTACAGAACCGAGATCAATTTACACACACCTCACTATTCCTCTCGTGTTTCCCAGACCTAAAACAAAGCTCTAAGATACCAATTGTTAGCACAGAATGTGCTTCACCATTGAAGAAGCTTGAGGTCGAGAGAGAGATAAATGTAATTGTACACACACTTGAATTTGGTGAAAGATTAAACTTTCATTTTCTACGATATGAATAGTATTTATACACAGTAGTTTTCTAACTAACTTTTAAACTTGCTACTTGCTAAACCAGTCAACAATACTACTACTACTTATTACAATTTGGTCCTATTGAATTAATCAATTACAACAGATATTTTCCTTCGTCTTTTTTGTTTTCCAAGTTCATTTTCTTTTTATGTTTTTGCATTTACAAAATCTGTGTTAGTTTATCAATCAATACTTCAAAAAAGTTTCATCATCTCCAATTATATTTACCGCATGGAAAAGGATAAAATCCAAGGTATGCCGGTTTCTTTGTTCAACTCGTGAAGGAATTTCATGTAGTTTATTAGAAGACGTCTTTGAATATTAACGAGGGTTGATACGAGTGGTAACTGGTAACTATGCTTGGATTTTAATCCAATGCTCGGGTTTGAATATTAGGTGAGATAAAAATTTAATTGGGAAATGAGAGTCACACAGACCGACAAAACTGAGTATACATGTGGTCAGTTAAGTTCCCCAGTGTAGATTAGTCACCGACAATGTCGGTGAATACTGCACACAAACAGGGACGAAGCCAGGATTTGATTAGTGGGGGGGCTAGTTGAAAAATTAAAATCTCTACAAAATATTTCACAAATAACAATGTACTAATTGAATCCAAAAATGTTAATTACATTTACATTAATATTTTATCAAAATACAGAACGTCTTTCTTGCATGTCACGAAAATCATCTATAATTGAATCTACGGTGAACTTTTTAGCAATTCTCTTTTCAAAGTATACTAAGAGACAATCACTCAAAAATTCATCTTCCACCTTGTTGCGAAGTGTAGTCTCTAGACTCATAGTTGAAAAGGACCGCTCAGTAGTAGCTGTAGTGACAGGAAGTGTGAGAATAAGAGTTATCATTCAATGTGGAAAACTTTAATTCATGCAAATCCACTTATTAATTGTATATATTATAAAAGGTAAAAAAATTGCTGAAAAAACAGGGCTCCAGCCATCCATCCACATGCTGTAACTCCGTCCCTGCACACAAATAACACCGTAACCAAAGTAAGAAGATTTCTTTGAATCCCTTTCTAAAAAGGCTTAATATTGGAGCATCTATTCCTATTAATGTGTAGTATTGTTGGAAATTAATCTATACTGCAGAACTTACCTAATCATGTGTATTTGGCTTTGACGTCGGTCTATATTGTTCTCTCATTCGAACAGAATTTTTGCCACACCTAAAATTTAAACTCGAGACCATGAGGTGTGATCCGAATTCAGGTATCACTCGGACTGATCGTACCTTGACCAATGAAGAGTTGAAGTGTTTGATGCTTAAATGCGATGGGCGGTCGTTGAGAGGTTGAGAGGACCGGTCCCGGCTTCACGCTGCGTTGAGCACCTCGGGTGGTACCGCAAACACTCCGACGATCTAGTGAGAGGTCGCTCAGGCGAGATAGCACAAGGTTAGAGAACGCACACGATGCCATGTGCGAATGGCGTATATATCTGATGATGTCCGACCGTTATGCGAGAATTTCGCCGGCGAGTGCGCTCCAAGCGGCGTGTTGGGCGATCGTGATGGGTCGGGCCGCGAGTCCAATTGCTGTTGGCGATCCTCGTATTTGCTAATACACCCGAACGATTGCCCCCAAGCCTAGGTCGCTTGAGGCGGGTGAGGCTTGAATCGATGCCCCGGGAGTGAAGTCATCGTGATGAAAGCGGACGCGCGCCGTTTGCTTTTTCTCTGGGGCGGTGTCGACCGCTCGTCAACCATCGACCGAGTATTGCGGCGGTTGGTCTTTCCCGACATTTAAGACGCGGCGTTTGGTGCTTAGAGGTTGTGCCGAGGCAACCATTGGTGGGAAGGCGAAGCGTTGTGACTCTTCGTATCCGGTCCCCTTCGCGCGGACTACGTGCTATAAATAGTCCTCCCGCTTGAGTTCATTTCTCACACTTCCAAGATTTGCTCTGCCAACGACCGACTCGTCTGCCGCCGACTTGCATTCGAAGCTGTTTCTGTCTTCTTGCGACCGATCTTCAACATCTGCTTAAGGTATGAATCGATCGCTCCCTTTATTCTTTTCAACTTTAATTTTTTCTTTAAAGCTCTTCGTGCTTTTCCACGCCTCGTGATAGGGGTGTCGGTCGAGGATGGCGGCTCGCCGCCCTCTCATGAGCGCTTTGCTCGATCGACTGACTCGATCCCTTTATCACAGTGTTTGTGTATGCCACGGACAAAACTAATCGCCGTATTCTCGAAAAACGCCCCATCTTTTGCCACATACATGTCGAGGTAGGCGAAACCAAGTCGTCTTCGAGCGACAAAAGCTCTAGCTCTCCAAGTAGTTCCTCGAGCAAAGACGGGCTCGAGTTCTCGTTCTTACGGTCGGGGTCAACTAGCTCCAAGAGTCTTTGGTTCTAGATCTTCCCATTCTGCGCAGAAGCGGCCGAGCGGCTCTCCACCGCCCGAGGATGTTGTATCCCGAGTGGAGGAGGAGAAGAAGAAGAAAGACGCCGGCGTGATTATCATTGATGATGATGAGCGCAGAGTCGCCCCCGTGCGTGGGCGAGGAGATGGCGGAGGCCAAGGCGGCCGAACCGAGAGGTTCTCAAGAGGAGGCCGAAAGCGGCGGGCGAGGAAGTTCACGAGGAAGAGGCGGCTCGGCCCGAGGCCAATATTTCAGTCCGGAGGCGACATCGGAGGGTCGAGCGAAGGGTCGGCCGAGGTTCAAGCCGAGGTCGAAGTCAGGCCGACGTAGCTCGGGAGGTGTCGACATGTCTTGGGTGTCGGAGACTCTTCGCTCTAACAGAGCATTCTTACGGTCGGCCACGATGCCTTGCCCGATCTACGGAGCCGTCTTGAAGACTCACCGAAATTTGGAGGATAAGAGGCATGAAGGAGGCGAAGATATCGCGACTTACTCTTCCAACTTCAAGTTCACGATGTATCGGCTCGTGTTCGAGAAGATGAAGATTACCCCCTTTACCGAATTCGGCGTGGCGTCTTGCGCCATATTGGGGTCGCCCTTCACGAGCTTCATCCAAACGCATGGGCGTTTTTAAAGACTTTGAAGTTTTCTTTGACTAAGTGGGTCGGCCGATATCGATGATGCTTTTCTTTGCTATCTTGGTGGTGCTCGCAGAGAAAGCCAACAAGGAGAAGAGAGGAACAAGTCTCCTTCAAGATGCGTAAGACTCACCACAGATTTTTCAAAGCGTTCCAGAGTCGTTGGGAGCGGCTGGAAAAGTCAATATTTTTGGATCGTTCCCACCGAGGCGGTTTGCAAGGCCGTTTGTGAGGTTGGTGGACGGGATGTTGGGTCCCCTTACTTCCCAATTATGTGGAGCGAGGCCCATTTCTCGCAGCGGTAGGAGATTACATCTACGAGTGAAAAGACACGGGAGGCCGACTGCAGACTTTGGAGATGATCAAGTCATTTGGCGAGTATGATGCGTCCGATCCTAAGGCGACATACCTTGCGCGCCCTTTGTCTTGTATGAAGGCGATGAACTAGAGGCCGAGATTGGTTCGCTTTCGAACTCTTTTGTCCGATATTTTGTTATTGATTCTCTTTTCTTTTAACTCATGGCTCGTTATTTTTGCGAGAAAGAATGGCGGCAAAGCCAGGAAGCGCTCGCCTGAGTCCGAAGCTGAAGGAGGGGCTAAGGGACCTTCCGCTTCTCGGTCGGGGTAATCACGAACCTTCTTCCAAAGTCCTCACACCCCTAAGAGCAAGGAAGAAACCCGGCAGGCCTCGGCCGCCTCCTCCCGGTGCCGATCGCTCACCCAAGCGCCAAGCGTGGCGTTCGGTTCCGGCTCCCGCAGCGGAGGAGGTTCCCATCATTCACTCGAAAGCTTGAGTGCGGCCGATCCGGAGAGTACCAGAAGGAAGCCCGTGGCGCTCTGCGCTTCTCTCTGTATGGGGGTCGACAAAGTCATGGCCGAGTGGTGGCCGAATCGATGGTAATTTTACTTTCTTAGTCTTGTAATCTTCATCTTACCTTTGTTCGACCGACTAACCAACCTTCGACCTGAATTTCGCAGGGAAGGGCAAGGCTTTGACTGAGGCGCAGCAGAAATATGACAAGCTCCTCCAGTCGAAGAAGGAGGCCCTCAAACGGGGGGAGGAGGACCGGGCCAGGCTGTCGAAGAGGAACAAGGAGCTTGCCGGCGGTGAGCGATCCAAACCGACCTTGAATCAGTCGAGAAAAGAAGGCCGGGTTGAGGCCGTGCGCGCCGATCGGAGGCGAAGATCAAAATGGTGGCCAAGGCGGTCCAGAGGCTGCGATCGGCGCTTTACAACGCTCTCGCCGGTAGCGGGTGTTGAATACCGATCTGCAGATCAACTTCGATGACAAGATGATCAAGCCTGCGCACTATGTCGAAAATAACAAGATCATGTTGCCTGCAGAATACGACGAGCAAGGCAACGTCGTTCGCCCGGCCACCATTATTTTTTGAAGCCCGCCTGCGAGCGGTGTGACTTTGTAACTTCAACTTGCCTTCGGGCCTGACAATTTTTCTGCCCTCGTGCAGTTCTTTAATTCGTGGGCGCTCGGCATCGGCCGGGCGTCCCATATTTGTAATGACAATCTTTATTTGCTTTTAATTATGCCCGTCCAAATTTACATTGCTATGTCTGCGTACTTCTCGCATTTATTCGCCTTATTCATTTTGAATTCGTGGGCCGCTCGGTGGCCGTTTCGTACTACTTCAATAGCGCTCGTTTTTGGTCGCTTTCTTTGCGCGCCTTGTATGCTTATTTTTCTCCAAGTCTTTGAATTTTAAGACCGTTCGGTCGTCATTCGTGCTTATTTCGAAAGCATCCGTTCTTTGATAAGTTAATGTCCCAACGGGGCCTTGGATCGTTCGGCGACCTTCAATCAGGCCCTTTCGATGGCATTCAAGGTAGATCGTTTTCGACGGCCTACCGCGATGGGTTACTACTTAACCTTTGGGCCATTTTCGATGGCACTCGATGTAGATCGTTTCGACGACCTAGCGTTGTTGGGCCATTTTCGATGGCGCTCGGTGGGGACCGTTTCGACGGTCGCTCGATTCGGATCGTTTCGACGATCTAAGGTTTGCGGGTTTTAACCCTTGGGCCATTTCGATGGCACTCGGTTGGGACCGTTTCGACGGTCGCTCGACTTAGATCGTTTCGACGATCTCAGCAACTTTGATAAGTCTTCGATCGCTCCTTTGCCACGGGCAATCTTGAGCGACCGGTCATACATTATTGCGAGAAAGTAAAGAATACATCATGTTTTTAAAGGTCGGGCCTCTGTAAAAAACCCGATGTGGGAAAAAGCGCTGCGCTTTCATTAATAGATCGGTCGTTATTACATTCAAATCCTTGGTTACATTCAAACGTAATACTTCCTAAGTTTTTCCGCATTCCATGTTGCGGGATAGTCGCCCATTCATGGTTTGCGGCTCGTATGCCCCCTTGCCGGTCTTCGTGATGACTCGTCACGGACCTTCCCAATTTGGCGCCCGGCTTCCCTTGGCGTGCATTCTTGTTTCCCACGTCGGCCCGTCTTAGAAACGGTGGCCGACCGAGAATTCCCTCTTACGAACTCGGCGTTGTACACAGGCTGCGACCTTCTGTTTGATCAATTGCTCTCTTAGCGAAGCTTGGGTGCATGATTCTTCAATTAAGTCCAGCTCTTCTCGGATAACGGCCGTTGTCAACCACCGTAGGGGGTTTGAAGTCCTCCAATTCAGCTCGCCCATTTCTATGGGTATCACAGCATCGGTTCCGTACACCAATCTGAAGGGCGACTCCCCGGTCGATGAATGAGGGGTCGTCCTGTAGGCCCATAGAACGGATCGCGACTCTTCGACCAGATTCCCTTCGCTTCATCCGATCCGCTTTAAACCACGTAAGATAACTCGTTGGCCGCTACTTGGCGTTAGTCCGAGGTGCTCGACCGAGGTAAAGCATTTGTTTGACCCTAAGCCGACCAACATTTCTCACGAATCTCTTGTTCGTGAACCGTGCCGCGTTATGCGTTATCAATTCTTTGGGAATCCCAAAGCGGGCTAGCACACACCGTCAGAAGAACTGGCGACTTTGGCCGATGTGATTGTTGCAAGCGGCTCGGCCTCGATCCACTTAGTAAAGTAATCTCGCCACGATCAAGAACTTGAAGCGGCACGGAGCGGTGGAAACGGGCCTAGAAGATCCATGCCCCACCAAAGCGAGCGGCAAGGTGAGACAAGACTTTGTAATTCGAGGAAGGTGCGATGTGGACATCGGCATGTATCGGCATTTCTTGCACTTACGAACAAGCTTCTTGGCGTCCTCGTCCATGGTCGGCCAATAGTAGCGGCCCCGAGCTTTCTTAGCTATGGAGCGGCGCCCTGGTGACTCCCACAAACACCTTCATGAATGTCCTCAATACATGGTCGGCTTCGACCGACATAAGACACCTTAACAATGGAGAGGAGAATCCTCTTCTGTACAACTTTCCTTCAATAACCGAGTATTTGGTCGCTCCGAGTCGACCAACTTAGCTTGCTTTGGATCGTTCGGCTCCTCCCTTCAACAATGTACCTTAGGATATGGGCGATCCAATCGAATGCGTCGACGACACGTAGAGCGACCAACGATCGACTTGGCTTGGTTGAAACGCTCGGCCGATTTAAAGTTTCTTGAATTACACTTCTATGATTCCCTGGAGTCTTGGTACTTGCAAGCTTTGATAAGATATCTGCTCGAACATTTTCGGTTCGAGGCACATGTACCACTTCAGCTCGGTCGAACTGCTTGAGCAGTTCTCTCACTCTTGCTAGATAACTTTTCAGCACGTCGTCTTTAGCATCATATAATTCTTTGATCTGCGAGACTACGAGTAGGGGAATCGATCCGAGTTCAACTCGGTCAACATTGAAGTCTCGCGCGAGTGCGCAGTCGGCTATACACGCCTCATATTCGGCCTGGTTGTTTGAAGTGTGGAACGCAAAGGTTAAAGAGACTTCCACAGCAAGGCCTTCTGAATTCTCTAGTATTAGGCCGGCCCCACTCCCCTTGCTATTAGACGACCCATCTACGTGCAAGATCCAGGTCGTTCCAGCTTGATCTTCTGGAGTAGGAGTCATCTCTGCTATGAAGTCGGCCAACACCTGCGCTTTTGCGGCCGATCTGGACTCAAATTTGATGCCAAACTCACTGAGTTCTACCGCCCACTTTATCATTCGTCCCGCCAGGTCTGGCCGATGAAGGACTTGCCTGATGGGCTGGTCGGTCCTTACCACGACCTGGTGGGCCACAAAGTAGGGTCTCAACCTTCTAGCAGCTATTAGGAGTGCAAGGGCAAACTTCTCTATCTTCTGGTATCTCAGCTCGGGCCCTTGGAGTACTTTACTTATGAAATAGACTGGGTTCTGTTTTAGCTCGCTCTCTCTAACTAGCACAGCACTGAGGACTTCTTCTGTTATGGCCAAGTACAGATATAATGTCTCGCCTGGTAACGGCTTGGTCATGATCGGCGGGCTAACCAAAGCTTGTTTTAACTCATCCAATGCTCGCTGGCATTGATCGGTCCACTCAAAATCCACTTCTTTCTTCAGCAGTCTAAACAGTGGAAGCGACTTGCAGGCCGCTTTGGGGATGAATCTGGATAAAGCGGCCACCATACCATTTAGCTGTTGTATTTCTTTTTTCGATGTGGGCGGCCTCATATCGGCGACCGCCCTACACTTTTCAGGGTTTGCTTCTATCCCTCTTTCAGTCAGGTGAAAACCCAAGAATCTGTGGCTCACCCCAAAGGTACACTTTCGAGATTTGATCTAAGCGAGTTCCTCTAGCTTCTTCAAATATTTCTCGAGATCGCTTCACATGATGCGGGTCGATTACGCTTTTGATGATCATGTCGCCCGGATACACCTCGAGATGCGGCCGTCCGTCTTTTAAAGATCTTGTTCATCATCCGCCGATAGGTCGCTCCAGCGTTCTTGCACCGAAGGGCATCACCTTATATCGAAAAATTTCCCGATCGGTCATGAAGGGTGTCTTATGCCGATCGGGCGGATACATCGTGATCTCGATTATATCCGAGTAAGCGCCCGAAAGGACAGTAATTTGTAGGCAAGCCCCATCGACCGACTTGTCAATGTTAGGTACGCGGGAAGGCATCCGCCGGGCATGCCTTATTTAGATCAATATAGTCCACACACATCCTCCATTTTCCATTCTTCTTTCTAACCAAAGACGACATTGGAAAGCCAGGTCGTGTATTTGATCTCTTCTATAAAATTGGCCTTTATGAGGTCCTCAACGGCCTTTGCAGCGGCTTGAGATTTTTCCTCGTTCTGAGTGCGTCTTCTTTGTGCGACCGGCTTGACCCCTTCATCGCCAGAAAGTTGATGGCGAGCTACTTCGATAGGGATGCGGGCATGTCGATGCCCGCCATGCGAGCAGTCGCGATAGTCTCTCAAGCATTGCACTAGATCTTGCTTCACTTGCTCGGTAGGTCGCTACCGAGCTTCACCGTTTTGGATGGGTCGTCACCCAATGGAACATCTTCCAACTCTCCATGAGGCTCTGGTCTTACCAGCCTGTTTTTCGGTTCTCGGGCCAAAACGTCATCATCGTCTTACGGGTCATTTATGCGGATCATACCGAGCATCCAAATCGCGACATTGACTTGATGGCCTTCACTAGTGCTTTGAACATTCGGGCCACGATCTATCTCGTCACATATTTCTTGGTATAGGCGTGGCTTCTTCTTGCCGATTCAAGGTCGGCCGCCGTGGTAACCACCGGTCGTCTTTGCTATAGAATTTCATTTTTAGATGCACCGCAGTCGATGTAACGGCCTCTAGCTTACCCAAAGTCGGCCTACCAATAATACATTGATAGCGCAGGATTTGAGGGGAGTACAAGGAACGTCGTCTGGCAGTCGCATGCAGTACTATCGGTGTCGCCACCAAAGCGTGACCCGGTGACTCGATCGTTCCCAAGCGGATAGTGTCGTCACCCCATTGAAACTCGTTAGAGGTAGGCTCGGCACGGGGAATTATCTCGCCCGATCAACCTTTATTTTGTCGATCAAGCCTTCAAACATGATATCACCGAGCTACCTTGATCGACCAGGATCTCTCACGTATACGTGTTTGCCATCACGGCTCACGATTACCAATGGAACATAGCTATTAGGCTTGCTGAGGTCGTATGAAGTCGCTATCATCGAGCGAGATGGGAGGTCCGCTTTCGAGACCGGTGGTGGTCTTTGAGGTGGATGCGACCATTAACAATTCGCCCCACTTTCTCTTAGTGGCTTTATTAGATTCCCTGCGATCGGGGTTTCCACCATGAATAACCATCGCAACATTACGGCCTCGATCTGCCGAAGGTGTCACGATCTTGATCGATCCTTGTTTTAGGTGCCTCTATGGCGAGAGGCCCCTTTCTCTCTGTGCGGATCGGCTTCTTTCGGCTTCTCTTGAGGTCGGTCGCCTTCCTCCGACCTCACATACTTTCCTAGCTTGCCTTTTGAATAAGCTCTTCAATATCATCCTCGAGGCCATACGATCATTAGTATCATGACCGCTTGCTCTTGTGGTAGCGGCAATATCTTTTGGTCGGTCGTGCCCCCTCGAGCACGAGTGGTTCAGCCGCTTAACTCCCACAAACTCATTATTCGGCACTCGGCCCGTAAATCTGCGCAATGGAGGTGTTGAGTCGAGTGCGATGATCGAACTTTTGTCTCGAAAGTCGGGCCGATTGTCGCGGCGACCTTCATGCCCTTTGGCCGGCTGCTTTTTTTTCTTCTTTTTTAGGTGCGTATGGACGGCCTTTCTTCTTTGCGCAGTTTTTCTTATCATCGCATGTGGACGTTAGCCCTTGTTAGGAAGTGGCCGAGGTCCCGTAATGATTCAATGTAAACTCTTCAACGAGCCGGTGGGTCGGGCCGAATACCACGCCGGATATTTTAACTTGTCCTTGTCGACAAGTCGCAAAGCGAACTTCGACCTCGAGTTAAACCGGTCGATGTAATCGTCTCAGCGTCTCATTATCTCCTTGAACAACAGAGTCCAAGTATTCTTCATACCACCAGGTATTGGCGGTTTGCGGTGTAGTGAGACAAGAATACTCTAATCAGTCGTCCCACGAGGATATGGTATCGGGCGCAAAGACTCCCACCATTCCAATGCTCGGCCGCCCAACGATCGGGGAAAAAGCACGCATTTCATGGTCGGTCCCAATTCCTCAGAGCAGCGGTAATTATTGAAATGCGGAGATGCTTATGCGGATCACCTCGGCCGTCAAACTTGTTGAGATTGGGCGGCTTGCGGAGATCTCTCGGAATCTTATAGCGCTGATCTCCCGGAGAAGCGGGCGTGTTCGATCGAATGCCGTTCGACCCAAAGCGGTTGCATTGCGAGACATGCCTCGTTGCCGGCATTCCATAGAATCCTCGGATGGGCGGTTGGTGGAAGGCGAGGAGGCATACGGGTAGCTCGCTTTGGCCTCTCCTAGGCCGATCGCGGCGTCCCTAATCCTTCCATTTCGTACTCTTCCATTTCTTGCGAGAATCCCAAGATCGCTTCTCGACCGAGCGTGACCGGACGACTCATTAGAAGAGTATCTCGGTGGGTGGCGACGGTGTCGGGGCGGTGGCTGGAATCTTCATAGTCATCGGACATCGAGCGGCGTCACGCCGCATTCCCGCCGGGGCGACTGTGTGCCCCGCTTCTTACCGCCGGAGAGCGATGAGTAGTGCTTTCTCGGCGTGAAATGCTCCTTCGAGGAGGGGGAGCGATGTCTTCTCCGGCCGTCGTGGCGAGCCGAGGGTTCTCCGTCTTCGCACGCTGAGCGCCCGAATCGAACCTCTTTCATCATGCGGGAGATGAGTGCATCTCGGTCTGCGATCACTGATTCTTGTTTTGCAAGATCTGCAAAGCGGCTTGAGTAACATGGTCGAGAGGTTCTGGATGCCCGCTTCAATCGGCCTCGGCGGTAGGTCTCTGTGGACGGCCGGATGGATCTGGCTGGAGGGCCGGTCCACGCACCGTTGTGCCTGTGAAGGTTCTTGTCGTGGAAGTCCTTGAGATTCGTGGATGCACGCCACGCACGCCCGAGTCTCTCTGGCTGGATTCGCCGGAGGATTGAGTCGAGAAGTGGCCGCGTGCGGGGCGGTCGGCGTGGAGCCATGAAATAGGTAGGATAGCGCTCGGGCCTCCCATCGTGGTCGCCAATTGATCGTACCTTGACCAACGAAGAGTTGAAGTGTTTGATGCTTCGCCCGATGGGCGGTCGTTGAGAGGTTGAGAGGACCGGTCCCCGGCTTCACGCGTTGAGCACCTCGGGTGGTACTGCAAAGACACTCCGACGATCTAGTGAGAGGTCGCTCGAGGCAGATAAGCACAAGGTTAGAGAACGACACGATGCCGTGTGCGAATGGCGTATATATCTGAGTGATGTCCGACCGTTATGCGAGAATTTCGTGCGGCGAAGTGCGCTCCAAGCGGCGTGTTGGGCCGATCGTGACGGGGGTGGGCGCGAGTCCAATTCTTTGTTAGCGATCCTCGTATTTGCTAATACACCCGGGAACACGGACCAACCTCTATTGGTGTGGTATGATTTTTGGTTCTATTCATTTGAATACTTTTTATAAGAAAATTTTTGTAATTTTTTTGTCAAGTTATAAAAAAAATGTTTTTTCTATATTTATTATATAAATGTCATTTTATTCATTATTAATCTCTTTTTTAAGTCAAAAAAATTTATTAATCTTATTTTGAGTTTTGTTAACTACAGTGCTATTGGTGCACACTATTTATTGGCTTTATTAGTGATTAATCTATACTATGGAGTCTGATTGACCATGTGTTCCCAACTTTGGCAGTGTGTGATTCTCCAGATGGGTATAAGATTAATCACTAATAAAGCCAATAAGGTATCATCAATGAGTATTTTGCCTATAAGGTATCATACCCACCCAAGTCTAGATGGGTATGGAAGAAAAAATCTCATTCAAATTAGTAGAATATACTACGAAACAATAAAACTTCAAACATCGCTAAAATTCACATTAATTTAGTAGCAAAAAACAAAAAAAATGTCTACAAATGGACAAAATCAAATTGATTGGAATACTCATGCATCTGAATATTTAACGTTGACGCACTAGTAATTTATTGAATTTGTAATAAACCAAAATTGATTTGTCAATTTGTATCAACTAATGTGACACTTCAAACGGCGAAATCAAGGAAAAACACGAAGTGAAACTAGATATATGTGGATACCACTTATTTAGATAAAAAGAGAAAGAAAAAAAAACAATACATATGGATGATAGCCAAAAAATGACCTAATACCCATGCCTCTAGATCTGTAAAGTTGACGTCCAAGTCATTGCTTGAGTTGTAATGGTCGAATCTGATCTCTCAATCTGAATCAAAAGAACATCGCAACAAGACGGGAAACTAAATAACACTGCAGCAAGACGACAAACACAACAATGTTGGACTTAGACGACGAAGTCAATAAAAAACAAAAGAAAAATTAGATCTGTGTGGAAACTGCTATTATTTAGGTAAAAAGATAGGGAAAATAATGGAGAGAGATGATTCCGGTCCAGACCAAAAATATGACCAAAAACCACCCCTCTCCGATATATACGAAGAAAAAGAAAGAGATGAGTAGATTAGAGAGAAACCCAAAATCACCTCATGTGATGTCACCCAAAATCTTTTTTAATACTGTTTTAAATTCAAATGAATATCAAAATTGCAAGTTAAGTTAATTACCAAGTAATTCATTGGGTTAATTTAATTATTGGTATGATCATCAGGGACTCCTTTTGATGATATGTCAATATTACCCACCTTATTTTCACATGATGGTCAAACCAAAATGAACTAAAGTAATAATCAGCTAATAATCAAGTAATTTAAGACCCAAATAATCAAAATGATCATCAAGGACTCCTTCTGATAATCTCAAAACCAAAAAGAACAACAGCTAATAATCTTAAAACCCAAATAATCTTAAAATCAAATGAGCAGCAACCCAAATAATCTTCAATTATTGGGACTGGCAGCGTCTATTAGTATTCACTACTCACTAGCGTCAATTATTGGGATGGGCCGGGTGACCCGAGGGGTAACCTGAGCTCGTCGTGGCCCGACACCGGGTTATTATATTGGACAATCCTAAATGTCTTCGTGTCTTATTTTTTTTGGGTCAGTCCCGGCCCGATGACATCGGGCTAGGACTGGCCGGACCGGGTTTTGCTCATCCCTCGTCAAAACTTCCTGTAAAGTTGACATTAACTATTGGACTAGAAAAGTTTTAAACAGGAAGTTTAATTCGGTATAGTCCTTATGATTGTAAGGCATGCAGCATTGCATGCAATTGTAGAGGCATGCAGCATTGCATGCAACAATATATACTCCTGTCCTGCAATATTCAAGATATTTCATTCTGATCAGGTAGCAGCATCTTATGATTGCAGTATGCAAGTCACCTCTGAGATTGGAAATATCATTGAATATAAAGTTACTCCTTACAATAAACATAACATACTATCAAATATGATTCAAGTAATGGTGCTGTCAGAGATGTAGTAGTTGCAAAAAGTTAAACTTTTCAGGAATTTTGTGCTCAAGTTATTGTGAAGGGAATAATAAATATCAGAGAGAAAGATCGATGATGGAACATCTACAAGGCATAAAGGCATTCTTGAAAGAAGAATTTAGTGCAAGATGTTCACGATGGAACTTTGTGGGTCATTGTCATGCATGCATCCATAAGTTCCATCGTAGTAAAGTTCCATCGGGTAGGTCATTGTCATGCATGCATCCATAAGTCTTCCCAACGCGGGTTTAGTTTTTGTTTATATAGCAAATAATAAATTTCAAAACATGTCGTAGTAAAATATTTAAAGATTGATAAAGGTGATTAATTTTAGCCTATCTGAAAGTGTTTAGAAGACTTTCCTTTGCTACCTCATGTCATGAGCTAGCTTCCACCACATAAGCTTAAAACTCGTATCGCCGCATTAAACATTTGAGAAAACAAACTCTTTGACTCTTTTTTTGGGGTGGTGAAACAAACTCTGCCTTTTTCAAAGGCTTGAATGATTTCCACGCCATTTCCTGTTTCCCACAGAGAAATGATATTTGGACAATGGGGGACAAAATACGGTGGGTCATGGCGTTCTGATGGTTAATGTTTGAAAAAGTTGGATATCTATCCTCACTGCGATAGTTAACCTTAAAAGGTAAAGCTTGAAATTTTACTACGTGGTTAATGTTTGAAAAAGTTGAGTATTTATCCTGCTCGCGATGGTTAGCCTCAAAAGTCTCAAAAAAGTGGGCGCATTGCATTGTCAATTCATTAATTGAAGTACCTTTTGAGGTTACATATGCATATCGTGACTTTGTGGAACTTACATATATATGCATGCTATTACCTGTTTGTTAGTCACACGCTTTGGTTTGAAAAGGTCACTGAAAACAAAAAGGAAATTACTTCCAACTTGTAAAATAAGTGTCTAATACCATACCATGACCAATTCCAACTACTAATACTATGACCACTTCCAACCAAAATAAGAATCAGAGCCAGCTGGCAGCAGTGGCGGATCTTGCAAAAAAATGGGAGGGGAACAAAATAAGAATAAATATATAAAACAAAATTAATGGTGTATTTATAATAGTTTGTTTGGTTTTAGTGGTCAAAATTATCTATGTCAATTTTAATGTCCTAAGTTCAAATATTCTTAGTCATAGCTTTTTTATATTAATTTGTGAGAAAAATATACAAATAACTACAAAAAAAGAGGTTTGACCATCACAAGAATTGGTAGGGACCCTAAATACACAAATAATCTTTCTTAACCGTTTGCCATCGATACTTTTATTCTTAGTGTTAGTTTGGTTACATATATTCTAACTTTGAGTATAAAATATATCTATGTATATATTAACTTAATGGGAGCCAGAAGTCTGCAGTGGCTCCCTACTCCCAAAAAGATCCGCCACTGGCTGGCAGCATACATGAAATACCTCTAAGCATGCATCTTTCAGTTATAATTATAAATAAAAATACTTGCATCTTCATTAAGCTGCACATAAAAACATTATTACCTGTGATGATGATGATGATGATGATGATGATGATGATTCATAGTACTAAGCTTATTTTGGTCCTATGTTTCTTACTTCATCATTTTCATGCCATCACTTGTAACAGCAACACTGACATAGATGCTCTTCTTTCTTTCAAATTCCAAGTGATTGACTCACAAAATTCTCTCACCAATTGGTCAGAAGATTCCAATCACTGCACTTGGTATGGTGTAAACTGCTCCAAAGTTGGAAACAGAGTTCAGTCTCTTTGACTTTTTTTTGGGGTGGTGAAACAAACTCTGCCTTTTTCAAAGGCTTGAATGATTTCCACGCCATTTCCCATATGTAGTTCTTGTTGTTCTTGTGTTACCAAAATAAAATATCCGTTTGCGTCAAAAATAAAAAATAAAATATGCGTCAAAAAAAAAAAATATATATATATATATAATAAACCCACAGAAGCATGAACCTCTTCTTCTTTTTTCCTATATAAAGGGCCAAAGGGACAAATGCATGTTAAATAATAACGAAGAACAAATACAATGGATGAAAGGACTGCAGCTGCAAACGATTCCGTTTCAAGAAGGTACTCCCTCAATCTCTCTCTCTTTTTTTTTTTTTTGACAACTCCCTGACCCTCAATCTTGGTTTGGAAACACTTATATTTGTATTAATGGAAGCTATATATACTAATTAATCCTAACATATACTATATGTATTCTATTCTATATATAGCCAGGCAGGTGTGTATCTCTTGAATGAAGTTGCAAAAATATGTGCCCAATTTTTGCGACTCTTGTTTATATTCGTCGGCATTGCAACAATGAACACCAGCAACAAAAACAGAGAGTCTCTACTCATGAAGGTTTTGGTTTTCGTGCTTGTTCTTTACTACTTGGCGTTGGTGCTTGCGACGATTCTGCAGTTTCACGTAAGGAGCTTCATTCCATTAATCATGCTCACTCTATCCGTAGGATTGGCAGGTGTTGTTTCAGTAATAGCTTTGATGATGATTTCGCCCACCATTGCTTGGATTGTTTTGCCCTTGTGGTTATTAATCTTTGTTTTCATGGGCTATTATTACTATCATCAAGAGCTCTACCAAATTATTCCAGAAAGGATTAAGAATTTGATTGAGGACTATGGTGGCATGTCAACCCATAATTCAATCTTGTCTGCAACTGAAACTGAGCTTCAGATTGGTGACCCACAATTCTAACCCAAATTTGTTTGCACGTATAGTTTGCTTCAACATAATTCACCTGTTGTATTCTTTGTGTATGTTTGTCATATAAGTTTGTTTGGCCACAACACATTTGTTGTAATCTGTGAAGCCACTGTGTTGGTTATTTTTGTGTAGTCATCTTGTTATGTTTTGGGTCTATAGCTCTTTCTAAATGGAACTTTTTAGTATTTAGTGATCTTTTCTTTTTTATTGATAAAAAAAGAAAAGATAGATTCTATTGTACCCAGTATGAAGTAGTTTCCTTTGATTAAAAGATATTTTTATTCATTTAAATTGGTAGAATAAATCGAAACAACAAAACTAGATATGTCAACATTACCCACCTTATTTTGACATGATGGTCAAACCAAAATGAACTAAAGTAATAATCAGCTAATAATCAAGTAATTTAAGACCCAAATAATCAAAATGATCATCAGGGACTCCTTCTGATAATCTCAAAACAAAAATGAACAGCTAATAATCTTCAAGCCAAATAATCATAAAACCCAAATAATGTTAAAATCAAATGAACAGCAACCCAAATAATCTTCAATTATTGGGACTGGCAGCGTCTATTAATATTCACTACTCACTAGCGTAATTATTGGGATGGGCCGGGTGACCCGAGGGGTAACCCGAGCCCGTCGTGGCCCAACACCGGGTTATTATATTGGACAATCCTAAATGTCTTCGTGTCTTTTTTTTTCGGGTCATACTCGGCCCGATGACATCGGCTAGGGCGGGACAATGGCGGACTGTGAGTTTTGCTCACCCCTAAACAAAACCTTAAGGATTTTTTTTACCCCCACACAAATCCCATCTACCCCCACATACCCTACAAAAAGACCACAATACCCTTAACAAAATTTAAAAACCCTAAAATATCCTCAGCTCCAAAAAAAAATATAAATCGTATATACATAGTCGTATATACCAAATGTGGGGGTATATACGATTTGTAAATACGATTTGGTATATACGACGATTTAGGGGGTATATACGATTCCTATATTTTTTGTAGTTAAATAAAAAATAATTAAATTATTTAAAAATTAAAATTATATTTTAAATAAAAATTAATTGGATATGAATAATTTAGGCTAAAAAATAGGTTTAGTGTGTAGTTTGTTAAAACATGACGATGTTATACGTCGAACGAATAATTTATGCTAAAAAGTCGGTTTTCGGGCAACCTACTCTGATTGTAATGAAACAACAGCCATTAAATCCGAAAATAATCAAAGACCAATACTCACGTTGAAGGGACTTCTTACGGGATTGCGAGGCTCAAATTCCCAATTTCAATCGTTTACTATTTTTTATTAATTTTTTAAGTTTTTCATAGTCCCCAAAAAATCTAAAAGAATTTGCATAGACTTATTTTGGTTTTGTTAGATTTTAGTGGTGCTTTTATAATTTTTGACTTAGTTTTGACTCTTTAACGGATTTTTAGTAGCTTTTTATAACATTTTATTTTAAAAAATTAAAACAAATCATACTAAAATAAAAAATAATAATAAAAACAAGTCGTATATACCCCCACACCTTGGTATATATATACCAAGGTGTGGGGGTATATACAACTTGTTTTAAAAATTCCTATTGTATTTAAGTTTTTTTAATGTATATAGGATTCCTACAAATGTGAGACGTATATATGTTATGTAACATAACATATATACGATCGATATATTTTTTTTAAAAAAAAAAAATATGTTTTTTATGGGTATTTTGGGGTTTTCAGAAGTATGTGGGGGTAGATGGGATAGTGTTGGCCCAACCCGCCCGACAAAATAGGTGGATTGGGCCAAGAAAAATCAGTTACAAAAAAATTGGCCCGACCTCGTTCAGCCTGGAAATTTATTAGCCCGTCATGGGTTGGGCCAACCTGCTGACCTTACACTTTTTAAAAGAATGAGTGCAATTACATTTTAGCCCATTCTTATGCAACACCCTCAACTACTCTCCCACCCCCCTCAACTTGGTAAAAAGTGTAAAATGCTTCTTCTTCTTGCCTCAATTTTCGTGTTTTCCGCATTCCCTTGAGCTTTCTCTCTCATCTAGCGCATTTTTGCTATTGTGCACGCACCTGTTGCTGCAGCACTACACAAAACACAATTAAAAGCACAAAGGGCATAAATATGCCCAATTCAAACCAATGCATCCCTGCACCATTAATTATAACCTAATTAAACACTTATTTACAAGCTAATTCACATAACATGCTAACAATTTCACTTAAAAACAAGCTTAGAAAGCAAGTAATAACCATCATAAATGAGGGTTATCAACAACCTCCCGCCTTTTCCAAGTTTGAGGCACCTCAGGCCCTAGTACAGTATCTAGGAGTTACTGATGAGGATTTTGTCGAGCAGATGGAGGCAGTGCAGAACTCACCCTGGTGGGGGGCGAGTTCTGCACTACAAATAATTTTTTTTTCCAAATTTGCAGTGTAGAACTCGGTCCAGTGGGGGGCGAGTTCTCCACATGAAAAAAAAACTGGTATACTTTGATATATAATGTAAAAAGTGGGTTATTTGAGTAATTGTTTTTTGGCACCAAATGGTTTTTTTGCCACCTTTTACATGCAAAAAGGGTACAACAGTCATTTTATGGGAAAAAATTCATTAAGAGGGAAACAATTTTGAATTAAAGTGACATTTCACCATCAACTCCCTTCATCTCTCTCTGCCTCTCGAAAGTTTCTCTTTCTCTCTCACAATCAACTCCCTTCATCTCTCTTCTCTACTCACCTCATCTTCCTTCTTTCTCCTTCTCCATTTCTTAATATTCATCCCTTCTTCCCTCCCTTTGGTCTCGCTCCCTCTCCCTCATTCCAAGCTTCCACGGGTTCCCTCTTCTTCTTGCTTTCGTTTTCAACTTTTGAAAAAGGAGGAACTTCCCTTCTTTTTTCTACCTTAGAGAAATGAAGCACTCTTACAGCAAGAATATGAATTGCGATTTCACCTACGACAACAACAATGGTGAACCTGGTTTCCATATCTTTTCATCTTCTTTATATTTTAGTTTAGTCACTATTTACTTGCATTTTGTTAGATTTTTATATGTTGAAGTTTATTTTCATCTTGGGTTTTAAAAGTCATTCTTTGAGTCCTGAAGTTCTGCTATTGAAACACAAGTCCTGACCCATTTCAGGTGCTTCATCTTACCCATTTCAGTATGCAGCTTCATCTCTCTATGTCTTCTCATTTGTGCATGTAGGAGCTTTTAAATCACACATTTCTATTTGGGGTTTATCAATAATTTACATGCTTAGATTTTATAAACTTTGCTCTTTTAGCTCTTGCGGTCTGTTGAACTGTTATTGAGAGGAAGTCCTTATAATATAATGCTTGATGCATGTAGTAGAAAATGATTCTTTAATATTTCTTTTAACCTTTTAATGAATATCGGATTTTTATGTGTTTCCTAATGCTAATGGTGATTTGCATTTGACATATTTGCAGTTATGAAACAAGTTTCATGATATTTTATTCCTAGAGGCAACAGGAAACTCAAGAACTGATGTTTTATTCCCATATATCTAACAGGCTTCATGTCTATAAGTTAAGAACTCTTACTCATGGGAATAATCCACTATAGTATTTTCTCAAATAGTATATTTCAATTCTTGACATCCTCAATGTTTTAGTTTTTGTGATTTGCAATTTCTGATATTGCTGCTCAATATTTTTTTTAGATAAGCAATTTCATTGATAGAAAGTACAAGAAGTGCCCAACTAATACAATGGGAAGGGGGAGGGCCTCCTCAAAACCTCCCAGAGCCAAAACCCATTGGGAAAAAGACTCTAGGAGGAAAAAGAGTACACCGCGCAAAGAATTGCACAACAGTGGGAACAAAACATCCTAGCCCACTGCTTCTCCCCCTTCTAGAAATTTTTGATGACTTTAATACAAAAACAGCCACTAATTAATTACAATAGAGAGTAACAACCCAAAGGGTTGTTGTACCAATCTGACCAGAGTGCCAAGCATTTCCTCCCCTTCCTCGCCTTAAACCAACTCCACGCTGAGTCCTTAATACCCGAGACCAATTTAGGGACCGAAGCCACCTCCCCGTTGAAGACAATTTTATTTCTCATGATCCAAATGTTCCATACCACCGATAGCCATATAAGATGCCTTACCCTTTTGAGTTTCCTTTCTTTCGTTAATATATTTTGCTGCTCAATATATTTTGCTATACTTATTTCATTTTGTAATGTTGCTTGCAGTCTTTGTCAATGTCGTCTGATACTTATGAACCCAAATTGGAGTCTACTTAAGTAGTTAAGCTTATTAAAGTAGTTAGTGAGAGGTAAGTTACAATACTGAAAAAAGTATAGGACTTAGTAATCTTGCCTTATGCCGATTGTCACATTTTCTGATTTTAGCTTTACTTTTCCTTTTCCTTTTGGGGTCTTCTTTTTGCCTTTCTTTCTCTTAGTTACCTACTTACCCGATGCTTTTTTGCATTTTGGGCTTCTTCATTTCACTTTATAGTTGCTTCTGTAGATTCTCCTTCTACTTAGTATGACATATGCTTATTTATGTTTTCTTTTATAGGATTGAAATCATTGTTTCAAAAATTTGGACCCATTAAGTTTCATTTGCTAGATAAAACTTATTTTTGTTGATGAATCTTTTGGTCCATCAGAAACTTGAGCACTAAATTTGGCTTTAAAACCATAACAGTGATGAATCTTAAATAAGAACTGAGGTGATCATACAATGTAGTCATAATGTCTTCCACTATTCTCTAACAAATAAATCTAATCAATATTTTATTTGTTAGTTTATTTAAATAGAGAGAAACTGTGATGGTTGATTTATCATTGCTTCTTGCTCTATTTACAAGAATAGAAAGCTTTATATTGCTTGGCAACCTGTGATCATGTGATTGACCTGAACTATTTTTTTTCAAGGCAAAACAATATTGATGTTAACTGTTTCATAATGCTAGAATCAAAGACAGTAAAGTGTATTAATATATTTTGTCCTACTGTCATAGATTTGAAATTATTCCCCCCAAAATGAATGCATAGACATTTTTTTCTTTCTTCCAAATGTTATCTTCATTGTGTAGGTTTGTTAAGTTAATTAATGGCCCTAGGGTTGACTAACTGGTATTTTGACTTATCTTCTGAATAGGATTAAGATCCTATGCCATGATATCAATGTTCATATTAACACCGTGTATCCCAAAAATACCAACCTATAGTTCATGAGTAGCCCATAAATCTCTTAAAGAAAACTTGAGAATCACCGTATCTCACACACTCATATTAAAGAGATTTAATGGTACTTATGATTGCCCATAAGTTTCTCAGCTGCCATACATGATACATAATATCAAATATATATGAATGATAGCATCACGCACTCATATTAAAGAGAAAGGTAAGAACAAATCAATTCTTCAAGAGACTGAATTAATTAATTATGTAGTCTGCATTTTTCATGTCATTTCTTATTGTAATTTATATTTGTTTTTCTACTCAGATTTCTTCTCAATTTCACTTTGGCCTTGCCTTTTTCATGTCCACCACTACATCTTTTATGATCAAGGCATGATGATGCTGTGTCTATGCCTTTAAGTAAGTAGCTTAGAAGTAGACAAATCACAAATACACTAATTGAGTTAATATACGACTAACAATTTATTTGTTGTAGAAGGAGGTGCAAGGATGTTTGCAACCTTTATTTCTTACTTTAATATAATATAATTATAATTATATTATTGAGTTATTCTTCAGCTTGTTCAGTTGGGATAAAACATTTCATGTTTCCTCTATCGTGCTTAACACCTCTTCATTTGACATAAGAAATCAAAACCTACACACATTGGTTGGGATCAAGGATTGAAGGTTGCAACATTGATAATGATGTGATGTACTTAATCAAAACCTATATATATATATATATATATATATATATATATATATATATATATATATATATATTAATTTGATGTACTTAACTATATCGATGGATTTATATAAATACTTAATCATAAGGTTCTATATCCCTTTTAATGTCTTTTATTTTAAAATCTGAACTATTTGACATTTAAAAAAAATTATGTTCCTTTTATTTATTAATTATACGTGACTATATTTATTATTTATCTCTATCTATTCACAATCATAAGTTTGAAGGGAGAAAAGTAATGGCTTAGTATACTTTGATTACATTTGTTCTATGTAGAATTACAGATAAAGAAATGACATCATGATTGAAAACTTGAACAATTGTTTTTTTGTTTTACTAGAAGCCTTTGATTTTAGTAATCTTATTTATTTTTCTTCGATATTTGTTATTGCTTGATAGTTGATCATCATCAAACTAATTTAATTGAGTGATTTTACATAATATACATTGCTTATTGTCTTTTTGAGAAACATTCGTTATGTCAAACATGATGTAAACCTGATTCTTCGGAATCATCAGATTCAACTATTGATATGCCTCCTAAGGGAATTGACCTTCAATTGGACACTTAAGCCTCAAAGAAAACTAATAAAGGATCAAGTGTTATGGTAAGTAGAAATTTTCCAATCTCAATTGTGTTTTATTTTTGTAATACCTTTTCCACTTAACTAGAAAATGTTCATGATATTATATTTATTCATTCACAATTTCTATTTTTTATTTTAGCACTTCCCACAACAAATTCGGAAATGTTTTATTTCAAAATTGCTTAAAAGTATTATTTTGTTTGATGTTGACAATAACGTGGAATATGTTTGCGATCTTATTACGACACACTGAAACAAACAAGAGAAGTATCTTACAATGGGATGGTACAAATATGAAAAAGATAGCAACTTTAGTATCACAGAGAAATTAAGCTTTGAAATTCAAAATCTTCCAGAATGTCTATTCGTGAGGATGCTAAGGAGAGACGTCGAAAGAAATTGTTAAAACATCGGAGTAGATATTAAAACTTAGATGTTTGTGTTAGGATTTCATTTTTTATTTGTACAAAATTGCTATTTAATCTATTGGTTACTCAAACTTGCAAAACAATTTGACAATTTTAATTGTAATTTTTATCCAATCATAATTTAAATATTCAACTTTTTAAGAGCTTTTATTTTTAGTAACTTCTGATTTTGTCCCACAGCAATAATACTATTACGTTTTTTTGTTGTTCTACCTATGTTTTTAGAACACTGAACTTTTAAAATTTTAATTTTGGTTTGAGTACTAATTGTACCGCGATCAACCCGTGCGGATGCACAGGTATGTTACTAGTATACTACGAAACAATAAAACTTCAAACATCGCTAAAATTCACATTAATTAATAGCAAAAAACAGAAAAATGTCTACAAATGCGACAAAATTAAATTGATTATTGGAATACTCATGCATCTGAATATTTAATGTTGACGCACTAGTAATTTATTGAATTTGTAATAAACCGAAATTGATCTGTCAATTTGTATCAAACTAATGTGACACTTCAAACGGCGAAATCAAGGAAAAATACGAAAGAAAAACTAGATATATGTGGATACCACTTATTTAGATAAAAAGAGAAAGAAAAAAAACAATACATATGGATGATAGCCAAAAAATGACCTAATGCCCATGCCTCTGGATCTGTAAAGTTGACGTCCAAGTCATTGCTTGAGTTGTAATGGTCGAATCTGATCTCTCTATCTGAATCAAAAGAACATCGCAACAAGACGGGAAACTAAATAACGCTGCACCAAGACGACGAACACAACAACGTTGCACTTAGACGACGAAGTCAATAAAAAACACAAAAGAAAAATTAGATCTGTGTGGAAACTGCTATTATTTAGGTAAAAAGATAGGGAAAACAATGGAGAGAGATGATTCCAGTCCAGACCAAAAATATGACCAAAAACCACCCCTCTCCAGTATATAGGAAGAAGAAGAAAGAGATGAGTAGATTAGAGAGAAACCCAAAATCACCTCATGTGATGTCATCATAAAATATTGATATCTCACTTGTTTTCTTGAATCCCAGAAGAGTAACAAAGTGGTTATTATCATCTGCAAACAGTAAATGAGAGATTCAGAACATTCTAGATATTTATGAGCAAGCTTCTGGTCAAAAGATTAATTTCCAAAAGGCAGAGATCTTTTTTAGTAGGAATGTTCACACTCATGATAGAGAGACAATTGCTGCTCAGTTGGGTGTTCAAGTGTGTATGGGTACGGGGAAGTATCTTGGTCTCCCTTCCATGGTGGGGAGAAGTAAGATGGCTCTTTTTAAGTTCATCAAGGACTGTATTTGGCAGAAAATAATTTCTTGGAGTGGCAGAATGCTCTCAAAAGCGAGGAAAGAGGTAATGATTAAATCAGACATACAATCCATTCCTACCTACTTCATGAGTCTTTTCGCTATTCGCTACACTCATCACCGAGATTGAAAAGGCGCTTAATGGTTTTGGTGGGGTGGAAATAGTGGAGGAGAGGCGTGGCATTCGTTGGATGGTCTGGGAGAGACTATGCGTCCCTAAGTCCCATGGTGGGATGGGTTTTCGCAACTTGAAGCATTTTAATTTGGCTCTCTTGGGTAAACAAGCTTGGCAGCTTCAATTCCAACCAGGACCTCCTAGTGACCCGGTTGTATAAGGCTAAGTATTTCCCTCTTTGTGATTTTATTCATGCAACTAAGCGGAGCAATGGAAGCTTTGTTTGGAATACTATTTTCTCCTCCCAAGAATTGTTACTAAAGGGTTCATCCTGGAGTATTGGAAGTCGTAATTCAATTCGTTTGTTTGAGGACCGGTGGACTAAGACGCTACTCCAGCTCCGTCCTAGGAACTCAAGTACATTTAATCCTTCTTCGTCTTTGATTATTTGGTGATCCCGAGAGAAAGTGTTGGAATGAGACTCTAGTTCGGTTCATGTTGGATGAACCTTCTTGTTTAAGCGGTGTTGAATACCCCTTGCTTAATTGTGTCCACGATGATGCTTTGTATTGGAAAGGTGAGCGTAGTGGTACATACTCGGTTAGAAGCGCGTACCGGCTTGCTGCCACTACTAGTAGCAATAACGCAACATTGTTAGTTGAAGGGCCGTGGAATTTGATATGGAAGCTGCAGATTCCGCCAAAGGTGAAGAATTTTTTGTGGAGGCTTACGAGATGTTGCATTCCTACGCGTGATATCCTTATTCGTAGAGGAATGGACGTGCCTGCTGACTGCCCTTTTTGTGGTTAAGATGCTGAGTCTAGTCTTCATATTTTCTCCGATTGCACTATAGCTGCCAGTTGCTGGATGAGTCTTGGTATTGGCTCGGTTATTGCCCGAGAAACAGCAGCTGCAACATCTGTCCAGTCTTGGTTTTTAGCATTATGCAGCAACTTTCAGGGGAATTGCGTATAGCTTGGGTCATGAACTTGTGGAGCATTTGGTCAAGTCGAAACAATTTAATTTGGAACAACATCCGTGACTCTGCGGCCACGGTTATCAGGTACAAATCCACTTTTTATGCTGACTGGCTCACGACCAGATCTGCTGTTTCGCAGACTGTTGCAGCACTTGTTTTGCAACAGCAAACCGAAGCATGTTTTTACACCACTTCTTGATGTTTATATAGGGGAGGCATTTGGGTTGTTATTGGCAATCGATTGGATGCGGGAGCTCCGGTACCAGAATGTCATTTTTGAGCTAGATGTTAAAGTTGTTGTGGATGATTTTAATCAAGCCCTTGTTATTAATTCAGATTATGGGTGTATTTTAAACTCTTGTTGGAAGACCTTTGGTTATTTTTCTGTAAACTCTAATGTGGAGTTCTATAGGAGAGCGACTAACAATGTGGCTCATTCCTTAGTAGGGGTAGTCTTATTCTAAGACTTTATTTGATATTCCAGCATACATCTTTGCTACTATTTTGAGTGAAATGAATTAAAAAAATTGCGTCCAAAAAAAAAGTGGTTATTATAGGATCTAAATTAATTAGTGTTGGACTAAAAAAGTTTTAAACAGGAAGTTTAATTCGGTATAGTATAAAACTCACTCTTGTATTAAAGTTCCAACGGTCATTGTCATGCATCCATAAGTCTTCCCAACGCGGCATTAATTCGGTATAGTATAAAACTCACTCTCGTACTAAAGTTTTGACATTAATTAGTTTTCCTGGGTCATAAGCAGCATGTTGTTGGTTTTCTTACTAAAAAATTGTAGTTGTCTATTCCATTCTATTGCTTCTTTTTCATATATAAAGGGCCAAAGAGGCAAATGCAATTTAAATAAGAACGAAGAACAAATACAATGGAAGAAGGGACTGCAGCTGCAAACCATTCCGTTTCAAGAAGGTACTCTCTCAATCTTTTTTTTAGCTATTTATTAAAATTCATGGAGTCCCACTATTTTGGAATTGGGACCTATATTAATTTAGTGGGACTAAATAAATTTTAACTAATCATAAAATAAGTGTCTGAGAGACGGAGTGTTAAACTGTTAATTACCTTTTTAGTTGCTATTATTTGATTTGATGTATCACTCTCGCTCTCTCCTTTTTAGTTGAACTCCTTAACTAGTAGTGTAAATTAGATTAGGTAAAACTAATATCTCTCTCTCCCCCCTCTCTCCTTCGTGAGACTGTGTAACCTTAAATTTGAGACGGGTGAGTAGTAATTAAATAAGTGCTCTGCTATCACTACTACTAAAAAACAACTCTGTTTTTCCATTGATTGAATTGAATTAATACTAATTAATCCTAACATATACTATATGTACTCCATTCTATATATAGCCAGGCAGGTGTGTATCTCTTGAATGAAGTTGCAAAAATATGTGCCCAATTTTTCCGACTCTTGTTTATATTCGTCGGCATTGCAACAATGAACACCAGCAACGAAAACAGAGAGTCTCTACTCATGAAGGTTTTGGTTCTCGCGGTTGTTCTTTACTACTTGGCATTGGTGCTTGCGACGATTCTGCAGTTTCACGTAAGGAGCTTCATTCCATTAATCATGCTCACTCTATCCGTAGGATTGGCAGGTGTTGTTTCAGTTCTAGCTTTGATCATGATTTCGCCCACCATTGCTTGGATTGTTTTGGCGTTGTGGTTATTAATCTTTGCTCTGATGGGTTATTATTGCTATCATCAAGAGCTCTATCAAATTATTCCAGAAAGGATTAAGAATTTGATTGACGATTATGGTGGCATGTCAACCCATAATTCAATGTTGTCTCTTTGCAATCAAATCGAAGCTTGATTGGTGACCCACAATTCTAACCCAAATTTGTTTGCACGTATAGTTTGCTTGAACATAATTCACCTGTTGTATTCTATGTGTATGTTTGTCAAATAAGTTTGTTAGGCCACAACACATTTGTTGTAATCTGTGAAGCCGCCGTGTTGGTTATTTTTGTGTAGTCATCTTGTTATGTTTTGGGTCTATAGCTCTTTCTAAATGGAACTTTTTAGTATTTAGTGATCTTTTCTTTTTTATTGATAAAAAAGAAAAGATAGATTCTATTGTACCTAGTATGAAGTAGTTTCCTTTGATTAAAAGATATTTGTATTCATTTAAATTGGTAGAATAAATCGAAACAACAAAACTAGAGGTGAGCGTAGGACGGGTTGGGACGGGTTATAAGCGACTCTAATCCGTCTCTAAATATTGATCGGGCCAATATTGAAGCCCTAACGCGTCCCTTAACCCGGCACAACCCGATGACATGCGGGTTCAATATATAAGAACTGAGTTCATAAGGACGGGTTGGGACGAGACGTGGGACATAACCCAAAAGTATGCATTCTCATATGTTCAAGGTGTAATTTTTTTCAAATCTTTTTTAATACTGTTTTTAATTCAAATAAATATCAAAATTGCAAATTAAGTTAATTACCAAGTAATTCGTTGGGTTTATTTAATTATTGGTATGATCATCACGTGCTCCTTTTGATGAAATGTCAACATTACCCACCTTTTTTTTGACATGATGGTCAAACCAAAATGAACTAAAGTAATAATCAGCTAATAATCAAGTAATAAGACCCAAATAATCAAAATGATCATCAGGGACTCCTTCTGATAATCTCAAAACCAAAATGAACAGCTAATAATCTTCAAGCCAAATAATCTTAAAACCCAAATAATCTTAAAATCGAATGAACAGCAACCCAAATAATCTTCAATTATTGGGACTGGCAGCGTCTATTAGTATTCACTACTCACTAGCGTCAATTATTGGGATGGGCCGGGTGACCCGAGGGGTAACCCGAGCCCGTCGTGGCCCGACACTGGATTATTATATTGGACAATCCTAAATGTCTTCGTGTCTTATTTTTTTGAAGTCGGACCTACCGATGATGACATCGGGCTAGGATGGGCGTGGGCCGGACCGGGTTTTGCTCACCACTAAACAAAACCTTAAGGATTTTTTTTACCCCCACATAAATCCCATCTACCCCCACATACCCTGCAAAAAGACCATAATACCCTTAATAAAATTTAAAAACCCTAAAATATCCTCAGTTCCAAAAAAATATATAAATCGATATACATAGTCATATATACCAAATGTGGGGGTATATACGACGATGTATATACGATTTAGGGGGTATATACGATTCCTAGATTTTTTTGTAGTTAAATAAAAAATAATTAAATTATTTAAAAATTAAAATTATATTTTAAATAAAAATTAATTGGATATGAATAATTTAGGCTAAAAAATAGGTTTAGTGTGTAGTTTGTTAAAACATGACGATGTTATACGTCGAACGAATAATTTATGCTAAAAAATCGGTTTTCGGACAACCTACTCCGATTGTAATGAAACCACCGCCATTAAATCCGAAAAAAGTCAAAGACCAATACTCCCGTAGAAGGAACTTCTTACGGGATTGCGAGGCTCAAATTCCCAAATTCAATCGTTTACTATTTTTTATTAATTTTTTAAATTTTTCATAGTCCCCAAAAATTTTTAAAAGAATTTGCATAGACTTATTTTGGTTTTGTTAGATTTTAGTGGTGCTTTTATAATTTTTGGCTTAGTTTTGACTCTTTAACGAATTTTTAGTAGCTTTTTATAACATTTTAAAAAAAAAATTAAAACAAATCATATTAACAAAAAAATAATAATAAAAACAAGTCGTATATACCCCCACACCTTGGTATATACGACTTGTTAAAATACAAATCATATATACCAAGGTGTGGGGGTATATACAACTTGTTTTAAAAATTCTCATTGTATTTAAGTTTTTTTAATGTATATAGGATTCCTACAAAATGTGAGTCGTATATATGTTATGTAACATAACATATATACGATTGATATATTTTTTTTAAAAAAATACGTTTTTATGGGTATTTTGGGCTTTTCAGAAGTATGTGGGGTAGATGGGATAGTGTGGGGCACAAAAAAAACCCAAACCTTAAACATCACTAAAATAGAGCCGTTAAAAGGAGCTCATCCCGACGTGTTGGCCCAACCCGCCCGACAAAATAGGTGGATTGGGCCAAGAAAAATGAGTTACAAAAAAATTGGCCCGACCTCGTTCAGCCTGGAAATTTATTAGCCCGTCATGGGTTGGGCCAACCTGCTGACCTTACGCTTTTTAAAAAAATGAGTGCAATTACATTTAGCTCATTCTTATGCAACACCCTCAACTACTCTCCCACCCCCCTCAAATTGGTAAAAAGTCTAAAATGCTCCTAAACTATAAAAAATCTCTCTTCTTTGTGTGGTCCTTTATTATCCGTTTTTATTAGGTTCGGTACCATAATACCGAACTAGCTAGTACTGGATTTTGATACTATGCCTTATAATATTTTGCAAATTCTAAGTTCGGTACCAAGGTACAGAGTTAGTTAAGTAGGAAACATCACACATTGATGCACCGAACTTGAAACAAATTGTGCAGAACCACTTTTTGAGATATTTTCTATGTTTAACGATTTAGATTCCAGTGACACTTTGATCAACGGATAGAATTTCAATTGCATAGATGCCACTGACAATCTTGATTAATGACCTATTTTGTGGTCAATTTTTTTTAACATAGTCGTTGGAATCTCTGTCCTTTGTGTCAGAAAAAAGAGTGAATGACATTTACTGTGGTGAATGTGCCTCAACGGATATAATTGTAATGGCCTAAATTTATCGTCCACAATTTTGTTCAACGACACCCTCTCACTAGCAACCACTATAAATACACACACTTACCCCCATTACTTTCACACCAACTTCCACCAATATCTCTCTTTTCGCAAATACTTGCTTCCTCACACACAACACCATCTCGAATGGACACCCTTTCGACCTAGCTTTCGATTGGCACAACCAAGGTTGTTAAACTCTAGTTTTAACTCGTGGAATCTCACGATTCTACGTTTTCAGCTTCTTAATTCGAGTTAACTCGCTTGTGGACTCATTTCTAGGTAAACTCGATTTTCTAGCGATTTCACTCGCCTGAAATTACGAGTCAATTCGTAAATTCAGGTAAACGAGTCCGAGTTTAATCGATTCTACTCATCACAAATATTTAGGAACTTATGAATTTAAGATTTATTGTGATAATTTATGTAGTTTGATACAAGTCTATAATACTTTATTATGGTGATATGTTATTTTGTTTTGTTGTATAGTTGAAATTTTGAACTATTGGTGAATTAATGGTATTATCTAAGTATATATGTCACATATATATTACTTTTAATATTAGGTAAACTCGTACGAGTCTTCGAGTTTATGTCTCGAGTTCACCTAGGCAAAACGAGTTTACTTGAACTCTCGACTTTGACAACCTTGGGCACAACCCTGACCATTCTTTATCATCATGGACATCGATTATACTTTAAAACTAGAGTGGTATCTCCTCCTCGTTTTTGGTTCTTGCATACCCAACCTATATATTCATTCCTTCCTCTCTCTCTCTCTTAAGTCTTAACTATCTCATACACGTTACTGACTCTCTCACGTACTCTCATTGCATTCGTACTCACTATGCTTGTTGGTATCCTCCCTCATTGTCGTTGTCTTGCTCCCCTTCCTTCAGTGGTTGTTCTTCTCTTGGTGACAAATTTAGGTGTAGTAATGAACTCTCCCAGCATTTTGCTCGCCTACTTAGCTTCCATAGGGTCATCATCAACCTTAGCCTCCTCCCCCATAAACTGCTTAGGCTCAGGCTCATGAGTCTCATAATACGTTCCATCATACTGTTGCACCTCCTGCTCATGTCAACAGGAAGTCATCCACATACACGTCTTTGTCGTTCTGAAGCGTGACCGGCTATCCTATGTTGTATGCGACCACTCACTAATGCATCTTCAACATCAACACTGCCACCTCCATTGGTTGTTGACGTGGCACTTGTCAGTGCCATATGCCCATGATGACGTGGGATGATGACGCGATGTTCAGTGATACGTGGCACAATGGTATAATGAGATGATGACACATGGCAGTGACATCATTGATGATGTCATGTTGACGTCATCTCCATTAGCCACTTCAGTTTTTTTGGATGAAAAGTTAACCGAGGGGCTTAACTGTAAACGCTTAATATTTGCAATGGCCGTTTTAAACTTTTTTTTACAGAGGCCTAAATGGATTATGGTCATATTTGCAGGGGTTCGCCAAACACATATTTAAGCCTAAATGATTTGCATTGTTTTACTAAAGCTCAATTGCATTTTTAGTCATTTATCTTTTACTAAAGTTTCAGTTTAGTCTTTTATCCTTTTTTCCCCACTTTGGTCATTTATCTTTCATATTCGTGTCAGTTTGACCCTTTATCTATTATTTTTCTCACATTAGTCATTTATCTTTCCTATTTGTTTCCGTTTCGTCCTTTAAAATAAAAACTCAATAAAATGTATTAAACAAAATGTTTGCCATATATTATAATCCCTTATTATTTATTTTTTTGCATTAAATGGGGGCTAAAGCCCAAAAAAAGAAAAACTAGCGACAAATATAACGGGGGTAGCTACACTGAAAGCATCAGTGAGGATCAGAGCACCGATTTGGTGCATTATTGCAAAATCTCCATCGTTGAGATAGAAGATTTTTGAATTTCAAATTCAAGATTTCGGTTTCAGAAGTGATTTTCTGCATAAGCACTTTTTTATCATAATTTTAGTTCCATTAAATTTCTTGCAAAATTTTATTCAAGTTAGAGTTCAATGTATTCAATTTGGTCAGGTATTATATAAGTTATTCAAGAAACAAAAATCGAAGATACATGTGTGGGTTGAAGACATTCATAAGGTTATTCTTTTATCTGAATTTTTGTTTTAAAAGGATAAATAAAAACAAATATAAAAGATAAATAACCAAAGTGAAAAAATTAAATAAAAAAGGATCAAATTGACTCAAATATTAAAGATAAATGAAAATGAAAATAAAAATAAAAATAAAGGAACCTAACTAAAAGTGTAATTCAGTTGACATTAGGTGAAATGCAATTCATTTGACATGAAATGTAAATTGAATAAATAAAAAAATCAAAAAACTCTAGTGCTAGCGTTACTCATTACCGTCGTGCTCACACGTTACTCTAAAGAATAGCAAGTAACCAATTATAATTAGTAGAAAAATTATATATTTATTAGTGTTGACTAATATTTGGGATCGGAAGTAACCAAAAAAAGCATTTGGGATCGAAACAAATTTGTATTTCAATCACCAAATAGTGATCGATCATCATGCTTCATATCTTCTATGCTCTGTATGTCTGATCTTCTTTGCTCTGTATATCTTCTTCTGCTGTTGGTTTGGGAACCGCCTTTTTGGTATATACTTTCTCTTCCCTTCTCTTTTTAGTTCATCTATTCTCTACTGTAATATTTATCTTATTTGTATTTGGTTAAATAACTTATGATAAAAGTGAGTAAAGCTTTAAACTATGGTTTACCAGCCTCATGTTGAACTCATAAGTTAACTTATGATAAAAGTGTGCACTATATATGTTTGATTTAGTGTCCGTGTTGGTTTAACAATGTTTATCATCTATGTTTGCCAAAGACTTGTGTAGGCTTTATGTGTAGTGATTACTCAACTATGTTTTAAATGTTATTAAGTCTGGATGGATCTGTAAGATTTTTATTTTTCTTGAAACCGAGTCTTTAACAATTATTCTTCAAAGGCTACCTAAGAAAAAAAAAGAATTCTTCTTCAAATGTCAATTTAAATCTCACGTTGTTATGATTAAAGCAAAATATTCCCTCAACTAAGAGCACAGAGACCGTTGAGGTATGCTATGACCCTTTAAGTATAATACAGGGAAGCCATGATCACAGGCCTTACACCAATTTTAGGAAAAGAACTAAAGCATAACACATCTGCTCCTTTTAGCAGAAATTCTTCCCACAATTATAGCCCAATTCACTCATAAAATCAACATCCTGGTGGTTCATTATGCAATATGTTGCAGTCTCGAGTTTGCCTTACTGAGATATACTAATATGTGAGCAATTTAGGAGCACACCCATGCATTTAGGTACTGACCAGCCATCTTTATCAGAGTCTCATTCAAACCTGCTACAATTGTGATTATTTAGGAAACATATTGATCATGAGAAAGGCTGGCGGAAGACCAAAGGACAAGATCTGGAAAAACGTTACGAAAGAAAAAAATGGTAAGTGGAAGTGCAAGCATTGTGGACATGAGTTTAGTGGAAATATTTCAGCTACAAGAATTAGAGCGCATATAGATAAAGAACCTGGACAAGGCACTGCTCCATGCTCCTTTGATCATGGTAATGAACGAGATCACAATAATATGGCTTCTGGTTCAAGTAATCCACATCAACATGTAAATACATTGGGTTCAATACAAGGTATTTTTTCCAAGATTTTTTTATCTAGCTTTTTTTTTAATGCCTTTTTTTGTTGCAAAAGAGCAGCTATAAGATTAATTTTCTACCTTCATGCTTCGTTGTAGTGGCTGAAGGTGTTCCAGAGATATTAAAATTGTGTTAGTTTATCGGCCAAAATAGAATTTACAACCATGACTTTTGAACACCCTAAAATTTCTAGTACACATCCAACACCTCACTTTCTCCATGTCTCTCTTTCTATCGCATCACTCACCTATCCCATTTATTATATTATTTTCTATGTGTATAGTGGGTTTGGGTGTCGAGAAAATATTTTTGTGGAACTTAAATGTTTCTATTGTTTAAGATTTATGTAATGAATAGAAAGCACTGAAACAGGTATTGATGGAGGTAGCAATATCGAAAATACTTTTGAATGCGAGATTACTCTTCTAAATCAATTGGTTTCTGATCTACAAAATGAGAAAAGTGACATTGAAGGACAAGTACAATGGCTGCAGCGTCGGGGCAAAAAGCGTAAGATAGATGTTGATATTTGGTTAGATGAGGTAGAGGAACTAAGGAAAAGTCTTGATGAATTGAATAACGTAGTGCATTCGAGTGGTCCAAGTCGATGGAGATGTGGTAAAAATGTTAATTGTAGAAACAAAAGAGCATAAGAAAAATGTGCCTTCGGTATTGTCTACTGAAATTGTTGGGGAAAATTTTGAGGAAAATATAAAAAAGATGTGGAAACTTCTATCCGATGACCAAGTTTTTATAATTGGTGTACATGGAATGGGAGGAGTGGGAAAAACATTACTAGCAACTCATTTGGAGAATGAAATAAAAAGAAAGGGAAGTTTCAAGCATGTGTTTTGGGTTACGGTTTCTCACAATTTTAGCACTTCAAAATTGCAACATGATATCGCAAAAAGAATGGGTGTAAAGCTTGATGAGGATGATGAGAAAATAAGAGCAGAAATATTGTCTTCAGCATTGGAGACAAAAGAAAAACCGGTTTTAATTTTGGATGATGTTTGGAAATACATTGATTTGGAAAAAGTGGGAATTCGTCGCAACTTGAATGGCATCAAAGTGATTGTGACAACCCGATTGAAACATGTGTGTCAACAGATGGATTGTCAGCAAAATAATATGATACAAATTTTACCTCTGCAGTTGGATGAAGCTTATGAGTTATTTAAAGTAAAACTCGGACATAGTGGAACACCAGCAACTCTTCCCCGTGAGGTAGAGAAGATTGCGACACATATTGTAAAGAGATGTGGTGGTTTACCACTTGGAATAAGTGTGATGGCTAGAACCTTGAAAGGGTCCATCAATGACATTCATCGGTGGAAACATGCAACGAATAAACTTGAAAAGTTGGAAATGGAACAAGAGGTGGAAGAAGAGATCTTCAAGGTATTAAAACGCAGCTATGATAATTTGATGGAAAAGAACCTGCAAGACTGTTTCTTGACGTGTGCACTATTTCCTGATTTTACAAGACGTGAGTTGATCTTGAAGCTTGTCGACATTGGACTGTTGGAAGGAAGGAGGAGTTTGGAGGAAATATTTGATGAGGGGAACGCCATATTGGATCTACTCATTGCTCATTCTTTGTTTCCGGAAAAATCTAATGATAGAATTTACATCTATCGTCCCGTGACAGACATGGCCTGTCACATAACAAAAGAAGAGAGCCAAAGGCGTGTCATGGTGAAATTCCTGGAAAAGAAAACATATTTTCAGAAAGAATCGACAACCCAGGATTGGAAAGATTTGGAGTTGGTTAATTTGGTGATATGCAGTGATGAAAAAATTCCAGAGGGTACATCCCCGCATTGTCCACACTTGTCCGCCTTGATTATAGGTCCATATGGCTTAAGTTGCAGTGAAGGTATCAGTTATTTTCCAGAGTGTTTTTTCAAAAACATGAATGCTCTAACGACACTCGATCTATCCAGAAATACAAGTCTAGAGTCTTTGCCAGAGTTCTTGTCTAACTTGAGATCTCTAGTTTCTTTAACCCTCCATGAATGTTCCTCACTAAAACATGTGCCCCCATTGGAAAAACTACTAGCACTATCAAGATTGGACATTTCAAGTTGTTCGATTGAGAAAGTACCGCAGGGTTTGGAAAAGCTAATCAAATTGAAATGGCTTGATCTGAGTTGGAACAAGAATTTGATTTTGGAACCAGGGTTTGTGGATGTGCTACCCAATTTGACAAGTATTCAATACCTTGATATTCGTGGTTGTCCTCATGTTAAGATTAGAGTGGAAGATGTACAAGGGATGTATAGGCTAGAATGTTTGGGAGCAACCTTTCTAGACTCCAAACATTACAACCGTTATATGGAAATATTATTGGACCAAAATTTTGGGCCCAAAATATATAGTCTCTCTTTGGAAAAACATTGCATTTGGGGACATTATGAGTCCCCCATACTGCCTAAAGACAAACGAGATCTATATCTCTATGATAATGACCGATGGATTTGCTTATGTGAGGCTCTTTCATCCAAAGCTGCTTCTTCCTTGACTGAAATTATTGTAGAAACTTGCAAACAGCTAAAGAGCGTGTTTTGCTTATCTGGTTCTTGTTTCGTTTGCATTGATATTTGCAAACTCCAACGTTTGCATCTCAAAAATTTGGAGAGTTTAACAGTCATTTCCAAGGAAGATGATGTTGATGTCAGGCAATCTTTGTCGATGCGTAACAGGTTCCCTTGTCTGACACATCTTCATATTTCTGGATGCCATGAGATAAAGAAGTTGCTGACACCATGGCTAGTTTTGCAACTTCCAAATCTTGAGAGGATCACTGTAGGACACTGCGATTCTTTGGAAGAAATAATTGGAGTGGGGAACGGTGGTGACAGTGATGGTTCCCGCATTACGCTTCCCAAGTTAACCAGATTGGAGTTGCTGGTGTTACCACAATTGAAGACCGTGTGCAAAGGGTCTGTAATATTTGGATCTTCACCGATATTCTCATTCTATTACTGTCCCAATTTAGAATGGAATTACGATGCTGATGATTCTTTTTCCTCTGACAACAATGATTTTGATGCATCAGATTTCTGATTTTAGATTATTTACATTTTTAAGTCGAACTTGTAGAATATAACGCTAAGATTACTTCTTATATGTCGTCAATAAGCGTTTGTTTATATTTGTGTACTTCAAATTACCTTTCAATGGTAATAGTCATATTGGGTTTGAGCGACAACGTATGTCTGGTTATGCTCCTCTCTTGATAATGAATTTGGTGGATGTGATAATGTTAATTAAGTGGGATTTTCTAACCACATGTTATTATAACGATAAGAAAAATTATTTGTGATGCACACACAACAATTAACCCACAATAACTTGCACCGTTTGTGACAAAATCATAAACTTGAACATGTTATTGCTTCTGACATATTTCTCCTATATCTTCCTCCTATGGTGGAGGATTGTCTGAGAAAATTACAAATCACTCACTTAACAAGCAAGTGAAATTTTAAATGTTTTAATCCGATTTTATTTTTGTACATTCATGGTATTCTTCTATTGGATGGTTTCTGAATTCTAGAATTCACATTGGCAGAATCCTCAACATTTCCATCTGGAAAATTAGTCTCTTTTGATTCTCCAAGTACAGAAGCCCAATATTTAACTGCTACTTGTTAAGCAGGATAATAAAACTGCAGAATCAGGTCAAACCACAAGATGAACATGAAAAAGAAAAGAAAATTATAAATTTCGTATGTCTGTCATTATCAATCACTTTTTAAGAGAGCTTAGTATTGAGTGCAAATACATACATGGTTTGAGATGGCTTTTAAAAGCCAAGAAAGTTCAAGTTTCTTTAATGAGTCTCAAAGTAGCTGGAGGAGTAGAGACCAAGATTCTACAACTTCAACTATGTATTAGTCGTGATCCATCTCCATCATTTTCCATTTAGCAAGCTGGCCTTTATCGAGCTTCATACACCAATTGGAGGGAGAGTGACGAAGTATAAATAGAATCTAGTATGGATTAGTTACTTGAGACAAAGTCATGTATATGCACATGTAATTACTTGAGACAACATATGCATATGATTACTCGAGTTTGTCACGCGATAAGTTTTTTTTAGTTAGATATTCTCTTGCTATTTACCACTCCCTAAAAGTATCACTCTTGGGCTCTTAAAAGGACTTGTCATATTGTTTATCAAGCTTGTGATAAACTTAGAGAAATTGTGACAAAACAAGTAATGAACATTAACATTTGTTGGTTAAGCTTGATTAAAAATCAAAAGACAAGAACTTTTAGTCCCTATGTTCTCGGCTAGGGTTTGGTCTCTACCGTTCGTGCTTGCTCCCCTAGATCCACTAGGGGTTTCGTCGTCGCTTTTGGTGCGGCCTCCTCCAGAGTTAGCCTCCTCCCACCATTATGAAAGACTGTCTTCGAGTGCCTGTGATTTCAACGTCAGCCTCCTCAACACCTCTGTTGGATGTTACTTGCCCACCACCTCTTCTGATCGGCTTCTCAGCTTCACCTGCTCGCCACCCCACCCCATCCACTAGACCCTCCTCTGTCACCTTCCACCGCCATCTAAAATACCCCCTTCCTAAACCTTCTGACCATTTTCAAATATGGCTACCTCTATTATATTCCCATCTTTTTAAGCTTCGTGATTATTCGTCTTTTGATTCATACTTATCACCCACATCTGATTTTTCCTTCTACAACTACGGTAACCGAGTACCTCCGTCTCTTCTACTCTCTTGCAGCCTTTATCCCCCATCTTCTCTCAATTGCAAGAAAATGAACCCCTCTGGCTGATTGGCCATCAAATGTAGGGAATGTTGTGGACTTTATGTCTTTCCCCTGTAGCTTCTTTGTCGGTTTTTCTTATTCTTGTCAGTAGAGGTTGTATTTATGATTGATATGGTATTGTTATGTGTTCCTACTGGGTGGAGAAGACATTGGAATGGCATTGTGGCCTTTTTGGTTGCAGACTAGTGGAAGTCTTAATTGGCTGGCCCATTGTGCACTTGTGTTTAGTAAATGGGCCAGATAGGGTTAGGAAGGAAAGTTGAGCCTTTGTTTTAATGTTTTTAGTTAGATGATCTGGTTCAATGTTAGTAAGTTCAGGTGCTCCTTGTGCTTGATGTATTTTTTTAGGAGCTTAATCTAAGCCAGATTAGTACCCTTATGTGGGTTGTTTCGATGCTCATTTGTGAGCTTTTAGCTTACATTATGTGTATTGTTTCAGTGGTCTTTGCCTATATCATCAATAAAATACTGCATTATTGACAACAAAATTTTACATCCAAGAGGTCGCAAAGAACAATTTGAAACTCTAAGGAAAAAACCTAAAGAAGTTTAAAGGCAATCCTCAAGAAACATAACAAAAGAAGCACACTCAAGAAAGCCAAAAAAATAAGTCCAACAAAGAAAATAGACTAAATAGTGTAATATTTATGTATCTAGGTAGTAACACCTCAAATAGAATCCAATAATTCCATAAAAAAAGGAGATCGAAAAGAAGTTGGGTTTTTTTTTCTAGAATTTTACGGATTGTTTTGGTCAGTTTTTCTTAGTAGCGTCTTTTTACTATAATACACCTCTTTTCGCTCGCCGACATATTCTGTTTTTTTTAAAGAATATTATTCCTCATTCTTTTTGCAGCTACTTGGATTTTGAATGTCAAAAAAATATTTTGAAATGAATTTTACAACATCAAAATAAATTCTCAACTCAATTTTTTGGATCAAACAACTCTTTGGTGATCAAGGTGATGAATATTGATGAAGAATTTTTTTTTTGCTAGTAGAATTCACAATGTTCACCCAACAACATAATTAAACTCATAAAAAAGAGCAGAAGTTGAGACTATTAGCCAATGATTATTAGCCGGTTGAGACATATCAACTATAACTTTATACAAAATAACCACTACCAAAATTACCAATCAATCCTTCTTTGAAACTCACTTTTTGAGGATAAATATGACATTTCAAATTATTCTATTTCACTTTTTATTTTTTGTGGGTCCCACTTTCTCACATCATCTCTTAACCTTTTAATCTCATATTTAAAACTCAATTCTTTCCTCTTCAACTACAAACTATGAAATATAACTTTAATCAAAATACCACTACTAATGTCTCTATTTTTCTTTCTCCTATTTAACCTTAATAATCAATCAACCACTACCAAAAATATCAAATTACCCTTATCTAAAACCAATTTTTTGATCTCACTTTTTATATTTTGTGAGTCTCACTTTCTCACATTATCTCTTAACTTTTTTATCTCACATTTAAAACACATTTTTGTATTTCCTCTCTCACTCTTATCTTTCTCAATTTTCTCTCTATCTCTCTCCCTTCTATTCCCCTCCCACTCTCTTCAAATTTCTAATTTTATTATTCTACTTTTTACTTACAACGGAAAAATGTTACATGTTGGTATAATTTTATTACTGATAGAATAAATTTCGTGTTATTCGTCATGGGGTTGCATTATTACTACATGATTGGTAATTACCTAACAATTTAAAATGTCAATTGAAGAAAATATTCTAAAGTTTTGAAACTTCACAATACATCTACTTTAATTTCATCTACATGTCTCATTCTTTTTAATATTCCATTTTCTTTATCGATAAGTTTTATTTAGTCTCTACGGGAATATTACAATTTAGAAAATTTGAAACTTTAATACAATTTTATTTTCTAAAATCTACGAAAAATATTAAATATTGCTGGTAAATATTTACGAGGTAATGTTCGAACTTCGAACTAACTCAATTAGTATTTTAAACTTTTTGTTTATCTACTTTAAATTAGTCTTTATTTTCACGGAGTAAATGTTTGGACTAATTAAATTATATATAAGTCTATAATAAAAATAATAACACTTGTGCGTATGCACGGGTATACTGCTAGTTTGCTAGTAGAACTCACAATGTTTACCCAAAAACTGTAGAATCCGAAGTAGTTGCGTAAAGGAAAGAGTGTGAAAGAATACCGCCCTCTGTTTAATGACAGTGACAACAAGGATTAGACAAACTGAATGTCGAGTCCGTCTAATTTTAATCACTAGATAAGTAATGCAAATAGTTGATATTATAACATGTAGTTATGTTTCAACTACTTGATTAAAGCTTATAATCCATGATTCTAAAATAAAATCCAACAATTATCTCATTTGATTTCCTTGAATCCATGTCTTCATAAGTATTACTACCTCTGATCCCTATTATAAGAGGATTTTTGGAGTTAAATTTGGTCCCAAATATAAGAAACTATTGTAGTTTTTAGTATATATTTATTGCTTCAATACCAATTTTAACCTCATTGAATGCTTTGTCTTTTCAGTTTTTAATATGAGTGGGAGTAGTGCACAAAAATCTATTAAGTTGAGTGGAGGATATTTTGGAGACTTAATTTTAAAAAATGACAAAAATTAAATGAACTCATTAGTAGTGATGATTTTAGTATTTTCTTCAAGACCGGAGGGAGTAATTGTTACTCCTCATTCAACTTCCAGATAAGTAATGTAAATATTTTGTCAAAAGAATAAATGTTGTTTTCTCATGCCACCCCACTAATGCAGGGTCCCTCCGTCCCTGTTCACATATGTCTTGGATTAGAAAAGGTTTTAAACACGGAACTACGGAAGTTTAATTCAGCATAGTTTAAAACTCTCGTATTAAACATGGGTTGTTTTTCACCCCTCTCATTGTCACTCCCACCTTCATAAATACAAAAAACTCAAAAACGCCCCTTACATTTTATAAAAAAACTGACTAGACCCTATCACCCGACAGGATTCCCGAATTTACCTTAAAAAAAGGTAATTTCGGGAATTTGGTGTCGATATTTCCGGATTTTGCGCAAAAAGTTGGTATTTCCGGTTCACGATTTTTGAACCGAAATTATCCCCACAAAAGGTAAATTCGAAATTCTTTATCTTTTTTAATATACTTTTTTCCGGAAATACCTTATTTAAAGGTCAATTCGGTTCACATATTGTGAACCGAATTTACCTCTAAAAAAGGTATTTTCGGAATTTTTTTTATATAACATTTATATTTATTTTAAATAGATGGTTATTATGGATTTAACGGCTGCCTTTACGACATCTGAGATATTTCCCACTCAAGATGCAATGACACGTTGGGCTAGAGATACCGGGAAAGCCAACATAATCATTGTGGTTATTGTTCGAACCGAGACGACGGAGAATGGGAAAGGGAAAAAGAACAAGGTTGTTTATGGCTGTGAGAGACGGGGCACATACAGTCGAGTAGATGTTGGGTGTTCTGCTGGTAGACACAAGACATCAAAAAGATGTGGTTGTAGGTTTCAATTGAAAGCTAAACCAATGTTACCTCCTAGTTTTGATTGGAAGGTGAGAGTGGTGTATGGGATTCACAATCATGAGCCTCATAAGACTTTGTTTGGAGCAACTATATTTGGTAAGTTTACCAAGGAGGAGCAGTGAGTTGTTGAGGAGCATCTGCCTTTGAGAGTGAAAGCACAAAAAAGTTTTGATGCATTAAAGATCAGATTTAAGAACAATTTGAGCAACATTACTCAGCTGTATAGAACCCGCAACAGTATCCGGAAGGCAAAGAGAGGTAGTATGACTGAGATGCAGCAGCTTATAACACTGATTCAGGCGAATCATTACTTGTATTGGACGAGACGAGTTAAAGGTACTGATATTGTTGAGAAGATCATGTGGTCACATCCTGATAGTATCAAGTTATTGAGGATGTTTCTGACTGTTTTGATTATGGACTGTAACTTTAAGACCAACAAGTATGCATTGCCTCTGCTGGAGATTGTTGGTGTGACTTTCCACTGAGTTGACATTTCCTGTTGCGTTTGCATATCTGTCTCATTAGCGGTATGATGACTACACATGGGTGCTGCAGAGCCTACGAGATTTGATGGTGTGTGATATTGCACTTCCTCGGGTAATTCAATGCTAACTGACTTTAGTTTTTCGCATTCCATTACTGTTTTTTATTTTTTCCATTTCTAATAGAAGGTCTGGATTGTGTTTCTCAGGTTATCCTCACTGATTGTGAGGAGGCTTTGATGAATGCTATCAAGGTTGTGTTTTCGGAGGCAATGAATTTGCTTTGTCGTTATCATATTAACAAAAATGTTCATGCTCAAATTAAGAAGCTGGCGAAGGGAGATAGAGTGGAGTCACTGATGACACTTTAGCATCATGTAGTTGATGCTACATTTGATTTTGAGTTTAATGAGGCTTTGCATGATTTGGAGCAATCGTCTACTGATATATATACCCCAGCTTATTGCATATGTGAACAAGCAATGGTTGTATCCTCACAAGAAAAGATTTTGTGGCCCGTGGACGGATAAAGTAAGACACTATGGAAATACCACGACTAATAGGTACACAAATTGTTTTCTTATGTGCTTTATGTATATGATAGTGGTTTTTTTGTTTTAATTTTTCCTTACGTGTCATAGGGTTGAGGCTGCCCATTGGGCATTGAAGAGGTCACTGGGTTCTAGTGGTGGTGATTATGCAAAAGCTGGGAGTCAATGCATGACATTATCAATGGACAGATTAATAAAATTGTGGATTCTTTTCAAAAGAGCATCAACCATATAGATGCTCAACACAACATTCCATTCTACAAGAATCTACATGGTTTGGTGTCTCTTGAGGCATTGAATCATATTGTTGGGGAGTTTGATAACATGATGGATGGTGTGGGCACGGATAAGAAAAAGTGTGCTGGTTGTGTCATTAAAGTTACTCATGGATTACCTTGTTCTTGTGAACTTGGAAGGTTACACCTAAATGGGCTAGTAATACCATTGGATATGATTGACTCTCATTGGAAGAGACTGAGTTTGGAGGCAATGGATGAGGAGCGGGTGAAAGAAGCGTCAGAAGGAGGTGACTTAAGCTATACAATAGAGGAGATTTGGAGGCAATGGAATGCACCTTGAGGAGAGATGTGTTTGGAAGAGAGGTCTTGATGATTATGTATTCAAAGGCACTACATCCATGGTTCCACCTAAGCACAAAGTCAAAACTAGGGGTGCACCGAAGAAGGGGAAGAAGAAGAAAGAGTATGATGTGAAGAGAGATCCTTCTTGGTGGGAGCACATGGATGCATCTTTGGAAAAACCCACACAGAAACCGTCAAAGATACCTCCTCGACGGTCCTCACAACTAGCATCACAAGTACCATCAGAGCTACCGTCAAAGAGGTCAGCAAAGGAGCGGGCACATCATGACATCCACTTGGTAAGTCACTTTCCAAATTTTTTACATAAGTATGTTGAGGACATTATTAATGTGGAGGGAGATGGAAACTGTGGATTTAGATGCATTTATGCTTCACTAGACTAGTCGGAGCACAGTTGGCAAATTGTTCGAAATGATTTGATTTGTGAGATGGAGTCCAACTGGTTTCAGTACACACAGATCATGGGTGACAATGTTCACAACATTAGAGATTCATTGGCTCCTGTCCCAAACAAACAGGAACAACCTATTGAGAAGTGAATGACCATGCTAAACACAAGACATGTTATAGGTACTAGATATTAGAGACCCTTGGTTATGTTGTCACCTCATGAGAACTGGACATTCTTCCATTTGAGGGGAGATTGTGTTTCCAGTTAGAGCAGTTGATTTGTGTTGGGTTCATCCATAAGAATCATTGGATTCTAGTCAAGTTGAACCACACTAGCCCAATGTCTCCTGCACATCCTTCTTGGGGTCGATACGCTTCAGATGAAGCTAGATCGTGGCAATATCCATACATTGGACGCATGCAGTTATGGTCTTCTTTTGTTCCAGATTATGTTCCAATGACATCACTTTCTTATGTAGACATCACCACTTGATTGTTTATATACTTTTACATTATTATATGGTGGTTTTTTGGTACACGTTAATAGTCTTACAATATTTTGTAACTCGTAATTTTAACCACTAAAACGTAGTATTATAGTTTGTCTACAAAGTTATAATTTAAAAAAAAATTAGAAAATTTTACGGTTGGTAAAAAATGTCAAAACTTAGTTAAAAAGTCATTTTTTTTACACTAAAAAACATGTTTTTAGTGTCACTTTGTCCTACAATTACCGTTCGTAAATAAATTTGTAACTCGTATTTTTAACCTCCATAACGTACTATTATACTTTTTCTACAAGGTCAAATTTTTTTAAAAAATTTATGCATGGTAAAAACGGTCTACAACGCAGTAAAAAAGTCATTTTTTTAAACTAAAACAAACATGCTTTTTTATTCAATTACTAATTGACGGTCCAGATATTGCAAACCACTTTTAAACGATCTAGATTTTGCCGACACTTTAAACTGTCCAGATATTGCCGACCACTTTTCATCAACGACGGAAATCCATTCTAGGGATTCATTTTTCCCTATAAATAGACCTTTTGCATTTCACTTCTTTCAAACACAAGTAGCCTCTCATGGACACTCTGAATACACAATACTCTCGTGATTCTGCACTCACTGCCCTTCACCATCAAGGCCCAATCACCAACAGAGAAAATGGTGTCCATTTCGAGAGTCCAAACCCCATTTTATGCAGGCTTAAAGACGACATCACCTTTGAAGCTCTGAAAGAGAAAATAACAACGAAGGTGCAGCTAGAGGGTGACGAGCAAGAAGTCACCCGGATCATTTATCGCTACCCCACTATGGGCGATAATAATCGTGTTCAATGGTCCACCATGGATGTGAAGAACAACGATGACGTTCGAGTAATGATGGACCGTTTTGACATATTTCAGATGTGGAGTTATTTACAGCTGTATGTCGAAACCAGAAGGACCGTTGCTGAGGTCCTTCGTCGTTTCAAACCACCATCTCACTAGTTTCTACCGTGTTTTCATTTTGTTTGTTGTTGTGTTTTGTTGTTTCCGTTCAGAAATTTCATGTCTTATTTCGCTTCGTCATCAAAATCGTTGTGAAACGCTTCTTTAATTAATTTTAATTTGTTTTTAAGTAATTTAATTTTTTTAGGAATACCATAGAAAGCAGTAAATCGGGAGGGGTTGGGGGGATTTTGATTTACCAAAAAAATCGTTGTAAATTCGGTTCACATTTATTGAACCGGATTTACCTCCACTATTTGGTAAATCCGGAAATCCCCAAACCCCCTCCCGGATTTACCTTTTTCTATGGTATTTCCGAAATTTTCAATCTTGATGGGGGCATTTTTGTCCACAATGGTATTTATGGGGGTGGGACTGACAATGAGGGGGTGAAAAAACGGTAATGTTATATAGACATGAGATTTTAGACAAAAATCGACAAAAATCAACTTACAACACCAATTAACCAAGTTTTTTAGACTATTAGCCAAGTGATCAATTAACCAAGTTTTTAATTAATGCCTCAAAAACTGTGAAAAAACAGGTTGGCTAATTGTCTAAAAACTTTGGTTAATTGGTGTTGTAAGTTGGTTTTTGTCTACTTTTGTCTAAAATCCAATGCCTAAATAACATTTTTGGTGAAAAAAAAAACCATTAAACATTTATAAACACACAAAAGTTTTCATATTGAAGTTTCAATGGGTCATTTATCTTTTTAAAAAAGTTTCAAAGGTCACTGTCACACATAATACTAAAATAGTCTAAATACTTCCTAACGATGTGGGTGGGACTTTAGTTTTTTCATTTATCATAAAATCCTCCAAAAAAATGTTTCATTATCTCTAGAATTATATTTGGCTGAATGAAAAAGTATAAGTTATAGAAGTTTCATCATCTCTAGAGAATAATTTTAGATAAAAAAATTAATCTAAAATAATAAAATAGGATTTTTTTTTTAATAATTGATAAGATATTACATATATAATTTTTAAATAATTAATAAATAATATACAACCTTCATTTTGTTTATACTACAAATAATAAAAATAATAAAAATTATATCCATGTCATCATAAAATATTGTTGGTATCTCATTTGTTTCCTTGAAACCCAGGATGGTAACGCAAGAAGTTTTAAACAAGAAGTTTAATTTGGTATGTATAGTATAAAACTCTCGTATTAAACTCTCGCTTTATTTCAACGTGTCATTGTCAGAAAATATTCGAAAGTCTTCCCAACGTGGGATTTTCCATTTTTGACAATTTTAGTTTTTCATGGCGCGTGCATATATACTCACCCCTTTTAGTCCCCTTGTGGCAGCTCAGTTGGTAAAAGCTGCGGGGACATATTTGTGGTGTACGGGGTTCGATCCCCGGTCTTGCCACTCCCCCATCCCCGTGTGTGTGTGTGTTAGGCCAGTGAGCCAATTGCTTATCTAAAAAAAAAAAAAATATACTCACCCTTTTAGTTTTCCTTCGTCTTTTTAGTTTTACTTCGTCTTTTTAGTTTTCCTTCAAAGGTCACTGTCACATAGCAAACTAGAAAAAATATTGGTCTTTTTACTTTTACTTCGTCTTTTTAGTTTTTCATGATTATAAAGACTTTTTGGTCACGTTCCTGTAAAAATCAAATATAATAGACCCACACATGACCTATATAAAGGAATTAGCTTAAGCTAGAAACGCATTTTGAGTAAGAGTGAGCAAAAAAATACAATGGAAGAAGGAACTACTGCAGCTGCTACCGAAAGCGTTTCAATGGCATCACCTTCAAGAAGGTATTAATTTAATTCCCTCAAAATTTCTGTTCTGCTTACTTTAAAGTGTTAAATCAATTATTAAGTGTTATTATGATGTCACTAACTAACCAAAAAATATACTCTGTTTCTCCTCCATTGTAGCAAGATAGCTGTGTATCTCTTGAATGAAGTTGCAACAAAAATATCTCCACAATTGTTCCGGCTATTGTTTATATTAATCGGGATTGATCAAATGCAAACAAGCAACGAAAAAGGAAAGTCTCTACTCTTGAAGCTTTTGGGTCTCGCGGTTGTTCTTTACTACTTGACGTTGGTGCTTGCGACGATTCTGCAGTTTCACGTAAGGATCTTCATTCCATTAATCATGCTCACTCTATCCGTAGGATTCATGTGTGTTGTTTCAGTTCTAGCCTTGATCATGATTTCACCCACCATTGCTTGGATTGTTTTGGCGTTGTGGTTATTAATCTTTATTTTCATGGTCTATTATTTCTATTATCAAGAGCTCTATCAAGTTATTCCAGAAAAGATTAAGAAATTGATTGAGGATTATGGTGACATGTCAACCCATAATTCAGTGTTGTCGACTGTGATTGGTGAGATTGGAACTGAGCCTGAGATTGGTGACCCTGAATTCTAAGCCAAATCTGTTTGTATCTCTAGTTTGCTTGTGATCATAGTTCACCTGTTGTATTCTATATATGTGTATTATGTTTGTGAAATAAGTTTGTTAGGCCACGACGCTTTGTTGTAATTTGTCTAAGTCATGTAATTGTTGTATTGTAATTCCTGTTGGTTTCTTTGTCTAGTCCTCTTTTTTATGTTTTGGGCTCATAGATAGCTCTGCTTCGAAATGGAACTATATATTATTATTATTTAGTGATTATTTAGCTGCTCTCGTTTTATGTTTTTGTGTATCCTCTGTATAAGTATCATAGTATTTTCTTGAATCACCAGATAGTGACAAAGTGACAACTGATCACTTATAAGATCTAAAGTTTTTCACAAATGTCCTAGACTAGCAAAGTTTTAAACAGGAAAGTTTAATTCAGTATAGTATTAAACTCGTATTATACACACAAAAATTCTCGTATTAAACATTCAGTGGGTCAGGGTGAGACAAAATATTCTAAAGTCTTCCCAATGACGTGGGGGACTTTAGTTTTTCATGGTGCATATTCATTGCAAACTCAACTTTTATAAAATATGCATTCATTCAAATTGATAGCAAAGATCAATAAGGACAATAATTCAAAATTGCTATAATCATAATAGATGAATCTGTGAACAAACTCATATCACCCTAGTTAATAGCATAAAATGACAAAATGCCTATGATTTTGACAAAATCAAAGTCCTTTGGAATACCATGGTCGAATCTGATATGCCAATCAATCAAATGAACACCGCATCAAGGCAAAGAAACCAAGCAAATTGTCGCATCAAGACGATAAACACAATGTCGCACTTAGACGAAGAAATCAAGAAAAATTACATCCGTGGTATCGCCCAAGTCTTTTTTTTCATTCATGAAAGTTTAGGTGAGTTGGGACCTAGGGGCTCACCAGAGTCGGGGCAAGTCTCAATGCTCTTTGAGTAGTTACAAAGATACTTAGAGATCACCCACGAAAGAGGTGAGGTGATCACATGACCGACGATGGGAGTTGAACCCACACCCTTGTGGGAATGAGTCAACTCTTTGCCAATTGAGCTAACCTTCATTGGTGTACGTCCAAGTCATTGATTGTGTTGTAATGGTCAAAATTGACTTGTCAATCTGAATCAAATGAACACCGCAAAAAGACAGTAAGGCAAATAGCGTCGCAACAAGACAATGAACGTAATGTCGCACTTAGACGATGAAGTCAAGAAAAAATACAATAAAAATTATATCTGTGTGGAAGCCACTTATTTAGGTAAAAAGATAGGGAAAAGGAAAACGATGGAGAGAGGTGATTCCAGACCAAAAACCACTTTTCTAGGTAGACTTGTTGTCATACCCCAATTTTGTCCGGCTTAGGTCAAAACCCTAATTTTCCCCCAAAAATAAATAACCAGAGGAGAAGAGAACATCATGCATTGCATTTAGGTTTCTAAAAGTCATTTCAAAGTTCCTGAAATCATTTTTGAAGTTGGAATGCACTTCTTAGGCAAATTAGGGTTTTTCAGTGCAAAAGGGTATTTTGGTCATTTTGCAAATAAGGGACAATTTCTCAAAACAAGTCATCCAACATGCATTTTTGAGATACTAGAGGACACTCCTAGGGTGAAAAATCATTTTGGAAGTGGAAGTGTGTTTGAGCAAAAGCTAGGGGTTTTTAGAGTAAGAGGGCATTTTGGTCATTTCACAATAAAAACGGTTTTTTGTCCCAAATCCTTGGATAATCATCAATGATTTATTTAAAGGATATTTGTGCTCCATTGTGATTATTTTTGTGCATAAATATTAAACCTTTTGGTCTAAAAACCTAGTTTTTGGATAGAGGGGTAAAATGGTCTTTTCCTTTGAGGTGGGGCAAATAAATCAATTTTGGGATTGGTGAGATCATAAAATTCAGAGTCCAATCATTGAATCATAGGATAGGGCCCAAAATGGCATGAATTAGGAAGAAATATCTAGAAGGGAATATTCTACATTCTTTTGAATTGTGAAAGGATAAGGATAGTACAATAAGACAATTTGCAATTCCACTCACTCTCCCACACTCCCTTGCTGCGCACTTCAGCCATATACCTCCCATTTTCATTTATTTTTATTGCTTGCAAATTATATTAAATCATGGCCATCCATTCAAGTGTGAAAAACAATCCTCACCCTTCATTTGAATCAAAATGGCACTTGTGTAATAAGCTTTATAGAAAAATACCATTTTGTAATTGAGATTATCCTTCACCACCACTTCTAAGCTGCGCATTCCAGCCTCTCTCTCCCCATTTTGTGTTTTTAATTACCCTCAATCCATGTGATCTTGCATCTTGACCATTGATTCAAAATTTATCTCAAATCCTATGGGTTTGCAAGAAGCACATTGTCCTAATTACCCTTTAAATTTTCACTTCATATAAAACCCAAAAATAGGAGAATTCACACACACACACTCTCATTTTTACCCTAGCTAGCATTCTCTCCTCTCCTCTCCTCCTCTTGGCCGAACCCCCTCCTTCATTCCTTTCCATTCTCTTTTCAATTTTCATCCACCAAATCACCTCAAATCTACTCCACATTCACATATCCTCTTCTTTTCATCCTTGATTCCATTTTTACTCCATAAAGGAGCTTGCTTTCTTCAAATTTGCGTGGCATTGTTGGTGACTTGTGAAGGTTTTGGTTTGTTTTGGTTTTGATCTTCATTCTCCTATTCTTGTGTAGCTTTGATCTTGAGGTAAAAATCTTATCTTTTGCATTTTTCACCATTAGCATGTGAATCTCCCTTCTACTCCTCTATCCTCTCTAAGAGGCTTAGAGGGTTCATTTCAAACACTATGTCAAGGACTTTGGGAGCCTTGGGTGTTTGAAGGGAACCATTGGCCTTGAGGAGAGGTTTCTTGTGTTTTTCAACCATGTTCTTGCATTTTTTCATACTTATTTTGTCATATTTGCATGAATAAATAATTTCCATGTGATATATGCATCCCTTGTTCATGTCATAACTTGCAAGTTGAGATTTTGGTTTGATTCATTGAGTGTGAGGGTTCGGTTTTAGGCCTTACAAATTAGGGTTTTATTTGCCTTCCTTTTACTCTTTGATTTTTTGTGTAAATAAATGCTTGATGTGCCTAAACTTGCATAATTTGTTCCATGTGTTTGATTATGAATTTGTGCATGAAATAATGTGTTGTTTATGTCATATAAGGTTTCGCCTTAGGCCTTAAAAACTAGGGTTTGTTGTTTTCTTTCTCTTTTTGATTTATGTAAATGAAAAGCTTGATTTGTGTGACTTGTTTCATGTGTTGATCATCAATTTGGGCATGAAATAACTTGATATTTTGACCATATGAGGTTTCGGCCTTAGGGTTCCTTTTTAGGTTTCATTTCAATGCTTAAAATGTGTGTTTGATCTGGTGTGAAAATGTGTAATAGTGTTAATGTGTTTTTTCACTTTTTACCTTACCATTCACTAGCATTTTACCATAAGTAAAGAAAAAGAGAAAACCTTTTTACTTTTTACTTTACTATTTCATTAAGTAATTACCTTACACTTCATGCATGCTTGTCTTACTCTTTACTAACTTTTTACCACAAGTTTTTACCACTTGTCTATTTGCAAAAACACCCAAAAGATTTTTACACTTTGCATCTTATCATTCATGTATCCATATAAGTTTACATCTTTTGCATTCATACTCTCCTAAATGCCCATGCATATATTAATCTCTTGTCTTGTATTCCACACATGTATGTTCATGCATTCATGCATTAGCCTAATCATGCATTCAATAATGTCATACCTTGTATTCTACAATTGCATGCTCATACACTCATATACTTGCTCAATCGTGTATTTAATTAATCATGTATTCAATTGTTCATGGCAACTTGTAAATATTCTTCATATGTGCTTTGCTTATGCCTTCATTGTTGTCTCGGTTTTGACTTGAAAAAGATTTGTTATGTTCTACTTTCTTTTCTTCAAACTCAAATTCAATTGTTTTCAAATAAAAAAACCTAAGGCATTTTCCTAAGCAAATCATTAACCATCACTCGAAGCCATTGCTTGTTTGATCGTTAATGAGGAGTTATTAGTGATAGTCACTCGAAGCCTTTGCTTGTTTGACTATTATGAAAGCTCCCACACATTAATTAAACAACAAAAAAAACCAATTCAAATTTCCAAAATAACATGAGTTATTTAGTGGTAATTATCACTAAGGCTCATCACCTTTTTCAAAACAATTTTCAAAAAAGAATAATACAATGTTGTTGCTCGTAATCACTCGAAGCCATTGCTTGTTTGATTGCCGGCTCCAACTCTTTTTTTTCTTTCGAGTTAATACCGAATGCCACTCGAAGCCTTTGCTTGTTTGGTGTTCGCGAACACTCGAGTCTTATTTCAAAAACTCCAAAACCTAAACCCCTAAGCCGTTTTCACACGCAAAACAAGAACTACGTAGCTTTGATCCCTCAGCCAGTGAGGGTACGTAGGACCGGGTTCATGTCCCGTCAAGCACCATTTTCAAAAATCTTTGTTTTGTTCTGATATTCAAAGATACCAAAAACATGCCTCTTTCCTGTTTTCAATAAAACCATTTCACAAAAGAAAAGAAAAAGTAGAACAATATATTTCAAATCAAACATTTCAAAACCACATCAAATTAATGGTTCCCTTTCGGTGGAAAGGGCGCGTGGGGTGCTAATACCTTCCCCATGCGCAACCGACCCCCGAACCTACATCTCTAAGTTTTGAAAGACCACCCTTTTCAAAAAGGTTTTTTTCAATGTTTTTCCTAAAAATAAATATTGGTGGCGGCTCTACTAATTCCACGTTGTTGTCAAACCGAAAAGTCCCAAACCGATTTTTTGGCGGCGCAAATGGTGGCGACTCTGCTGGGGAATTTTCTTTATTTATTTATCTAAAGAGAGATGAGGGTCAAGCCTAATTAATTTGATGTGGTTTAAATTGTTTGATTTGAAAAATTATGTTCTATCTCTTCCTTTTCTTTTTCTTTTCCTTTGTATGCTTGTGTTTGCGTTTATGCATGCATTACTCAATTCCCATGTCCCCTCTTCTTCGCTCCTTTTCTTAAGGTAAAGCATGCATTTCCCCCCATTTCTGCCATGATCCCTCTTCTTAGCTCCCTTTCTTGTGGTAAGTAATGCGTGCAATTACCGTTGACTTCCTAGGATGGTTTGTATGTTGAAATGGTGTATGCATATTAAACCCTAGGGTAGACGACTTTTCTTCCTTTTTCTCGGACTGCTGGTTTCTTGCGGGTGGGGATGGGTAGATTTTAGGAAGTATGTCCTCGATCACACACTTGCACACCTTATGGTTTATGTTCTATGAGTGGGCTCCTATACCCGGATCCAACAAACACTTAGAAAGAGTGGAGGCGATTAGTGGTGTCATTCAAGACCTTTGTCTGTCTCGATACTCACGAAAGTCTCAACCGAGTACGCTTTCTCATGACGCCACACTTGGTAGCATTCTACATTTGTGGGTGTCGGCATGAGGATTCTATAGCTCCGGTGAGCCATTGTGAGGGTGTGAATTAGAGCTACATGGGAGGAACCTTTGAAGTTGCCCTAGAACTCGTGAATTCCCACCTTTGTAGGACACGAGGGCATACGAATTGTGTGCTTTGCATGGTAATCTAGGACATGTCTTCCTCAAAAGGAGATTTTTCAAAGTTTTTCCAAGAAAATACAAAAATATTTTTTCCTTTTCCAAATAAACCATCTCTGCGTGAGGCAAGCGATGTATCACCTAAATTTTTGAACTTCCGTCCATACACATTGCTTTTATCATCTCTGCATGCATCATTCATATCATAATCACATCATTACGCATTGGTAAAACTAGATGATGTAAATATTTGCATTCACACCGCATTTCATCCGCATTTGCTTGCGGGAACCACCGAATAATGTACCGCCTTGTCATAGTACGTCGAATGGAATCAAATAGCAAGACTTCACTTGTTTCTCGCTTCCCAATTTTGAAGAAGGTTGAGGTTGGTAGTCTAAGGCAATGTGCGCTCTTATGGGCCCTATTGAGAGAGATTCCTTCGATCAAAGCGTATGGGAATATCCGTAGACTTTGCAGATTAAATGTTCAAGAGGATGCTCTTATGGCTTTGAGCCGCTTCTATGACTCGATGTGAGGTGTTTCTTCTTCAAGAATTTCCACTATCCCCTACATTAGAGGAGTACAAATGACTTTTGGGGTTCCCCGGATCTCATGGTAGACCCTATCAATACCAAGGGCAATACTATCTGGAGAGAGAGGATCTGAAGTGCTACTTAGAATCGGTGTGTGGATGAACCGAGGTTGCATAAATTAAAAAGAAATGGAGTGGTGGGTATCCGCAAGAGTACTTCGAGGGTTTGATGCAATCTTATGTCGCGACTAAAAAGTGGGGTCCATTCAAGTTGGTGCTCGCTCACCATATTTGGGGTTATCCTCTTCCTCAAATAGAGAGATATGTTGATGAAGATGCAATTAGTGCGTTCCTAGCCTTCAAGGACGCCAAAAACCCTGTTAATCCTGTGCTCGCCGTTCTTGCTAACACATACCATGCCCTTACCCGCTACTGATCGGTTCCATAAAAAGAAGCAGGCCTTTCTTCTCACGTTCTCTATGCTCGGCTCCTTACCCATGTGATCCACAATCGAGGTGATGTTAGGGAACTAATTTCTTATGCCCTTAGTTTGTGATGTGGAGGTCGAACCGCTATAGAATGGGTTGAGTTTTTGAAGGATATCAATGAACTTCAAATCCGGTGGTATCTGGTTTGCTTGTTGGGATGATAGACCGATGGTAGTGTTAATTTGTGGAAGTTTTCAAAACGTGCCTCTCATGGGGACTCAAGGGTGCATCAACTACAATCCTTCATCGACTTTAAGGCAACTCGGTTGCCGATGAAGAACTCACCCTCCGAAAGCATGTTTGTCCGTATTTACCTTTACAAAGGAATGCCTAAATGCGGTGACTTGCTTCAAGAGTTCAACGATCATGGGAATCTGCGTGATGCGAAAGTGGAAATGAAGAGTCATCAAAGAGAACCGGTGACATCACTTTCAATCAGTGGCTCAAGGAGAAGCTTCAAGATACAAAGTCAGCGAGTCGAGTCGAAGGACGCTTTCCCTTGATGAAGGAATACCAGAGCCTTATGTCCCTACCTATGAAGAGAGTGAATGAAGTCAAGTCCGCTTTAGCAAAGGTAGAAGAGGAAAAGAAAGCATTGCGAGCTAAGCTAGAGGAGATGGCCGTAGAGAAAGAAAAGCTAGAGGAAGAAAACAATGTCAAAATGATCGTCGTGGAAGAAAGTGTCAAAGCGGTTCAAAAAGAAGAGCAAAGCAAGATAGAAGCTCGAGAAATATCTCAAGGGAGCTAGAGAGGAACTCCAAAGGTACAAACAGAAAACAAGAAGAGCACTTGAAGAAGCTCAAGAATGGAAAGCATTAGCCATGGAATCGGGGCAAGAATCTCATCTGGTGGTAGAGTTGAGAGGTCAACCGAGAAACCTCGAGCAAGAAAAAGTCGCCATTAATGAAACTCTCAAGGAATACCAAAGCAAGCTCTCGAGCTTTGAAAGAGAAATATTTGGGAATTGAAGAGAGACCTTCATTTGTCTAGAAGATGCCTACAGACAAGTCCGAGTTGAGAGCCAATATTGGGAAAACGCTTCCTAGATCCGATCGGAAAAATCAAGATCAAGAGATCATTAAGGAGCTTAAGGATGAGATCCGGTTGTGGAAGAGCAAGTTCTCAAAGTCATCGAGCCGTGCCCGTCGAGCTATGTTGGGGATCCCTAAGAACTGAGGTTAGCCGAGGTGAGATGCACTTCTTCAACACCCCTGAAGTGTATCGGTTTGTGAAATATTGCAGAGCGTTGATCACGAGAATTCAAGGAGCAATCTCAAGGTGCAAGTGTAAGCAAGAAGAGGAAGAGAGTTGGGAGCTTGGAGCTATTTGCATTTAAGTTGTCTACTTGTATTTTTCAACTTAAAAGTTTATTTTGAGCTTTGTATTCAAGAATATTGTAACTTGCTCTCTTTATGAACATTGTACCGTCTTTTTTTCCTTTAATGAAAATTGGTGAAGCTTTGAAATCTTGATGAATGAAGTGTGCTATTTCGATTCCTTGTTTACTTCAATTCAGTAAATCAAAAGTTTGTGCGCTTATGACAAGGCAAGGCATCCCGCGGTTCCAGATCAAGCAAACATTGTGCATGCATTCATACATTCATTCATGAATTTATTTTGTTTCTTATACAATAAGTGTCTAAATAAATGAGAAAAAGGCACGCTGGTTCTCCGTCACCGATACTTCACCCGATCGCAAGCCAAGCTAATGGCTCATCCGCAAGATCATCCAGGAGGTTGAAATTGAGAGTAATCCGTAAGCAGGAAGACATGGGCGTACAAATTACGAATCTGAGCACCGCTCAGAAAACCGAGCTCGAAGGATAATATGGGTACTATGGAGGCCCAAGTCCATGAGATGATGGTCATGCTTTGCAAGGTTTGAAGAGTGGGACAACTGCTGGCCGTCGCGTAGTGGGTCCAGATGGGGTCACCTCTTTCGTTCCTCCTCCGAAGTCTCGGAATCGCAACGACCACAGTTCCTCCGGATCCGGTCGATCATCCCGTGTTTGCTTGAGAAATGAACATGTCGAACCAATACATCGCACAAAGATATCCTTGGGGTATGCTCTGCTGGTACCGCCGCAACTCGTTAGAACTACTCCCGTTGGTATAGTTTGCATCTAATCAAGTCACCATCGCCATGCACGGGGAATCTGGCCGAGGAGGATCGTAATCGATTCCTATCCTCATGTGTGTGCTCAATTCCACTCCTGTGGCTTACAAAGACAACCTCAAAATGTTCTTCACCGGGAGGAGGATATTACTATAGTATGGGAGTCACCCCTGAGGGGCACATGTTCGAGGATCTCAGCCCAATGATCCGATCCGCGCACTTGAAGAAAGAGTAAAGGGCAATGGAAGGCACCGGTGTTAGAGCCAAAGAAGCCCGTGAGTCGTGTCTAGTCCCGCATTTGGTTTTACCACCAAAGTTCAAAGCTCCGAGTTAGACAAGTATGGAGGGTTGGGTGTCCAGAGAGCCATGTTACCATGTTCGTCAGAAAAATGGGTCCCTATGCCAATGATGACAAACCATCGATTTCATCGCTTCCAAAAGCAGGTTTGGCGGGAGCTCCTCTAGATTGGTATATGAAGTTACAATCCTCTAAAATCCGTTGTTGGAAAGATTTGTCTCAAGCTTTCATGAAGCAAAGATAAGTACAACATGGACATGGCTCCGGATAGGTCGTGATTTGCAAGCACATGAGTAAGGGTGAGAAAGAGACTTTCAAGGAGTATGCTCGAGAAATGGCGGAACACAGTGCCCGAGTTCAACCTCCTTTGGTCGAGAAAGAGATGGTATACATGTTCTGGAAACTCTGCCAAGCAATCTATTATGACAGGGTGATCACAAGTGTCTCAACCCGGTTTCTCCGACATGATAGTCTTCGGAGAAAGACTTGAACTGACCTTGAAGCGGGAAGATTTGAATCACCTCGGTAATCTGAGGAGCTCGGTGGGTCCAAAGAACGTAAGAAATACCAGCCACATTTCCCTAAAAAGAAAGAAGGAGAAACTAATGTCATTCTGGGGAAATTCATCTTTTGGTACTCCTCCAGCACAAACTATTCCATTCTCTGCTCCTGTGCCACCCCAGCAAGGCAATGATGGTCCCAAGGCTCAGGGATACCAGTTCAAGAAGCGAACCAGCTTTGACCCAATTCCGATGACGTACGGAGCTGTTTAATCACTTGACCTCCAACAACCTGATCAACACTCGGCCGATGAAAGTCGTTCAGCCACCATTTCCCAGAGGATACAATGCTAGTGCAACCTGCAGTTTCCATGAAAACGGGGTAGGCCATGCTGTGGAGGAGTGTAAAGCCTTTAAGCATGTGGTGCAAGATCTGATAGACGCTGGTTGGATCTCATTCAAGCAGAACAGCCCGAATACAACAACCAATCCATTGCCGAGTCATCAGAGGCCAACTACCAACGCTATAGAAAGTTATGGTGGGCGATTGGTAAAGAAAGTGCAAGAGATCAAAACGCCATTGAGTGTTGTATACACTGAGCTATGCTGGGCCAAGGTTGTCAAAGAGGGGTGTTGCCATGAAGAAGGGTGTGCTGACTCTATGTGTGGGAAGTTGTGAAACCTTCAAGATGATCCTACAAGACTTGATGGATCGGTATGTGGTCCAGGTAGGAACTCATGGTATGGAAGATGAAGTGCTAACTCTATATTCTGACAGCGGTAGAGAGGCCAAAAATCCAATCGAATTTCTCGCGCAATCTCGATCCAAGATTGGTTCAAGCCGAGGCTCGACCAACAGTCACTAAGGACCCAATCCCCTTCTCATGCAAGGAAGAAATCAGTGAAGGTGTAACGGTAGTGCCTACAAAAAATGGATGTTGGGATGCCCTAGGAGAACCTAGTGGAAAATTTGATTACTTGGTCAGATATGATGCTCCTGAGAGTGCTCGAATCCGAATAGAAGATATCCAGCCCACGAGGATGGGATGAGGAAGATGAGCAACACCACCAAGTGGTCGTCATCATGGATAGTTACGAATACGGAGAGGTGTGGACGCTATACCATGACAATGATAGAGCAATCAGAAAGCCCATTGAAATTCCTTACAATTTCAATCCTAGATTGGTGCGAGCAAATGCTCAGCCAATAGTGATTGAAGTACCAGCTCCATTTCGTTATGAGTCAAATAAGGCAGTCCCCTGGAAATATACAGCAGACTGCTCTCCTAGCACCACTAATGTAACTAATATAGTGGGATCAAGTGGGATCACGAGAAGCGGAAGGGTGTATGCTCCAGAAACCCTCCGAGCAGAAATACCTAAAGAGGCCGAACAGGGAAGCCGTAAAGAGAAAGGAAAAGAGCCAGAGGTTGCTCCAGAAAAAGTAAGGGAAAAAGAAGCAGATGAATTCCTGAAGATTATTCGGCAAAGTGATTGTAATACCCTAATTTTGTCCGCCCTTTTTAACCTAAGCCCACACTACTAGAAAAAAGGCTTTTTATATCGGTTAAAAAAGGCTTTTCATATCGGTTCCGTAACCGATATAGATAAAGGGGATATTAAAAACAGACGCTTTCTATATCGGTTAAAGAACCGATATGGAAAATGTTTTTTATATCGGTTCCCAGTAGAACCGTTATGGAAAGTCAGTTTTTAAACCTATAAAACGCTTTTTTTATATCGGTTTCTTAGTTGAACCGATATTGAAAATCACTTTTTATATCGGTTATTTAAAGGAACCGATATGAAAAGTCTTTTTTTAAAAAAAAAAATAAAAAATTCCTCAATTGGATATACATCAAACAACAAAATCACAACAAATACAATATTTAATGTCTTTAATGTCTTTTACCATAACTACTCAAACATATTTTACTAACCATTAAGTCTTTAATGTCTTTTATTGACAGAATTACCATAATGCATAAGAGAAAGAACTTTTGATCATGTAATTTATCAAAGAAGACCCTCTTTCATAATTGAGACTATTTACCCATGCAATTCATGCATCCAAAAAATAAAAAGAAGATTAGAAAGAAATGCTGAGACTGGAAGACCAGACTTCAATAAATCAACACATCAGAGACTACATTCCAGTTTAAACCTTCATAAAAGTGAAGATAACAACTATCATCGACTATTATCATCAACCATGAGTAACTTACAATGTATGCAAGAGCATCATTCATCTAACTCAAATATTGCAGTCATAATTAATAACCATCTTCCTCTCATAGTAACCAACAAAGATACACAACATTACACTACATGAATTGCCAAAAACCATACAATAGAAATATTAAAGGCAGCCCTAATTCCAAATGTAGTCATGGAATCCACAAGTCATTGGACCTTAGAAATAACCACAATAACAAAAAGTATTTAAGATGCCCCATCAAACAAGAACTAGACAACTAATGAAAACGAGTGGCAAAAAGAGGGGAAAAAGTCCACAAATTTTATCATAGTTGTTTTCAAAGCAAGGCCAACCTCCCGATCCACCGAATCCACGGATGCCTTTGGCCCCAAACAAATCCGAGAGAGTAATATGAATAGCCACCATACGCAGACATCAATCAAACCCAAGACTAACATTTAGTAGTTTTGTCATGTATCCTTTATCTTATTCCCGATTAAATAAAAGCCAAGTCATGGATGCAGTGTCTTAACAAGAAGTGAATTTAAATTTACTGAGTATGAATAAAAACATCTCGCTTACATCTCTTGCTTTGGTTCCTGCAAGTCACAACAATTTTGGGCTGGCCACATTGTTCCCCAGTGTCTTAAAAGAGATCATCACTTTGCAAAAGTACTCAAACTAACTCAATGGTCGAGTTTACTAACTCAATACTGAATGGAAGATATCTGAATACTCTAAAATGGACATCGATTAGAATGAAAATACCTTTGTATTAACTCAGTACATCCCAAAGTGGCAAAGATTCGCCAAAAAATAAGATGAATATAAAAGCATAACTAATAAATAGAAAGGGATGAAAATTGAAAAGTGGAAATAAAGAAGTTAAGAGTTTCTTGTAAATTTTTGAAATAAAGAACAATCAAGTAACTGAACAAAAGCTTTATATCTTACGAGCACATTGAGATGCAATCTTTCCAGATTTCATCTTTAGGTCTTGTCTAACAACCAGAACCTGACACAAAAAGCAGTTCCAGATTTCATATCTTACGAGCACATTGAGATGCAATCAGAAATTTATTAACATCCAGCAAAAGAAGTTCTTGAATGCATTTCAATTCTATGTACCCTCCCCATAACATTTCTAAAATAGAAGAAGAATTTGATCAAACTAACTATTAAATAACAACGTGCATATATAGAAAAAGATTTTGATATGTAGAGTGCTTCAAATTATTTTCGAAAAAATAGTAAAAAACATTAATGTAAGATTATAAAACCATTCATGTGCTTTGTTGGTAATTTCAGCTCTTATAAGCATCAATAGAAATTATATTATTCAACGGTTCATAACAATGGAATCACAAAGACATTGTCGTTTCTAATACCAGTGGACAAATACGAGCTACAACAACTAGCTCATGTGAAACTTTCATCTCCCAAAGCCTGAGATTTATAAATAGCGACATTCTTAGACATAAAAAGCAGTAGATGGAGGATTACCTTGCAATTGGCAGCAGCATGCTTTTCAAGGGCAGAAGCCTGAGACTTATAAATAGCGACATTCTTAGACATCACATCCTTCCTCTCCATACCTTCTTTTCTTGGGAATCCACCAACCATCACTGCAACATTGACTCCAGTGCATGCCTCAACCACATCAGTTGTAGCAACAACACCTGAAACAAATAATTTCAAAGGACTTCAATCACTTATTGATCACAAATTGCAATTCATCATGTTTATAAAACATTTGGGTAAGCCAAACCTTTAAGAAGAGGGAAAGCAGCATCCACCAACTCCATCTTAACTCCATTCAATGAGTCAGCTGCTTGTTGAATATCAAGCAGGTGGAGGATCACAGGTTGGTCAGGTCCCAACATCACTCCCCTAGCAATCATAGGAACAAGAGCATAATCAATTTGTCCTACACAATTGCAGAACACTCTATCAGTACACCAAAATTATCACAAACAAAGTTCTTTTCCACACGCAAACCACATATGAACTAATCATTACAAGTCTTAGCCTTTGCAGATGGCCCTGCATCCTCATTCTTTTTCCTTCCCATTGTAGGAAACTGAAAAAAGTGAAAACCATATTAAGACAAGTCAGTTAAAAACAAACCACATTAATATAAAGATATTTCTTTGCATCGCTTTTCAATCAAGTTCGTAATAAACACGACCCAACTCACTTACACATTAATATGATTCATTCCATGTTACATTACCAAGGTATTATTAGTTTTCAAATTTTAATTGGGGAAGTATCAAGTATCAAGCTGTGTGTACTCATCTATTTTCCCAAACAACATATTGATAATTAAAAGAATCAAGTAGTCATAAAATACATCATCACATTAGGGGAAAATCAACAAGCCAAGTGTGATGTCTGGGCAAAGACATAAATAAGATGTGTGTGAGATGAAGGAGCATGTGGTGGAATAGATATGATCTAGCATGATCATCAGTCACAAAGTTGAAGTTTACAGATTCATTTAATAAAACTTCATAAACAAATTTGAACATCCTAAGAAATTGATGATAGACATGCCAACAAACACCGTAGTAAGTGCGCCACCTAAAATTAAGTATGAGGAAATATAAGAGCAAATTTGAGCAAGAAATAACCATGGCATACAAAAATCAATCACAACAACAACCAAAGCCTTTTCCCACAAGTGTGGTTGGTCTGCATAAATCACAGGAATAATATCATAATAAAAAGCTTAAAGCATCATCAACATTCATCGCAGGATCGGATCCAAACATCGTAATGGATCAAAGTTGAAACAAAACAAAACAAAAGCAACATTTAGACACAAATCAAGAAATTAAAATCATCGATTAATCAAAGGAAACATAATGGGATGGATCATAGATCTCGCGTAAAACGCACATACCTGAGCTTAGTAAGAAAACGCACATACATTTTCGTAATCGGTTGAGGTGCGGGTATATTTGCTGTTCCTGTGGTATCGGCCATGCGAATCGGTTGGAGAAAGAAGGGTGAGGTGCGTTGAGAGTGGGCAACGAAGACCGCAAGAGGAGTGGGAAGAGGAACCGCAAGAAGCGAACGAAAGCAAAAGTGGGAAGGAGAGTGAGTGGATCAGAACGCGAGAAGGAGAGCAAAGTAGACGGCGAGGAGAGGCAACGAACGTGAGGACGGCGCGAGAAGGTGACCCGACGAAGAGAGTGAGAGGGAGAGTGAACGCGAGAGTAGGGCAAAGGTCCTTTCATTGTTTTGTGGAGCGTGGGTGAATAAAATCCATATCGGTTTGAATAGGAGCCGATATGGATTAGAGTAAAATAGAGTTTTCATATCGGTTAGAACAGGAACCGATATAGATAATTTGCTCATAATTTCAAAAATGCCACCGCCTCTTTTTTCATATCGGTTATAGTGTGAACCGTTATTAATTGCTGATGTAAAATCCATATTTTCCACTAGTGCCATTTCAATTATCCAGCTCAACTAAATCGAAAACCGTTGTTTAAATTAGGTAGGCACGCGAATAATCGATCCTTTCGTGCGTTCTTCAATTTAATCTTCGTATTTGGGTTTAGTCGTACATATGTAGGTCTACCGAAAGTCATTTTTTCTATAAATTTGGCTTGTCTTTTCAATTAAGGCTTAAGAATACAATTCTGAGTCAGTTTTAGTGTATTTTAGTTAATGAGCTCTAGTCTTCTATTTTGGCTCTCGTTTTAGCGTATTTGTCTAGTCGGGCCCGTTCTCGTCTATGTGTTTGGCCCGACTCTTTTTCTCATTATTAATCTTATTTTGTGCAGTTATTTTATTTTGAGCATATATATAGTCAGAAAATGTCAAAAAAAATCCATTTAATTCTTATTACAAATCAGAAGTGTTCAAATGTCCAAAAAAAATACAAAAAATAATAACAAAAATATACAAAAATAAATAAATCCGAAAATACAAAAGAAAATAATAAAAAGCAAAGAAGAAACAGAAATCTGGGGTTCAAAGAATGCTCTCTAAGTGGTTGGGCAGTTCGTTTCCACTCCAAATCTGAAAAAATCAAAGCCCTGGTCAAACTAAATTAAATGCTCTGACCTGGAATTTTAATATAAAAACAGTTTCAAGGTCAGTCAAAGGACACGATTTTCGAGGTAAACAACACCAAAAAAACAATTAGGGTTTTACACTGAAACCTTAATCCCAAAAACAGTGGTTTCTTTCTTTGAAGTTCTAATTTTTTTTTCAAAGGGTCGAGCAAAGCAACTACAGATCTAGAACAATGCGGTAAACCAAGCAACCAAAGAATGATCAAAAATAATTTCTTTTCTTTCTTTTCCGAATAGGTCGAGACTAAGGTTGGTGACCCTCCTTTCCTTCGGATCCGTAAATAGATTGTAAATATGTATGTTTTTTTTTTTTATTATTCATTTATTCTCAGACTCCAAATATGTTGAAGTATGTCTATGTTATGTGATAAAACGACATCATTCGGATCAAAAAAATGGACTAGCTTTCGTTTTTTGCTTTAGTAGAAGACTGACTAGTATTAGCTTAGTTTGCTTTTGTTTTGAAAATAGGCTAGTTTATTTGAATATAGGATAGTTAGATCAGACCCTTAAAAAATGTAGTAGTTTTGTTTTTCAAAGAAAAAGGGAAGAAATGGTGTGTCATTGATTTGGGAACCCAAAAAAAGAAAGCAACAAACCCAGATCCAGAAAAATGGGAAGAGGAAAAAAAATCAAAAAAACGCGAGAGGAAAAAAAAAACAACGAACCTGGAAGTTCAAGTGCGAACGCTCCGCCGTAAAATTCGTCTTCTCCGGTGAACCCACCGGTTCCGACGGCACTGCTACAGCCTTCACGTTTCCCCTCCCTTTTCCCTCCTTCTCTCAGTCCGTTTTTTTTCTTTTCTTTGAATCTCTCACTATCTCTCATGGTGTGATTGCAAATCTTTTCCTCTCTCCTCACTCCTCTCCCTGCGGCGCAAATAAAGGGGATGATAATAAGCATAACCCTAAAAATCATTTTATACTCCTGCACCTGATTATTATTATTATTACTATATTATGTTTTTATTTTTACAACCACACCCCCTGTTAGTGCAACCACCCCACAAGCCCATGTTCCCTTTTTGTATTTTTTATTTTTGGTAGGCGCCCAGACAGCCAAAAACGAAATGGGCCTTTAATTTCCACACCCCCTGCTTAGTTATACAACCCCCGTAACTAGTAACACCCCCATTTTGCAATTTTCACCTTTTTCTCGTTTTTCTTAATTCTTTCTAACTCAAACACTTTTCATTAAATCAAAAACTTTGTTAGTGGTCATGTGAAGCCTTTGCTTGCATGATCATTAACAATGAGGACCTAGTGATGATCACTTGGAGCCTTTGCTCATTTGATCATCATGAACGTCTAATTTTTCGAAAGCCTTTCAATAAATCAAAAAAAACTTTGTTAGTTGTTTTGCGAAGCCTCTGCTTGCATAATCATTAACAATGAGGGATTAGTGGTGATCACTTGGAGCCTTTGCTCAACTGATCATCATGAATGCCTAATTTTCCTAAAGGGACTTTTCATTAAATCAAAAACTTTGTTATTGGTCCTGCGAAGCCTTTGCTTGCATGATTATTAGCAAATGAGGAACTAGTGGTGATCACTTGGAGCCTTTGCTCAATTGATCATCATGAACACCTAATTTTTCTAAAGACTTTAAATAAATCAAAAAAAAACTTTGTTAGTGGTCTTGCGAAGCCTTTGCTTGCATGATCATCAACAATGGAGTGCTAATGGTGGTCACTTGGAGCCTTCGCTCAATTGATTATCATGAAAGCTCAGTTTTCACAATTAAACAAAATAAAAACCAAAATCCTAGAACTACGTAGCTTTGAGTTCTCCATCGCACCTGGAGATACGTAGGAGCGGATCCCTTCCGTCAAGCACAATAAACTAAAAACATTTTTCCCTTCAAAAAAAACTAAAGCGGCTAACTCTCGTCGAGCGCCGCAAATAAAACTTTCATTAAACCGAGAGGCAAATTTAAGCATTTTTCAAATCAACACTTAATACTGTTGCGCCCCGAAAAATCCGGTTTGGGACTTTTCAGTTTGACAACGTTTGAAAATCGATGAGAGCCGCCACCAATATTTTATTTTGGGAAAACATTGAAAAAACCTTTTTGAAAGCGGGTGGTCTTTCGAAAACTTAGAGATGTAGGTTCGGAATTCGGTTGCGCATGGGAAGGTATTAGCACCCCACACGCCCTTTCTACCGAAAGGAACCATTAATTTGATGTGGTTTTGAAATGTTTGATTTGAAATACATTGTTCTATTTATTTTCTTTTCTTTTTGAGAAATCACTTTATTGAAAGCGGAAAAAGGGATGTTTTTGGTATCTTGAAAAGCGGAACAAGACAAAGATTTTTGAAAAGCGTGCTTGACGGGGACAGAACCCGGTCCTACACGCACTCTCACCGCCGAGGATCAAAGCAACGTAGTTCTTGTTTTTTTATGGGCTTTTTTAAAGGTATGCTTGACGGGACATGAACCCGGTCCCACGTGACCTCACCGCGGTGAGGATCAAAGCAACGTAGTTCTCGTGTTTTTAAAGGTATGCTTTACGGGACATGAACCCGGTCCTACGTACCCTCACCGCCGATTTGAGGATCAAAGCAACGTAGTTCTCGGGTTTTTAAAGGTATGCTTGACGGGACATGAACCCGGTCCTACGTACCTCATTTGGTGAGGATCAAAGCAACGTAGTTCTCGTGTTTTTAAAGGTATGCTTGACGGGACAGGAGCCCGGCCCCACGTACCTCACCGGGTTGGGGATCAAAGCAACGTAGTTCTCGGGTTTTTAAAGGTATGCTTGACGGGACAGAACCCGTCCCACGCACTTCTCACGGTGAGGATCAAAGCAACGTAGTTCTCGTGTTTTGCGTGTGAAAACGGCTTTGTGATTTTTGAAAGTGCTTTTGGAGTTTTTTGAAATAAGACTCGAGTGTTCGCGAACACCAAACAAGCAAAGGCTTCGAGTGGCATTCGGTATTAACTCGAAAGAAAAGTGAGTTGGAACTGGTAATCAAACAAGCAATGGCTTCGAGTGATTACAAGTGACAACGTCGTATTATTCTTTTGAAAATAGTTTTGGAAAAAGATGGTGAGCTAATAGCTCGTGTTATTTTGGAAGTTTGAATTAGTTGTTTTTGTTGTTTAATTAATGTGTGGGAGTTTTCATGATAGCCAAACAAGCAAAGGCTTCGAGTGACTACCACTAATAACTCCTCATTAACGATCAAACAAGCAACGGCTTCGAGTGATGGTTAATGATTTTATTTAGGAAAATGCCTTAGGTTTTCTTATTAAAAAAACATAGGATTTCACGCTTGAAAAGAAATAGAACATTTCAAATCCTTCTTACAAGTCAAAAGCTCAAAACAACCATTGGGACACAAGCAAAGCAATCAAAAGAGTATTTACAATTTGCTATGAACAATTGGGTGCACAATGATACAAGTATATGAGTGAAAGAGTATGCAATTATGGAATGCAAAATACAACATTATTGGATGCATGAATATTTAATTTATGAGATGCAAAACATGGTATTAATATATGCATATTTAAGAGAGCATGAAAATGCAAGAGATATAGACATAAATGAATGCATGAACATGTGAATATGCAATTTAGAAATGAACATGAACTTCAAATCACCATTTATTCATGAAATGCAAGCAAACAACATAGGTTAAACTTTTGGTAAGGATTCACATGATCAAGCAAAGAGATGCATAAAAGTCACATGAACCCTAATTTTCTTCTAATATGCAAAGCAAAACAACCTTGAAACAAGCTTTATTTTCACAAGACTTGGTAACAATTATTTTTGTGGTTCAAGTATATCAACTAAGCACATAATGGACTACAAGGCCGAAGCCTATTGTAGTTCAAACCCACATTTATTTCATGCAAAGATAAAAGGAAAAATCAAAACATCAAAACCCTAAAAATGGGTTTGAAACCGAACCCCTATTTGCCCTAAATCATCCAATTTTTCATCACAATTGAACCAACCACATAGATGAGCATGATTACATGATAAACAACAAAATGAACAAGAACCCTAGCATTAGAGACTAGAACCGAAACCCTATCCTCAAAGTTCAAGTTCAAAACATCAAACTTCAACAACAAGCATGGTTCACAACATTAGCACAATTAATCAAGCATTAATCAACTTCAAATCATTTAATGAACAAGAATATTCAAAGGATCATGGATTAGGCTCAAAGTTGAAGCAAAAAAGAAAAGGGAAACATGTTTTCATTTAAGCAAAAATCGCATGACCAAAATAGCAAATCAAAAGAAGAAAACCTAATCAACACATAACCACAAGAACAATTTATTTAGTGGGTGATGGACCAGCTCTCACCCACAACAGCCCCTAATCTACATTGTATGATATTATGAGATGCAAATATAAGTTGAAAAATGATTTTAATGCAAGAAAGTGAATGAAAATGCAAAGGATTTGATGTATACCTTAGTTTCAAGCTAAATAAGAGTAGGAATGAAGATTAAGAGCAATAAAACACCAACAATCCTAGCAAGAACAGCCCCAACACCTTGAAGAAACAACCCCCTTGATAATGTAAAAATGGAATCAAGGATAAAAGGAAAAGATATATGAATGTAGAGTGTTTTGAGGTGATTTGGTGAAGGAAAGTTGGAAGAATGAGGGGAGGAGATGAAGGAGGAGGGTTCGGTTTTGAGAGAGGAGGAAGGAGAGGAGAAGAGTGCTAGGTTTTCTTGAAGGTGAGAATGATAGCCAAAGATTGGTGAAGAGAGAAAGTGTGAGCTATTTATAGGGTTTTGAGGCTTTAGGGTATTTAGGACTTTTTGCTTTGATGGGAGCTCTAGGATTGGATCTTAATTTTGAATGGATGGTTAGGATTAGTGGTCACATGGATCAAGGGTATTTAGAAAACACAAGTGTGTGAGGAAATAGGTGAGGGAGGGGCGCATAAAAAAAGAAGGAAAAAGGAAATTTGTGAAAAAAAAATCTAATTTGGGAATGGTGATTTTTGTAGAATAGGGTTAAGGGTATTTTGGTGAGGGAATGTTCTCAAAAGGTAAGATGGGGTTTTTGGTGGAAAGGTTAGTGTAAGTGCATGGGTTAATTTACCAAAAAGGGCAACATTGAGGATATGATCAAATTAAAACTTGGTGAGTAAGTAATGGAGTGTGTAGAAACTTCTAGAAGGAATGGAGGGGTATGGGGACGCAAAATCAGCTGAAATGTGAGGGGAAAAATAAAAATGATGGTTTTTGGTATTTTGTCTTATTGAGGACACTTCCTCTTTTATTTTTGAATTTTGAATCTTTTGGGCATGTAATTGGGAGTGCACCTATTAAAAACATGTCACATATTTTTGGACACCATGAAATAACCTCCCTAATAATTCTAGACAATTAAAATTGTCACTTAATTAATTGGGAATTTTTAATGGTCTTTTGGCATTTTTATGCACTAAAAATAGGAAAAGTGCATTTTAATTATTTTAGGCTAGAATATTTTCTCTAAAAATTGTACAAAAATTCTCTTGAATAAGAAAAATGTACTTTTGGTGTGTGCATATTTTGACGAGAAAATCATCCTTTTGCGAAAAATGACCAAAATGCCCCTTACCCTAAAAAGTCCTAATTTGCTCAAAATGCATTTTTATTCTAAACATGGTTCTAAAACCCTTGGATGACTTTTAAAACTCTAAAATGCATGCCATGCCTTAATTTATTTATTTTTGGTTGAAAATTAGGGTGTTGACCTAAGTAGGACAAAATTGGGGTATGACAATTTGCCCTCTTTATCTAGATTTTAACAAGGAATATGAATTGGCGAAACATATTCCGAGGCAAAATAGAGATAAAGAATTCAGAAATTATACCGATTTTGCCAACTTAGGGAAAAACCCGAATTTTCTTTTTCTTTTTGGGTGAATGGATACTAGCCAGAAAACGGCTGTAATGAATGTGGTGCTAACCCTCAGTAAGCTAACAAAACAGAAACACATGGGCGCCGAGCCCTCGGGTGGCGAAATAAAGCAAGAAGTAAAACAATAAATAGAATAGTAGAGAAGGTACCGTCCTTTGATAAGTTAACACCGGCATTTGGGAAGAAAGTAACAAAAAGTGCGGTGATGAAGGAGCGCTCGTCACTCTGAAGGAACACTGGTTACAAGGAGCGTCTGCGCTCTGAAGGAGTACTTGGACTCTGAAGGAACACTTGGGTTACGGGCGAACGCTTGGCTCTGAAGGAACGCTGGGCTCGATGGAACGCTGGTTACGAAGGAGCGTCTGGGCTCGAAGGAACGCTGGGCTCACGAAGGTGGCCTACTCGAGCGGCTTCGAGGTTCGTATCAAGTTGTGGAGGCCGATACATTTTACCTTGATGGACTTGCACTATGCTTTACACCGCACGGTGGTGCGAAGGGACGCGAAGTCAGGGGGCCGATCCGTCATGCTCGTGATGACTTGGCGGGATGAAGGTCGAGTTCAAAGTCGCCGTTTGACTGTATTGATTTGAACTAAACCGAAGGACCTCGGTCCCGATGATTCGTCGGTGCTCGATAACGACGAGATCCGGAGGGACGCCTTGGTCCCGGCGGATGCACGAGTCTGAAGGGATTTGCAAATCTCGCTGATTGATCGATTGAGATGACCGCTACCGTGCGCGCGTTGAATCGAGGTACTGCATATGTCGGGTTGATGCAAGGAATGATGCATGAAGCATGGGTGCATGTTATGCAAAGGCATGTTATGCGGGAGTATGTTATGCGAGTGCATGCAATGCTATGATTTTGATGTGATGATGCATGTGGTGGACTGTTTTCCTTTGTTTCGATCTCTTTTCGATTGTTTTTCGACCAATTTTACATTTTACGGTTATTTGTTTTTTCATGTTTTTTCTTTTCGATCGCCTTTCTTTTTCCGACCGTTCATTTTTGCTTTTGGCAAGGCTTATTTTTTATCGTTCAACCGACTTCCGATACTCTGGTATGAGACCTAAAAGCCGAGGAAATCGCAAGGCTTCAGGAACCGAACGCGCTTTGCTCTATGGTTCGCGCCCGCGGAGCGGTTTGTGAACGCAACCCTTTTTGTAAGGTTAGTTATCTTTAGGAATTCTTTGATTTCCCATGGCTTTTAAAGATTTCGCAATGATTTGTAATGCCTTATGATGTATGCACATGTTTCTGATTCGATATCACCATCATCATAAAAACGCTTATTTTGAGCAAAAACGGAAATATCAACAATCACGATATGAGAAAAGTTGAGCTTTATTGATATGGAAGCCGATCGCATGCAGAATGTTACGCCGATTATTCAAGACATTTGAGAATTTAAACCGCAAAAGACACGAAAAAGGAAAGAAGCGATTTATTCGATCAGTCTCGTGGGGCGATGTTGACATTTGTGTCCTTGACCTTGATCACTCCTCATTCAAGCCTTTGGGAAGTTGTACGCCTTTCATTATTTTTCATGCTCAAGTTTTCGAACCCTAATTTTTGCTGGATCGCCTTTGCGGGTTTTCAATCCACCGGTCGCTCTGATTTTGCCTAAGTCGCCTTTTCGGGTTTTCAACCTAGCGAGCTAATTCTTACTTGGCTTGTCTTTTCTTTTTCCGTTTATTTCTTTCGTGCATAATACTTCTTTTATCGAGTCCGAATTGATCTGGTTTTTGAGGTCTTCGCCATCCATGTTGGTGAGTATCAGCGCTCCTCCGAAAAGGCTTTTTGACTACATACGGCCGTCATAAGTGGGTGCCCACTTCCCTGGAGTCACTCGAATAGGCGATATCTTTTTGAGTACTAAATCTCCTTCATTAAACTCACGTGGCGGACTTTCTCCGCCGAAAAGCGGTTCTCATTCTTTGTTAGTACACCGCCATGGCAGCGCAGCCGCAATCCTTTTTCTTCAATGAGGTTTAGTTGATCAGAGCGAGCCTGCACTCCACTCGCTTCCTCCGCTTTAGTTTCCATCGAGAACCCGCAGGAGGGTATCTCAACCTCAATGGGAAGTACTCGCTTCGATCCATACACCAAGGAAAAAGGGGTTACCCGATCGATGTGCGCCTTTGAATGCACGGTAGCCATGCAAAGCAAAAGGAAGCATCTCATGCCAATCCTTGTAGGTTACCACCATTTTCTCGTGCACTATTCTCTTGATATTCTTGTTTGCCGCTTCAATCGCCCCATTCATCTTTGGGCGATAAGGAGAGGAATTATGGTGCTGAATTTTGAATTCCTTGCACATGTCCTTCATCATTTTGCTATTCAAATTGCTACCAAGTTATCGGTGATGATCTTGTCGAGTAGACCATATCGGCAAATCGGATCTTTCTTCACAAACTTAGCAACCATCGAATGGTTATTTCGAGTATGAAGCGGCTTCAACCCACTTAGTAAAGTAATCAATTGCAACCAGAATGAAGCGATGCCCGTTTGACGCTTTGGGCTCAATTGGACCTATGACATCCATGCCCCACATGGAAAACGGCCAAGATGCGATCAAAACATTTAGTTTGGCAAAGTGGCACATGGATGTGATCGCGATAGATCCGCATTTGTGGCATTTCCTTACGGTTATAACGATCGATTCCATCCGGAGCCGATAATAACCCGCCGCTTAAGATTTTTCTAGCCATGGTGTGCCCACTTGAATGGGTTCGAACGAGCCTTCATGCACATCTCTCATGATTCTCTCAAACTTCTTCTTTGGCAACACACCTTAGGAGAACCATATCATAGTTTCTCTTGTAAAGAACTTCACCATTCAAGAAGAAATTCTCTCAACAACCTTCGAGAGTTCTCTTGTCATTTTCTCGATGCCCGGTGGGTATTCACGACTAGTGATGTCTCGCTTGATGTCATGATACCAAGGCTTCTCATCGGGCTCTTCATCTATTGCCATGCAAGAGTGATACGCAGCGAGCTCGGTCTTTGAATTCGATCTTAGTCAAGTTCTTGTCACGGTAACATTGAACATGGAAGACAATGTTGCTAATGCGTCGACCGGTGATTTTCACCTCGAGGATATCTTTGGAAGGTGATCTCATCAAAGGATTTCATCAACTCTTGCAGTAATCACAATAAGGAATCGCTTTAGGATCTCGGGTCTCCCAATCACCTCTTGCTTGATAAATAACTAGAAATTTGAATCCCCGTATACATCTAGCCTTTTAACTTTCCACTCTAGTGGCTGCTTGAATACCCGGGATGCATGCCGTGATTCTACGCTATGTTATTCGTGACATAGAAGCTTAGCCTTGCAATGGCAGGAATGAAGCGATTATCGGGAGAGATTAACACCGCCTGACTCCGTGTCCCCACACATTTGACGCACCATCAAATATCATTCTCCATCTTTCACTTTCGTGGGACTTCCTCGTCGAATAGTGCCATGATGTCTTCATCGGAAAATCATGCCGCATTGGTACGGGTAACGGAATCGGTGACATGCCAAATATTCAATGAGTGTACTACCTTTAATGACCTTTTGTGTGACATACAAGATATCGATTCGATAATTGCATCCGCCATCGGGCAATTCGCCCCGTGAGAGTCTGGCTTCTCAAATATGTACTTGATTGGATCCATTTTTGAAACCAACCAAGTTGTATGACTCAAAGATGTCTTCGCCTTAAACGATGAGCGACCCAAACTAAAGCACAACAGTCTTCTCCAAAGATAGAATACCTTGTCTCACGATCGGTGAACTTTTTGCTTAGGTAGTATATTGCATGCTCTTTTTTCCAGATTCATCATGTTGACCCAACACACAACCCATTGAATTGTCTCTAGCATTGTAAGGTACAAGATGAAGCGGCCGCTCGCCACGTGTGGCATTAAGACGGGTGGATTTTGCAAGTACACTTTGATTTTCTCAAAGGCTGCTTGACACTGATCATTCCACTTCGGCTCTTGACTTTTGCATAGCAATTTGAAGATTGGCTCACAAGTAGCAATCCAACTGGAAGATGAATCGAGAGATGTAATTCAACCTTCCGAGGAAACCGCGGATTTCTTTTTCCGTTTCGTATTCGGCATTTCGAGGATAGCTTTTACTTTGTCTGGATCCACCTCAATTCCCTTCTGGCTGACAATGAAACCTAACAACTTCCCTGATCTTACCCCAAACGTGCACTTGGCTGGGTTTAACTTGAGTTTATATTTCCTCAGCCGTTCAAAGAGCTTCTGCAGATTGACAATGTGCTCCTTATCGGTTTTAGATTTTGCGATCATGTCATCGACGTAAACTTCAATCTCTTTATGCATCATATCATGGAATAAGGTAACCATGGCCTCTCGATAGGTTGCACGGCAAAGATTCTTCAATCCGAATGGCATAACCTTATAACAGAATGTTCCCCAAAGTGTTATGAAAGTTGTCTTTTCCATGTCCTCAGGGTCCATTTTGATCTGATTATATCCCGAATATCCATCCATGAAGGAGAATAACGAGTGTTGCGCTGTACTATCCACTAAGACATCAATGTGAGGCAAAGGGAAGTCATCCTTAGGGCTAGCACGATTCAGATCCCGGTAATCGACACACATTCTGACCTTTCCATCTTTTTTGGGAACTGGGACAATGTTGGCAACCCATTGCGGGTATTTGGCCACTGCCAGGAATCCTGCATCGAATTGCTTCTTCACTTCGTCTCTCGATCTTGAGGACATCTCGGTTTCATCCTCCTCAATTTCTCGTTTGACGGTGGACATTCGGGCTTGATTGGTAGCTTGTGTACCACGATGTCGGTGTCTAACCTGTGCATATCCTCGATACGACCATGCAAACACATCCACATAATCCCGCAACAACCGAACTAACTTTATGCGGTCTTCTTCGCTCATGGTGGTGCCTACTTTAACCTCTTTCTTATCCTCTCTCTTTGTACCCAAGTTGATCACTTCAAAGTGGACTCTTCGTGTGGTGGATTACCCTTTCTTCTTGTTTCATTAACCTCAAAAGTTACGGAGAGTCTCCCGGCCTTCTTCAACATCCCCTCACTGATTGACGGGGTGATCAAAGTCAAAAGGTGGGTACGCGACTTTGTCATTTTCAGAGACCATTCTTTGTGGATCTCGCATTTTGCCGGGCTTAAAAAGCGAGAATGAAAGGCGAAACAAGAAAACAAAGCAGACAAATAAAGCGCACAAAGACTCATGCAAATGAAGAGAAATTGGTTTTATTAATTGAGGAATTCAAAACAAGTGTTTTTTATTGATGATGATAATTTTGAAAATAAAAACACGTGTGTGCCCCTAACAACCGGTCCTACGGCCTTGCAGAGCGAGCCTGTGGTTGCATTACAAATGATTACTTTAAATTAAGAGTCACAGGAGAATCGCAGATCTTCCAATTCTTTAACTCTTCACCGATACCGCAACGACGAACTGCACTCGCCGCGCTTCTTTGGATTGAAACATCTCTCGATAATAAAGAACTTGATTGGGGTCCCACAAGCCAAGCACTCACAAAACTCGACTAAGGTCGCAAATTGGGATCCTCTGGGGCCACGGGTCTTCGCCTCTGGATTTGGCCAACCACTTGGCGCTTTTCGCTCATCATCCGCCTTATCCGCCTTTCCTCCTTACTTGGGTGTATCCTAGCAGAAACGGTCTTTGTTTTCCTTCGTTGGATAGGAGCTAGAATCCCTTGACCAGTCTTTCCCAAGCCGTAACCCAGCCTTGTACCACTGGGCTATCATAATTTTGGCGACCATCTCCTCCTCTTTGGTCTTTCCAAACTTTGCATTGGCAATCTCCAAAGACGAAAAAGTCAAGTTTCCAATGACTCTTCAGCGGCTTCTACATATTTGAACTCGGATGGCTTATTAACCGCAGTCTCTTCCTCACCGAATACTACGACCACTTTGTCATCCACCATGAATTTTACCCGTTGGTGTAGAAGAAGGAATTGCCTCACCATGTGGATCCGTGGTCTCCTAGCGAGACTGACTATATGAGGAGGTAATGTCCATGATTTGGAAATTGATCTGTAAAACTTCGGGACCGATTTGGATAGGAAATTCCATTTCTCCTAGCACTTCCTTTTGGAACCATCAAATGCTCGCATCAAACGTCGAACTCGGTTTCATATAGGAACAATCAACATCTAACTTGTCCATGGTTGACTTTGGCATTACGTTTAGTGAAGACCCGTTGTCAATCAAGACTCGCCAAAGACATAGTCCCCACACTTTATCGAGATATGAAGAGCTTGATTGTGTTCTTTTCCGCTCAAGGCAACTCATCATCGCAAAAGTTAGGTGATTTGCAGCCACCACACTCCCGACAATTCCATCAAACCGATTCACCGAAATGTCCTCTCGCAACGTGAGCCTCACCGAGCACTTTCATCGTGGTATCGTTTCGTGTGCTTCCGAACCGAGCAAACGGTGATAGCATGGATATCTTTGAGGCGTCTGTTTAACCGATCAACTACTCGTAATCGCCACGACAAACTTCAAGAATTCATTGGCTTCTTTTTCATTACTTTTTCTCGAGCGACCGGCTCTTTTTCTTTATCCTGCGCGCCTCTCTGCTCGTGCTCCTAGATGTTTCGCCGAGGGTTTCGGAGCATACACCCTTCCACTTACGGTGATCCCACTTGATCCTCGCTATGTTGGTCACGGTGGTAGCATTGGAGAGCATTCTGCCGTGTATTTCAGGAACCGCTTTATTTGACTCATAACGAAACGGGTGGTACCTCAATCACTATTGGCCGAGCATTTGCTCGCATCAGCCTAGGATTGAAATCATAAGGAATCTCAATAGGCCTTCTGATTCCTCTATCATTGTCAGGGTACAGTGTCCACACTTCTCCAGATTCGGAACCATTCATGATGACAGCCACTTGGTTGTACTGCTCATCTACCTCACCCCATCCAGTGGGCTGGATATCTTCTATTCGGATTAGAGCACTTTCAGGAGCATCATATCTGACCAAGTAATCAAACTTTCCGCTGGGCTCTCCTAGAGTGTCCCAACGTCCCTCTTTTGTAGGCAGCACTGTTACCTCTTCACTGATCTCTTCCTTGCATGAGAAGGGAACCGTGTCTTCATTAGCTACTGGTCGGTCCCTGGCTTGAACCAATTTCAGTAGCGTGTGTGCGAAATTTCAATCGGCTTTTGGCTCTCTATCACCGTCTGAATGTAGGGTCCACACTTCATCTTCCACACCGTAAGTCCCTATCTGGACCACATACCGATCCATCAGGTCTTGCAAGATCATTTTGAAAGTTTCACAACCTCCCCCACACAGAGAGTCAGCACACCCTTCTTCATGGCAACACCCTTTTTTAACAACCTTGGCCTAAGATAACTCAAAGATAAATGACATTTAGAGAGTCTTGATCTCTTGCACCTTTTTCAAAGAACTTGCCAACAAAGACTTTCTATAGCATTGGTAGCCGTTCCTGGTGACACGGTAATGGATTGATTGTTGTATTTGGGCGGTTCTGTTTAAACGATATCCAACCAAAGATCTATCGGATCTTGCACTACATGCTTGAAGGCTTTGCAATCTTCCACAAAGATGACCGAGCCCCATTTTCGTGGAAAGCGCAGTAGCATTAGCATTGTATCCCCGGGAAATGGTGGTCGCACTACTTTCATGGGTCGAGTGTTGATCGATTATTGGAGGTTAAGTGATTAAACATTTCAAGATATGTCATCGGAATTGGATCAAAACTAGTCCGCTTCTTGAACCGATAATCTTGAGTCTTGGGACGGCCATCGCCTTCTTTGAGATGGCACCGAGCGAGAGAATGGAATAGTTTGGGGTGGAGGAGTACCAAAAGATGAGTTTCCCCAGAGATGACATTAGTTTCTCCTCTTTCTTTTTAGGGAAGTGGGGTGGTACTTCTTTCAGTTCTTTGGACCCACCAGAACTCCCTGCATTACCAAGGTGATTCAAAATTTTCCCGCTTCAAGGCCATGCTCAAGTCTTTCCCGAAGACTATCATGTCGAAACCGGTTGAGACACTTGTGATCACTGTCATAATAGATTCTTTGCGAGTTTCCGGGAACATATACACCATCTCTTTCTCGATCAAAAGGGTTGAACTCAAGCGGTGTGCTTCGCCATTTTTGAGCATACTCCTTGAAGGTCTCTTTCTCACCCTTACTCATGTCGTGAATCTGCGACTATATCCGAGCCATGTCCATGTTATACTTATATCGCTGCTCATGAAAGCTTGAGACAAATCTTTCCAACAACGGATTTTGAAGATTGCAACTTCATGTACCAATCGCAGGAGCTCCCACCAAAGCTGCTCGAAGCGTAGATTAGTAATTTGTCATCGTTGGCATATGGACCCATTTTTGGACGAACATTGTAATATGGCTCTGGGCAGCCGATCCTCTCAGACTTGTCCACTGGAGCTTTGAATTTTGGCGGTAGAACCAAACCGGGACTAGGCATAGCTCACGGGCTTCTTTGGCCCTAACTCCCAGTACTCTCCATAGCTCTCACTCTTTCTTCTAGTGCTCGGATCGAGATCATTTGGTTGAGCCCCCTCAAACGCATGCCCTCGGGGGTGACTCCCCATGTCAGTAGTAATACCCTCCTCTGGCCGAGGAACATTTTGAGGTCGCATCTTGTGAACCCCGGCGTGGAATTGTGTATGGCATGAGGATAGGAGCTCGATTCTCGAGATCCTCGGCAGTTCCCCTGTGTATGGTGACAGAAATTTGATTAGGTGTGGCTACACCAACGGAGTAGATCCAACAGTTGCGGTAAGTACCAGCAGCATACCCCAAGGATATCTGCATGCGGTGTCTTTGGTTTGACACATTCATTTCGGGAGCGAACACGGATGACCGACCCAGAGATCCGGAGGAAGCTGCGGCGCGGCAGATTCATCGACATCTTTGGAGGAGGAGCGAAAGAAGTGACCCCATCTCGACCCACTACAAATGACGGCCAGCAGATTGTCCCACTCTTCAAACCTTGCAAAGATTACCATCATTTCATGGACCTGGGCCTCCATGGTACCCATCTTATCTTTCAGAGTCTGATTTTCCTGAGCCAGCTGCTCGGGATTCAGAATTTGTACACCCATGTCTTCTTGTTCTGGGTTACTCTCAATTTCAACTTCCGGATGTTCTGGTAGCTGAGCCATTAGCTTGGCTTGCGATGCCGTGAAGTATCGGTGACGGAAAACCAGCGTGCCTTTTCTGTTTATTCAGACATTTATTACATAAGAAACAAAATAAATTTATGAATGAATGTATGAATGCATGCACAATGTTTGCTTGATGCCGGGAACCGCGGGGTACCTTGCCTTGTCATACGCGCGTAAACTTTTTGATTTACGAATTGAAGTAAACAAGGAATCGAAATAGCACACTTCGTTCATCACGATTTCAAAGCTTCACGATTTTCATTAAAGGAAAAGACGTTACAATGTTCATAAAGAGAGCAAATACAATATTCTTGAATACAAAGCTTGAAACAAACTCCTAAATCAAAAATACAAATAGGCAATTCAGATACAAATAGCTCTAAGCTCCCCAACTCTCTTCCTCTTCTTGCTTGCACTTGCACTTTGAGATTGCTCTTTGAATTCTCGTGATCAACGCTCTGTGAGATTCCACAAACCGATACACTTCAAAGTGGTATTGAAGAAGTGCATCTCGGCCTCACTAACCTCGATTCTTAGGGATTCCCAAAGATAGCTTGACGGGCCACTCGATGACTTTGAGAACTTGTCCTTCCACAGCTGTATCTCATCCTTGAGTTCTTTAATGACCTCTTGATCTTCGATCTTTCCAATCAACTCTAGGAAGCGTTTTTCCCAATACTGGCTCTCTACTCTGACCTGCCTGTAGGCATCTTCTAGACAGCGAAGGTCTCTCTTTAATTCACCAAATATTTCTCTTTCAAAGCTCAAAGCCTGCTGGTATTCCTTGAGAGTTTCATTAATGGCCACCTTTTCTTGCTTGAGGTTTCTCAACCGACTCTCAACTCGCCACTAAATGTGATTCTCGCCCGATTTCATGGCTAATGTCTTCCACTCCCGAGCCTCTTCAAGTGCTTTCTCATCTTTTGTTTATACCTTTGGAGCTCCTCTCTGGCCCCCTTCAGATGCCTCTGGGCTTCTATCTTGCTTTGTTCTTCCTTCTTGAATCGTCTAACGCTTTCTTCCACAGCGATCATCTTGACATTGTTTTCCTCCTCTAGCTTTTCTTTCTCTAGAGCTATCTCTTCTATCTTAGCGCAAAGGTGCCCTCTTTTCCTCTTCTGCTTTCGCTAATGCGGATTTGACTTCGTTTAGCTCTTCATGGGTAGGGACATAAGGCTCTGGTATCTCTTCTTCAAGGGAAAGCATCCCTTGAATTGGCGATTTTGCATTTTGAAGCTTCTCCTTGAGCCATTGATTGAAAGTGATGTCACTGATTCTCTTTGACAACTCTTCACTCCCTTTCCGCACTACGGATTCCCATGACTGTTGAACTCTTCAAGCAAGTCGCCACAATTAGGCATCCCCTTATAGAGGTAAATGCGGGGGAAAGATGCTTTCGGAGGGTGAGTTCCTCATCGGGTAACCGAGCCGCCTCAAGGTCAATGAAGGGTTGTAGTTGATACACCCCCGAGTCCCCATGAGAGGCACATTTTGAAAGCTTCCACAACCGAACACTACCACCGGTCCGTCATCCCAACAAGTAGCCGTGTACCACCGGATTTGGAGTTCATTGAGATTCTTCAAATACTCAACCCATTCAATAGCATTTTGACCTCCACCTCACGGCTTAGGGCGTAAGAGATTAGCTCTTAACATTGGTTGGTTGTGGATCACATGGGTAATAAGCCAGCGTAGAGAATGTGGGAGGAAAGACATAATTTCTTTTTATGGAACTGGGTCAGAGCGAGTAAGAGCGTGGTACGTGTTAGCAAGAGATAGCAGTGTCACCGGATTGATAGGGTCTCGAGTGTCTTTGAAGGCCAAGAATGCACCGATTGCATCTTCATCAACATATCTCTCTAGTTGAGGAAAGAGGACCACCCCAAATATGGTAAGAGCGAGCACTAATTTGAACGGTCCCCACTTCTTAGCCATGCATACGATTGTAATAGGCCCTCAAGTACTCTTGTGGATACCCGGCTACACCATTTCTCTTTAACTTACGCAACCTCAATTCATCCACACTAATCCCGAGCAGCGTTGCGAGCTTTTCATCAAGATAAGATCGCCTCGATATTGGTAAGGCCTAGCATGTGATCCGCGAACCCCAAAGTCGCTCATACTCTCTAATGTGGGTGACAACTGAAAATTCTTGAAGAAGAAACACCTCACATCAGAGTCGTAGAATTGACTCAAAGCTATAAGAGCGTCCTCTTGAACGTTTAATTGCAGCAATCTACGAACATTCCCGTATGCTTGATCAAAGGACTCTCTCTCAATGGGGCCCATAAAGTACGTGACACGCCTCGGACTACCAATCTCAACCTCTTCATAACGGGAAGCGAGAAATGAGCGAAGTCTTGCTACTCAACTCCATTTTGATGCACCTATGACAAGACGGTATGTTACTCAAAGGCTCCCGGCAAGCAAATGCAAATGAGATGCAGTGTGAATGCAGATGCTTACAACATTTAGTTTTAATGAATGCGGCATGATGCGATTATGATATGAATGATGTATGTAGGGATGATGAAAGCGATGCATAAGGATGGAGGTTCAAAAATTCAGGATCAGTTTATTTGAAAGAATGAAAATATTTTTGTATTTTCTTGGAAAGTTTTTTTTCGGAAAAAGCTCCTTTTTGAGGAAGACATGCCCTAAATTACCATGCAAAGACACAACCAGTATGCCCTCGTGTCCTACAAAGGTGGGAATCCTAAGTTCTAGGTCAACTTCAAAGGTTCCTCCCATGTAGTTCTAATTCACACCCTCACAATGGCTACCAGAGCTATAGAATCCCCATGCCGACATCCACAAATGTAGAGAACTACCAAGTGTGAAGCGTCATGAGAAGCGCGCTCTGGTTGAGACTTTCATGAGTATCGATGCACAAAGGTCTCGAATGATGATCACTAATCGTCTCCACTCTCCTAAATGTTTGTTGGATCAGGGTATAGGAGCCCACTCAAAGAACATAAATCATAAGGTGTGAAAGTGTGTGATTGAGGACATACTTTCTAAAAATCTACCCACCCCACCTGCAAGGAAACCAGAACAGTCCAGATAAACAGTTGTCTACCCTAGGGTTCAACATGCATACACTAGTTTAATATACAAACCATTCTAATAAGTCCACAGTAATTACACGCATTGCTTACCTCAAGAAAGGGAGCTAAGAAGAAGGGGACATAATAGAATGGGGGAATGCATGTTTTACCTTAAGAAAGGGAGCGAAGAAGAGGGATCATGGGAATTGAGGAATGCATGTATAAACACAACCATAAACATACAAAAGAAAAGAAAAGAAAAGAAAAGGAAAAGGAAGAGACAGAACATAGTTTTTCAAATCAAACAAATTAAACCACATCAAATTAATTAGGCTTGACCCTCATCTCTCTTTAAATAAATAAAGAAAGAAAAATCCCCAGTGGAGTCGCCAGCTGTTGCGCCCCGAAAAATCCGGTTTGGGACTTTTCAGTTTGACAACGTTTGAAAATCAAGAGAGCGCCACCAATATTTTATTTTGGGAAAACATTGAAAAAACCTTTTTGAAAGCGGGTGGTCTTTCGAAAACTTAGAGATGTAGGTTCGGGGAATTCGGTTGCGCATGGGAAGGTATTAGCACCACACGCTCTTTCTACCGAAAGGAACCATTAATTTGATGTGGTTTTGAAATGTTTGATTTGAAATACATTGTTCTATTTATTTTCTTTTCTTTTTGAGAAATCACTTTATTGAAAACGGGAAAAAGGGATGTTTTTGGTATCTTTGAAAAGCGGAACAAGACAAAGATTTTTGAAAAGCGTGCTTGACGGGACAGAACCCGGTCCTACGCACTTCACCGGGCCGAGGATCAAAGCAACGTAGTTCTTGTTTTTTTATGGGCTTTTTAAAGGTATGCTTGACGGGACATGAACCCGGTCCCACGCACCTCACCGGTGAGGATCAAAGCAACGTAGTTCTCGTGTTTTTAAAGGTATGCTTGACGGGACATGAACCCGGTCCTCACGTACCCTCACTTTGTTTGAGGATCAAAGCAACGTAGTTCTCGTGTTTTTAAAGGTATGCTTGACGGGACATGAACCCGGTCCTACGCACCCTCTTTGGTGAGGATCAAAGCAACGTAGTTCTCGTGTTTTTTAAAGGTATGCTTGACGGGACGAGAGCCCGGCCCTACGCACCTCACCGTTTGGGGATCAAAGCAACGTAGTTCTCGGGTTTTTAAAGGTATGCTTGACGGGACGGGAACCGGTCCTACGCACTGCCTCACACAGGTGAGGATCAAAGCAACGTAGTTCTCGTGTTTTGCGTGTGAAAACGGCTTTGTGATTTTTGAAAGTGCTTTTGGAGTTTTTTGAAATAAGACTCGAGTGTTCGCGAACACCAAACAAGCAAAGGCTTCGAGTGGCATTCGGTATTAACTCGAAAGAAAAGTGAGTTGGAACCGTAATCAAACAAGCAATGGCTTCGAGTGATTACAAGCGACAACGTCGTATTATTCTTTTGAAAATAGTTTTGGAAAAGATGGTGAGCTAATAGCTCGTGTTATTTTGGAAGTTTGAATTAGTTGTTTTTGTTGTTTAATTAATGTGTGGGAGTTTTCATGATAGCCAAACAAGCAAAGGCTTCGAGTGACTACCACTAATAACTCCTCATTAACGATCAAACAAGCAACGGCTTGAGTGATGGTTAATGATTTTATTTAGGAAAATGCCTTAGGTTTTCTTATTAAAAACATAGGATTTCACGCTTGAAAAGAAATAGAACATTTCAAATCCTTCTTACAAGTCAAAAGCTCAAAACAACCATTGGGACACAAGCAAAGCAATCAAAAGAGTATTTACAATTTGCTATGAACAATTGGGTGCACAATGATACAAGTATATGAGTGAAAGAGTATGCAATTATGGAATGCAAAATACAACATTATTGGATGCATGAATATTTAATTTATGAGATGCAAAACATGGTATTAATATATGCATATTTAAGAGAGCATGAAAATGCAAGAGATATAGACATAAATGAATGCATGAACATGTGAATATGCAATTTAGAAATGAACATGAACTTCAAATCACCATTTATTCATGAAATGCAAGCAAACAACATAGGTTAAACTTTTGGTAAGGATTCACATGATCAAGCAAAGAGATGCATAAAAGTCACATGAACCCTAATTTTCTTCTAATATGCAAAGCAAAACAACCTTGAAACAAGCTTTATTTTCACAAGACTTGGTAACAATTATTTTTGTGGTTCAAGTATATCAACTAAGCACATAATGGACTACAAGGCCGAAGCCTATTGTAGTTCAAACCCACATTTATTTCACGCAAAGATAAAAGGAAAAATCAAAACATCAAAACCCTAAAAATGGGTTTGAAACCGAACCCCTATTTGCCCTAAATCATCCAATTTTTCATCACAATTGAACCAACCACATAGATGAGCATGATTACATGATAAACAACAAAATGAACAAGAACCCTAGCATTAGAGACTAGAACCGAAACCCTATCCCTCAAAGTTCAAGTTCAAAACATCAAACTTCAACAACAAGCATGGTTCACAACATTAGCACAATTAATCAAGCATTAATCAACTTCAAATCATTTAATGAACAAGAATATTCAAAGGATCATGGATTAGGCTCAAAGTTGAAGCAAAAAAAGAAAAGGGAAACATGTTTTCATTTAAGCAAAAATCGCATGACCAAAATAGCAAATCAAAAGAAGAAAACCTAATCAACACATAACCACAAGAACAATTTATTTAGTGGGTGATGGACCAGCTCTCACCCACAACAGCCCCTAATCTACATTGTATGATATTATGAGATGCAAATATAAGTTGAAAAATGATTTTAATGCAAGAAAGTGAATGAAAATGCAAAGGATTTGATGTATACCTTAGTTTCAAGCTAAATAAGAGTAGGAATGAAGATTAAGAGCAATAAAACACCAACAATCCTAGCAAGAACAGCCCCAACACCTTGAAGAAACAACCCCCTTGATAATGTAAAAATGGAATCAAGGATAAAAGGGAAAAGATATATGAATGTAGAGTGTTTTTGAGGTGATTTGGTGAAGGAAAGTTGGAAGAATGAGGGGAGGAGATGAAGGAGGAGGGTTCGGTTTTGAGAGAGGAGAAGGAGAGGAGAAGAGTGCTAGGTTTTCTTGAAGGTGAGAATGATAGCCAAAGATTGGTGAAGAGAGAAAGTGTGAGCTATTTATAGGGGTTTTGAGGCTTTAGGGTATTTAGGACTTTTTGCTTTGATGGAGCTCTAGGATTGGATCTTAATTTTGAATGGATGGTTAGGATTAGTGGTCACATGGATCAAGGGTATTTAGAAAACACAAGTGTGTGAGGGAAATAGGTGAGGGTGGCGCATAAAAGAAGGAAAAAAGGGAAATTTGTGAACAAAAAAATCTAATTTGGGAATGGTGATTTTTGTAGAATAGGGTTAAGGGTATTTTGGTGAGGGAATGTTCTCAAAAAGGTAAGATGGGGTTTTTGGTGAAAGGTTAGTGTAAGTGCATGGGTTAATTTACCAAAAAGGGCAACATTGAGGATATGATCAAATTAAAACTTGGTGAGTAAGTAATGGAGTGTGTAGAAACTTCTAGAAGGAATGGAGGGGGTATGGGGACGCAAAATCAGCTGAAATGTGAGGGGAAAAATAAAAATGATGGTTTTTGGTATTTTGTCTTATTGAGGACACTTCCTCCTTTTATTTTTGAATTTTGAATCTTTTGGGCATGTAATTGGGAGTGCACCTATTAAAAACACATGTCACATATTTTTGGACACCATGAAATAACCTCCCTAATAATTCTAGACAATTAAAATTGTCACTTAATTAATTGGGGAATTTTTAATGGTCTTTTGGCATTTTTATGCACTAAAAATAGGAAAAGTGCATTTTAATTATTTTAGGCTAGAATATTTTCTCTAAAAATTGTACAAAAATTCTCTTGAATAAGAGAAAAATGTACTTTTGGTGTGTGCATATTTTTGACGAGAAAATCATCCTTTTGCGAAAAATGACCAAAATGCCCCTTACCCTAAAAAGTCCTAATTTGCTCAAAAATGCATTTTTATTCTAAACATGGTTCTAAAAACCCTTGGATGACTTTTAAAACTCTAAAATGCATGCCATGCCTTAATTTATTTATTTTTGGTTGAAAATTAGGGTGTTGACCTAAGCCGGACAAAATTGGGGTATGACAAATACCACACCTTTAATTAAAGGTTCCCTTTCAGTAGAAAGGAGATGTGGGGTGCTAATACCTTCCCCATGCCTAACCGACTTCGAACCCAAATCTTCCTAGGTTTCCCAAAAGACTCGCCTTCCAAAAAAAAGGTTTTTCTTCAATATTTTCCTTATAAAAATATTGGTGGCGACTTCATTGTTTTAAAAGTTGTAAAGCGAAGAAAATCCTTGAGGACTTTTCAAGAGCAGCATGGTGGCGACTCCATCGGGACTTTTCTTTTTTAAGTGGGTCAAGCCTAACTAATTAAATGTGTGGTTTGTGATTTGATTTGGATACCTTGTTTGCCTCTATCTCTTTCGGTTTCCTTTTATTTCTTATCATGTTGTATGCATGTGCATTTGTTTTCTCTTCTTCCATGTTTGTTTTTCCTTCTTCCTTTTTGCTTATGTGCTTAGTACCCTCATGCATTTCCCCAATCTCAATCATGTCCCCTTCTTCTTTGCCCCCTTTCTTCAAGGTAAGCTCATGTAGTTCTCCCTAATTCTGTCATGATCCCCTCTCCTTGGCTCCCTCTCTTGAAGTAAGCAATGCACTTGATTGTTGTTGAAACCCTAGGCTAGCTTATTTGATATTGAACCCTAGGGTAGACGACATGTTATTGCTTGCTACTGTCTGGACTGTTCTGGGTTTTCCATCGCAGGTGAGGGTATATGTGGGTAGTTTTAGGCGTTATGTCCTTGTTACACACACTCACACCTTATGCTTACTATGTTGAGTGGGGCCTAAAACCCAAGGTCTGAACGAAAACCTAGGAGAGTGGGAACGATTAGTGACTGCCATTCGTAGACCTTTGTCTGTATGGCTCTCATGAAAGTTCCGCCCAAGAGTGCGCTTTGTCATGATGCCTCACACTCGGTAGCTTTCTACGATTGTGGGTGTCATCACGAGAGAGACTTTAGCTCTTGGTTGCCATTGTGAGGAAGTGATTAGAACCTACATGGGAGGATTACCCTTTTCGTCGACCTTAGACCCTAGGATTCCCACCCTTCGTAGGTGTTCGCGTTTGTGTAATAGTGTGGAATTCGCAATATCAGTGCAAGTATACACGTCGTACAAGTAATAGAGTGGATAAAAGTAGGGGATCGTTCCCACGAGGATTGGTGTGCTTTCAAAGTTCAAGTTTCAAAACACAAGAGAATCAAGTATCAAATCGGCAATAAGAGTTGGTTTAAAAGCTAAAGATGTAAATAGAATAAGTAAACAAATGTTGGTTGTGATTATGGATGAGAGATGAGTTGAGTTGTTGTATGCAAATAAATCCTTCCTAGCTAGACGTTACAACGTTTAGACGTTATGACGTTCAAATGCTATTCAGTAAAGGCGTGGCCACGCCTCGAACGCTGTTGTAAAAGAGCTATGCTTTTCAAAGACAAAACGTCGAGTTTCAAGTACAAGAAATCCTATGTCTAGGTTCTAAATAGGCCCACCTCGTATTTTAAGTACCCACAAAGAATGTTCTATGAACTATTATCCATTCTATGTCTAGACTTAGATAAAGATGCCTAAATGTCTTTAGTGCATTGTTCATTCATATAAATCTTTGATTTCTTTCCATAGATCATGTCTGCGTACTATGAATCTACCCATTTTAAGAGGCCAACCTCAAAACAAGTTTGGAAATATTATTACACAAAGATTTAAAACAGGCAACGTCAATACTTCATAACATTAACTAGAAATTCATTAATAGCAAAACAACAACTCAACTACAAAGTGTTTAGCTCATGCTGAGCATCATTACAGAATGAAAAGGATGTGAAATCCTAATACCATACATAAGTAAAAGAACTCAAGTGCAAAAGATACACCCAAGTAACTTCTTAGCATGTACGCTGTATAGACGTTACAACGTCTGAGCCTTACACTTATGCAGAAATAAAAACTAAGTTCAGAATAGTAAAATATAGAAGTCTGTTTCCAGATCTTCTTTACAAAACTAATTCTAAGTTAATGGAGGGATGGTGGGATGATGAAGATGAAGTGATTCTGAAGTTGTGTGTGTTAGATCCCCGTTGAGAGAGAGCTGAGCTGAGCCTTAAATAGCCACCTTGCTTACGCGCGCTGATGTCACTTGCCCACCTACCATATCTGTTTTCTCTCTTCTACTTGCCATCGCTCGGAGAGCTACGTGTTGTTACGTGGCGCGACTTATGGGGAACAGAAAATCTTCTGACTTTTATATCTTTGACTATCATTGCTTAGCGCGCCAAAATGAAGATCTTTTTCACCCTTTCTCTGCTGCACTTTAATAGACGTGGTGAGGGACGTGGTAACGTTTAGCACTAAATTTCCTGCACAAACACAAAAAGCATCAAAACGCTCTCAAGGGCACCAATTGGTGCCTAAATGCACAGATTCATCACTTCATCTATTTATTTACTAAAGACTCAGAAATTACATAAAACTTAATTAAATAATCCTTGTATTGCTAGAAAACTTACATGATTTATTCTTTGAATGAGTATAAATAACTCATATAAATATGAGTTATCACACCCCCAAACTTAAGTCATTGCTTGTCCTCAAGCAATCAAGATAACAGCAAAACAAAACATGAAATCAACTACACTAGCAGGTTATGCTCTTACTAAATCAATAGATCAAAAATTCATTCTCAAGGGGCTAATTCCTCACACACTCACACACCACTTGCATGATTAAATTCCAGATTCATTAAAGCTCAAAGTGAGTGTGTGATCTCTGCGTTTAAATCTTCCTCTAGCTAGTTCAAACAGTTTTGACTTATGAAAGAGTGGCTTCCCCAAATAGTGGAGTAGAAACATCTTTCAAAACAAAGAATAGGCTAACATTTTCACATAAGACATGGGGGTTCATTTTAAGCATGACAAAGGGTCTTAAGTGGGTGCTAGGACTAGGTTAGTGCAACTAATTTATTGACTCACACACGCAAAAAGCCTGTAACCCCCTCATTACTGAGCAACTCTCCTTTATTTTCTCCATTTTGGTTTTTTTTTTTTTTTTTTTTTTTTTTTTTCTTACTTTTGGAGTGCTCAAAGATTTGTTTTGTGGTATTACAGGAACACAGAATACATGTGGATTTTCCACTTATTTGTATCAACACACTTTTTTTGGTATTTTTGGGGCTTAGACGTTACAACGTTTATGGGTGAGGCGTCGTAACGCCCAACACACACACACACACACACGGCATACGTTATAACGTTACGGGTAGACGTTACAACGTTGCACTCACGCTACACCCGCACTTAACCATCCTATAGTCTTTGCACCCACCTTAAGTACGACTTGATTTACCCCCAAACTTAGCTTCTCATCGCTATTCTAGGTTTTTAATCAAGTTTTATTTTCACCAAAGTTCACCAAAACTAGCTTCAAAGACAAAATGTTCCCTAGCTAACTAGATTCCTTCTTAAAAGCAGAGTTTGTGTAGGAGCAACAATCAATTCTTTACATCTAATCATGCATAGGTTACTCACACACACGTTTTCACTAACTTTAGCCCAAAGAGAATTATTTTCATGCTTGACAGAGTAAGAACAAAAGCTACTTTTGCATTTGATTTTATGTACAATCACAAACAGAGATTTAAAACATTGAGATCCCCCCCCCACACTTAAAGATGAGCAGTGTCCTCACTGCTCACAGATAAACAGCATGTTTTTTTTTTTTTTTTTTTAGGGGGTTTCTCACACTGAACAGAAAAGAAAAACTACTAAAATTATCATTAAAACTAAAAAAACTACAACTACTATTGAAATTAAATGGGGGACTTACTTGTTTGATGCACCAGACCTTAGCCTTCCGCTTTGTCTGGTGGGTACTCCTGCTTGACCTTCTCCTTTCTTCTTCTCCTTTTTCTCTTTCTTGACCTTCACTCCTCCTTGCTCAGTGGTGGTGGTTGTTGTTTCATCTGATTCCTTCTCTTTTGAAGTTGCTCCAACACTTCCACCAAAGAAGACTTCGAGGCTTCGCAATCCTCTTTTGGCCTCCTCCCACATCCTCATTGCTAGATCGCCAGGTGAACTTGCATTGGTTCACCGAGGATCACCGGGCTTTTTCCACCACCGGTTCTTTAGACGTCGCCACGTCGATGATGATCCTCCAGTTCCCAAAGAATCGCACTCGGGCTTGCTTCAACAAGTGTTCTCGCGGTTCGAGTGGCTCCACCATTGCCTCATTGCCTAACTTTCTCCATGGCAGCTACTACTCTTTCATTAGTGACTTGCATTTCGCAAGCTTTGCTGCAGACCTCTTTTCGGGCAGACGTTGCAACGCTCTGCAGCGCTTCTTCAAAGAATAGCGGGAAGGGCTTTTGAGAAACACTAGTGGCTACGAATGCAAAGACTAGTAGCGATGAGCGAGCTTCCTGCAAAGACTTTGGGTCTTTCTTATCACGGGAAGTTTCACGCTGAGAGTGTTGTGGAAATTTGTAACTTCCTCTTTCTCTCCACTCCCTTGAGCTTGTTTTGACTCAGTGACTAGCTCTTGTCTCTTTTTCCTCCCAAAGGGATTGTATGTGAGGCACTTTTGACTCTGGTCTTCTTGGGTGGTGACATGGGTTGGGACTCTGGATTTGTTGGTCTGAGACGTTGCCACGCCCGGTTCTTGTACTTTCTCGGGGTGATGGCCGCTTTTGAGGTTCAGGTTGGGGTGGGGGTGGTTGTGGGATTGGTTGGTCTTGTGCTTTTGATTGTGGAGTATTTGGGGTGTTTTGGTCGTGTGTGGAGGTTCTTGGGGTGAAGGTGGTGGTTGTTGGGATGGTGGTTTGGGGCTAACTGTTTTTGGATTTTGTTTGGCCGGCTCTTTGTTTGTTTGATTGGTTGGGGACTCACTTACGTCTTCTCACTCGAACTCCCTTTTCTTCAGAGGGCTCTCTTCCTCTTCTTCCTCACTAATTACTTCCATACTTACTTTCTTGGATTCCTCTCGCATCACATTCGGAAATATCATCTAAATCATCGAATTAAAATCTTCTTCACTACTTACCTTCTTTTGTTTCTTTCTTTGGCTCTGCCTCTTTGGTGGGCTTCTTGCTCGCTTTGCTCTTTCCTTCTTCTTCACACTCTTCTTTGGATTGTAGACAGGGGCACTTCATCATCTTCTTCTTCTAGCATCCACCGCAATGCAGCTCTTCAATTGCTTTCTTTCCCTTAGACACTGGGCAAATACCTTCTTTTGCCACTCAAATTGCTCCTTGATAAATTTGGCGAGGAATTCTCGCTTTTCCTCCGACGTTGTAACGCCCGAGCATCAACAGAACTAGCGACACTGCAGATCTTCACTCTAGGCTTAAATTTTGTTGAAAAGGGGCCTTGGGGCTGCTCCTAAGTTCGGGATGCTTCAATCTCCACTCCTGCCTCCATGCACAAATCAGTTATCATGCAAGGGAAATACAAATAGCCGTCCTTCCTGTTCTTCCATTTGTTGAGCTCACGATTGATCAGCTTTCCAACCTCCACTTTGTCTCTTGACATGATTGCATCGATTATAATCAACCTCTCTTTATCTACCTGAGGATGTATGAGAGGTGGGAATTAAGCTTGATGCCTTATGAAATGAAACCAAGTGTTGGCTTCATCACAAAGGTACCTCTTCATGATTTTGAATTCACTACCGTGCTCTCCACTCCTTTCCCGCATAAAGCACCTTCAATACATATCCTATCCTTGATAGCATCCATCTCACCGGACCATAGTTCTTTTGCTTGGTTTCCACAAACTTTTCCATAATACCCTAGCCCAAAATAATCATTGATGACTCTCACTCCAAACTTCACTTCCTCCCTCGCACCTTTGACACAATGGATGGCTCTCCTTCAGCCTCTCCACGATTCCCTTGTAGAAATCATGAACGAGTTGCTATATATTCCTTTCTCAGGCACAACAAATTTTTGCCATCCCAACGACTGCGACGGTTGCGAAGAAAGTCCGGATTGGGGCTTTCTTGATCGAAACCCCTCTCGTGAAGTAGGGCTTTCTTTTGGATGGGTTGGGTGTTTCAGAATGGGGCTGAAGATGAACTTAGGTCAGCATGCCCGCTTTCCTGGAGGATTTGGTGGTGATTGCTTCACTTTAGTCATTGTGATTTGCTTGTGAGAAATTGTTTGGAAAGAAATGGGGGATTTTTGGGTTTTAGGTTTTTAGAGAAAGAGAAGGGAGATTTCTGGGTTCAGAGAGAAGGAAACTAGAAAGAGATTTCAGGAGGTGGAATGGTGGTGAGTGGTTAGATTTTTATGGGGAAGAGGTTATGGGGAGTTGAGAAATGGAAGAGTGGAGTAATGGAGAAAGTAACCGATTGATTAGACAAGGTTAAGTGAGGGGATGACGTCGTGGTCAGTTACCACGTTCATGGTTCAGAGGGAAATCATTTCTGCCACGTCATCACTTACGCTCTTGACTTAATTTAAATCTGCCTTGACTGCCCAGACGTGCCCACGTCTAGTAAATACTGAGACGTTACGACGTCTACCATCTTTCACTTCCACATTTCTTTCAACACTTATTCCTGCAAAACAAAAATTAAAAAGACACAGAAAAATTAAAAATCCTTGGGTTGCCTCCCAAGAGCGCTTGCTTTAAGAGTCTTCAGCCAGACTTTTGTCTCTTTTATTCAAGAATTGTTGAAGGACATTTGAATCTTGTCCCTTTCCACATGTTCTCCATGATATTGTTTCACACGTTGGCCATTAACTTTGAATATGGTGTTTGTCTTTTCATCAAATAAATCCACAGCACCATGAGGATAGATCTTCATTAGTTTGAATGGACTCGACCACCTTGACTTCAACTTTCCCGAAACAACTTAAGCCTTGAATTGAATAGCAACACCGTTGTCCTCTCCGCTAGCTCTCTCCTTTGGATTCTTTGATCGTGCCACTTCTTGGTCTTTTCTTTATACATTGCTGAGCTCTCATAGGCATGGTGTCTAAACTCTTCTAGCTCATTCAATTGTAACAATCTTGCCTCACCAGCCTTTGCATGATCCAAATTTATTTGTTTTATTGCCCAATAAGCCTTGTCTTTGGAGCTCAATTGGTAGGTGACAAGCCTTACCATAAACTAGCTTGTAAGGAGACATGCCCAATGGTGTTTTGTATGTCGCTCAGAGGCCCAAAGTGCATCATCCAAGTGTAATGACCACTCCTTTCTCATTGGGACCAACCATCTTCTCTAGTATTCTTTTAATCTCCTGTTGGATATTTCGAAGCAGCACTTTGGTTTGGGGGTGATAAGTCAGAGCAATCACTGTGTTTTACTCCATATTTAGCCAAGAGGTTCTCAATTAACTTATTGCAAAAATGAGAGCCTTCATCACCGATTATGGCTCTTGGAGTACCAAATCTTGTGAATATATTCTTTTTCAGAACTTGCTAATGATTTGGCTTCATTGTTTGGTAATGCCACCGCTTCAACCCACTTTGACACGTAATCCACAAACTACCGTAATGTAGAGATTTCCATGGGACATAGGAAATGGTCCCATGAAGTCCATTCCCATACATCAAACAATTCAACTTCGAATGTTTGTGAGTGGCATCTCTTGCTTGCTTGATATGTTTCTGTTCTTTGGCACTTGTCACATCTCCTAACCATTTCATGTGCATCTCTCGAATAATGTTGGCCAATAGTAGCTTTGATTGTAGGACCTTTGTCTTTGCTTTGTTTAGTACCTCCAAAATGTCCACCATAAGGTCTTTGAATGACATTGTTGCAAAGACATGGAGTTGCTCTTCCTCGCCTAGGCATCTTCTTAGTAATCGATCTGGACACAATTTGTACAAGTATGGTTCATCCCGAAATAGTGCTTTATAGTGTGGAAGAACCTCTTCTTTCTGGCGATAGTTGAATCCTACAGCACAATTCTCGCTAACAAGGAAGTTAACTATGTCAAGATACCATGGAGCAAGAGTATCGGACGTTATGACGTTTGACGAAAGTGTCATAGACGTGGCCACGTCTTCACTCATCGAGGCTACTAACAATAGTCTCTCATCAGAAATTTTTCTTGTATATCCTTTTCACTGCACTGCATCAACATTCTCAAGCCTAGAAAGATGATCAAGAACTTGGTTCTCCACCCCTTTTTGTCACTTAATTTCCAAGTCAAATTCTTGGAGGAGGAGAACCCATCTAATAAGTCTTGGCTTTGCATCTTTTTTAGAAATTAAGTACTTAATGGCTGAATGATCAGTGAAAACAATAACTTTTTCACCCACTAAGTATGATCTAAACTTATCAAATGCAAACACAATGACCAAGAGTTCTTTTTGATCCACAAAGATAATTTAATTGGGCATCATCTAAGGTTTTACTGGCATAATAAATAGAATGAAAAATTTTTCCATACCTTTGCCCCAATACAGCTCCCACGGCATAATCACTTGCATCACACATCAACTCAAATGGCTTGGACCAATCTGGAGTGACTATTATCGAGTCATTACAAAGCGATCTTGATTTGTTGAAAGCTTCATGACACCGCTCATCAAAATTGAAGACGTGGTCACATTGCAACAACAACAGACACAAGGGTTTTGAAATCTTTGAGAAATCCTTGATGAATCTTCTGTAAAACCCCGCATGTCCTAAGAAACTTCGACTCCTTTGATAGTTGTCAGGTGGAGGTAGCTTGTCAATAACATCAATTTTTGCTCTGTCCACCTCTAAACCTTTCTTTGATATTCGTGTCCCAATACTATTCCTTCTTGTACCATGAAATGGCATTTTTCCCAATTGAGCACTAGATTGGTTTCTTCACACCTTATCGTAACTCCTTCCAAATTATCCGGGCATCCTCATACGAATCTCCATAGGCGAGAAATCGTCCATAAAAACTTCCATGGAGTTCTCAATGAAATCAGAAAACAAGGCCATCATGCACCTCTCGAAATGTTGCAGAGCATTACACACACCCAAATGGCATCCTTACGAAAGCAAAGGTACCATAGGGACAAGTGAATGTTGTCTTCTCTTGATCTTTCAGTGCTATGGCTATCTGGTTGTAACTCGAATAACCATCAAGGAAAGCAAGAGAAATCTTTCCCGCGAGCCTGCATCTAGCATTTGATCAATGAATGGAAGAGGAAGTGATCCTTCTTAGTTGCCTTGTTTAGCTTTTCTCGTAATCCATGCATATCCTCCACTATTCATCGTCCTTGTTGGAATTAGCTCATTTTTGTCATTTGTTACCATCAGAACTCCTCCTTTCTTGGGCACACACACTGTATTGGACTTACCCAGAGCTATCACTAATAGGGTAGATGATTCCTGCATCCAACCACTTGATGATTTCTTTCTTTACCACCTCCTTCATTATGGGATTCAATCTCCTTTGCCCTTCAATGCTATTCTTGGCATTTTCCTCCAGAACAATTATGTGCATGCAAATTGTGGGACTGATGCCTTTGATGTCTGCCATTTGCCAACCAATTGCCTTTTTATGTCTCTTCAGGGTAGTAATGAGATCATTTTCCTGCTCTTGAGTGAGCTTGGAAGAAATGATCACTGGTAACAAATCATTTTCCCCTAAAAAGACATACTTTAAGTGATCAGGCAACACCTTTAGCTCCAAGGTGGGTGGTTCTTTGATGGAAGGCACATTCTTCTTCAGATTTGACTCCTCTTGCCCTAAAGATTCATACCTCTTTGTCCAAGACTTTGGTGCAGGGGGCTCAGACGTACACGTTCGCAATGTGACGTTACAACGCTCAGAGGAACAACTTCTTCTGCTAACAACTCTTGTATTTCATTATTCCCCAGAAGCTTCTCCAGATGATTATTGTCCTTGTTGAACTGCTTTTGGACCATATGATCAATGGCAACCACATAAGAACACTCCTCTGTATTTGGTTCTGGATACTTAAGTGCATTGAGGACGTTGAACTTGACTTCTTGGTAATTGACTCTCATGATTAATTCTCCTTTCTCGCACATCAATGATTGTCCTTCCAAAGAGCTAAGAATGGTCTCCCTGAATGATGGGAACTTCTTTATCCGCATCAAAATCCAAAATAACAAAATCCATCGGAAACACAAACTTGTCAACTTTAATCAAAACATCTTCTAATATGCCTTCGGGATAAACTCTACTTTTATCACTAAAGTTAGGCTTAAAGAAGTAGGTCTCGCAGTTCCTATACCAAGTTTATCATAGATGGACTTGGGCATCAAGTTGATACTTGCTCCCAAGTCACATAGAGCTTTGCCAATGTAAAAATCTCCAATGGAGCATGGTATAGTAAACCGCCAGATCCTTGAGTTTTCTAGGAAGTTTATTCTGCATAATTAAACTACATTCCTCAGTTAAAGCAACAGTTTCAAACTCCCCTAGCCTTCTCCTTTTGGTAATGATGTCTTTTAGAAACTTAGCATAGTTAGGCATTTGCTGTAAAGCTTCTACCAACGGAAGGTTGATGTGTAACTGCTTTAACATTTCCATGAACTTCTTTGAATCGCTTATCTTCATGGGCCTTCTTCAATCTTTGAGGGTATGGTGGAGGAGGATACTCGGTGCAAGCCTAGGTGTACGATCTTGATTTCTGGTTCAAAATTAGACGTTGTAACGTCCGGAATATCCTTCACACCACTTGTGCTTGCTTCTTTCCCTTTCTTTTTCTCTTTCTCTGGTACTTCTTTTTGCTTCTCCTGTAATTCTTCTTCCACAGGTATAGTTGGTTCAGGATATTCAGTACCACTTCTTAAAGAAATTGCATTTTACGACCATTTACCCCATTATTACCATTGGGGTTGATGATGATGGTGTTTTCATTTGTAGAAGGAAGAGATCCATTCTGTCTTTGAGTGAGAAAGTGAAGTTTATCTGTCCAATTTGATTTTCCGAGTTTTGATTGAAGACTCATGAGTTTGCAAAGTAGTCTTACAATCACTTATGAAGCTTTTCATCATGGCCTCCAAGTTGCTATTGTTGTTGTTCTCGCACATACCGCCTCTCTCTGTTGTTGTTGAGGAGGAAATCACGGAGGTATTGCAGAGTAGTATTCTTTGGCATTCAATGCATTGTTGTTTCTCCAATCGAATTTGGATGATTCCTCCAGTTTGAATTGTAGGAATTGGAATAGGGACCATTTCCTTTGTTACGAGAGACAAAGTTTACTGATTGAGGGTTGTAGGGACACTCCTCATAGACATGCCCTTCTTCACAATAAACACACACTATTCCACCGAATGGGTAGGTTCAATTCTTTGCAGCAGATCGCTTCTCGAGACGTGGCCACGTTTGGTGTACCCGAGTTTTGATCATGTTGGTCGGGGTAGCCACTTGAGCGAGAAAGAGCAAATCACTTCACTTATCTCATGCACTCGCTTTCTTTCCAGGGTAAATCTATCGGATGGCCGATGAGAGTTGTGGGTGGCTATGTCATCAATAAGCTTGCATGCCTCGAAAAGGACATGTTTAGAATGACACCACCGATGAAGCATCAAGTATCAACCTTGTAGGGTGATCTAAACCATTATAGAAAGTCTCCATTTGGATCACCACAGAATGCCATGGTGAGGGCACATTCTTAGTAACTCCTTCCATCTCTCCCAAGCTTCAAATAATGATTCCCCTTCCCTTTGTTTGAAGGAAGTGATATCATTTCTCACTTAGCATTTTTGTTGGGAGGAAAGTATTTGGCAAGGAACTTTTACGCTAGCTCATCCCATGTGTGAATAGAATTTGGCTCTAAGGAGTTTAGCCAATTTTTAGCCTTATCCTTGAGTGAGTATGGGAAGAGCTTCAATCTAAAGGCATCCTCCGAGACTCTCGGGATGATAAAGTTCTTTGCACACATCCGTAAATTGTCTTAGATGAGTCACGGGTCTTCTTGAGGAAACCTCCAAATTGGCTGCAGGTTTGCGGCATTTGGAACATCATTGGCTTGAACTCAAAGTGACCGAAGATGCAGAGTTGGTCTTGCAATGCCTGTTTGTAGATGAGCGGGGTTGAGCCTGCACAAGATAATCACGCATAGGCCTGCCCCCGCTCATTGACCATATCTTGTGGTCCTGCATTGATGAGTTGTTGCCTTTGGTAGAGTTCATCATCAACAACTATTGTCTCTGTATGTGTCTGTGGTCCTCGACCATGTCCTCTACCTCCTCTTGGTGTATGTCCACCTCTAGAACCGGTGTTATGCTCAGACATGATTGGGTGTTGTTCTTGTTGTTGTTGCTCTTCTTCTTAGCCTTTGTTGTCTCCTTAGTTGTGCGAAAGTTCTTTCAGTTCGGATCAAACTCAGTTTGATTCACTCCTTGGTCGGGTTGAACTAGAGCTTGAGTTGGAACTAAGCATACGCTGTAACGTCTACCTGTTCAAGCACAGAAACAACAAACAACACAGTAAAATTCTTTCAACTTGTGTTTTAACACTTTTGAACAATAAAAGTAATACAATCCCCGGCAACGGCGCCAAAAACTTGTTCGCGTTTGTGTAATAGTGTGGAATTCGCAATATCAGTGCAAGTATACACGCTCGCAAGTAATAGAGTGGATAAAAGTAGGGGATCGTTCCCACGAGGATTGGTGTGCTTTCAAAGTTCAAGTTTCAAAACACAAGAGAATCAAGTATCAAATCGGCAATAAGAGTTGGTTTAAAAGCTAAAGATGTAAATAGAATAAGTAAACAAATGTTGGTTGTGATTATGGATGAGAGATGAGTTGAGTTGTTGTATGCAAATAAATCCTTCCTAGCTAGACGTTACAACGTTTAGACGTTATGACGTTCAAATGCTATTCAGAAAGACGCGTGGCCACGTCACGAACGCTGTTGTAAAAGAGCTATGCTTTTCAAAGACAAAACGTCGAGTTTCAAGTACAAGAAATCCTATGTCTAGGTTCTAAATAGGCCCACTCGTGTATTTTAAGTACCCACAAAGAATGTTCTATGAACTATTATCCATTCTATGTCTAGACTTAGATAAAGATGCCTAAATGTCTTTAGTGCATTGTTCATTCATATAAATCTTTGATTTCTTTCCATAGACCATGTCTGTACCTATGAATCTACCCATTTTAAGAGGCCAACCTCAAAACAAGTTTGGAAATATTATTACACAAAGATTTAAAACAGGCAACGTCAATACTTCATAACATTAACTAGAAATTCATTAATAGCAAAACAACAACTCAACTACAAAGTGTTTAGCTCATGCTGAGCATCATTACAGAATGAAAAGGATGTGAAATCCTAATACCATACATAACAGAAAAGAACTCAAGTGCAAAAGATACACCCAAGTAACTTCTTAGCATGTATCTGGTGATAGACGTTACAACGTCTGAGCCTTACACTTATGCAGAAATAAAAACTAAGTTCAGAATAGTAAAATATAGAAGTCTGTTTCCAGATCTTCTTTACAAAACTAATTCTAAGTTAATGGAGGGATGGTGGGATGATGAAGATGAAGTGATTCTGAAGTTGTGTGTGTTAGATCCCCGTTGAGAGAGAGCTGAGCTGAGCCTTAAATAGCCACCTTGCTTACGCGCGCTGATGTCACTTGCCCACCTACCATATCTGTTTTCTCTCTTCTACCTGCCACTGTTCAGAGCTACAGTGTTCTGTGCGTCAGCTTATGGGGAACAGAAAATCTTCTGACTTTTATATCTTTGACTATCATTGCTTAGCGCGCCAAAATGAAGATCTTTTTCACCCTTTCTCTGCTGCACTTTAATAGACGTGGTGAGGGACGTGGTAACGTTTAGCACTAAATTTCCTGCACAAACACAAAAAGCATCAAAACGCTCTCAAGGGCACCAATTGGTGCCTAAATGCACAGATTCATCACTTCATCTATTTATTTACTAAAGACTCAGAAATTACATAAAACTTAATTAAATAATCCTTGTATTGCTAGAAAACTTACATGACTTATTCTTTGAATGAGTATAAATAACTCATATAAATATGAGTTATCAGTAGGACACAAGGGGCATACCAAATTGTGTGTTGCATTGTAATCTAGGCATGTTTTCAAAAAAGGGAGAAGGAGATTTTTCAAAAAAAGAAGAGAAAATAGAGAAGGAGCTGCCGTTGTAGCCTTTCTTTTGCCGGTCCGTACGGGGCAACATGTGGTTCACCCTTTTCAAAAAAAGAGAGAAAGAGCTGCCGTTGTAGCCTTTCCCTTACTAGGTCCATATGAAGCCACGTACGACCCGCATCTTCCAAAAAAAAAACTTGAATCATTGCCAATAAAACCTCTTTCATTTATCTTGCATAGAGCATCATCATCATGCATACATCATCATTTGCATTGCATAAAACAAGAACTCGATAAAATTCATACATGCATTTTTCTCTATATCATTAAGGTTTGTGCCTTATTAGGGGCGCGTCTCATGCATTATTGTTTTCATTTTTCACGCATCATGAAAAAATAAACATCAACGCCTCATTTCATATGCATCTCCATTCAATATCTCTCATACATTAGGAAAGTAATTGTAAGCATCACACATTTCATTTTCATTACATAAGAAAAATGAAAACCATAAGCAATCATCATCCGCATTGCATAAGCATCTCATTCATAATCATGAACAAAAATCATCATCAAATTCATTCAAAATATAGCATTCATGCATCATTTCATTATCCTCATCACTTTGTTCGAATACATCATTTCTCCCTGCATGCATCCTTTCGAAACAACAAAAAAATTTCCTCATGTGATGGCTTAATGGGTAGAAGTGCACCTTTGAACGACGAAGGGTAATATCTCAAATTTGTTTGTCGACTACAAATTTGAGATGTTCTCAGACGATATCGGGCACTTTGACCCGATCCACACGTGTTTTATTTTCAAGTAGGAAATTAAGTTGAGTCAACTAATTCGTAAACGCGTTCAAAGATATTGTGTGAAGTATTGGGTGAGGATCCACTCAATGTTTCATGCAAAGTTACTCGTGGTAACGACAATCGGTTGCCTCATATCACCATTCTTGCATCTTTCATCATTCAAAAGAAAAGGGAGGGGCATTGGCATTTCATACTTTGCCTTGTCTCTAAAAATCATCATTTAGGAAAAAACATCATTCCCGCATCTTTCAAAAGAAAAGGGGGCATCAAGCATTTCATATCTGTCTTGCCTCTATAAAAATCATTTTGAAAAGAAGCATCATTCTTGCATCATTCATCATCCAAAAATGCATTGGCATCTCATATTTCGTCTTGCATAAAAAAAACATTTAGAATAATCACACTTTTCAAGTGAACATGCATTCATGCATTTCATTTTCATCATGTATGCATCATAATGTTTTCATCCATGCATTGCATACAAAAAAAAAATGTTGTGATGAGAGACGAGATGTTATTGCAAAGTAATCTTTCTTTTTTGGAAAAGTTTACCCTCACTCATTTGCAAACTCAAGGTGTTCCAAGGCCCTCCGTTTTTCACATCAATACCTCATTTGTATTTCCTTCAAAAAAAGGCATTGCATCCCATCCATTCCATGATAAAAGACTGAAACAGTTCGTCAAAAAGGTTTTTATATCATGATTTAACCGATGTTAACTCTCTGTGAAGCGTTTTTCTAGTAAGTATGTATGCTACGTGCAGTTTCTCTTGTTTGAGTCAGTCCATTTCCTCCAATTTCCCCATCCAAGTCTAATCCATACTGCCCACCCATAAAGCGCATATCCTCTCCCATCGATTGCATACTTGACTTTTTGGTTCACACTTTAAGTCCTCCATGCTGGGGCAATTCTATGATCACTAATTTCCTTGTCAGTACCATATTCCTTTAGTGCAAGTCTTTCTAAAAAATATATAATAAGTGAAAAAGATAAAATTAGCTCGCTAGGTTGAAAACCCGCAAAGGCGCTAGATGGTAAAAGAGCGCCGGTGGATTGAAAACTCGCAAAGAGCGGTCCAGGCAAAATTAGGGCACAAAAAGGGGGAAAAGAAAAGAGCAAGCACATGAAGGTAGATAAGTTATTGTCCTAAAGTTAAGTCTCACAGAAATAAGCAATCGGGATTTGAAATGAAGTTTGGTCACCTCTCCATACCCTCAAAAACCTAAAACCCAAAAAAATAAAAAGTCCATTTCCTACCCCTCTTAAGCCAAAGATTCAAAATCACAAAAATACCCTTTGTTACCCATCTTAAGCCAAGAAAAGCATAAGATATCTCCTTCACCCTAGACGAGGGTTAATTCCACATCAAAGATGGTATATCATTTTCACCCTAGACGAAAGGAAAGAAAATTCACAAAAGGAGGGGAATAACAAAGTTTCAAAAAGGAGAAATCCCAAAACAAAGAAAGGAAGACAAAGGGAGTATAAATTAAGAGTCAATACATTTTGCCATGAAGCATAAGAGCTCCCCTTCCGAGGCCCTCAAATTCAATGGGTTAAATCATTTCCCCTTCAAAAAATAAAAAAAATAAAAAATAAAAAAAATAAAAAAAAGCCCTCAATTCCTTGGGTTTAACCACCTTTTCTTTCATAAAACCTTCAAGCACCTCATCAAACCTAATAACCATTTCCTGCACCTCATCAAACCTAATAACCATTTCCTGCACCGCATCAAAGCTAATAACCATTTCCTTCATAAACCATTGACGATCGGCCAACACCGAACCAGACCCGTCCTCCCCATCAACCCCAAACACTTCATTGAGCTCAATCATCCCCTTCTCCACATAACAACCCTAAAAAGTCCATTCTGATCAATGACTAATTGCTTTCATTTTCTCAAGTTTTAATCTTAGGACAAATAAGTTTATCTATTTACGACGTGTTTGCTCAAAAAGAAAAAACAAACAAGCGTAAAGAAGAAAGTCGCTCAAAAAAACAAAAACAAAAACAAACAATAAAAAAAGGACTTCAGACTCCAAGATGCATTCATGTTGCATTAATACAAGGTTTAGTGGTCACCAAGTGGAGCCTCTCCTCATACTAAAAAGTCAAAACTTTCATTGCATTTGAGTTGTTCTTAAAGAGAACCAAAAAAGTGTGTACTAGGGGAATTCCTTCACCTCTCACTCCGCTCGACTTTGGGGAGGTTTGTTCATCGCCCACCCCATTCATATATCACCCGGTTCATAACCATCACCATAACTCTGTCACCTTTCACAACCTCACTCAAAGAAACCATTTGAGATGTCATTCGAAAGTGGGGCAAGTGCGTTCCCATTCCTTCATCTCATAAAACCTCACAGGGCAATCTCTCAACTCACTATCCTAAACAAGGCCTTGTCATTCTAATCGGGGCGACTTTGTCTTTGTTATGACTGAGGCAACATCAAACTTTATGGGTTGAGACAAAATCTCTTCTCGCTCCACCCTTCATTTCAAAAGCCGAAGCATTCCCAATTCATCATCTTCTACACCCCTAATTGTTGTCACCACTAGACAGGGGCAAGCTATTCACTCATCAAAGACATGAATTGGGGCAATATTCACTAGTAAAAAAACAGGGAAAGAATGGGAGCTTTTAAGTCGGATGGGAGAATATCCGACTTCAAATAAGGACGCGGTGGAAATTTTGAAATAAAGATGAAAGAAATTTCAATTTCATTATCTTCATGTCGGATTGTATATTACATCCGACTTTAAATAGAGTTTTTTTTTTTTGCGTAAAACCACTGAGGCTCATTTTTTTTAAGACTGAGACTCGTTTTTTCCTGAAACAAAACTCACCTCCGTAAACCTAAAAATGAAACTCTCTCCAAACGATCGAAACGTGATTTCTCCAGAACAAAAATTGATTTCTCCATAACGAAACTCTCTCTGCAAATCGTCCTTCACCCTGAGCTTCCTCTTCAACTACAGCTTCCAAGCGGCGCCTGAAAACCACTGCTTCATCTTGATCAATTGCTGCAGAGAACGAGAGGGAACGATTCCTGCAGACTCCCGATTCCTTCTCCTTCGTGATTGATTCCCTCTCTTTTTCAGTTCCTTCTCCAGAACTCACGATTAGTCTTCTTCTCCTTCCCGTTTCCAGAAACGATAACGTAGAGAACAGCCCACAGCGTAACTCTGGTCTACCACGCCGTCTTGAACCACCGCGCCGCCCTGAGCCACCACCCGGACCACCTTCTTTACTACTCCACTGTGTGTGAGTCTTCTATCTTTAATTTCAATTATATAGGTTTTCCTCAAGTCTCAAGTTAGGTCTGTTATTATCCCCAAATGTGTTATCGTGAATCTTGATTGGTTTCCCCAAATTTATTTGTTATACATTTCAGTTAGGTTTAGATTTGTTTTTTTTATGATCAAAGTTGGAACCTTGGTTGCAAATTTTATCATATTTTTTATTATTATAGTATCTGGTTTGATAATTCACACTGATTTAAATTAGCATGATTTCAGCTATTTTTAAGGTATGTTCTCAACTAATATAGCTGCATTTCTTGAAATCAACAGTCTTACGAACACTATAACAAGATAGCATTTATCCTCTCAAGCAGTTTTTTGCAGCAGTTACAATTTTTCTATTGTGCTAAAGTTTGCTTGCTGTCACAGTAGGTTTTGGTTGTTTTGACAGTAGTCTGGTTGCCTCAGTTCTGCTCAAGTTTATTTTTTTCTATAGTTTATATATTCATTTGGCTTAGCTAAAAAAAGTTTTTTAATCTTTCTTCCTGATGTGTTTGGATTAAAAATTGAGGCATTTGAAAGTATAGTGGGTGTGGCTGGAATAAGTAACGTGGTTGTGAAGTTCTTGGGGTTGTATTTTTTGAAGTCTTGATTATTTCATTGTGTAATTAGGACATTTAAAGAGGTATAACAAACTTGAGTTGTTTGATTTTACCAAAAAAATAATTTAATCTTTTTCTGATTTTGACTTGGAGAAACCCAAGTTGAGGTTTCTCTTCTCCTGCAGTGTGTTGTGTTCTGTTTCTACCTATAGTTGATTCTAGTAATTTCAAAGAGTATATTTCTTGAACAATCATTTCAAAATTAATCTTTGCTTACATGATTCACTTGTTGCTTTCTTCAATCATTACTCAAATTTCATGATCTGGGTCTTACTGAGTTGATTTGGTATATTTCTGAGTTAATTTTGTATGATTCTGAGTCAGTCGTTGTTCAAATTTTACATGTTGTCATAGTGCCTTGTTAATAATTTAAATTAAGATTTAGTTGATGAAGGGATAAACTCTGTAGTTTGCTTATAATGCAATGCCATGTCCTATTTGTAGACACTAAAAACTCCTAAGCTTGTTGTTCTAGATGACACAGCCTATTTGATCTAGAACTGCACAACAGATTCATTCAAAAATATATTAGTCACCGAAATAAAATATATATTTTTAATTGCAATCCCTGAATTCTACATAAAATGAGGGGTTTTCTATGCTTTTGTATATACATGAAATGATATACTTTTTATTGATGGACTGGTAAACTGTTCTTGCTTGGTTGTTTATTCAAAAGCAATTTGTTGGCCTAAAAATCTCGAGTTATTCTAATTTGTTAAACATATCTGTCATGGAAATTTAGTATAAACAATTATTTTAATGGAGAATGGTTGAGGTTGGCTTTGTTGAACTTTAGTCACATTCATTTTTTCAATTGTGATAGTAACTGCTCCACTCTTAAACACTTTATGTATGAGCAGAAAACTCCGAGCGTTTTGTTATATGATGTTTTGAGCTTGTGCATAATAATGATAGACCTTTATTTATATTGTTTTAAGCTTGTGCATTATAATTTATCCTTATTTTCTTGTTCTTGTGCTTCTATTAGTGGATGAATCGTCTTTAAGGAGAGCCCTCTCTCAGGTTCTTATTTTCTTCCCTTCATGGATTGTTCTTATTTTCTTACAACTTTCCTTGTTATGCCTACTTACACAACTTATAAGTTACAACAACTAACTCAATCAATTGGTGTCTTAACTTTGGAAGCATCAACTTCACATTCACCGGCTCTAAAAATTGTCTTCCATCTGTATTCATTTTCTTCGTTGTAAATTACAGTTCTCTCCTGCCCCACATTTTATATTAGAATAAATCTATCATTTGCTGGTTGGATATTTGAAATATATATGTACAATTGACAATGATTGTCAACACTGCTTATTAAGACTACCTACACTTGGTTCTGTTTGGTAAGTTGTTCTGCTCTTGTTTTTTGTTTGTTTTTCACCAATAAATATCTGATATGTACTACAATAACAGAATGGAAAATATCTGCCAGCAAGGCATACCCAGCGAAACAAACATTTCTTGAGAACCGGTAATAGTCACTGAGATGGGTGGGCTCTTTAGCAGTCATCTTGCCTCGGTTTGTAGCTACACCTCCCATATTTCCATTAGCACTTATATTGGCAGCACCATCTGATATAGCAGCAGCACCATCTGATATAGCAGCGGCATTTGTTATAACAATATTGCTATCAGAGTTTGGTTAGTAAGACTACCTACACATGGTTCTGTTTGGTAAGTTGTTCTGCTCTTGTTTTGTTTGTTTTTCACCAATAAATATCAATCTTGCTTGAATAGTTTGCATAAGTTGCTACTAGCCAACTTGGCATATCGTTCCTATTAGAGTTTGAAAGGATATTCTTGAACTTGGCAGTTAATTTCATAAGTAGATAAAATATTTAGGCTATGATAATTTCAAACTTTAGATCAATTGTGATCATGTACTGTCCTCTTGCTTTTATGATATGGTTATACTTTTTAGCTTCATGATCGAATGTTAGAATATTATTTACAATGGAAGAAGGTTGATAGCTTGTTTCCTGATTTTGGCGCCGAGCCAAGAAACCTTAGGCTTGCGCTTCCTTCGGATGGGATGAACCCATATGGTAACTTCAGTCCTGCCAAAGAAATGGCTTGGCCCACTTTCTACATCTTGTACTTTTTCCATTCCCAAAAAGTCTTAAGTTTTGAAACATGGTGAACCAAAAAACTGTATATAGACATAATACTGTTCCACCTTTGAACCAATTTGTTTTAAGTCAGCAACAAGAAATAGGTAAGTGCTGATGCATTGTTGAAAGTGGGAATGCATTTACAGCTAGTTGTCCATTTTTCTAAATTGATTTAAAATAATAGTATTAATTTTGGCACTTTTGCTGGTAAAATTTCATTGGGCCAAACCATAGAAGATAGTGTGTTGGTAATGGTATGAGATCACTTGGGAGTATTAAATCAGTTTTAGTTGTTTCAATTTTCAAATCTGAAGGAACATCTAAGATCAGATTTTTCTGGTAAAATTTGATTGGGCCAAGTACCATAGAAGATAGTGTGTTGCTAATATCTACTCTATATATGTAAAACTGAGATTTGGTTTTAAAACATTTTTCTGACTTGATGATATGTGTATAATTTTTTTTATATTCATTTTTGTTCATCAATGAAGTATTTTATGTAGCTGGAGTTGTAATTTTGTTGGTTTGTTATTTATAGGTGGCCAAACAAAATGATAGTGTTTCTTGTGGCTATTATGTAATGATAAATATGATGACTATTGTTTCCGGAACTATCACCAACAATTGGAAAAAGGTAATTGACTTTTCAACTTTTAAGACTATTACTTGATAATTATTATTGAGTACGTATTAGATTAACTCATGGTTCTTATTTATCTTTTATTGTTTTAGGTATTCAATTCAACTGACCCGTTCTCATCTGAAGAATTGAAGGACATTAGACAAGTTTGGGCTGAATTCTTTCTAAGATTGTATGAGGGAGCGTAAGCCGATTGAAAAGGAAGAAAGAAGAAAGAAGAAACTTAAATGAATGTGTAGTTCATTATCGTACATTTTGGAATATAGTATTAGAATATCAAGAATTTATTTAATTGTTTTTTTTGAATCGATGGAAGTGTAGTATTAGCGTATATTTTGGTATGAAATCTATCGGTTTAACTATATATTTAAGTAAAGTAGTTTAATTACCGTGTTTGTATGTGTCCCTCTTACCTATTTGAAATTGTAGTACTTTAAAGCGTATGCGAGAAATTATTGTGTAAGAAGGGTCAATCAAAAAATAATTAAAACAAAAAAAGTACTTTTAAAGTTGGATATTCTTTTTACTACTTTATATCCGACTTAAAATAAGACTTTTAAAGTCGGATATCCTTCTTAATCCGACTTTAAATGTGTTCCAGAGATATCATAACACGTTACAATAAAACTTTTCAAGTCGGATTATTGAATTTATCCGACTTTAAAATCGTCTTTTAAAGTCGGATTATTGAATTTATCTCGACTTTAAACCCGTCTTTTAAAGTTTCGGATGTCTATCCGACTTTAAAATTTTCGCACTTTCTAAGTCGCTTAATAGAAGTTTCGGATGCACATCCGACTTTGAACGCCCAAAATATCCGACTTTAAATCCTCTTTTTTTACTAGTGATTGTATCTCTTGATCCCTCATGAGCTTCGGTAATAACCATGTCTGTCATTCCTTCACTTGCCATAAATGTCCATGCCCTAAACCAATGTCAAGCTAGCTGACTCATTCATTCACATTTGCACTCCTATGCATGCTTACTAGACGATGCTTCAAGAAGAGAGAACACAAGTTGTTTACGTGATATCTAAAATTCAGTCATCATGGAAAGAAAGAGAAAACAAGTGAGATTATTTGTAAATAAAAACCTTGAGAACACTAGAGTTTGAATCAAATGCAATTTTTCAACAGAATGGTCAATAATCATCTCAATTCCTTGCATCCAAAGTCTCACATCTCATCATCACAAAAATGTACACCTCATGCATCTAGGCATTTCAATCTATTCATTATGGCATATGCATCAAAGCATTACATTTGCATCTTCACATTTTGTGCATTCGTCACATAGCAAAAAGCAAAAAACGGTCCACGTCAGTTGCATCATACTAATACTTGCATTTCATAGAAAAAAATAGTAAAGAAGAAAAAGCAGAAATCTTTTCATTGCATTGGCATCACATTAATGCTAGCATTTCCATAAAAGAAAAAGAAAAAAAATCATTGCATCAAACATCAGAGCATTGCATCATGTTAAGGTCTGCATTTCATAGAAGAAGCAAAAAGAAACAAAGCGAGTTAGAATAGGAGCCTTCCATTCATCAAAGCATCAATCACCGCATACACTTGCATTCAAACATCAAAGCATTATGTTGATATTTGCATCTCATAAACTACAAAGAAGAAGCAAACACAAAAGAACACAACATCTTCATATCATTCATCGTTCTCATATCATCCATACCATTCATCACCCCATGGCATCAAACAGTACATTGCGCTTTCAAGTTCGTGATCTCGTAAGAGCGAAAGAATAACAAAAAAGAAGAGAACGAAAAATCAAACACAAGAAGCATCCCACCAAAATCAATCATTGCATTCATATGCACTCAAATACCCAAGTGCATGCATTTCATGCACCATCCAAGAGAAAAGTTACTTCGGGCCAGAGAGTCCCAGAAATCTCCTTTTTAGAAAATCACCATCAGCACTGAGTTCGTAAACTCCATCAACCCAGAGTTCGTAAACTCTATCAACCCAGAGTTCGTAAACTCCATCAACCCAGAGTTCGTAAACTCCATCAACCCAGAGTTCGTAAACTCCATCAATCCAGAGTTCGTAAACTCCATCAACCCAGAGTTAGTGAACTCCCACAGAGTTAGTGAACTCCTTCCACAGATCACAACATCGTATGCGCACGCGATGGATCCATCGGACCGTTAAGTCCTTCGAATTAGTTGTGTCACCCAAGGCACTGGCGTAAATCCATTGATCAAATCGATTCGGACCGATGTTGATCGGCCGCTCGAAAAGGCCACCCCTGAGTTCGTAAACTCCATCAATCCGCAGTTCGTAAACTCCATCAACCCGAGTTAGTGAACTCCTTCGAGTTAGTGAACTCCTTCCACGAGATCACAACATCGTATGCGAGCACGCGATGGATCCATCGACCGTTAAGTCCTTCGGATTAGTTGTGTCACCTAAGGCACGGCGTAAATCCATTGATCAAATCGGCCGGACTTGATATTGATCGGCGCTCGAAAAAGGCCACCCCAGAGCTCGGACTCGACAAGAGTCCGTTAAAAGGTTTTAGGCAACCTCCAAATTCCCAATTTACCGCTTTTCCGAATTTACCGTTTTTCCCAATTTACTGTTTTTTCCAATTTATTGCTTTCTCGTTAATGCGACCAGTGTTAACCCCCTCAAAAGGAAAATAACAAAAAGATTTGAGTTTTTTTTCTGAAACGGACAAAATTAGTATTATTTCTATATCTTTATTTCCATTTCACCAACAAATATGAAAAGGCCAATTCATATTTTTTGGCGAAATGTGAAATAAAGAGGGGCAGCTGTAATACCCTAATTTTGTCCGCCCTTTTTAACCTAAGCCCATTTCAATTATCCAGCTCAACTAAATCGAAAATCGTTGTTTAAATTAGGCAGGCACGCGAATAATCGATCCTTTCGTGCGTTCTTCAATTTAATCTTCGTATTTGGGTTTAGTCGTACATATGTAGGTCTACCGAAAGTCATTTTTTCTATAAATTTGGCTTGTCTTTTCAATTAAGGCTTAAGAATACAATTCTGAGTCAGTTTTAGTGTATTTTAGTCAATGAGCTCTAGTCTTCTATTTTGGGTCTCGTTTTAGCGTATTTGTCTAGTCGGGCCCGTTCTCGTCTATGTGTTTGGCCCGACTCTTTTTCTCATTATTAATCTTATTTTGTGCAGTTATTTTATTTTGAGCATATATATAGTCAGAAAATGCCAAAAAAAATCCATTTAATTCTTATTACAAATCAGAAGTGTTCAAATGTCCAAATGTCCAAAAAAAATACAAAAAATAATAACAAAAATATACAAAAATAAATAAATCTGAAAATACAAAAGAAAATAATAAAAGGCAGCAGCAGCAAATCTGGGGTTCCAGCAGCTGCTCTCTAAGTGGTTGGGCCGGTCCGTTCCACTCCAAATCTGAAAAAATCAAAGCCCGGTCAAACTAAATTAAATGCTCTGACCTGGAATTTTAATATAAAAACAGTTTCAAGGTCAGTCAAAGGACACGATTTTCGAGGTAAACAACACCAAAAAAACAATTAGGGTTTTACACTGAAACCTTAATCCCAAAAACAGTGGTTTCTTTCTTTGAAGTTCTAATTTTTTTTTCAAAGGGTCAGTAGCAGCAACTACAGATCTAGAACAACAGCGGTAAACCAAGCAACCAGCAACAGATCAAAAATAATTTCTTTTCTTTCTTTTCCAGAATAGGTCGAGACTAAGGTTGGTGACCCTCCTTTCCTTCGGATCCGTAAATAGATTGTAAATATGTATGTTTTGTTTTTTTTTATTATTAATTTATTCTGTACTCCAAATATGTTGAAGTATGTCTATGTTATGTGATAAAAACGACATCATTCAGATCAAAAAAATGGACTAGCTTTCGTTTTTTGCTTTAGTAGAAGACTGACTAGTATTAGCTTAGTTTGCTTTTGTTTTGAAAATAGGCTAGTTTATTTGAATATAGGATAGTTAGATCAGACCCTTAAAAAATGTAGTAGTTTCGTTTTTCAAAGAAAAAGGGAAGAAATGGTGTGTCATTGATTTGCGAACCCAAAAAAAGAAAACAACAAACCCAGATCCAGAAAAATGGGAAGAGGAAAAAAAAAAATCAAAAAAACGCGAGAGAAAAAAAAAACAACGAACCTGGAAGTTCAAGTGCCGCCGGCGAACGCTCCGCCGTAAAATTCGTCTTCTCCGGTGAACCCACCGATTCAGGACAGCAAGACTGCTCTGACCTTCACGTTTCCCTCCCTTTTCCTCCTTCTCTCTCGGTCCGTTTTTTTCTTTTCTTTGAATCTCTCACTATCTCTCATGGTGTGATTGCAAATCTTTTCCTCTCTCCTCACTCCTCTCCCTGCGGCGCAAATAAAGGGGATGATAATAAGCATAACCCTAAAAATCATTTTATACTCCTGCACCTGATTATTATTATTATTACTATATTATGTTTTTATTTTTACAACCACACCCCCTGTTAGTGCAACCACCCCACAAGCCCATGTTCCCTTTTTGTATTTTTTATTTTTGGTAGGCGCCCAGACAGCCAAAAACGAAATGGGCCTTTAATTTCCACACCCCCTGCTTAGTTATACAACCCCCGTAACTAGTAACACCCCCATTTTGCAATTTTCACCTTTTTCTCGTTTTTCTTAATTCTTTCTAACTCAAACACTTTTCATTAAATCAAAAACTTTGTTAGTGGTCATGTGAAGCCTTTGCTTGCATGATCATTAACAATGAGGACCTAGTGATGATCACTTGGAGCCTTTGCTCAATTGATCATCATGAACGTCTAATTTTTCGAAAGACTTTCAATAAATCAAAAAAAATCTTTGTTAGTGGTTTTGCGAAGCCTCTGCTTGCATAATCATTAACAATGAGGGATTAATGGTGATCACTTGGAGCCTTTGCTCAACTGATCATCATGAATGCCTAATTTTCCTAAAGGGACTTTTCATTAAATCAAAAACTTTGTTATTGGTCCTGCGAAGCCTTTGCTTGCATGATTATTAACAAATGAGGAATTAGTGGTGATCACTTGGAGCCTTTGCTCAATTGATCATCATGAACACCTAATTTTTCTAAAGACTTTAAATAAATTAAAAAAAACTTTGTTAGTGGTCTTGCGAAGCCTTTGCTTGCATGATCATCAACAATGGAGTGCTAATGGTGGTCACTTGGAGCCTTCGCTCAATTGATTATCATGAAAGCTCAGTTTTCCCAATTAAACAAAATAAAAACCAAAATCCTAAAACTACGTAGCTTTGAGTTCTCCATCGCACCTGGAGATACGTAGGAGCGGATCCCCTCCGTCAAGCACAATAAACTAAAAACATTTTTCCCTTCAAAAAAAACTAAAGCGGCTAACTCTCGTCGAGCGCCGCAAATAAAACTTTCATTAAACCGAGAGGCAAATTTAAGCATTTTTCAAATCAACACTTAATACCACACCTTTAATTAAAGGTTCCCTTTCAGTAGAAAGGAGATGTGGGGTGCTAATACCTTCCCATGCCTAACCGAATTTCGAACCCAAATCTTAGGTTTCCCAAAAGACCATCCGCCTTCCAAAAAAGGTTTTTCTTCAATATTTTCCTTATAAAAAATATTGGTGGCGACTTCATTGTTTTAAAAGTTGTAAACGAAGAAAATCCTCGAGGACTTTTAAGGCGCAATGTTGATTACTGAGGTGGTTGACCGGTTAAACAGACGCCATCAAAGATATCCATGCTTTCACTGCTGCTCAGTTCAGAAGCACACAGAACCGCCCTGATGAAAGTGCTCAGTGAGGCTCATGTTGCAGAGGACATCTCGGTGAATCAATTTGATGGAATTGTCGGGAATGTGGTGGCTGCAAATCACCTAACATTTGCTGATGATGAGTTACCTTCGAGCGGAAAAGAACACAATCAAGCTCTTCATATCTCAGTAAAATGTGGGGACTATGTGCTGGCCAGAGTACTGATTGACAATGGGTCTTCACTGAATGTAATGCCGAAGTCAACCATGGACAAGCTCGATGTTGATTGCTCCTATATGAAGCCAAGTTCGAATACTGGTGCGAGCATTTGATGGGTCCAAAAGGAGGTCTTTGGGAGAGATGGAATTTCCCATCCAGATTGGTCCCGAAGTTTTTCGTATCAACTTCCAAATCATGGATATCTCCTCTTCATATAGTCATCTGTTAGGAGACCACGGATCCACATGGTCGGGCAATCCCTTCTTCTCTACACCAACGGGTCAAATTCATGGTGGATGATAAGGTTGTGGTAGTGTTTGGTGAAGAGGAGACTTTGGTTAATAAGCCATCCGAGTTCAAGTATGTGGAAGCCACCAAGAGTCTTTGAAAAATGACTTTCAGTCCTTGGAGATCGCTAATGCAGATGTTGGAAGAACCAAAGAGGAGGAGATGGTTGCCAAAATTATGTTAGCCCAAGGATACAAGGTTGGTTACGGCTTGGGGAAAGTCCGGTCAAGGGATTCTAGCTCCTATCCAACTCAAGGAAAACAAAGACCGTTGCGGGCTAGGATATACCCAGTGAGGAGGAAAGGAGAACGATGGCGGATGAACGAAAGCGCCGATGGTTGGCCAAGTCCAGAGGTGAAGATCCACAGCCCCGTAAGATCCCATTTTGCGACATCGTAAAAGCTTTGTGAGTCTTTGGTTTATGGAATCCCAACCAAGTTGCCGTCGTCATAGAAGGTTCCGAGTCCGAAGAAGGCGAAGGCGAGTCGGGTTAGCCTGCCCGCTGCGATGCTTGGTGAAGAATTAAAGAATTGGAAGGTCACGATCCTCCCGTGTCTTTTAATTTAAAGTAATCATTTGTAATGCAACCTCGTGGCTCTGCCCAAGGCCATAGGACCGCTTGTTAGGGGCTCACATGTTTTTATTTTCTAAGTCATCCTCATCAATAAAAACGCTTGTTTTGAATTTCTCAATCAATAAAAATCGTTTTTCCTTTTCATTGCGTGAATCATTTTCTCATTTTTATTGTTTGTTTGTCTCGCCTTTCATTCGCGCTTTTTTCGCCGGCAAAATGCGGATCTACAAACAATAGTCTCAAAACAGATGAGTGTCGATAGTCCACCTTTTGACTTTGATCACCCCATCAATCAGCCGGTGGGGATGTTGAAGAAGAATGGGAAACTCCTCCGTAACTCATGAGGTTAATGAAACAAGAAGAAAGTGGTAATCGAGCCCCACAAGGAAGCTATCAAGTGATTAATTTGGGTACAAAGTGAAAATAAGAAAGAGGTCAAAGTGGGTATCACCATGAGTGAGAAAGATCATGTGAATTTGGTTCAAGCTATTGCACGATTATGTGGATGTGTTTGCATGGTCCTACCAAGATATGCCGGGTTGGACACTCGACATTGTGGTACACAAGCTACTCTGGTCAAACTCGAATGCCCGCACTTTGTCAGCGAAGTTGAGAAGGATGAAACCGAAATGTCCTCAAAATCGAGAGATGAAGTGAGGAAGCAATTTGATGCAGGATTCTTAGCGGTGTGGCAAGTACCATGATGGGTTGCCAATATTGTCCCGGTTCCCAAGAAGAATGGGAAGGTCGAATGTGCGTCGACTACCGAGATCCGAACCGTGCTAGCCCTAAAGGATTTTCCTTTGCCTCACATTGATGTCTTAGTGGATAGTGCTGACTCAACACTCGTTATTCTCCTTCATGGATGGATATTCGGGATATAATCGATCAAAATGGACCCCGAGGACATGGAAAAGACAACTTTCATAACACTTTGGGGGAACATTCATTTATAAGGTCATGCCATTCGGATTGAAGAATGCCGCGCAACCTACCGTAGGCCATGGTTACCTTATTCCACGATATGATGCATAAATAGATTGAGGTTTATGTTGATGACATGATCGCAAAATCTAAAACCGATGAGGAGCACATTATCAATCTGCGAAACTCTTTGAACGTTTGAGAAAATATAAGCTCAAATTGAATCCAACCAAGTGCACGTTTGGAGTGAGATCGGGAAAGTTGTTAGGCTTCATTATCACCGTAAAGGCATTGAAATGGATCCGGACAAAGTAAAAGCCATCCTCGAAATGCGATTGCTCAAAGCAGAGAAAGAAGTCGGTGGTTTCTCGGAAGGTTGAATTACATCTCTCGATTCATCTTCCGGTTGGATCGCTACTTGTGAGCCAATCTTCAAATTGCTATGCAAAAATCAAGAGTTGAAATGGAATGACCAAAGTGTCAAGTCGCCTTTGAGAAAATTAAGGTGTATTTGCAGAATCCACGATCTTAATGCCACTGTGGCGGGCGTGCCACTCATCTTATACCTTACGATTGCTAGACAATTCAATGGGTCGTGTGTTGGGTCAAGACGATGAATCCGGAAAAGGAGCATGCAATATACTATCTAAGCAAAAAGTTCACCGATCGTGAGACAAGATATTCCATGCTTTGGAAAAGACTGTTGTGCTTTAGTTTGGGCCGCTCATCGTTTAAGGCAAGATATGCCGAGTCACACAACTTGGTTGGTGTCAAAATGGACCCGATCAAGTACATGTTTGAGAAACCAGCCTCTCACGGACGCAATTGCGTTGGCGGATGCAATTGTCGAATCACGATATCTCGTATGTTACACAAAAGGCAATTAAAGGTAGCACACTCGCTGAATATTTGGCATGTCAGCCAATCCCAGACTACCAGCCAATGCGGCATGATTTTCCCGATGAAGACATCATGGCACTGTTCGATGAGGGGAAGTCCCATGAAAGTGAAAGATGGAGAATGATATTCGATGGTGCGTCAAATGTATGGGGCACGCGGGGCGAGTCTTTGTGTTGATATCTCCTGACAACCGTTTCATTCCCGTCACTGCGAGACTGAGCTTCTATGTCACAAATAACATAGCAGAGTATGAAGCGTGTATCCTGGGTGTTCAAGCAGCCCTAGAATGGAATGTTAAAAGGCTAGATGTGTATGGGGATTCAGCCCTAGTTATTCATCAAGTGAGAGGCGATTGGGAGACCAGAGATCCCAAACTGATTCCTTATTGTGATTACCTGCAAGAGTTGATGAAGTCCTTTGACGAGATCACCTTCAAGCATATCCCTCGAGGCGAAAACCAGTTAGCCGATGCATTGGCAACACTGTCCTCTATGTTCAATGTCAACTGTGACAAGAGCTTGACCAATATCAGAATTCAGCATCGGAGCCTGCCTGCGCATCACTACTGCACAACAATAGATGAAGAGCCCGACGAGAAGCCTTGGTACCACGACATCAAGCAAGACATCGCTAGCAGGGAATACCACCGGGGCATCGAGAGAATGACAAGAGAACTCTCGAGAAGATTGTCGAGAATTTCTTCTTGAGTGGTGAAGTTCTTTACAAAAGAAATCACGATATGGTTCTCCGAGGTGTGTTGCCAAGGAAGAAAATTGAAAGAATCATGAGAGATGTGCATGAAGGCTCATTTGGGACCCATTCCAGTGGGCACACTATGGCTAGAAAAATCTTAAGGGCGGGTTATTACTGGTTGCAGATGGAATCAGACTGTTATAGCTTTGTAAGAAAGTGCCACAAATGCCAGATATATGCTGATCATATCCATGTGCCACCTGCCAAACTAAGCGTTCTGACTGCATCTTGGCCGTTTTCAATGTGGGGCATGGACGTCATAGGTCCTATTGAACCCAAAGCGTCAAACGGGCATCGCTTCATTCTGGTTGCAATTGACTACTTTACCAAGTGGGTTGAAGCTGCTTCATATTCCAGTATAACCAGCTCAGTGGTTGCCAAATTTGTGAAGAAGGATCTGATTTGCCGATATGGTCTACCCAACAAGATCATCACTGACAACGGCAAAGCAACCTGAACAGTAAAATGATGAAGGACTTGTGCAAAGAATTCAACATTCAGCATCACAATTCCTCTCCCTACCGCCCAAAGATGAATGGAGCGGTAGAAGCAGACAACAAGAATATCAAGAAAATAGTGCAAAAAATGGTGGTAACCTACAAGGATTGGCATGAGATGCTTCCTTCGCGCTTGCATGGCTACCGTGCCGGTGGCGCACATCGACTGGGCAACCCTTTCTCCACGGTATATGGGTCGAAGCAGTACTCCTATTGAGGTTGAAATACCCCTCTCGGGTATTAATGGAAACCAAGTTGGAAGAAGCGAGAAGGGTGTACAGCCCGCCTAGATCGGCTAAACCTCATTGAAGAGAAAAGGATTGCGGCGTTGTGCCATGGACAAGCTGTACCAACAGAGAATGAGAAGCGCGCCGACAAGAAAGTCCGGCCACGTGAATTTAATGAGGAGATCTAGTACTCAAAAAGATATCGCCTATCCGAGTGACCTCGAGGGAAGTGGACGCCCACTTATGATGGTCCATATGTAGTCAAGAAAGCCTTCACGGGAGGAGCGTTGATACTCACCAACATGGATGGAGAAGATCTCAAGAACCCAGTCAATTCAGACTCGGTGAAGAAGTATTATGCCTGAAAGAAATAAGTAAAAAAAGAGAAAGATGAGCCAAGCAAGAATTAGCTCGCTAGGTTGAAAACCCGAAAGGGGGCGACCTAGGCAAAATCAGAGCGACCCGGTGGATTGAAAACCCGCAAAGGGCGATCCAGGCAAAAATTAGGGTCAGAAAACTTGAGCATGAAAAGTAAAGAAAGGCATACAATTTCCCCGAAGACTCGAAGGAGGGAGTGATCAAGGTCAAGGACACGAGATGTCAAAGATCGCTCCACGAGAGCGGACGACACCAATTCGATTTACCTCTTGTTTTTCTTTTCGTGTCTTTTTATAGTTTTAAAACTTTCAAATGTACTCTCAACGATCGTAACGCTCGCGTTACATGCGATCGGCTTCCACATCAATAAAGCTCGACTTTTCTCATGTCTTGTTTGTTGTTATTTACGCTTTTACGCTCAAAATAAGCGTTTTATGATGATGGTGATCCGAATTGTAAAACATGTGAGTACATCATAAGGCATTATAAATCATTGCGAAATCTTTAAAAGTCATGGGAAATAAGCAAGTTCCTAAAGATAATTAACCTTACAAAAAAGGTTGCATTCACAAACCGTTCGGATGGCGAACGAGGAGCAAACGCTGCGTTCGGTTCATAAGCCTTGCGATTTCCCCGACCTTCGGTCTCGTATCAGAGTATCGGAAGTCGGTTGAACGATAAAAGAATAAGCCTTGTCAAAAGCAAAAATGAGCGGTCGAGAAAAAAAAGAAAGGCGATCGAAAAAAAAAAAACATGAAAAAACAAATAACCGAAAACAGTAAAGTTGGTGAAAACAATCGAAAGAATCAAAAACAAAGGAAAGCGATCCACCACATGCATCATCACATCAAAATCATAGCATCGCATGCACTCGCATAACATACTCTCGCATAACATGCCTTTGCATAACATGCACCCATGCTTCATGCATCATTCCTTGCATCAATCCCGACATATGCACGGTACCTCAATTCAATGCGCCCGGAAACCACCATCTCAATCGGTCAATCAGCAGGATTTGTGAATCCCTTCAGGACGTGCATCCCCTCGGGACCAAGGCGCCCCGCCAGATCCGTCGTTATCGAGCACCGAGCGAATCATCGGACCACGAGTCCTTCGGGTTTAGTTCAAATCAACGATCCATGCGGCGACTTTGAACTCGACCTTCATCTCGCCAAGTCATCACGGAGCATGACGGATCGGCCCCTCGAGACCTCGTGTCCTTCATTTCGCCAAGTCATCACGGAGCATGACGGATCGGCCCCTAGACTCGCGTCGCCCTTCGACTAGTGTGCCATTGTAAAGCATAGCGTAAGTCCATCAAGGTGAAGTGTATCAATTCTACGACGTCTGAGAACCTCAAAGGCGCTCGAATAGGCCACCTTCGTGAGCCCAAGTGTTCCTTCAGAGCCCAAGTGTTCCTTCAGAGCCCAAGTACTCCTTGAGTCGTAGATGCTCCTTCGTAACCTGTGTGTTCCTTGAGCGATGAGCGCTCCTTCTTACCGTGACTCGCCGATGTCGCCTTATCGAGGGCGGTACTTTCTTTCTTGTTTTATTTATTGCTTTATTTCTTGTTGTTTATGCCACCCGAGGGTTGGCACCAATTTACTTCTTGCTTTTTTGCTTTGAGGGTGGGCACCAATTTATTTCTTGTTTTTACTGATTTGTTTCGGGTGGCATTCATTCACCCAAAAAGAAAATTAGAAAACAAAAAGAAAATTCGGGTTTTTCCTAAGAAAACAAAATCGGTATAATTTCTGAATTCTTTATCTCTATTTTGCCTCGGAATATGTTTCGGCCAATTCATATTCCTTGTTAAAAATCTAGATAAAGAGGGGCAGCTGTCATACCCCAATTTTGTCCGGCTTAGGTCAAAACCCTAATTTTCCCCCAAAAATAAATAACCAGAGGAGAAGAGAACATCATGCATTGCATTTAGGTTTCTAAAAGTCATTTCAAAGTTCCTGAAATCATTTTTGAAGTTGGAATGCACTTCTTAGGCAAATTAGGGTTTTTCAGTGCAAAAGGGTATTTTGGTCATTTTGCAAATAAGGGACAATTTCTCAAAACAAGTCATCCAACATGCATTTTTGAGATACTAGAGGACACTCCTAGGGTGAAAAATCATTTTGGAAGTGGAAGTGTGTTTCAGGCAAAAGCTAGGGTTTTTAGAGTAAGAGGGCATTTTGGTCATTTCACAATAAAAACGGTTTTTTGTCCCAAATCCTTGGATAATCATCAATGATTTATTTAAAGGATATTTGTGCTCCATTGTGATTATTTTTGTGCATAAATATTAAACCTTTTGGTCTAAAAACCTAGTTTTTGGATAGAGGGGTAAAATGGTCTTTTCCTTTGAGGTGGGGCAAATAAATCAATTTTGGGATTGGTGAGATCATAAAATTCAGAGTCCAATCATTGAATCATAGGATAGGGCCCAAAATGGCATGAATTAGGAAGAAATATCTAGAAGGGAATATTCTACATTCTTTTGAATTGTGAAAGGATAAGGATAGTACAATAGTACAATTTGCAATTCCACTCACTCTCCCACACTCCCTTGCTGCGCACTTCAGCCATATACCTCCCATTTTCATTTATTTTTATTGCTTGCAAATTATATTAAATCATGGCCATCCATTCAAGTGTGAAAAACAATCCTCACCCTTCATTTGAATCAAAATGACACTTGTGTAATAAGCTTTATAGAAAAATACCATTTTGTAATTGAGATTATCCTTCACCACCACTCCTAAGCTGCGCATTCCAGCCCTCTCTCTCCCCCATTTTGTGTTTTTAATTACCCTCAATCCATGTGATCTTGCATCTTGACCATTGATTCAAAATTTATCTCAAATCCTATGGGTTTGCAAGAAGCACATTGTCCTAATTACCCTTTAAATTTTCACTTCATATAAAACCCAAAAATAGGAGACTTCACACACACACACTCTCATTTTTACCCTAGCTAGCATTCTCTCTCTCTCTCTCCTCCTCTTGGCCGACCCCCTCCTTCATTCCTTTCCATTCTCTTTTCAATTTTCATCCACCAAATCACCTCAAATCTACTCCACATTCACATATCCTCTTCTTTTCATCCTTGATTCCATTTTTACTCCATAAAGGAGCTTGCTTTCTTCAAATTTGCGTGGCATTGTTGGTGACTTGTGAAGGTTTTGGTTTGTTTTGGTTTTGATCTTCATTCTCCTATTCTTGTGTAGCTTTGATCTTGAGGTAAAAATCTTATCTTTTGCATTTTTCACCATTAGCATGTGAATCTCCCTTCTACTCCTCTATCCTCTCTAAGAGGCTTAGAGGGTTCATTTCAAACACTATGTCAAGGACTTTGGGAGCCTTGGGTGTTTGAAGGGAACCACTGGCCTTGAGAGAGAGGTTTCTTGTGTTTTTCAACCATGTTCTTGCATTTTTTCATACTTATTTTGTCATATTTGCATGAATAAATAATTTCCATGTGATATATGCATCCCTTGTTCATGTCATAACTTGCAAGTTGAGATTTTGGTTTGATTCATTGAGTGTGAGGGTTCGGTTTTAGGCCTTACAAATTAGGGTTTTATTTGCCTTCCTTTTACTCTTTGATTTTTTGTGTAAATAAATGCTTGATGTGCCTAAACTTGCATAATTTGTTCCATGTGTTTGATTATGAATTTGTGCATGAAATAATGTGTTGTTTATGTCATATAAGGTTTCGGCCTTAGGCCTTAAAAACTAGGGTTTGTTGTTTTCTTTCCTCTTTTTGATTTATGTAAATGAAAAGCTTGATTTGTGTGACTTGTTTCATGTGTTGATCATCAATTTGGGCATGAAATAACTTGATATTTTGACCATATGAGGTTTCGGCCTTAGGGTTCCTTTTTAGGTTTCATTTCAATGCTTAAAATGTGTGTTTGATCTTGTGTGAAAATGTGTAATAGTGTTAATGTGTTTTTTCACTTTTTACCTTACCATTCACTAGCATTTTACCATAAGTAAAGAAAAAGAGAAAACCTTTTTACTTTTTACTTTACTATTTCATTAAGTAATTACCTTACACTTCATGCATGCTTGTCTTACTCTTTACTAACTTTTTACCACAAGTTTTTACCACTTGTCTATTTGCAAAAACACCCAAAAGATTTTTACACTTTGCATCTTATCATTCATGTATCCATATAAGTTTACATCTTTTGCATTCATACTCTCCTAAATGCCCATGCATATATTAATCTCATGTCTTGTATTCCACACATGTATGTTCATGCATTCATGCATTAGCCTAATCATGCATTCAATAATGCCATACCTTGTATTCTACAATTGCATGCTCATACACTCATATACTTGCTCAATCGTGTATTTAATTAATCATGTATTCAATTGTTCATGGCAACTTGTAAATATTCTTCATATGTGCTTTGCTTATGCCTTCATTGTTGTCTCGGTTTTGACTTGAAAAAGATTTGTTATGTTCTACTTTCTTTTCTTCAAACTCAAATTCAATTGTTTTCAAATAAAAAAACCTAAGGCATTTTCCTAAGCAAATCATTAACCATCACTCGAAGTCATTGCTTGTTTGATCGTTAATGAGGAGTTATTAGTGATAGTCACTCGAAGCCTTTGCTTGTTTGACTATTATGAAAGCTCCCACACATTAATTAAACAACAAAAAAAAAACAATTCAAATTTCCAAAATAACATGAGTTATTTAGTGGTAATTATCACTAAGGCTCATCACCTTTTTCAAAACAATTTTCAAAAAAAGAATAATACAATGTTGTCGCTCGTAATCACTCGAAGCCATTGCTTGTTTGATTGTCGGCTGCAACTCTTTTTTTTTTCTTTCGAGTTAATACCGAATGCCACTCGAAGCCTTTGCTTGTTTGGTGTTCGCGAACACTCGAGTCTTATTTCAAAAACTCCAAAACCTAAACCCCTAAGCCGTTTTCACACGCAAAACAAGAACTACGTAGCTTTGATCCCTCAGCCAGTGAGGGTACGTAGGACCGGGTTCATGTCCCGTCAAGCACCATTTTCAAAAATCTTTGTTTTGTTCTGATATTCAAAGATACCAAAAACATGCCTCTTTCCTGTTTTCAATAAAACCATTTCACAAAAGAAAAGAAAAAGTAGAACAATATATTTCAAATCAAACATTTCAAAACCACATCAAATTAATGGTTCCCTTCGGTGGAAAGGGGCGTGGTGAAGTGCTAATACCTTCCCATGCATGCGCAACCGAATTTTCGAACCTACATCTCTAAGTTTTGAAAGACCACCCTCTTTTCAAAAAGGTTTTTTCAATGTTTTTCTTAAAAAATAAATATTGGTGGCGGCTCTACTAATTCCACGTTGTCAAACTGAAAAGTCCCAAACCGGATTTTTCGGGGCGCAACACTTGTCATGATGGGTCGTCCAGCCAGGCCCACAAGGCCAGAGCATAAAAGTGGGCTGGGCTAGCCCGATTGTCAACTGGGTTGTATTTTGCTTAGCCCAAAAAACTAGGACAATGGGCCAGCCCGCGACCCAACTAATATTAACAAAGTAAACCATAAAATTTGTTCGAAAGACACTAGTATGTATGACCCGTGCCCTGCACAGGTCGACATTCACTTGTACATTAAAAATTAACAATTTCTTTTACGAATATTTTCCCCCTAAGTTGTATATTGAAGTGGATTGTGTGAGATGTTAATTATTTTGGACACGATCTAAAACTAAACTATTATGTTATATAATAACTTGAGGTAAATATATTATTAACATATACTTAAAAATATTTTATATTAAATTTTATATTTAAGTATTTGTCACAAAATATCCAGTTAGTCATAAAAATTACTATTTTGGTGGTCTTTGCCCGTTATCAATATTATTGCATTCTTAGTAACAAAAATTTACATCCAAAAGGTAACAAAAGACGATTTGAAACTCTAAGAAAAAACCTAAAGAAGTTTAAAGGCAATCAAAAAACGTATAATAAAAGAAGCACACTAAAAAGAAAGCCAAAAAAAGAAGTCCAACAAAGAAAATAAATTAAATAGTGTAATATTTATGTAATAAAGACACCTCAAATAAAATCCAATAATTCCAAAAATAAAATAAAATAGGAGATCAAAAAGAAGTTGCGAAATTTTATTGATTTTTTTTCTAGAATTTTATGGATTGTTTTGATCATTTTTTCTCTTAGTAGAAGAGTCTTTTTAATATAACTAGGACGATTACCCGTGCGATGCACGGGGAGGTGATTAACAGGCCTATAGATGTAGTTTCGAAAAAACATTAACATTTTATAAGGGGGTATAAAAATACGCAACACATATTTATAAGACGAAGAGGCAACAATAGCCCTTGGTGGGATGAGGCAACAATGTCGGTCCAAAAATATAGAGTGGGGGTATATTGGTAAACAGTGGGGTACAAAATGAGGGGTACATTTTGATAATAAAAAAAAAGTGTTGGAGAAAAAAAAAATTGTCAGGGGTATGTCGGTCCAAAAATATAGGGTGGGGGGTATATTGGTAAACAGTGAGGTACAAAATGAGGGGTATATTGGTAAATGGTGGGGTACAAAATATAGAGTGGGGGTATGTCGGTCCAAAAATATAGAGTGGGGGTATATTGGTAAACAGTGGGGTACAAATGAGGGGTATATTGATAAATGGTGGGAATAAAATTTTCCCACCAAAAGTCGATAAAAAAAAAGAGTTTTGGACACACAAAAAATTTGTCAGGGGTATGTCGGTCCAAAAATATAGAGTGGGGGTATATTGGTAAACAGTGGGGTACAAAATGGGGTATATTGGTAAATGGTGGGAATAAAATTTTCCCACCAAAAGTGGATAAAAAAAGAGTGTTGGACAAAAAAAAATTGTCAGGGGTATGTCGGTCCAAAAATATAGAGTGGAGTATATTGGTAAACAGTGAGGTACAAAATAAGGGGTATATTGGTAAATAGTGGGGTACAAAATATAGAGTGTGGGTATGTCGGTCTAAAAATATAGAGTGGAGGTATATTAGTAAACAGTGGGATACAAAATGAGGGGCATATTGATAAATGGTGGGAATAAAATTTTCCCACCAAAATGGCTAAAGTCAACTATTGTGTAACATAAAACACTATACAATGCCATTCTCACAGGTGATTAATGGTGACTAAAAACACCACATCTCATACATGCAAGCCGTAACACACATCCATGTCATTAGTATACAGTGTATTTCCCGCACTAATCGGCTCATAAAGTCGATGCTTGAATTATAGGGCTGGATATGATATACACCTCTATTCACTCCCCGACATATTCTATTTTTTTAATAAATATTTTTTTCTCATTCTTTTTACAGCTACTTAGCTTTTGAATGTCAAAAAAAAGTGTTTTGAAATTAATTTTACAACATCAAAATAGATTCTCAACTCATCTTTTTGGATCAAACAACTCTTTGATGATCAAACAACTCAACTTACTAATATTGATGAAAACATGATTTTTTTTGCTTGTAGAACTCACAATGTTCACCCAAAAACATAATCAAACTCATAAATTAGAGCAGAAGTTGAGACTATTCGCCAATGACTAGTAGTCAGTTGAGACATAATTGGTAGTAGAGTTCACAATGTTTACCCAAACTCTGTAGGATCCAAAGTAATTGCGTAGATGAAAGAGTGTAAGAGAATACTATCCTCCGTCTAGTGACAACAAGGATTAGACAAACCGAATGTCGAGTCAATCTTTTAATCACTAGATAAGTAATGCAAATAGTTGATATTATAACATTTAATTATGTTTTAACTACTTGATTAAAGCTTATAATCTATGATTATAAAATTAAATCCAGCAATTAACTCATTCGATTTCCTTGAATCCATGTCTTCATATATAAATATTAATTGTTATCTCATTCAATTTCCAGATAAGTAATGTATATATTTTGTCAAAAGAATAAATGTTGTTATCTCATGCCACCCTAATGCAGGTCCCTCCGTCCCCACATATGTCCTTGATTAGAAAAAAATTTAAACACGGAAGTTTAATTCAGCATAGTTTAAAACTCTTGTATTAAACTTATTTACACACATAAAAGTTATTGAAGTTTCAGTGGGTGATCATTATCTTAAAAAAAAGTTTCAAAGGTAGTCCAAATATTCCTAAGGATGTGAGAGTGGGACTTTAGTTTTTTCATTTACAAAATTCGTGTTCATTTATCATAAAATCCTCCAAAAAAAAAGTTTCATTATCTCTAGAATTATATTTGGTTGAATGAAGAAGTATAAGATCTAGAAGCTTCATAGAGAATAATTTTAGATATAAAGTTTAATCTAAAATAATACAATAGAGATTTTTTTTATAATTGATAAGATATTACATATATAATCTAAAATTAATAGATAAATAATATAAAACCTTCATTTTGTTTATATTACAAATAATAATAAAAAATTCCATCCATATCATCATAAAATATTGTTGGTATCTATCTCATTTGTTTCCTTGAAACCCCGCTGGATGGTAACACAATAAGTGGTTATAGGATCTAAAGTTTTGATTCTTGTGTTGGACTAGAAAAGTTTTAAACAAAAGTTTAATTCGTTATAGTATAAAACTCTCCTATTCGCGCTTTAAATCAACGAATCTATCGAGAGTAAATCATCATTTAAGTCGTTAAGCTTAATTACATGGTCTTACTTCTAATTAGGCCCTAAAATATATAAAAATAGTAAGTAGTCACCGAAATTTGTAACATCAATCAAACTAAAAGTTAAATTTTTATAAGTAGACATTTATAAAGACTAATGCATGAGATAAGTTTCTTATAATTATAAAGAGTAGTTTGAAGAATTTCAAAAGTTTTAGGAACTTATTACTACTATGTTCATATGTTTTAGGAAACAAGTAGAATAGAGAATGTAAGTTCAGGAACTAAAGTAAGAGTTTTAGACTTTATTTAATTGCTAAAACTGAAAAAAGTTGAAAGATATCTAAGTGCAAAATTTAAAATTCAGGTGATCAAAATAGATTCTATATAAATTTTGCGAAGACTTTTGTCTTTGAGGGTGTGCAATAGGTGTTCCTATGGCTAACGTTTTGGCTCTGTCGATGCATGTGATTCTCCCTTTTCAATAGATATTTTGTCACACCAAAACCTTGAAATTTTGAGGTGGGATTCAAATTCAGTTACCGTTCTAAATGACCATTGTTGGTGTAAATCGGGTATCATCTACGCGCAACTGCAGAGATTAATCCCTCGAGTCGGATAGGACCACAATGGGTGGCAAAGCTCTCCCTCAAAAGATTTAACATTACTGTGCCCAATACTAGATGAAAACTTTCATTTTGTTTTATTATTATAAAGTAATAAAATAAAAATTATATCCATGCTATGATAAAATATTGGTGGTATTTCTCAGTTGTTTCCTTGAAACCCCGGATAGTAACACAACAAGTGGTTATATGAACTAAAGTTTAAACGGGAAGTTTTAATTGAGCATAGTTTAAAACTCTCGCATTAAACTTTATGCTCACACCAAAACTCTCAAGTCTATTATATTTGAGAAAATATATATTCCAAAGACTTTCTAATATTCTTCTTTTTTTTTCCTATATAAAGGAAATTTGCATAGCTAGATAATAAAACATTAAAACAATAAAAAAAACAACTTTTATGGGGTATATTTTGTAAATTAATTTTTTTTGACCAAATTTTTTAAAGTAATAAAAGTTGTTCCTTGCAATAGTAGCAACCCATGTCAGGTAGTCTTTCTATAATCTACACCACTGAATTATTTTAGGCTTAAAAATCATTTACTTCCCTGCAAATATCACCATAATCCATTTATCATTTGTAAAAAAAAGTTTAAAAATACCCCTTGCAAATAATAACTGTTTCTAGTTACCCCTGTAAATATCACCATATTCACATATGTCGTGGATTAGAAAAGTTTTTAAATACGGAAGTTTTAATTGAACATAGTTTAAAACTCTCATATATATAAAACTTAGGGGGTGTATTGGTTTAGAATTTCACAGGATTTTAAAAGATTTTTTTTTGGGTAAAAAAGTCGACAGGTATTTTATCACTTAAAAACAATCCAATGGTATTCGATCAGGATTTTTAGGACTTTTAAAAGAGTTTGTCAATTCGTTTGAGATTTTTTATCACTTAAAAACAATCCGCTGGTATTCAAAATTATAGGGATTTTAAAGGATTGTTTCGTTGGATAGATTTTGAATGACTTTTTAGTGTTATTTACACATACATCACCCATCAAACAATTCCACTCAAATTCATGAGACTTTGAAGAACTTTTTTATTTCTTTCTTTTATGTTTTCAAGTTTCCATCAGCACCCCCTTCCAATCAAGGCCAGATTGCATCTATTTTTCTCACCCCTTCAGTCATGCTTGTTGGAGCACGTCACCATGTGTTAAAATGGAGTTTGACGATGAACTAAACTTTGCAATTGTCTTCTTCTCCAACCGATTGAGCACACAGAAACCAAATGAAAAAGATCAATGAATAAATTTTAAGGTTCCAATTTGCAGCAATGAAGAAGATGAAGGACGTTTCCAAATTTTTTAATAAAAAATAATTAAAGTCCACACAAAAGTTCTCATTTTGAAGTTTCAATGGGTCAATATCTTCAAAAATATGTTTCAAAAGAATGTGAGAGTGGGACTTTGGTTTTTTGATTTACAAAATTTGTGTTCATTTATTTAGTCAAAGAAAAAAAAATTGTGTTCATTTATCATAAAATCCTCCAAAAAAAAAGTTTCATAATCTCTAGAGTTATATTTTGCTGAATGAAAAAGTATAACATCTAAAAGCTCATTATCTCTAAAATAATTTTAGATAAAAAATTTAATCGAAAATAATAAAATAGAGATTTTTTTAAGATTGATAATATATATACAAATAATAAAAAATAAAAATTCTATCCATTTTGTTTGTATATAATACCTTCATTTTTTATATTACAAATAATAAAAAATAAAAATTCTATCCATGTCATCATAAAATATTGTGTATGTCATTTGTTTCCTTGGCCGGATAGTAACAAAACACGTAGTTATAGAATCTAAAGTTTTGATATTTGTATTTAGAGGAAAAGTTTTAAACGGGAAGTTTAATTCGGTAGTATAAAACTCTTGTATTAAACTCTCGCTTTAAATCAAACTAGGACACATACACCCGTGCGTAGGCACGGGGAGGCCAGGAAATAATCGACCATTCGATATCTGTATACCAATTGAAAACGTAATAGATGAAATAAAAATTGAGACATAGATGTGGTTAAATAGTCGGGGGTAAAAAAAGTTGGCACAATTGTCAGGGGATACATTTTGATAATAAAAAACAATGAATGCTGGAAAAAAAAACAAAGAGTGGGACTTTAATTTTTGCTAGATTAATAATGGACATAAAGTTTGCATTATTTGCAACTAATGTTATCAAAAAATTCATTCCCAAATTGATTAATAAAGTAGTCAATGTAAAGTGTACCATACTATAACACATACATGACTAAGTAACACACACAAATGGACTTATAAAAAAAGTTTTGGACAAAAAAAGAATGAGCCAAAAATATAGAGGGGGTATATTGGTAAGCAAAGTGGGGTACAAAAACCCAAAATATGAGGGGTACATTTTTGATAATTTAAAAAAAGTGTTGGACAAAAAAAACAATGAGTGGAGCCTTTATTTGGTTTTCGTCAGTAAAATCGTATATAGGTAAATACGACCTGAAAAAATATAAATTGTATGCACTTATTACAAACATAAATCAGATTGATTCAATTTTTGTCAAGGGTATGTCCGTCAAAAATATAGAGTGGGGGTATAACAAAACCAAAATTGGTGGGGGTATATTGGTAAGCAGTAAAAGTACAAGAAAACTCAAAAAATATGAGGGTACATTTTGATAATTAAAAAAATGTGTTGGACAAAAAAACAATGAGTGGGGCCTTAATGTTTGCTAGATTAATAATAGTATATAAAGTTTGCATTAATTACTTGTATTGATTACACTACTTTCACATTTACCAATGCAAAAACTTTTTATAACACTACTTTTGCTTTTAACTAAAATTATCGAAACACCAAATTTAGTCTGCGCTCATCGCTACGGATAGACTTTTGCATTATTTGTGTTAAAAGCGTTTATAATATATCAATTTAGTCATTGACTTTTTCAAAAGTGTTTTAATTTAGTCATTGACCCTAAACCCTAAACCATTTACAAAATATTGACCATTTCTCACTTACATATGATTTGTGTAAATATTTTAAAGCTCATCGTATTTACCTTCCAGGAGATAGATACGATTTTCAACACATTTCACATCGTATTTATTTAGATACGATTTCCTCCCATAAGCTTCAAAAATAGTAAGTCGTATTTATCTTCATAAAACAGAAATTTGATTTTCCATAAAAGATCACATCGTATTTACCATATTCTGAGATAAATAGGATTTTTTTTTTTAAATTTATTTGGTTTTCGTCAATGAAATCGTATATAGGTAAATACGACCTGAAAAAATATAAATTGTATTTACCTATTACAAACATAAATCAGATTGGTTCAATTTTGTCAATGGTATGTCCGTCCAAAAATATAGAGTGGGGGTATATTAGTAAACAGTGGGGTTACAAAAAAACCCAAAATATGAGGGGTACATAAACAAATATAAATTGTATTTACCTATTACAAACATAAATCAGATTGGTTCAATTTTTGTTAGGGGTATGTCGGTCCAAAAATATAGAGTGGGGGTATATTGGTAAACAGTGAGGTACAAAAAGAGGGTACATTTTGATAATAAAAAAAGAGTGTTGTTGAAAAAAAAATTGGCAAGGGTATGTCGGTCCAAAAATATAGAGTGGAGTACAAAATGAGGGGTAAATTTTGATAATAAAAAAAAAGTGTTGGACAAAAAAAAATTGTCAGGGGTATGTCAGTCCAAAAATATAGAGTGGGGGTATGTTGGTAAACAGTGTGATACAAAATGAGGGGTATATTGGTAAATGGTGTAACAATATTGGGGTTACTTAATTGTGCGTGATTTTTGTTTAAATTACAAACGTCTTGATTGGATATTTTTTAAGAACATACATACGCCATACATGCACATGACAATTGACATTATGTCACATACATGTATGTGCAATGTTTTTTCCTCCAAAATCACCGATAAAGGCGATTTTGGAATTATGGGGTTGGATGGGTCATTTGCCAGACAAAATATATTCCAAAGTCTTCCCAACGTGGGATTTAGTTTTTTCATTTTTGACAACTTTAGTTTTTCATGGCGCGTGACTCACAGTCGACCACAAAATTTGTGTTCATTTATCATAAAATCCTCCAAAAAAAGTTTCGTTATCTCTAGAATATATTTGGCTGAATTAAAAAGTATAACATCTAAAAGTTTCATTATATCTAAATAATTTTAGATAAAAAATTTAATCGAAAATAATATATATTTTTTATTGTATATAATTTTAAAATAAGAAGTAAATAGTACAAACCCTGACTTATCTGTGCATGTGGTTCTCCCTACCAACAGATTTTTTATTACATTCAAAATTCGAACTTGATATTTTAGAGTGGAATCCGAGGCCAGTTACCACTTAAAGCAATCATTGTTCGTATATAAAACCTTCATTTTGTTTATATTACAAATAATAAACAAAATCTCCGGATAGTGACAACTGACAAGTTTTAAACTGGGAACTTTAAGATCTAAAGTTTTAACATTAGAAAGGTTTTTGATATTTACTCTAGACATCCAACGCATAATACAAGTCTACTATTGAATCAATTTATGTATTTTTTCGTTTTGTTCATATCAGCTTTTGTAAGAACATGACCGAATCATAGGTTTCATTCTGATGGACTGGAAACCGGGTTGTCCGATGTTTGGTTAACCCATTTTGAACTGCTAAGTGTTGGAACCAAGAATGAATTGAAAGTGTATTCTCTGATTGATCAATAGCCAAAAATAGCTCTATATACAATGTAAAGCCTCAACTAACTTAGTTGAGCTTGTAACTACCAAAAACAGAAAAACTAACTGATTACTCTTACTGGACTGGGCCTTGGTCCACTATACAGCAAGCCCATTATTCAAACAGTACTAATCAACACATGCTGGTCCATTTAGGCCCAACATATCCTCCCTCAAACTAGGTGCTTGTATCAGTTAGCAGCTAGTTTGCTTCCCAATTTCAGTCATGCCAAACCAACTTCTGATCTGCAGGAATTCCTTCAATTTCAAAGGCTTGGTCATAATATCTGCTATTTGAAGCTCTGTTCTGCAGAATTGGAGCTCAATAATCTTCTCCTTTACAAGGTCACGGAGGTAGTGAAATCTTACATCAATGTGTTTACATCTTCCATGTAACACAGGATTTTTAGACACCTTAATTGTGGAGCTGTTGTCACACATAATTGAGGTGCTTCCAGTCTGTTTCTGACCCAAGTTCTCCATGATCTTCCTGAGCCACACAGCTTGAGTGGCACATGAAGCTACTGATACAAATTCAGCTTCAGTTGTTGACAGAGTGACAACTGATTGTTTCTTTGAAGACCATGACACTGCTCCATTCCCAAGCATGAAAACATATCCACCAGTACTTTTTCTATCATCTTTGTCACCTGCATAATCACTATCTGCATAACCCTGCAGAACAGTATTTCCTCCTCTGCTATACATGATTCCTAACCCGATAGTCCCCTTCAAATATCTCATGATCTTTTTGACTGCAAGGTGGTGTTCAGTGGTGGGATTTTCCATGTATCTACTAGCAAGACATACAGAGCACATCAGATCTGGTCTAGTGGCAGTGATGTACATTAAGCTGCCCACCATTTGCTTATACTTAGTGCTGTCCATAGCTTCACCATTTCCAGCTATTGTGAGACAGTTTCCAGGCACAATTGGTGTCTTGACAGAGTTTACTTCAAACATATCAAATCTCATCAAAATTTCTTTGGCATACTTTGATTGATTAATGAAAATACCACTAGCATTTTGTACTACCTCTACTCCTAGGAAATAGGTCATCTTTCCTAGGTCTGTCATATCAAATTCCTTTTGCATAGATGATTTAAAACTGTCAAACATGCTAGGAGCATCACCAGTGAATATTAAGTCATCAACATACAAACTTACAATTAAAGTTCCTTGTCCTGCAGCTGTCTTTACAAACAAGGTGTATTCTGAGTGGCACTTGGTGAATCCTTCTTTGACAAAGTAGCTTTCCACCTTGCTATACCAAGCCCTTGGGGCTTGTTTGAGTCCATAGAGGGCTTTGTGAAGCTTGTAAACTTTGTTTTCTTCTCTCTTTTTCACAAACCCATGAGGTTGATTTACATACACTGTCTCAGTGATTTCTCCATGGAGAAATGCACTTTTCACATCCAATTGGTAGATGGTCCATCCTTTGATTGCTGCTAGTGCAATGATTGTACGAATTGTATCCCACCTAGCCACTGGTGCAAATACCTCTTTATAGTCAACCCCTTGTTTTTGAGAGTACCCCTTTGCAACTAGTCTTGCTTTGTGTTTCTCAACTTCTCCCTTCTCATTCAGCTTGGTCTTATATATCCATTTCACCCCAATTGCCTTACAATTCTTTGGAAGAGTAGATAATTCCCAGGTGTGATTTTTCTCAATGGATGCAAGCTCTACTTTCATAGCCTTCCTCCATTTTTCATCCTTTGCAGCATCCTCATAAGTCACTGGATCATTGTTTTCAGAGAACACAGCAAAACTAACTGCCCTTGCATAGTCTTGTAGATATGAAGGTTTCTTTCTTATCCTCCCTGAAGCAAGACTCACTGCCCTTGCATCACCATCACCATCAGTATCACTGGTGGTCTCTTTGCTCGCTAGTCTTTGCTTCTCTACAAAGACCTTGTCTTCACCACTTGCAGAGTCATCAGAGTTGAGTGAGTGTTGCTCTTCTGTTGTATCTGTTTCACCATCGGTTCTGGCCCCTTCATCAATGATTTCACAGGTGGAGTCTACATTATTTACCTCCCAATTCCAACATTTGTCTTCATCAAATACCACATCTCTACTTACAATTACTTTTTTCTCAATGGGATCATAAAGCCTATAGGCTTTAGACTCTTCACTCACACCAAGGAGAACACACTTCTTACTTTTATCATCCAACTTTTTCCTTTGAGTGTCATGAATGTGCACATAAACAATGCAACCAAAGGTTCTAAACCAGTGTACAGATGGTTTTGAGCCACTCCAAGCCTCTTCAGGAGTCAAGTCTTTTAGTGCAACTGTAGGACTTCGATTCTGAACAAAGATAGACCAATTTACAGCTTCTGGCCAAAAATTCTTAGGGACCTTCTTCTTAGATAGAATGCATCTCACCATATTCATTATACTTCTATTCTTTCTCTCTGCAACCCCATTCTGTTGGGGTGTGTATCCAGCAGTGAGCTGTCTCATTACTCCATTTGCTTTGCAAAATTCATCAAACTCATGTGAAGTGAACTCCCCTCCTCTGTCAGTTCTCAAACAAGCCAATTCTGTACCACTTTCTTTCTCAACCTTGATTTTGAATTGTTTAAAGCAATTCAATGCAGCAGATTTCTCAGACAGGAAGTACACCCAAGTCTTCCTACTATAGTCATCAATGAAAGTAAGAAAATACTTCTTGTGATTATTGGATTCAGGGTTTATGGGACCACAAATATCAGCATGGATCAATTGAAGTTTCTGTGAAGCTCTCCAAGTAATCTTCTTAGGGAAAGATTCCCTATGTTGTTTTCCAATTACACAATCTGCACACACTTTTGTTGAGTTCTCTATCCTAGGCAGTCCTCTTACCATCCCTTTCTTACTTAACACCTGCAAAGTTTAAGTGACCATATCTATTATGCCAAAGCATGCTTGTGTTCTCACTGGTTGTAGCCTTAAAACAGTTGGATGAAATCAAATCCACAGTGGTCCTATACATTCTATTAGCAGACATTTGGGAATCAAATAACAGTCCTCTAACTGGGTGAACTACTGTGCAAGCATTGTTCTCGAATGTGACTTTCAACCCCTTCTCTTGTAACTGCCCTATACTCAGTAGATTGTTTTTCAAGGTAGGAATGTAGTATATATCAGTGACCAGCTGCACTATTCCATTGACTTTCATTTTTATGCTACCCTTTCCCATAACCAGGACTTTAGAACCATCTCCTAACCTGACAGTTGTTCTATAGTTTTCATCTAAACTAAAGAACCAATCTTTGAACCCACACATGTGATTGCTACAACCGGAGTCAAGAAACCATACCTTTAGGCTGATTGCTTCCTTGCAGGGTGTCTGTGCCATTAACAAAGCTTCTTCTAGCCAGAATTTCAAGTCTGCATCTTCATGTTCCTCGGTGTGAGCCATTAACAGTAATTCCTCTTCATTTTCGTTTTCTGCATAGTTTGCCTTTTCTTCGCCATTGGGACAGTCATACTGATAGTGTCCCATCTTTCCACAATGATAGCATTCAATACTCTCCTTACTGAAAGTGCTTCTTCCACGGCCTCGGTTGCCTCGTCCTCGTCCTCTGCCTCTTCCTCTAGCAGAGGTAGTAACCTTTAGAGCGTGATCTTCTTCTTTGGGTTTCTGTTCATTGATCAATTGTTCATGAACTAAGAGGCTGCTCTGAAATTCATCGACGGTGAGTGTGGAAATATCATTTGCTTGAACAATAGCACACACCACATAGTTGAATTTTGGTCCCAAAGATCGAAGAACTTTCTCGACAACAGTTTCTTCATCGGTCTTTGAATCTCCATGTGCTTTCATCTTCCCCACGATAGCAAGAATTCTGGAGAAGTATTCATTTATACTTCCGTTTTCTTTTCTTCCTATTTGCTCGAACTCTCCTCGTAAAGCTTGCAATTGTTCTCGCTTAACTTTGTTTGAGCCTTGATACTTCAAGCGCATCGAATCCCAAATTCCCTTTGCTGTATCCTTCTTGAGAATGGTTTCTATGATCCCCCTTTCAATTGATTGAAATAGGTAATTCTTGGCTTTTAGATCTTTCAGTTTAGCCTCTTCAATTTTCTTCAATTGCTCCGGCGTCGGCATCTCCGTAGCCACCGGAATACCTTGCTCGACGACTCCCCAATACTCTTTGGAACGAAGCAAATTCTCCATCAACATTGACCAGTGGTCATAGTGACCATCAAATTTAGGAACCGCAGGTTGGGAAAAAGTCTTCTCTTCCGCCATTGATGCGATGCAAAGCTTCGATGATCTTGAACAAATTCTTTCTTCTTGTAACGACAATCTGTAACGAACTCAGCGGATTCAGCAACAGGCCCCGGAAAATGGGGCTCTGGTACCAATTGTTGGAACCAAGAATGAATTGAAAGTGTATTCTCTGATTGATCAATAGCCAAAAATAGCTCTATATACAATGTAAAGCCTCAACTAACTTAGTTGAGCTTGTAACTACCAAAAACAGAAAAACTAACTGATTACTCTTACTGGACTGGGCCTTGGTCCACTATACAACAAGCCCATTATTCAAACAGTACTAATCAACACATGCTGGTCCATTTAGGCCCAACACTAAGAACCGCTTAACTGCCAATTGATCCGGTTGAATCGTCTGAAATGTATATTTTTGATTTTCAATTTACATTTTTCTTCAAAATTTAATATTTTTTATTTAATTAGTACTCATCCTGAGTGAATCAATTGAACCGTAATTCAGATGTCTCACCGATTCAATCTTGGTCCGGTTTTAAAAACATTCATTCATATAGCAAATAATTAGGTAAAAGTTACAAACATGTCGTCGTAATATATGTAAATGAATGATAACATATATTTTTATCTTATGCATGACAATCTGAAGTAAGTTTAAAACTCGTATAGTATAAAACGGGAAGTTTAATTCGGTAGTATAAAACTCTTGTATTAAACCTTTGAGAAAATATTTCAAATTAAGACTTTCTGCACACTTTCCTGTAAAAATCAAATATAATAGACCCCACCACAGTGCTAGCTCTTGGGGGGGGCACGAGCTCTTCTTTTTTAACTATTAATATGCATGTTGAGTAAGAGCGACGATGGAAGAAGGAACTGCAGCTGCTACCGAAACCGTTTCAATGGCATCACCTTCAAGAAGGTATTAATTTCCTCAAAATTTCTGTTCTGCTTACTTTAAAAGTGTTTTAAATCAATTACAATTTTTCTAAAAAACTTTTATTAAGTGTTATTATGATGTCACTAACTAACCAAAAAATATACTCTGTTTCTCCTCCATTCTAGCAAGATAGCTGTGTATCTCTTGAATGAAGTTGCAAAAATATCTCCACAATTGTTCCGGCTATTGTTTATATTAGTCGGGATTGATCAAATGCAAACAAGCAACGAAAAAGGAAAGTCTCTACTCTTGAAGCTTTTGGGTCTCGCGGTTGTTCTTTACTACTTGACGTTGGTGCTTGCGACGATTCTGCAGTTTCACGTAAGGAGCTTCATTCCATTAATCATGCTCACTCTATCCGTAGGATTCATGTGTGTTGTTTCAGTTCTAGCCTTGATCATTATTTCACCCACCATTGCTTGGATTGTTTTAGCGTTGTGGTTATTAATCTTTATTTTCATGGTCTATTATTTCTATTATCAAGAGCTCTATCAAGTTATTCCAGAAAGAATTAAGAAATTGATGGAGGATTACGGTGACATGTCAACCCATAATTCAGTGTTGTCGACTGCGATTGGTGAGATTGGAACTGAGTCTGAGATTGGTGATCCTGAATTCTAAGCCAAATCGATGTGTACCTCTAGTTTGGTTGTGATCATAGTTCACCTGTTGTATTCTATATATGTGTATTATGTTTGTGAAATAAGTTTGTTAGGCCACGACGCTTTGTTGTAATTTGTCTAAGTCATGTAATTGTTGTATTGTATTCCCTGTTGGTTTCTTTGTCTAGTCCTCTTTTTTATGTTTTGGGCTCATAGATAGCTCTGCTTCGAAATGGAACTATAATTATTATTTAGTGATTATTTAGCTGCTCTCGTTTTTTGTTTTTGTGTATCCTCTATATAAGTATCATAGTATTTTATTTCATTGTATTTTCTTGAATCACCAGATAGGGACAAAGTGACAACTGATCACTAGTAATAATATATATTATAAGATCTAAAGTTTTTCACAAATGTCTTAGACTAGCAAAGTTTTAAACAGGGAAGTTTAATTCAGTATAGTATTAAACTCGTATTATACACACAAAAATTCTCGTATTAAACATTCAGTGGGTCAGGGTGAGACAAAATATTCTAAAGTCTTCCCAATGACGTGGGGGACTTTAGTTTTTCATGGTGCATATTCATTGCAAACTCAACTTTTATAAAATATGCATTCATGCAAGTTGATAGCTAGAATGGCAATAACCGCCAATCGTATATACTTCTTCAGAGTATATATACGATGTGTTAAAACTACACATCGTATATATGTCCAAAATGATATATATACGATGAGCCTTTTTTTAAAAAAAAAATAGATAACAAAGGGCATTTTGGGGATTTCAGTGTGGGTGGGGGTTTAAGGGGAGAGGGTGGGGGTCCAAAAAAAACCCAAATAAAAAATAAAAAGATAGATCCAATTGTACCTATGAAGTATTTTCTTTTGATTAAAAAAATATATTTCAAATTAGTAGAATTTAATATAATATCTATTTATACAAATACACTACCTTTGAACTTCCAAATAAAGCCTCCAACTTTGATCGACACCTATACTATCTTTTACATGCAAAAAGGGTACAACGGCCATTTTACGGAAAAAATTTCATTAAGAGGGAAACAATTTTGAATTAAAGTGACCTTTCACCATCAACTCCCTTCATCTCTCTCTGCCTCTCGAAAGTTTCTCTTTCTCTCTCTCACAATCAACTCCCTTCATCTCTCATCTCTACTCATCTCATCTTCCTTCGTTCTCCTTCTCCATTTCCTAATTTTCATCCCTTCTTCCCTCCCTTTGGTCTCGCTCCCTCTCCCTCATTCCAAGCTTCCACGGGTTCCCTCTTCTTCTTGCTATCGTTTTCAACTTTTGAAAAAGGAGGAACTTCTCTTCTTTTTTCTACCTTAGAGAAATTAAGCACTCTTGTAGCAAGAATATGAATTGTGATTTCACCTACGACAACAACAATGGTGAACCTGGTTTCCATATCTTTTCATCTTCTTTATATTTTAGTTTAGTCACTATTTACTTGCATTTTGTTAGATTTTTATATGTTGAAGTTTATTTTCATCTTGGGTTTTAAAAGTCATTCTTTGAGTCATTTGGTATTATATTTTTTTCATCTTTCATTGCTGATTCTGATTTGTGTTTGTGAAATATGAAAATTAGGGTTTTTGTACTATTAAGGTTCCAACTCCTAATCACTCTTTAATCACTCAAGCATTGTCATTTGGTATGTTATGATTGTTGTTTTTGTATTTGGTATTGTATCTTTTATATTTTGTGTATGTTATTAGTTGAGTGGAACGTGTTTGATAAAATGTTTCAATAGATATTTTGGCTCACTATTAAAGAATATAGAAGAAGGTAGGAATTTTGGTTATACTCACTTTTTGTTCTTTCTGATTTTTGGATATATTGAACTTAACTATTGTTCATATTCCAAATTTCACCATGATTGTTTCACCATTACGCTTATGTTGCTCAAGTATTTTTTCTTTTTGTTAACAACCTTTTCTATATTTTCTATATCTTCCCGATGCACATGTTATTTTACTAATTTTGGCCTTTTGATCTCTTCTTTTTTTTTTCCCACTTAATATTTGGTTCAAGTTGCTTTCCTTTTCTACAAGTTAATAATCATTTCTGTAACTTGGTAAAAAACAATGTAATAGACTCAAGCCACTAGAAGTACATTTGTGAATTTTTGTTGAGGGATTAGTAGTTGTAGTACCATTAATTGGTTCGTGTGTAGATGATAAACCTAATAGAAGTTTCAGTAAATTTTGATTGGAATTATACTTGATATGTTGATGTTTCAAAAATTGGATGTTTCTCTGTATATTTTAGTTACTAATTCATGGTTGTTTCATATTTATATGGGTTTGTTGTGCAACTGTTTAAGAAGGCAGTTTAGTTTGTTATTTACCGGAGTCGGTGAACACCTTGATAAGCTCTCTGCAACCAAATGCCCGCTGCTAAGATTCATGGACTTTGAGGTGAAACTTTGTTGTGCAGACTTTATTTTAATTTTTGGGGTTCAAGAACCTGACCTCTTTTGTTTTCCTTTTCATTTGTTTGGGGTTGCAACTCATTGGGTTGCTTATTATTTTTATGTGGTGTACATACAGTAATATATGTTGAAAGATAAGCTCGAGAAGTAGGGTATCACTATGGAACAAACATATCACTATGGAAACAAGTAAGGGCAAAATATTCATTTACAAATTATTTGATTTGTCGTGAAGTTAACATTTATAGTTTCTTTGAAATATGGCTTTTCTCCTACTCTCATTTTAGGCCAAAACAAATTTTTCCTTTATGAGGTAGGTTGGGAGGTTTCTCTGAAGCAACAATGGATTGTTGTTTGAAATGTGAACCTATTATTTGTCTCTAGAATTGATCTTAAGTTATTTGTAACTTTGGATGTAGCTATTCTGGAAAGGGGTGGTCTTTGATGCTTTGAGGGTATTCTCTGTGACTTGAAGTTCTGCTATTGAAACACAAGTCCTGACCCATTTCAGGTGCTTCATCTTACCCATTTCAGTATGCAGCTTCATCTCTCTATGTCTTCTCATTTGTGCATGTAGGAGCTTTTAAATCACACATTTCTATTTAGGGTTTATCAATAGTGAGAGGTAAGTTACAATACTGAAAAAAGTATAGAACTTAGTAATCTTGCCTTATGCTGATTGTCACATTTTCTGATTTTAGCTTTACTTTTCCTTTTCCTTTTGGGGTCTTCTTTTTGCCTTTCTTTCTCTTGGTTACCTACTTACCCGATGCTTTTTTGCATTTTGGGCTTCTTCATTTCACTTTATAGTTGCTTCTGTAGATTTTCCTTCTACTTAGTATGACATATGCTTATTTATGTTTTCTTTTATAGGATTGAAATCATTGTTTCAAAAATTTGGACCCATTAAGTTTCATTTGCTAGATAAAACTTATTTTTGTTGATGAATCTTTTGGTCCATCAGAAACTTGAGCACTAAATTTGGCTTTAAAACCATAACAGTGATGAATCTTAAATAAGAACTGAGGTGATCATACATTGTAGTCATAATGTCTTCCACTATTCTCTAACAAATAAATCTAATCAATATTTTATTTGTTAGTTTATTTAAACAGAGAGAAACTGTGATGGCTGATTTATCATTGCTTCTTGCTCTATCTACAAGAATAGAAAGCTTTAGATTGCTTGGCAACCTGTGATCATGTGATTGACCTGAACTATTTTTTTTCAAGGCAAAACAATATTGATGTTTACTGTTTCATAATGCTATAATCAAAGACAGTAAAGTGTATTAATATATTCTGTCCTACTGTCATAGATTTGAAATTATTCCCCCCAAAATGAATGCATAGACATTTTTTTCTTTCTTCCAAATGTTATCTTCATTGTGTAGGTTTGTTAAGTTAATTAATGGCCCTAGGGTTGACTAACTGGTATTTTGACTTATCTTCTGAATAGGATTAAGATCCTATGCCATGATATCAATGTTCATATTAACACCGTGTATCCCAAAAATACCAACCTATAGTTCATGAGTAGCCCATAAATCTCTCTTAAAGAAAACTTGAGAATCACCGTATCTCACACACTCATATTAAAGAGATTTAATGGTACTTATGATTGCCCATAAGTTTCTCAGCTGCCATACATGATACATAATATCAAATATATATGAATATATATGAATGATAGCATCACGCACTCATATTAAAGAGAAAGGTAAGAACAAATCAATTCTTCAAGAGACAATGAATTAATTAATTATGTAGTCTGCATTTTTCATGTCATTTCTTATTATAATTTATATTTGTTTTTCTACTCAGATTTCTTCTCAATTTCACTTTGGCCTTGCCTTTTTCATGTCCACCACTACATCTTTTATGATCAATGCATGATGATGCTGTGTCTATGCCTTTAAGTAAGTAGCTTAGAAGTAGACAAATCACAAATACACTAATTGAGTTAATATACGACTAACAATTTATTTGTTGTAGAAGGAGGTGCAAGGATGTTTGCAACCTTTATTTCTTACTTTAATATAATATAATTATAATTATATTATTGAGTTATTCTTCAGCTTGTTCAGTTGGGATAAAACATTTCATGTTTCCTCTATCGTGCTTAACACCTCTTCATTTGACATAAGAAATCAAAAACCTACACCTGTTCAGTTGGGATCAAGGATTGAAGGTTGCAACATTGATAATGATGTGATGTACTTAATCAAAAACCTATATATATATATATATATATATATATATATATATATATATATATATATATATATATATATATTAATTTGATGTACTTAACTATATCGATGGATTTATATAAATACTTAATCATAAGGTTCTATATCCCTTTTAATGTCTTTTTTTTTTTTAAATCTGAACTATTTGACATTTAAAAAAAATTATGTTCCTTTTATTTATTAATTATACGTGACTATATTTATTATTTATCTTTATCTATTCACAATCATAAGTTTGAAGGGAGAAAAGTAATGGCTTAGTATACTTTGATTACATTTGTTCTATGTAGAATTACAGATAAAGAAATGACATCATGATTGAAAAACTTGAACAATTGTTTTTTTGTTTTACTAGAAGCCTTTGATTTTAGTAATCTTATTTATTTTTCTTCGATATTTGTTATTGCTTGATAGTTGATCATCATCAAACTAATTTAATTGAGTGACTTTACATAATATACATTGCTTATTGTCTTTTTGAGAAACATTCGTTATGTCAAACATGATGTAAACCTGATTCTTCGGAATCATCAGATTCAACTATTGATATGCCTCCTAAGGGAATTGACCTTCAATTGGACACTTAAGCCTCAAAGAAAACTAATAAAGGATCAAGTGTTATGGTAAGTAGAAATTTTCCAATCTCAATTGTGTTTTATTTTTGTAATACCTTTTCCACTTAACTAGAAAATGTTCATGATATTATATTTATTCATTCACAATTTCTATTTTTTATTTTAGCACTTCCCACAACAAATTCGGAAATGTTTTATTTCAAAATTGCTTAAAAGTATTATTTTGTTTGATGTTGACAATAACGTGGAATATGTTTGCGATCTTATTACGACACACTGAAACAAACGGGAGAAGTATCTTACAATGGGATGGTACAAATATGAAAAAGATAGCAACTTTATAGTATCACATAGAAATTAAGCTTTGAAATTCAAAATCTTCCAGAATGTCTATTCGTGAGGATGCTAAGGAGAGACGTCGAAAGAAATTGTTAAAACATCGGAGTAGATATTAAAACTTAGATGTTTGTGTTAGGATTTCATATTTTATTTGTACAAAATTGCTATTTAATCTATTGGTTACTCAAACTTGCAAAACAATTTGACAATTTTAATTGTAATTTTTATCCAATCATAATTTAAATATTCAACTTTTTAAGAGCTTTTATTTTTTAGTAACTTCTGATTTTGTCCCACAGCAATAATACTATTACGTTTTTTTGTTGTTCTACCTATGTTTTTAGAACACTGAACTTTTAAAATTTTAATTTTGGTTTGAGTACTAATTGTACCGCGATCAACCCGTGCGGATGCACGGGTATGTTACTAGTATACTACGAAACAATAAAACTTCAAACATCGCTAAAATTCACATTAATTAATAGCAAAAAACAGAAAAATGACTACAAATGCGACAAAATTAAATTGATTGGAATACTCATGCATCTGAATATTTAATTTTGACGCACTAGTAATTTATTGAATTTGTAATAAACCGAAATTGATCTGTCAATTTGTATCAAACTAATGTGACACTTCACGGCGAAATCAAGGAAAAATACGAAAGAAAAACTAGATATATGTGGATACCACTTATTTAGATAAAAAGAGAAAGAAAAAAAACAATACATATGGATGATAGCCAAAAAATGACCTAATGCCCATGCCTCTGGATCTGTAAAGTTGATGTCCAAGTCATTGCTTGAGTTGTAATGGTCGAATCTGATCTCTCAATCTGAATCAAAAGAACATCGCAACAAGACGGGAAACTAAATAACGCTGCACCAAGACGACGAACACAACAACGTTGCACTTAGACGACGAAGTCAATAAAAAACACAAAAGAAAAATTAGATCTGTGTGGAAACTGCTATTATTTAGGTAAAAAGATAGGGAAAACAATGGAGAGAGATGATTCCAGTCCAGACCAAAAATATGACCAAAAACCACCCCTCTCCAGTATATAGGAAGAAGAAGAAAGAGATGAGTAGATTAGAGAGAAACCCAAAATCACCTCATGTGATGTCATCATAAAATATTGATATCTCACTTGTTTTCTTGAAACCCAAAAGAGTAACAAAGTGGTTATTATCATCTGCAAACAGTAAATGAGAGATTCAGAACATTCTAGATATTTATGAGCAAGCTTCTGATCAAAAGATTAATTTCCAAAAGGCGGAGATCTTTTTTAGTAGGAATGTTCACACTCATGATAGAGAGACAATTGCTGCTCAGTTGGGTGTTCAAGTGTGTATGGGTACGGGGAAGTATCTTGGTCTCCCTTCCATGGTGGGGAGAAGTAAGAAGGCTCTTTTTAAGTTCATCAAGGACTGTATTTGGCAGAAAATAATTTCTTGGAGTGGCAGAATGCTCTCAAAAGCAGGGAAAGAGGTAATGATTAAATCTGTATTACAATCCATTCCTACCTACTTCATGAGTCTTTTCGCTATTCTGGCTACATTCATCACTGAGATTGAAAGACTGCTTAATGGTTTTTGGTGGGGTGGAAATAGTGGAGGAGGGCGTGGCATTCGTTGGATGGTCTGGGAGAGACTATGCGTCCCTAAGTCCCATGGTGGGATGGGTTTTCGCAACTTGAAGCATTTTAATTTGGCTCTCTTGGGTAAACAAGCTTGGCAGCTTCAATCCCAACCGGACCTCCTAGTGACCCGGTTGTATAAGGCTAAGTATTTCCCTCACTGTGATTTTATTCATGCAACTAAGCGGAGCAATGGAAGCTTTGTTTGGAATACTATTTTCTCCTCCCAAGAATTGTTACTAAAGGGTTCATCCTAGAGTATTGGAAGTCGTAATTCAATTCGTTTGTTTGAGGACCGGTGGACTAAGACGCTACTCCAGCTCCGTCCTAGGAACTCAAGTACATTTAATCCCCTTCTTCGTGCTGATTATTTGGTGATCCCCGAGAGAAAGTGTTGGAATGAGACTCTAGTTCGGTTCATGTTGGATGAACCTTCTTGTTTGGCGGTGTTGAATACCCCCTTGCTTAATTGTGTCCACGATGATGCTTTGTATTGGAAAGGTGAGCGTAGTGGTACATACTCGGTTAGAAGCGCGTACCGGCTTGCTGCCACTACTAGTAGCAATAACGCAACATTGTTAGTTGAAGGGCCGTGGAATTTGATATGGAAGCTGCAGATTCCGCCAAAGGTGAAGAATTTTTTGTGGAGGCTTACGAGATGTTGCATTCCTACGCGTGATATCCTTATTCGTAGAGGAATGGACGTGCCTGCTGACTGCCCTTTTTGTGGTTAAGATGCTGAGTCTAGTCTTCATATTTTCTCCGATTGCACTATAGCTGCCAGTTGCTGGATGAGTCTTGGTATTGGCTCGGTTATTGCGAGAAAGCAGCCGCAACATCCATCATCGATCTTGGTTTTTAGCATTATGCAAAGAACTTCGTGGGAATTGCGTATAGCTTGGGTCATGAACTTGTGGAGCATTTGGTCAAGTCGAAACAATTTAATTTGGAACAACATCCGTGACTCTGTGGCCACGGTTATCAGGTACAAATCCAATTTTTATGCCGATCGGCTCACTCCACGACCGATCTCATTTGTTTCGCAGATCGTTGTAAAGACTTGTTTTGTAAAGAAGAAACCGAAGCATGTTTTTACACCACTTCTTGATGTTTATATAGGGGAGGCATTTGGGTTGTTATTGGCAATCAATTGGATGCGGGATCTCCGGTACCGGAATGTCATTTTTGAGCTAGATGTTAAAGTTGTTGTGGATGATTTTAATCAAGCCCCTGTTATTAATTCAGATTATGGGTGTATTTTAAACTCTTGTTGGAAGACCTTTGGTTATTTTTCTGTAAACTCTAATGTGGAGTTCTATAGGAGAGCGACTAACAAGGTGGCTCATTCCTTAGTAGGGGTAGTCTTATTCTAAGACTTTATTTGATATTCCAGCATGCATCTTTGCTACTATTTTGAGTGAAATGAATTAAAAAATTTGCGTCCAAAAAAAAAAGTGGTTATTATAGGATCTAAAGTTTTTAGTAAAAAAAAGTGGTTTTCTTACTAAAAAATTGTAGTTTTCTATCTCTTGGATTATATCCTTGATGACCCTTCTTCTTCACCGGCTTGAAAGATGGTAAGATTTATTGTATTTTATTTTATCTAATTGCATTATTTTTATTTACCTAATATATGAATATAAGTCTAGCTAAGATTGAATTAATTTATCTCTTTTTCGTTTCGTTTATATAGCAAATAATAAAGTAGAAGTTTCAAACATGTCATAGTAAAATATTTAAAGAATGATAAAGGATTTTAGCCTATGCCGACTAGAATTGTCTTTTTTTAGGCAAAATGACTAGAAGAATTAAGTTTAAAACTGCAGAATCGTCGCAAGCACCAACGCCAAGTAGCAAAGACTTTGATTTTTTTTTTTTTTGGGGTGCTGAAGCAAACTCTTTGTCTATTTCAAATGTAGGTGAATGACGGTTATATAGTTCTTGTCGTTGTCAAAATAAAATATAATAAACCCACAGAAGCATGAACCTCTTCTTTTTTTCATATATAAAGGGCCAAAGAGGCAAATGCAATTTAAATAAGAACGAAGAACAAATACAATGGAAGAAGGGACTCCAGCTGCAAACCATTCCGTTTCAAGAAGGTAATCCCTCAATCTTTTTTTTAGCTATTTATTAAAATTCATGGAGTCCCACTATTTTGGAATTGGGACCTATATTAATTTAGTGGGACTAAATAAATTTTAACTAATCATAGAATAAGTGTTTGAGAGACTGAGTGTTAAACTGTTAATTACCTTTTTAGTTGCTATTATTTGATTTGATGTATCACTCTCGCTCTCTCCTTTTTAGTTGAACTCCTTAACTAGTAGTGTAAATTAGATTAGATAAAACTAATATCTCTCTCTCCCCCCTCTCTCCTTCGTGAGACTGTGTAACCTTAAATTTGAGACGGGTGAGTAATAATTAAATAAGTGCTCTGCTATCACTACTACTAAAAAACAACTCTGTTTTTCCATTGATTGAATTGAATTAATACTAATTAATCCTAACATATACTATATGTACTCCATTCTATATATAGCCAGGCAGGTGTGTATCTCTTGAATGAAGTTGCAAAAATATGTGCCCAATTTTTCCGACTCTTGTTTATATTCGTCGGCATTGCAACAATGAACAACAGCAACGAAAACAGAGAGTCTCTACTCATGAAGGTTTTGGTTCTCGCGGTTGTTCTTTACTACTTGGCATTGGTGCTTGCGACGATTCTGCAGTTTCACGTAAGGAGCTTCATTCCATTAATCATGCTCACTCTATCCGTAGGATTGGCAGGTGTTGTTTCAGTTCTAGCTTTGATGATGATTTCGCCCACCATTGCTTGGATTGTTTTGGCGTTGTGGTTATTAATCTTTGCTCTGATGGGTTATTATTGCTATCATCAAGAGCTCTATCAAATTATTCCAGAAAGGATTAAGAATTTGATTGAGGATTATGGTGGCATGTCAACCCATAATTCAATCTTGTCTGCAATTGAAACTGAGCTTCAGATTGGTGACCCATAATTCTAACCCAAATTTGTTTGCACGTATAGTTTGCTTGAACATATATAATTCACCTGTTGTATTCTATGTGTTTGTTTGTCAAATAAGTTTGTTAGGCCACAACACATTTGTTGTAATCTGTGAAGCCGTGTTGGTTATTTTTGTGTAGTCATCTTGTTATGTTTTGGGTCTATAGCTCTTTCTAAATGGAACTTTTTAAGATTTAGTGATCTTTTCTTTTTTATTGATAAAAAAGAAAAGATAGATTCTATTGTACCTAGTATGAAGTAGTTTGCTTTGATTAAAAAATATTTGTATTCATTTAAATTGGTAGAATAAATCGAAACAACAAAACCTTAAGGATTTTTTTTTACCCCCACACAAATCCCATCTACCCTCACATACCCTGCGAAAAGACCACAATACCCTTAACAAAATTTAAAAACCCTAAAATCTCATCATCTCCAAAAAAAATATAAATCGTATATACATAGTCGTATATACTAAATGTGAGGGTATATACGATTTGGTATATACGACGATGTATATACGATTTAGGGGGGTATATACGATTCCTATATTTTTTTTTGTAGTTAAATAAAAAATAATTAAATTACTTAAAAATTAAAATTATATTTTAAATAAAAATTAATCGGATATGAATAATTTTGGCTAAAAAAATAGGTTTAGTGTGTAGTTTGTTAAAACGTGACGATGTTATACGTCGAACGAATAATTTATGCTAAAAAATCGGTTTTCGGGCAACCTAGTCCGATTGTAATGAAACCACAGCCATTAAATCCGAAAAATCAAAGACCAATACTCCTGTAGAAGAGACTTCTTACGGGAATGCGAGGCTCAAATTCCCAAATTCAATCGTTTACTATTTTTTATTAATTTTTTTTAATTTTTCATAGTCCTCAAAAAATCTAAAAGAAATTGCATAGACTTATTTTGGTTTTGTTAGATGTTAGTGGTGTTTTTATAATTTTTGGTTTAGTTTTGACTCTTTAACGGATTTTTAGTAGCCTTTTATAACCTATTTTTAAAAATTAAAACAAATCATATTAACAAAAAAATAATAATAAAAACAAGTCGTATATATCCCCACACCTTGGTATATACGACTTGTTAAAATACAAATCATATATACCAAGGTGGGGGTATATACAACTTGTTTTAAAAATTCCCATTGTATTTAATTTTTTTTAATGTATATAGGATTCCTACAAAATGTGAGTCATATATGTGTTATATAACATAACATACGATTGATATATTTTTTAAAAAAAAAATACGTTTTTTATGGGTATTTTGGGGTTTTCAGGAGTATGTGGGGGTAGATGGGATAGTGTGGGGGCACAAAAAAAACCCCAAACCTTAAACATCACTAAAATAGAGCCGTTAAAAGGAGCTCATCCTGACGTGTTGGCCCAACCCACCCGACAAAATAGGTGAATTGGGCCAAGAAAAATGAGTTATAAAAAAATTGGCCCGACCTCGTTCGGCCTGGAAATTTATTAGCCTGTCATGGGTTGAGCCAACCTGCTGACCTTACGCTTTTTAAAAAAATGAGTGCAATTACATTTAGCTCATTCTTATGCAACACCCTCAACTACTCTCCCACCCCCCTCAAATTGGTAAAAAGTCTAAAATGCTCCTAAACTATAAAAAATCTCTCTTCTTCGTGTGGTCCTTTATTATCCGTTTTTATTAGGTTCGGTACCATAATACCGAACTAGCTAGTTTTTATTAGGTTCGGTACCATAATACCGAACTAGCTAGTACTGGATTTTGATACTATGCCTTATAATATTTTGCAAATTCTAAGTTCGGTACCAAGGTACAGAGTTAGTTAAGTAGGAAACATCACACATTCAGTACCAAACTTGAACAAATTGTACAGAACCACTTTTGACAGATATTTTCTATGTTTAACGATTTAGATTCCAGTGACACTTTGATCAACAGATAGAATTTCAATTGCATAGATGCCACTGACAATCTTGATTAATGACCTATTTTGTGGTCAATTTTTTTTAACATAGTCGTTGGAATCTCTGTCCTTTGTGTCAGAAAAAAGAGTGAATGACATTTACTGTGGTGAATGTGCCTCAACGGATATAATTGTAACGGCCCAAATTTATCGTCCACAATTTTGTTCAACGACGCCCTCTCATTGGCAACCACTATAAATACACACACTTACCCCCATTACTTTCACACCAACTTCCACCAATATCTCTCTTTTCGCAAATACTTGCTTCCTCACACACACCACCATCTCGAATGGACACCCTTTCGACCTAGCTTTTGATTGGCACAACCAAGGTTGTTAAACTCTAGTTTTAACTCGTGGAATCTCACGATTCTACGTTTTCAGCTTCTTAATTCGAGTTAACTCGCTTGTGGACTCATTTCTAGGTAAACTCGATTTTCTAACGATTTCACTCGCCTGAAATTATGAGTCAACTCGTAAATTCAAGTAAACGAGTCCGAGTTTAATCGATTCTACTCATCACAAATATTTAGGAACTTATGAATTTAAGATTTATTGTGATAATTTATGTAGTTTGATACAAGTCTATAATACTTTATTATGGTGATATGTTATTTTGTTTTGTTGTATAGTTGAAATTTTGAACTATTGGTGAATTAATGGTATTATCTAAGTATATATGTCACATATATATTACTTTTAATATTAGGTAAACTCGTACGAGTCTTCGAGTCGAGTTTACGTGTCGAGTTCACCTAGGCAAAACGAGTTTACTTGAACTCTCGATTTTGACAACCTTGGGCACAACCCTGACCATTCTTTATCATCATGGACATCGATTATACTTTAAAACTAGAGTGGTATCTCCTCCTCGTTTTTGGTTCTTGCATACCCAACCTATTCATTCCTTCCTCTCTCTCTCTCTCTCTCTCTCTCTCTCTCTCTCTTAAGTCTTAACTATCTCATACACGTTACTGACTCTCTCACGTACTCTCATTGCATTCGTTCTCACTATGCTTGTTGGTATCCTCCCTCATTGCCGTTGTCTTGCTCCCCTTCCTTCAGTGGTTGTTCTTCTCTCGGTGACAAATTTAGTTGTAGTAATAAACTCTCCCAGCATTTTGCTCGCCTACTCAGCTTCCATAGGGTCATCATCAACCTTAGCCTCCTCCCCCATAAACTGCTTAGGCTCAGGCTCATGAGTCTCATAATACGTTCCATCATACTGTTGCGCCTCCTGCTCATGTCAACAGGAAGTCATCCACATACACGTTCGTTCTGAAGCGTGACCGGCTATCCTATGTTGTATGCGACCACTCACTGATGCATCTTCAACTTCAACACTGCCACCTCCATTGGTTGTTGACGTGGCATTTGTCAGTGCCATATGCCCATGATGACGCGATGTTCAGTGACACGTGGCACAATGGTATAATGAGATGATGACACATGGCAGTGACATCATTGATGATGTCATGTTGACGTCATCTCCATTAGCCACTTCAGTTTTTTTGGATGAAAAGTTAACCGAGGGGCTTAACTGTAAACGCTTAATATTTGCAATGGCCATTTTAAAACTTTTTTTTACAGGGGCCTAAATGGATTATGGCCATATTTGCAGGGGTCCGCCAAACACATATTTAAGCCTAAATGATTTGCATTGTTTTACTAAAGCTAAATTGCATTTTTAGTCATTTATCTTTTACTAAAGTTTCAGTTTAGTCTTTTATCCTTTTTTCCCCACTTTGGTCATTTATCTTTCATATTCGTGTCAGTTTGACCCTTTTATCTATTATTTTTCTCACATTAGTCATTTATCTTTCCTATTTGTTTCCGTTTCGTCCTTTAAAATAAAAACTCAATAAAATGTATTAAACAAAATGTTTGCCATATTATAATCCCTTATTATTTATTTTTTTGCATTAAATGGGGGCTAAAGCCCAAAAAAAGAAAAACTAGCGACAGATATAACGGGGGTAGCTACACCGAAAGCATCAGTGAGGATCAGAGCACCGATTTGGTGCATTATTGCAAAATCTCCATCGTTGAGATAGAATATTTTTGAATTTCAAATTCAAGATTTCGGTTTCAGAAGTGATTTTCTGCATAAGAACTTTTTTATCATAATTTTAGTTCCATTAAATTTCTTGCAAATTTTTATTCAAGTTAGAGTTCAATTTATTCAATTTGGTCAGGTATTAAATGAGTTATTCAAGAAACAAAAGCTGAAGATACATGTGTGGGTTGAAGACATTCATAGGGTTCTTCTTTTATCTGGATTTTTGTTTTAAAAGGATCAATGAAAACAAATATAAAAGATAAATGACCAAAGTGAAAAAATTAAATAAAAAAGGACCAAACTGACTCAAATATTAAAGATAAATGAAAATGAAAATAAAAATAAAGGAACCTAACTAAAAGTGTAATTCAGTTGACATGAAATGTAAATTGAATAAATAAAAAAAATCAAAAAACTCTAGTGCTTACATTTCTCCGCATCAAAAAAGTTGCAAAGCATTTGGGAACTTTTGGCTTTTTTTTTGCACCCCCTCCTTCTCTCCTACACCCCCATAACTCCATTAAACCCAAAAATACCCCTATTTTTTTTTAAAAAAAAATTTAAAAATTTCGGAATTACCTTTAAAAAAAGTAAATCCGGTTCAAAAAAGCTTGTAAATCCGAAATATCCCTATTTTGAACCGGATTTACCTTTTTTAGAGGTAATTCCGAAATTTTTATTTTTATTTTTTAAAAAGTTTGTATATTAAATTAAGATTTACACGCGTTTTATTTTTAAAATACGATACGAACGATTTACGATTTAAATAACAATATGTCAATCAGGGCACAATCACAAACAGAGAAAATGGTGTCCATTTCGAGAGTCCAAACCCCGTTTTATGCAGGCTTAACGACGACATCACCTTTGAAGCTCTGAAAGAAAAAATAACAACGAAGGTGCACCGAGGGTGACGAGCAAGAAGTCACCGGATCATTTATCGCTACTCCCACTATGGGCGATAATAATCGTGTTCGATGGTCCACCATGGATGTGAAGAACAACGATGACGTTCATGGACCGTTTGACATATTTCGATGCGAGTCCTATTGGTGTATGTCGAAACCGTAAGGATTCTTTGCCGAGGTCCTTCGACGTCTCCAACCACCATCTCACTAATTTCTACCGTCTTTTCATTTTCTTTGTTTCTTTGTGTTTTGTTGTTTCCGCTCGTAACTTTCATGTTGTTTTAATTAATTTTATTTTTTCCGAAATCAGTAAAAACCACGTTAATCGGTAGGGGTTTGGGGTTTTCGGAATTAACAAAAGCGAGGTAATTAGGTTCACAAAATGTGAATCGGAATTACCTCGCTTTTTAATTCCGAAAACCCCAATCCCCTACCGGATTTACCTCTTCTGTAAGGTAATTCCGAAACTTTCACTATTGCTGGGGACATTTTTGTCCGAAACGGTATTTATGGGGGTGGGAGTGATAATGAGGGGGGTGTAAAAAAAAGCCGGAACTTTTTTTGGCTTTAAGCAATATTCACATCACTCACTTTTTTTGGCTTTAAGCAATTTTTCAAAAAACTTTAAAGAATAGCAAATACTCACTTTTTTTGGCTTTAAGCAATTTAACCAAATACTAATCGTCCTACCTAATATCTATCAAAAAACTCTAAAGAATAGCAAGTAACCAATTATAATTACTAGAATATATTTATTAGTGTTGACTAATATTTGGGATCGGAAGTAACCAAAAAAAGCATTTGGGATCGAAACAAATTTGTATTTCAATCACCAAATAGTGATCGACCATCATGCTTCATATCTTCTTTGGTTTGTATGTCTGATCTGAAATCACTAGAGAAATTTAGAGATAACCAATTTCTGCTGTTGGTTTGGGAACCGCCTTTTTGGTATATACTTTCTCTTCCCTTCTCTTTTTAGTTCATCTATACTCTACTGTAATATTTATCTTATTTGTATTTGGTTAAATAACTTATGATAAAAGTGAGTAAAGCTTTAAACTATGGTTTACCAGCCTCATGTTGAACTCATAACTTAACTTATGATAAAAGTGTGCACCATATATGTTTGATTTAGTGTCCGTGTTGGTTTAACAATGTTTATCATCTTCTATGTTTGCCAAAGACTTGTGTAGGCTTTATGTGTAGTGATTACTCAACTATGTTTTAAATGTTATTAAGTCTGTGGATCTGTAAGATTTTTATTTTTCTTGAAACCGAGTCTTTAAGAATTATTCTTCAAAGGCTACCTAAGAAAAAAAAAAGAATTATTCTTCAAATGTCAATTTAAATCTCACGTTGTTATGATTAAAGCAAAATATTCCCTCAACTAAGAGCACAGAGACCGTTGAGGTATGCTATGACCCTTTAAGTATAATACAGGGCAGCCATGATCACAGGCCTTACACCGATTTTAGGAAAAGAACTAAAGCATAACACATCTGCTCCTTTTAGCAGTAATTCTTCCCACAGTCATCGCCCAATTCACTCCTAAAATCAACATCCTGGTGATTCATGCAATATGTTGCAGTCTCTGTTTTCTTAGTAGCACACCCATGCATTAGGTAAAAAAATATATACCCATATACATTTAAATTTAATCCTCTTTATTTAGGAAATATATTGATCATGAGTAAGGCGGGCGGTAGACCGAAGGATGAGCATTGGAATCATGTTACGAAAGAAGAAAATGGTAAATGGAAATGCAAGTACTGTCAACATGAGTTTAGTGGAAAAATTTCGATTACAAGAATTAAAGCGCATTTAAATAAAGAAACAGGACAAGGCACTGCTCCATGCTCCTTTGATCGTGTTATTAATTGTTAATAATTTGGCAAGTGTACCAAATCGTACAAGTAGTAAAACCGGTAAATACCGGGATATCGTCCTCAAGGATCGAGTTAATCTACTAATTACGTTAACAATTACTAATTGGAACCAAATTGAAAGGGGTATGTTTGAAGGGGTTGAGCTGTGAAGCTCGAAATAAAGCGATAAAATATTTTTGGAATTTTTGTAAATAAAGTTAAACTAAGAACGTTAATGAATTACGATAAGAATGAAAGCTAGGGATGAACGTCGTTTGGTTTTCGCACTATGTAACTGGTCTAACATCAAGGATACTCTCTCTATATTTTGCTACCGAATTCGTTATAATAACCAAGTCCTAATTCCTTAGGTAACTAGTCCTTTATAGATTAATAAAACTCCTAATTCCTTAGGTAATCCTAATAACCTATAAGCCTTAAACGCTAGAGTTCGCACGCACAACAATCCGGAGAATATTCCTAAGCTACGAATTGCAAGAATTGAAAGTCTACGATTCAAATATAATAATTCCCATTAAAATACCGAATAAAATAATTTCACAAATTCCCAATTGTAAATCAGTTCAAACTAAATTCCAATTCACGAATATGAGAGAGAAACAATAAAACACACAGATTAATACCGGCTACCTAGTGCTCTATCAAATTCAATTCATCCCTAACAGGAGGGTTTAGTTACACATGATGAAAGATAAGAAGAAAAGAGAATTACAAGATAATATTGATGAAGATGATGACATTAGAGGGCTCAAATCTTGTTCCCAAGGCTTGATCCTTCAATGGCAAGCAATGCAACTCGCTTCCTCTCGTGTGCTAGGGCTCCCAATTGATCAAAAACCTCCCCGGTTAACACGCAGCCTTACGTATTTGAAGAACGCGTGACTTGCGCGCCATCTTGCGCTGCGCGCAAACTTACGCGCAAGATGGCCAAGGCTTGATCAAGATCGCGCGCCATCTTGCGCTGGCGTCCCTCTGGCGTAACCTCGTGCGCACACTTCACACGTATGACGTAAACTTTTGAGAGTTAGAGCGACCTATCGCGCGCGCTTCTTGCGCGCGCGCTCTCTCCTGCGCGCCCGGTGTGTGCGCCTCGGTGGGGATCTTCCAAAACCTTGTGCCGTTGAATCCACTCGACCGCGGTGCTTTGTCTTTTCGATCCACCTCGTCCCTGGGCAACACAAAATCACACAAACCCAGCATAAACACTGCGTAACAAGCAATTCACAACAAACACGATTTGTTCACAAAAACACACCAATTAAGCACATCCATCATCAATATTGTGTAAAAACTCTTTAAAAACCGATGAAGATCATCATGTGATGAGGGTTCATCACAACCCCCAACTTGAACTTTTGCTTGTCCTCAAGCAAAGCTCGACTCGACTCACAACTGAAACAACTCAAAGTCAACAAGCAATCATATAAGAATTCAACTTTCAGCTCAAACACATAGGAACGGGTTGAACGACAACTTTCAGATTGGCTCTCAAAAGCAACTCCCTGTGATAATGTCACTGGTACAACTATGCTCAAAAGTGAGTGTGTGACATTTAACTCAGTAGAACTTAGCTATTTTCAAAATGACATTAACTAGGACTAGAGGGCTTTCTTCCGAGCCTGCCAAAGATTGGTTCAAGATAAAGGGTAGGCTCACACTTCCACATAAGACTGAGGGACTTCAGAACTGACAAAGGGTCTTAGATAGGCATTTCAGATCAAATCAGTGCATACTCTATTTCAACACACACACGCACCATTTACGCCAAACTTTGTAATCGCACTCCATTTAGAACTTTAACATTTAGATTCACTTATCATTGCATTGGGAACTTTAACCTTTAGAACACACTTGTGGATTTTTCCACTTATTCACAACACTTTAACACTTTAACGCACACACGCATATACACTACACGTTACGGGTAGACATTTGCAGTTGTTGCACTCCACGCACACTAACACCACACACACACACGCATACACTACAAGCGTTACGGGTAGACGCGTTGCAATCTTGCACTCACACCACACTTTACACAAACACATGCACCGACCATCCTACAATCTTCCCGCCCAAACTTTAGTACCGCGAAGTACCCCAACTTAGCTTCTACAAACTACCCTAGATCTTTAGTACAAATTTGGCGAGACGCATGGTCCACCAACAGCTAGCCAAGCTAAGACATCCCTAGGTTCACTAGGTTCGACTGAGATAATGCTAGAGGTGTAGAAACAAGCTGTACCAAGTCAACTACCACCGGGAACTAATCTCACAATTCCTCACCAATTCATCACTAAGTTTTGCTTGCTCAATTGTTTTTTTTTTTTTTTTTTTTTTTTTTTTACATAAAATCATTACATGATTGCTTTATTGAACTTTGAAGACACAAAACAAGACACAACTAACACACAAACCGTAGGTCCTCCCCCCACTTAAACACAGCAGTGTCCTCACTGATTAACTTAGAGGAAGACCTATTTACAAAACCCAAAGCAATAACAAAAATAAAGACAAGACAAGAAAGTAAATTAGAAGAGATAGAACACTACCTCACATGGGTTTCCTCCCATGAAGCGCTTGTTTATCGTCCTAAGCTTGACGATGCAACTCCACTCTCTCAAGGTGGAATGTATGACACAAAGAACACATCATTCTTCTTCTTCCGTTTATTAGGCAGGAACTTCATGAACTTGAGGTACAATTGTGTATGCTTCCATGCCCTCTCAAGGTAAATGGTGTTGCACAAGGCATAGAAGGAGTCTAAATATTTATCAACCTCTTCGCTCCCATCTTCCTTGCTTCTCAGTCGATGAGTGGAGAAAATGATTTGTTGGGAGATTTCTTGTTGGATTTCCACACCATCCCAAAACTGAGAATTTTTGGCTTCCCTCCAAACAAGAGGATCTTGCAGTTCAACTCTTTGTCCTTTCTTATCTTCCTTTTTCTCCCATGATTCTTCTATTGTTAAGCCTTCCTCTTCTTGTTTTGAAACTGAGGTAAAATCAGAAGGCTCACAATTTCCATTCAGATGACTCCCTTCATTGAATTCATCATGCCTGATGTGTAGTTGATTACTTTGATTGATGGTGGTTGTTCTACTAGTAACCAATCTTCGGCCAACCAGGGATACCATGTGTCAATGACTACCAAATCTTCCTCCTCAGGAACTTTAGGTTGAGCCAACCAAGGATAGGATTCATCAATGACTACCACATCTGGCTCCTCAAGAATTTTAGGTTGAGCCAACCACGGATAGTACCCAGCAATGAGTATCATTGGTTCACAAGAGCAATCCACCTCATCCTCCCCACAAAGATCACAATAGGACAATGTCTCACAATTACCATTTAGATGCGGTCCTCCACAACGACGAAGTGGTGAAGTGTGTACTCCATGACTTACAAAGTATCCACCGGCTCTTACACAATCAAGGAGTAAAGTAGTAAAAAGATAAAAAGAAATATGTAAAGAAAACAAAACAATAAATTAAATAAAAACAACTAAGTATGTATGCGGGTTCGAATTAGCAGCCGCCTTCAAATTAGTGAATGTAACTCGATCCCCTAACAACGGCGCCAAAAACTTGTTAATAATTTGGCAAGTGTACCAAATCGTATAAGTAGTAAACCGGTAAATACCGGGATATCGTCCTCAAGGATCGAGTTAATCTACTAATTACGTTAACAATTACTAATTGGAACCAAATTGAAAAGGGTATGTTTGAAGGGGTTGAGTTTGTGAAGCTCGAAATAAAGCGATAAAATATTTTTGGAATTTTTGTAAATAAAGTTAAACTAAGAACGTTAATGAATTACGATAAGAATGAAAGCTAGGGATGAACGTCGTTTGGTTTTCGCACTATGTAACCGGGTCTAACATCAAGGATACTCTCTCTATATTTTGCTACCGAATTCGTTATAATAACCAAGTCCTAATTCCTTAGGTAACTAGTCCTTTATAGATTAATAAAACTCCTAATTCCTTAGGTAATCCTAATAACCTATAAGCCTTAAACGCTAGAGTTCGCACGTACAACAATCCGGAGAATATTCCTAAGCTACGAATTGCAAGAATTGAAAGTCTACGATTCAAATATAATAATTCCCATTAAAATACCGAATAAAATAATTTCACAAATTCCCAATTGTAAATCAGTTCAAACTAAATTCCAATTCATGAATATGAGAGAGAAACAATAAAACATGCTTAATACCGGCTACCTAGTGCTCTATCAAATTCAATTCATCCCTAACAGGAGGGTTTAGTTACACATGATGAAAGATAAGAAGAAAAGAGAATTACAAGATAATATTGATGAAGATGATGACATTAGAGGGCTCAAATCTTGTTCCCAAGGCTTGATCCTTCAATGGCCAGCAGCTGCAACTCGTTTCCTCTCGTGTGCTAGGGCTCCCAATTGATCAAAAACCTCCCCCTGGTTAACACGCAGCCTTACGTATTTGAAGAACGTGACTTGCGCGCCATCTTGCGCGCGCGCGCAAACTTACGCGCAAGATGGCCAAGGCTTGATCAAGACTGCGCGCCATCGCCATCTTGCGCTGCGCAAGGCCCTGCTGGCGTAACCTCGGCGCGCACACTTCACACAGAAGGACAGAAACTTTTGAGAGTTAGAGCGACCTATCCGCGCGCCTTCTTGCGCGCCTCTCTTCTGCGCGCCAGTGTGTGCGCCTCCAGTGGGGATCTTCCAAAACCTTGTGCTGTTGAATCCACTCGACCGCAGTGCTTTGTCTTTTCGATCCACCTCGTCCCTGGGCAACACAAAATCACACAAACCCAGCATAAACACTGCGTAACAAGCAATTCACAACAAACACGATTTGTTCACAAAAACACACCAATTAAGCACATCCATCATCAATATTGTGTAAAAACTCTTTAAAAACCGATGAAGATCATCATGTGATGAGGGTTCATCATTAATGAAGGAGATCACAACAATATGGCTTCTGGTTCAAGTAATCCACATGAACATGTAAATACATTGGATTCAATACAAGGTACTATTATCTAGCATTTTTTTTGGCGCCGTGTTCTTCATCCTATTACCGCTCGATATGTCTCATGCTTGTGTTGTTTTAACATGTTGATTGTGTTCCAAGTTCCTGGAGCCTGCTTCCGCGCCCAAGTATTTGTAATCAATTCTTGAGTTACATTTACAGCAGATATGAGATTTGCATGCATATAATATTATTTCTTTTCTGATTTTTGAAGTTCAACAATTGTGACAAGATTAATTTCTACCTTCACGCTTCATTGTAGTGGATGAAGGTGTTCCAGAAAGGATTGACGCCAACGCCATTATCAGTAGTTCAAATAACCGTGACAATAATATTGATTATGGAGGTATGTGTACAAGTTATCATTTCAGTGTTGTAAAAAAAGTTATAAATTCAGCTAGTACGTACACATCCAACACCTCACTTTCTCGGGTCTCTCTTCCGATCACATCACTCACCTATCCCATTTATTATATTATTTTCTCTATTCCTATCTCACTCTATGTGTATAGTGGGTTTGGGTGTCCAAAATATATTTTTATGGAACTTAAATGTTTCTATTGTTTAAGATTTATGTAATGAATAGAAAGCAATGAAACAGGTATTGATGGAGGTAGCAATATCGAAAATACTTTTGAATGCGGGATTACTCTTCTAAATCAATTGGTTTCTGATCTACTTCATGAGAAAAATGACATTGAAGGACAAGTACAATGGCTGCAGCGTCGAGGCAAAAAGCGTAAGAGAGATGTTGATATTTGGTTAGATGAGGTAGAGAAACTAAGGGAAAGTGCTAATGAGTTGAATAATGCACTGCCTGAAATCGACGAATATGAGATAAACCAATTAATCAACGAAATACAGACGCATATAGAAAATGTGCCTTCGGTATTGTCTATTGAAATTGTTGGGGAAAATTTTGAGGAAAGTATAAAAGAGATGTGGAAACTTCTATCCGATGACCAAGTTTTTATAATTGGTGTACATGGAATGGGAGGAGTGGGAAAAACATTACTAGCAACTCATTTGGAGAATGAAATAAAAAGAAAGGGAAGTTTCAAGCATGTGTTTTGGGTTACGGTTTCTCACAATTTTAGCACTTCAAAATTGCAACAAGATATCGCAAAAAGAATGGGTCTAAAGCTTGATGAAGATGATGAGAAAATAAGAGCAGAAATTTTGTCTTCTGCATTGGAGACAAAAGAAAAACCGGTTTTAATTTTGGATGATGTTTGGAAATACATTGATTTGGAAAAAGTGGGAATTCATCGCAACTTGAATGGCATCAAAGTGATTGTGACAACCCGATTGAAACATGTGTGTCAACAGATGGATTGTCAGCAAAATAATATGATACAAATTTTACCTCTGCAGTGGGATGAAGCTAATGAGTTATTTAAAGTAAAACTCGGACACAGTGGAACACCAGCAACTCTTCCCCCTGAGGTAGACAAGATTGCGACACATATTGTAAAGAGATGTGGTGGTTTACCACTTGGAATAAGTGTGATGGCTAGAACCTTGAAAGGGTCCATCAGGGACATTCATCGGTGGAAACATGCAACGAATAAACTTGAAAAGTTGGAAATGGAACAAGAGGTGGAAGAAGAGTTCTTCAAGGTATTAAAACGCAGCTATGATAATTTGATGGAAAAGAACCTGCAAGACTGTTTCTTGACGTGTGCACTATTTCCTGGTTTTACAAGACATGAGTTGATCTTGAAGCTTATCGACATTGGATCGTTGGAAGGAAGGAGGAGTTTGGAGGAAATATTTGATGAGGGGAACGCCATATTGGATCTACTCATTGCTCATTCTTTGCTTCCGGAAAAAAAATCTAATGATAGAATTTACATCTATCGTCCTGTGACAGACATGGCCTGTCACATAACAAAAGAAGAGAGCCAAAGGCGTGTCATGGTGAAATCTTGGAAAAGAAAACATATTTTCAGAAAGAATCGACAACCCAGGATTGGAAAGATTTGGAGTTGGTTAATTTGGTGATATTCAGTGATAAAAAAATTCCAGAGGGTACATCCCCGCATTGTCCACACTTGTCCGCCTTGATTATAGCTCCATGTACCTTAAGTTGTAGTCAAGGTATCAGTTATTTTCCAGAGTGTTTTTTCAAAAACATGAATGCTCTAACTGTACTCGATCTATCCAGAAATAGAAGTCTAGAGTCTTTGCCAGAGTCCTTGTCTGACTTGATATCTCTTGTTTCTTTAACCCTCCGTAAATGTTCCTCACTAAAATATGTGCCCCCATTGGAAAAACTACAAGCATTATCAAGATTGGACATTTCATTTTGTTCGATTGAGCAAGTACCGCAGGGTTTGGAAAAGATAATCAAGTTGAAATGGCTTGATCCGAGTTGGAACAAGAATTTGATTATGGAACCGGGGTTTGTGGATGTGCTAACCAATTTGACAAGTATGCAATACCTTGATCTTCGTGGTTGTCCGATGTTAAGATTAAAGTGGAAGATGTACAAGGGATGAATAGGCTAGAATGTTTGGGAGCAACCTTTTTAGGACTGCAAACATTACAACCGTTATATGGAAATATTATTGGACCAAAGTTTTGGGCCCAAAACATATACTCTCTCTTTGGAAAAACATTTTATTGCTTGGGAAAATTTTGAGTCCCCCAATCTTTTTGACCACCAACGGAATCAGATCTCTATGATAATGACCGATGGATTTGCTTATGTGGGGCTCTTTCATCCAAAAATTTCTTCCTTGAAAAAATTTATGTATATAAATGCAAAAAATCAAGAGCGTGTTTTGCTTATACGGTTCTTGTTTCGTTTGCATTGATATTTGCAAACTCGAACGTTTGTATCTCACTGATTTGGAGAGTTTAACCATCATCCGCAAGGAAGATGATGTTGATGTCTCGGATATCTTTGCCTATGCGTAAATGGTTCCCTTGTCGACATATCTTGATATTTCTAAATGCCATGAGATAAAGAAGTTTGCGACACCATGGCTAGTTTTGCAGCTTCCAAATCTTGAGAGGATCAATGTAGAAGAATGCGATTCAATGGAAGAGATAATTGCAGTGGGCAACGGTGGTGACAATGATGGTTCCCGCATTAGGCTTCCCAAGTTAACCACGTTGTCGTTGTGGTGTTTACCACGATTGAAGACCGTGTGCAAAGTGCGTAATATTTGGACCTTCACCGACATTCTCATTCAATTATTGTCCCAATTTAGAATGGAATTACGATGCTGATGATTCTTGTTCCTCTGACAACAATGATTCTGATGCATGAGATTTCTGATTTTAGATTATTTACATTTTTAAGTCGAACTTGTAGAATATAACACTAAGATTACTTCTTATATGTCGTCAATAAGCGTTTGTTTATATTTTTGTACTTCAAATTACCTTTCAATGGTAATAGTCATATTGGGTTTGAGCGACAACGTATGTCTGGTTATGCTCCTCTCTTGATAATGAATTTGGTGGATGTGATAATGTTAAGTGGGAAAAGAAAAAGTACTTGTGATGCACACACAACAATTAACCACAATAACTTGCACCGTTTGTGACAAAATCATTAACTTGAACATGTTATTGCTTCTGACATATTTCTCCTATATCTCCCTCCTATGGTGGAGGATTGTCTGAGAAAATTACAAATCACTCACTTAACAAGCAATTGAAATTTTAAATGTTTTAATCCGATTTTACTTTTGTATTCATGGTATTCTTCTATTGGATGGTTTCTGAATTCTAGAATTCACATTGGCAGAATCCTCAACATTTCCATCTGGAAAATTAGTCTCTTTTGATTCTCCAAGTACAGAAGCCCAATATTTAACTGATACTCGTTAAGCAGGATAATAAAGCGCATAATCAAAGTCAAACCACAAGATGAACATGAAAAAGAAAATAAAATTATAAATTTCGTATGACTGTCATTATCAATCACTTTTTAAGAGAGCTTAGTATTGAGTGCAAATACATACATGGTTTGAGATGGCTTTTGGAAGCCAAGAAAGTTCAAGTTTCTTTAATGAGTCTCAAAGTAGAGACCAAGATTCTACAACTTCAACTATGTATTAGTCGTGATCCATCTCCAGCATTTTCCATTTAGCAAGCTGGCCTTTATCGAGCTTCATACACCAACTGGAGGGAGAGTGATGAAGTATAAATAGAATCTAGTATGGATTAGTTAGTCTAGAACGACTCCATATGAGTACATTATGATTGAGACAAAGTCATGTATATGCATATGTAATTACTTGAGACAACATAGGAATATAGAAAGATAAGGTTGAATTTTAATGTAGTTACGATTACTTGTGCATAAGTACCTACAAAATGTATAATATGATTTCAGCAAATAGAAACACATTAGTTTACAAACTATCTGGTTTGAAAATTTTCATTCTTCTTTTGATAGCGAAAAGGAATTCTTCCTTACTGTTTACATTCAGGAATGATTACTCGAGTTTGTCACGCGATAAGTTTTTTTTAGTTAGATATTCTCTTGCTATTTACCACTCCCTAAAAGTATCACTCTTGGGCTCTTAAAAGGACTTGTCATATTGTTTATCAAGCTTGTGATAAACTTAGAGAAATTGTGACAAAACAAGTAACGAACATTAACATTTGTTGGTTAAGCTTGATTAAAAATCAAAAGACAAGAACTTTTAGTCCCTATGTTCTCGGCTAGGGTTTGGTCTCTATCGTCGTGCTTGCTCCCCTAGATCCACTAGGGGTTTCATCGCCGCTTTTGGTGCGGCCTCCTCCAGAGTTAGCCTCCTCCCACCATTATGAAAGGCTGTCTTCGAGTGCCTATGATTTCTACGTCAGCCTCCTCAACGCCTCTGTTGGATGTTACTTGCCCACCACCTCTTCTAATCGGCTTCTCAGCTTCACCTGCTCGCCACCCCACCCCATCCACTAGACCCTCCTCTGTCACCTTCCACCGCCATCTAAAATACCCCCTTCCTAAACCTTCTGACCACTTTCAAATATGGCTACCTCTGTTATCTTCCCATCTTTTTAAGCTTCGTGATTATTCGTCCTTTGATTCATACTTATCACCCACATCTGATTTTTCCTTCTACAACTACGGTAACCGACTACCTCCGTCTCTTCTACTCTCTTGCAGCCTTTATCCCCCATCTTCTCTCAATTGCAAGAAAATGAACCCCTCTGGCTGATTGGCCGTCAAATGTAGGGAATGTTGTGGACTTTATGTCTTTCCCCTATAGCTTCTTTGTCGGTTTTTCTTATTCTTGTCACTAGAGGTTGTATTTCTGATCGATACAGGTATTGTTATGTGTTCCTACTGGGTGGAGAAGACATTGGAATGGCATTGTGGCCTTTTTGGTTGCAGACTAGTGTAAGTCTTAATTGGCTGGCCCATTGTGCACTTGTGTTTAATAAATGGGCCAGATAGGGTTAGGAATGAAAGTTGAGCCTTTGTTTTAATGTTTTTAGTTAGATGATCTGGTTCAATGTTAGTAAGTTCAGGTGCTCCTTGTGCTTAATGTATTTTTTTAGGAGCTTAATCTAAGCCAGATTAGTACCCTTATGTGGGTTGTTACGATGCTCATTTGTGAGCTTTTAGCTTACATTATGTGTATTGTTTCAGTGGTCTTTGTCTATATCATCAATAAAATACTGCATTATTGACAACAAAAGTTTACATCCAAGAGGTCGCAAAGAACAATTTGAAACTCTAAGGAAAAAACCTAAAGAAGTTTAAAGGCAATCCTCAAGAAACATAACAAAAGAAGCACACTCAAGAAAGCCAAAAAAAGAAGTCCAACAAAGAAAATAGACTAAATAGTTTAATATTTATGTATCTAGGTAGAAACACCTCAAATAGAATCCAATAATTCCATAAAAAAAGGAGATCGAAAAGAAGTTGGGTTTTTTTTCTCGAATTTTACGGATTGTTTTGGTCAATTTTTCTCTTAGTAGCGTCTTTTTACTACAATACACCTCTTTTTGCTCCCCGACATATTCTGTTTTTTTTTAAAGAATATTATTCCTCATTCTTTTTGCAGCTACTTGGATTTTGAATGTCAAAAAAATATTAAATGAATTTTACAACATCAAAATAAATTCTCAACTCAATTTTTTGGATCAAACAACTCTTTGGTGATCAAGGTGATGAATATTGATGAAGAAATTTTTTTTGCTAGTAAAATTCACAATGTTCACCCAACAACATAATTAAACTCATAAAAAAGAGCAGAAGTTGAGACTATTAGCCAATGATTATTATCCGGTTGAGCATAATTGTTAGTAGAACTCACAATGTTTACCCAAAAACTGTAGAATCCGAAGTAGTTGCGTAGAGAAAAGAGTGTGAAAGAATTCCGCCCTCTGTTTAATGACAGTGACAACAAGGATTAGACAAACTATTTTAATCACTAGATAAGTAATGCAAATAGTTGATATTACAACATGTAGTTATGTTTTAACTACTTGATTAAAGCTTATAATCCATGATTCTAAAATAAAATCCAACAATTATCTCATTTGATTTCCTTGAATCCATGTCTTCATAAGTATTACTACCTCTGATCCCTATTATAAGAGGATTTTTGGAGTTAACTTTGGTCCCAAATATAAGAAACTATTGTAGTTTTTAGTATATATTTATTGCTTCAATACCAATTTGAACATCATTGAATGTTTTGTCTTTTCAGTTTTCAATGTGAGTGGAAGTAGTGCACAAAAATCTATTGAGTTGAGTGGAGGATATTTTGGAGACTTAATTTTAAAAAATGACAAAAATTAAATGAGCTCATTGGTAGTGATGATTTTAGTATTTTCTTCTTATAATAGAGACCGGAGGGAGTAATTGTTACTCCTCATTCAACTTCCAGATAAGTAATGTAAATATTTTGTCAAAAGAATAAAGGGTTTTTTTTGTACCCCCACCATCTTCCCCCATACCCCCACATAATAGTGAAACCCCAAAATACCCTTGACCAAACGTATTTTTTTTAAAAAAATTTTGTCCAATCGTATATATGTTCAAATGCACATATATACGACCCTAAACATTAACCCATCGTATATACACGGTACACCCCCAGGCGTATATACGATTGGCCCACCCCCACATCAATCGTATATACGCTTTGGGGGTGTATATACGATGGGTTAATGTTTAGGGTCGTATATATGTGCATTTGAACATATATACGATCTCATTGTTTTCTGTATTTAATTTTTTTAGTCAAATAAAAATTAATTAAGGCGTGAAAATAGGTTTAGTGTGTAGTTCGTTAACACGTGACGATGTTATACGTCGAATGAATAATTTAGGCTTAAAAATCGTTTTTCGGGCAACCTACTCCGATCGCAATGAAACCACAGTCATTAAATCCGAAAAAATTCAAGAATCATGACTCCCTTAGAAGGAACTTCTTATTGGACTACGGCCTCAAAATCCCAAATTCCATCGTTTACTATTTTTTATGAATTTTTTTAATTTTTCATAGTCTCCAAAAAATCTAAAAAAAATTGCATAGACTTATTTTAGTTTTGTTAGATTTTTAGTAGTGTTTTTATAATTTTTTTGATTAGTTTTAACTCTTTAAAGAAATTTTAGTAGCCGTTTAGTAATAAAATTTTAACAATTCATTAAAAAAAACCCATCGTATATACATTTTGAGTATGTATATACGATTGGACTCAAAATAGCCATCGTGACGTATATACGATTTATTTATTTTAAAAAAAAAATTAGTTTTCAAAGGAGCATTTTGGGGTTATCCAATTTGGTGGGGGTATGGGGGGAAAGGGTTGGGGTATGGAAAAAAACAGCCATGAATAAATGTTGTTTTCTCATGCCACCCCACTAATGCAGGGTCCCTCCGTCCCTGTTCACATATGTCTTGGATTAGAAAAGGTTTTAAACACGGAACTACGGAAGTTTAATTCAGCATAGTTTAAAACTCTCGTATTAAACATGGTTTTTTTTCACCCCCCTCATTGTCACTCCCACCCCCATAAATACAAAAAACCCAAAAATGCCCCTTACAATTTATTAAAAACGGACCAGACCCCACCACCCGACAGGATTCCCGAATTTACCTTAAAAAAAGGTAATTCCGGAAATTTGGTGTTGATATTTCCGGATTTTGCGCAAAAGGTTGGTATTTCCGGTTCACGATTTTTGAACCGAAATTATCCCCACAAAAGGTAAATTCGAAATTCTTTATCTTTTTTAAGGAAATACCTTATTTAAAGGTAAATTCGGTTCACATATTGTGAACTGAATTTACCTCTAAAAAATGTATTTTCGAAATTTTTTTTATATAACATTAATATTTATTTTAAATAGATGGTTATTATGGATTTAACCGCTGCCTTTACGACATCTGAGATATTTCCCACTCGAGATGCAATGACACGTTGAGCTAGAGATACCGGGAAAGCCAACGGAATCATTGTAGTTATTGTTCGAACCGAGACGACGGAGAATGGGAAAGGGAAAAAGAACAAGGTTGTTTATGGGTGTGAGAGGCAGGGCACACACATCTGATCGAGTAGATGTTGGGTGTTCTGTTTGGTAGACACAAGACATCAAAAGATGTGGTTGTAGGTTTCAATTGAAAGCTAAACCAATGTTACCTCCTAGTTCTGATTGGAAGGTGAGAGTGGTGTATGGGATTCACAATCATGAACCTCATAAGACTTTGTTTGGAGCGACTATATTTGGTAAGTTTACAAGGAGAAGCGGCCATTGTTGAGGAGCATCCGTCTTTGGGAGTGAAAGCACAAAAAGTCTTGATGCATTAAAGATCGATTTAAGAACAACTTGAGCAACATTACTCATTTGTATAGAACCCGCAATGATGATTCGGAAGGCAATGAGAGGTAGTATGGACCGAGATGGAGCGACTTATGACACCGATTCAGCGAATCATTACTTGAGTTGGACGAGACGAGTTAAAGGTCTCGATATTGTTGAGGAGATCATGTGGTCAACATCTTGATAGTATCAAGTTATTGAGGATGTTTCCCATTGTTTTGATTATGGATGTGTACTTTAAGACCAACAAGTATGCATTGCCTCTGCCAGAGATTGTTGGTGTGACTTCCACTGAGTTGACATTTCCTGTTGCTTTTGCATATCTGTCTCATGAGCGGTATGATGACTACAAGTGGGTGCTGCAGAGCCTACGAGATTTGATGGTGTGTGATATTGCACTTCCTCGGGTAATTCAATGCTAACTGACTTTAGTTTTTCGTATTCCATTACTGTTTTTTATTTTTTTCATTTCTAATAGAAGGTCTGGATTGTGTTTCTCAGTTTACCCTCACTGATTGTGAGGAGGCTTTGATGAATGCTATCAAGGTTGTGTTTCCGGAGGCAATGAATTTGCTTTGTCGATATCATATTAACAACAATGTTCATGCTCAAATTAAGAAGCTGGCGATGGGAGATAGAGTGGAGTCACTGATGACACTTTGGCATCATGTAGTTGATGCTACATTTGATTTTGAGTTTAATGAGGCTTTGCATGATTTGGAGCAATCGTCTCATCGATATACCCTGACTTATTGCATATGTGAACAAGCAATGGCTGTATCCTCACAAGGAAAGATTTTGTGGCCCGTGGACGGATAAAGTAAGACACTATGGAAATACCACGACTAATAGGTACGCAAATTGTTTTCTTATGTGCTTTATGTATATGATTGTGGTTTTTTTGTTTTAATTTTTCCTTACGTGTCATAGGGTTGAGGCTGCCCATTGGGCATTGAAGAGGTTACTGGGTTCTAGTGGTGGTGATTTATGCAAAAGCTGGGAGTCAATGCATGACATGATCAATGCACATATTAATAAAATTGTGGATTCTTTTCAAAAGAGCATCAACCGTATAGATGCCCAACACAACATTCCATTCTCCAAGAATCTACACGGTTTGGTGTCTTTTGAGGCATTGAATCATATTGCTGGGGAGTTTGATAACATGATGGATGGTGTGGGCACGGATACGAAAAAGTGTGTTGGTTGTGTCATTAAAGTTACTCATGGATTACCTTGGGCTACCAATACCATTGGATATGATTGACTCTCATTGGAAGAGACTGAGTTTGGAGGCAATGGATGAGGAGCGGGTGAAAGAAGCGTCAAAAGGAGGTGACTTAAGCTATATAATAGAGGAGATTTGGAGGCAATGGAATGACATGCACCTTGAGGAGAGATGTGTTTGGAAGAGAGGTCTTGATGATTATGTATTCAGAGGCACTACAACCATGGTTCCACCTAAGCACAAAGTCAAAACTAGGGGTGCACCGAAGAAGGGGAAGAAGAAGAAAGAGTATGATGTGAAGAGAGATCCTTCTTGGTGGGAGCACGTGGATGCATCTTTGGAAAAACCCACACAGAAACCGTCAAAGATACCTCCCCGACGGTCCTCACAACTAGCATCACAAGTACCATCAGAGCTACCGTCACAGAGGTCAGCAAAGGAGCAGGCACAACATGACATCCACTTGGTAAGTCCCTTTCCAGATTTTTTACATAGTATGTTGATGACATTATTAATGTGGAGGGAGATGGAAACTGTGGATTTAGATGCATTTCTGCTTCACTAGACTGGTCGGAGCACAGTTGGCAAATTGTTCGAAATGATTTGATTTGTGAGATGGAGTCCAACTGGTTTCAGTACACACAGATCATGGGTGACAATGTTCAGAACATTAGAGATTCATTGGTTCCTGTCCCAAACAAACAGGAACAACCTATTGAGAAGTGGATCACCATGCCAAACACAAGACATGTTATAGCTACTAGATATCAGAGACCCTTGGTTATGTTGTCACCTCATGAGAACTGGACATTCTTCCCTTTGAGGGGAGATTGTGTTTCCAGTCAGAGCCAGTTGATTTGTGTTGGGTTCATCCATAAGAATCATTGGATTCTAGTCAAGTTGAACCACACTAGCCCAATGCCTCCTGCACATCCTTCTTGGGGTCGATACGCTTCAGATGAAGCTAGATCGTGGCTGTAACACCCCGATTTTCGTGGGTTGTAACTCTTTAATATGTGCTTGCCTTATGAACTATTTTGGAGTATTATGATTAAACTATTTTAATTTGTTGTGCGTTGGGGTATAAAAATTAGTTGAAAACTTTAAAATGTATTTTTATATACTATTGGTGATATACAATTATTAATATACATTTATTTTATTTTTATAAAATATGAGTGTTTGAGATATTACTTCCTTAGAACATTATTTTGGTCTATTGAGGCGTTAAAATAATAGTTGTAGTTAAATTGGGCATTGAAAATAATTTAAATAGGATGTTTGAGCTCTTTTACTCGTGATCAATGACCCACCCCGATTTTTGCACCCCTGTTGGTAAAAGTCGTTATGTCCCAATGTGTGGCCCATGGGCCGACCCAGCCCATTTCCTTCTTCTTCTTCCCCTGCGTTTACGTGTGGAGAGAAAAGCGGCCAAACCTCGCGCCGTTTCTCTCTCAAATCGCGTTCTCACCCTCCTCTACTCGGTTGAACCCCAAACTTCACCTTCCCACACGAAATCCGGGCCGTGATCTCGAATCCGACCTCTGTTCCTTCAACCGTGGTTAAAATGCAGATTCGCGATCTTAACCGCAAATAAAACACAAACGAGAAAATAATTTCATTCCACTCTCATCCTTTCATCCCCTACGGTTGTTTGGCTAGGAACCGAGTTGTTTCTGCAGATCTTGATTGAGTTCTTCGCGACATCACCTTTCTCCACCCCGTTAGCTATTATGTCACGGAACCTAAGCTTATGTTTCAATTTGGTGAGAACATTCATACCATTATTCTACTCTTATAATAGTTACGATGTTATAATTATTGTATTAGTACTATGCAACTTACTTTTCTATTCTGTTTAATTTAATGGATGGGGTAGCTATGTATTTTTGGATATATATAACTTTTATATAACCATATTTGAAGAAAACTATATTTTGAGAAAGTATATTAGTCTTGGAAGATACGTTTTATGGTTTCTTTGTATATAGATATATAATTATATATGTTTTATTTGATTTAATATACTAAAGTTAAAGGAAAATAAAAATGTGTTAGGCGATGTAAGTTATATTGAGTTAAAAATATGTTTTTACTAAAGTCAAATATATTTAATATACTTGACTATTCTCTTGTCATTACTTAGACATGTACATGAGTTTAAAGTTAAGCTATGATATTGAATAGTATAATATTCGATTTCAAGTGAAGAGGGAAGAATTAGGAGCTACTAGAATTCGGTTTTGGAGTATTTGAGTAAATTTGGGTTTTCGGTTTTGAAGCGGTTGGACGAGTTAGGAGCGAGTTCGTGAAGTTCGGGTCGTGAGTTTTGGAACGCTCTCAGAGGCAGTAAGGTAAGGGGACTCTCTTTCCATAGCCAATAGTTTGTAAAACTTGGAACCATAGGATTGAGTGTTAGAAGTTGTTTGATTGGATTCTTATATGCTAGATTGATTGATTTGGTGATGAATGTAATGATTATATGATTGGATTGAGTTTTTATGTGATAATTGGATTGATAAGGTTATTTTGAGTGGTGTTAGCATGTTAATAGTATGACGTTGAATGAAAACAATAGGGAATTGAGAATGATGGCTAGGTGTTGGTTGTTATGCTTGAGTGAATTTTTGGCAATGTTACTTGTGTATATGAATGGTGTTCTTACTTGGGTGTTGAGGATATTGATGATTGTTGGTATGACTAGGTTGTTGTAGTCAATTCACTCTAGTAAAATAAGTGGGGATGGTGATAGTGGGTGATAGGTGTTAGAGTGGTGGTTTGAACAAGGAATAATAAATCCATGGCGTTTAGGAGAGTTTAGGATCGGCGTGTGTGAACCTTGCTGCTAGGGCGCCAAATTGCAGGAATTTGGCGCCGATCATGTGTGATGTGGTGGTAGGTGGGTTCTTTGGGTGGGAACAAGACCGCGGCGCCAATCGTGAGGAAATTGGCGCACGGGAGTGGAGTTTGGCTAGAAAGCAGTGCAGGTGTGTTGCGAGCGAGGGGCGCCAAATCCCGGGAAAATGGCGCTGGTGTGTTTTGGTGTGTGTTGGGTGTGTGTCTGTGTGTGTGCGGTGACGGGCAGGGGTGGGCGCCATGTGGGTGGAAATTTGGCGCTGGCCCCGAGAGTTGCGGCGTGGGAGGGTGTAGTGCGGGGTGGGGCGCCATTCCCACAGGAGGCTGGCGCCGTGCACTTGTTGGTGCGAGGAATGCTAGTTTATGCGTGAGCAGGTGCAAGGGCGCTAATTGCGCTACCCCAGTCGCGCTCGTGGCGCTGTGTCTAGGCTAAATTAATTATTAAGGTGTCAAAATAGTCCCTAGGTGCTAAATTAATTATTAAGGTGTCAAAATAGTCCCTATGTGTCAAAAGGTCCTTGAATGTTGGGAATTGGTCCCTGTGTGTTGAATTGGTCCTTAGATGGTGCGTTTGGACCTAGGTGAGTGAGGTGGCGTGAGTGTGTGCCCGCCGAGGTGTTTGAGTGGGGTGCCGAGTTGTGTGAGTGGGAGCGAGGTGTGTGAGGTGTGCCGAGGTGTGTGAGTAAATAAAATTAAAGGTGATTATTCTATGTATGATTCTTGGTGATTGTTTGGTGTGGTGATGCATCGATGGTGAGTATATTTTGGGTGATTGAGGGTCTATGACCTCTCTTGATGATTAAGTGGGTAAATAAACTAATGGTGAGCATTCTAATGCATAATTTGGTGTTTTGGTGTGATGGTGCATAGTCATGGTGTCGCATAATCATATGCATTTTTGGTGAATAGGCCTCGGCCTCATAAAATATTTTGGTGAATGCCTTGGGCCTTTTGGTGAATGGTGAATGCCTTCGGGCCTTTTGGTGATTGGTGAATGCCCTCGGGCCTTTTGGTGATGGATCCACATGCATATGCCCTCGGCGTTGAAATTGCATATCATGCACTTGCATACATTTTTCGTGGTTTGTTTGGGTGTGTATAACTATATTGGTGAAATTGATTGGATTATCTTTGTATTGGTGTGCTAATGCTTGTCTTATTGCGTTGCTTGTTTTATTTACTATTACCTATGAAATGAGACTCACCCTTTTCGCTTGGAATGTTGCTCTTATGTGGCAACGCTGCAGTGTGATGGATGAAGGTGGCGTGAGTACCTTCTTCTAGTATGGTTGAGTCACTACGATACACGTAGCACCGGGGGGATATTTAGGATTTGTCGTTTATTTTATGAATTGACTTTTCATTTGGATAAGCTGTATTTTCGTATTTGAGTTTTGTTAATTCCATTTGAAATGGTGTTTATTCGGTTTTGTTATGGTGCTATGTATCTTAACTTGGAGTTCATTCTATTTAGTAATTTGGAATTTTTAAATGTGGCACCCTCAGTGGTCGCACTAAAGTTTTTCGTAGACTCGATTCTCAAATTGATCAAATAATAGATAGTGTGTAGAAGGGGTGTTACATTAGTGGTATCAGTCGTATTCGGTCCTAACTTAGGACCATTTGTATTGTCTATTGTGTCTTCCGATGTGTGAACTCTAAGTAGAGTTGCACGCATTACTTGTTGATACTTGGTAATTAGGAGGGTGACCAACTTGGTTGGTGAAGTTCTCAAGATAATAGGGTGAGTGGTAGATATTCTTAGAAAAGAGTATCGCGGTGAGAGCTGGTATAATGTTAGAATCTAACCTAGACCCCGAATGACTCTTTTCCCTTAGAGACATTTTTCATAGAGCCTGATCTCTTACTTAGGCCATGTGTCGTGTTCGTTATGTTTTCTTGGTGTGAAGTTTGTATCGTAGTCATTTGTTTGTTGCTTTCGTGTTTCTGAAACACTGAATTTATATAAGCTGAACTTCTATGATTTGAATTTTAGTTGTCACCTATACATTATTTATGATATGTGGTTTTATGACTAATGAATAAAAATTGTATTGAGACTGTCTGTGAGATTCTATTAAAATAGGTTTAATTGGTTTATGCTCACAAATGTGTTTAATTTATTTTAATTAAGTATAAAGTGTTTGTGTAAAGGTATTTTTCTTGCGAATTGATGCTTTAGATGTAGACGCTCTGTTGATTATTTTGAGTTGCCTTATCACTATAAGTTGCTATCACTTGTTGCAATGTTTTGATTAGTCTCATTTTTAAATGCTACAAGAACTATTGTTTTACTACTTGTGTAATTGCATTTGGACATAATGATCTTAGTTGTTCACGGACATTTCAAAGTTATTACCACGTTCATTGGTTTTATTTTAATTGTCAAATTGTTTCTCGAATCTTTGAAACTGTTTCTTGACTTTCATGTCATTCAATCACGACTATGAATTCTAAATGTGTAGAATCTCCAAGTTTTTATGATTTAATTATGATTCTAATATTTTCTAAAGCATGATGTTACGTGGTTTTGTGATTTAAAAATAAATATATACTCAGGTTGCGTATTAACTTCAATTTAACTAGTTTTAATGTTGGATGCGTAAATATGTATTGAGTTTATTTTGATTGATAAATACTAAGTCTTGTATAAGTTTTATTGTTGTCTTCATATACGTGTTTTTAATTGTGTATTGATATTTTGAGTTGAGTGCCTTGTGGGTTGGCCTTGTTAGTTATTATAATGTATTAATTCATTACAAATGTGCTACATTATTTTGATCACCCTAACTAATAATCATTTTTAGACGCTGCAATTAGCGCTCCCTCTTATCCTATAATTGTATTCTTGTTTAATGATCGGTGTAATTGGAGACTATATTCGTATGTTACTATTGTTGTGTTAATTTAGCTTATCTTGTTCTATTTGCTTAATTGCTCTCCGTGCATCATATTGTGAATCCCTCTAACTATAATATAACCTGTACTAATGAACGACTTATGTGTTACGTGGTTTTGAAATCTTAGAATAAGAATGTGTGCTGAGAATGCTTGTATTTTAAATTAGCTTTTAGTATTAGAGGTTCACATAAGTATATAGGTTGACTTGGTTGAACTAATATCTATTCTTCCGAAAAATCAATTGCTATAGCATGCTCTTATTTTTGTAGGATGATGCTACAGACAAAGTGTTTTGTGAAGTTGTTTTGCTAATGATTTTAAAGTACGACCCCTTTACTAACGTCAATGTCGTGTTATGGTGTTTGAACATATTATTTTTCTTATTTAAACCTTGCAATTAGTGTTTTCTGTTATTTTCACCACATGATTTTTATTTTCTTGAGTTGTGTAATTGTGGATATTTACGTGGAAGAATAACTTCGATAGAGTCTTGTTTGTAAGGTTGTGTTAGGCCGACACATCGTTTACAATCCGGAATATATTGAAGATGTTTTGTACATTGAATGTCCACTATTTCTAGTCATAAGCTTTCACTGTGCGAGTTTCTAACTTTTCTTTCGTTGATGTCTTCCATTTCTTACCTTTGATATCATTGACTCATCTCTCTTGTCACTTTGACAAGGTTTATATTTTTCTTCTGTATGTTTGAACTTCCGAGTATTCCTTCTTTTATTTTGTCCTTGAGCTAGCTGACAAATTTCGAGGACGAAATTTCTTTTAAGGGGGGGTGGATTGTAACACCCCGATTTTCGTGGGTTGTAACTCTTTAATATGTGCTTGCCTTATGAACTATTTTGGAGTATTATGATTAAACTATTTTAATTTGTTGTGCGTTGGGGTATAAAAATTAGTTGAAAACTTTAAAATGTATTTTTATATACTATTGGTGATATACAATTATTAATATACATTTATTTTATTTTTATAAAATATGAGTGTTTGAGATATTACTTCCTTAGAACATTATTTTGGTCTATTGAGGCGTTAAAATAATAGTTGTAGTTAAATTGGGCATTGAAAATAATTTAAATAGGATGTTTGAGCTCTTTTACTCGTATACAGCCCACCCCTGATTTTTGCACCCCCTGTTGGTAAAAGCTGTTATGTCCCAATGTGTGGCCCATGGGCCGACCCGGCCCACTTCCTTCTTCTTCTTCCCTGCGTTTACGTGTGGGGAGAGCAAAGACCAAACCTCACGCCGTTTCTCTCTCAAATCGCGTTCTCACCTCTCTCTACTCGGTTGAACCCCAAACTTCACCTTCCCACACGAAATCTGGCCACGATCTCGAATCCGACCTCTGTTCCTTCAACCGTGGTTCCGCCTCAGATTCGCGATCTTAACCGCAAATAAAACACAAACGAGAAAATAATTTCATTCCACTCTCATCCTTTCATCCCCTACGGTGTTTGGCTAGGAACCGAGTTGTTCTGAGATCTTTGATTGAGTTGTCGCGACATCACCTTTCTCCACCCCGTTAGCTATTATGTCACGGAACCTAAGCTTATGTTTCAATTTGGTGAGAACATTCATACCATTATTCTACTCTTATAATAGTTACGATGTTATAATTATTGTATTAGTACTATGCAACTTACTTTTCTATTCTGTTTAATTTAATGGATGGGGTAGCTATGTATTTTTGGATATATATAACTTTTATATAACCATATTTGAAGAAAACTATATTTTGAGAAAGTATATTAGTCTTGGAAGATACGTTTTATGGTCTTTGTATATAGATATATAATTATATATGTTTTATTTGATTTAATATACTAAAGTTAAAGGAAAATAAAAATGTGTTAGGCAGTGTAAGTTATATTGAGTTAAAAATATGTTTTTACTAAAGTCAAATATATTTAATATACTTGACTATTCTCACATCATTACTTAGACATGTACATGAGTTTAAAGTTAAGCTATGATATTGAATAGTATAATATTATTCGATTTCAAGTGAAGAGGGAAGAATTAGGAGCTGCTAGAATTCGGTTTTGGAGTATTTGAGTAGCTGGGTTTTGGTTTTGAAGCGGTTGGACGAGTTAGGAGCGAGTTCGTGAAGTTCGGTCGTGAGTTTTGGAACGTCTCGGTGGAGTAAGGTAAAGGGACTGGACTCTTTCCATAGCCAATAGTTTGTAAAACTTGGAACCATAGGATTGAGTGTTAGAAGTTGTTTGATTGGATTCTTATATGCTAGATTGATTGATTTGGTGATGAATGTAATGATTATATGATTGGATTGAGTTTTTATGTGATAATTGGATTGATAAGGTTATTTTGAGTGGTGTTAGCATGTTAATAGTATGACGTTGAATGAAAACAATAGGGAATTGAGAATGATGGCTAGGTGTTGGTTGTTATGCTTGAGTGAATTTTTGGCAATGTTACTTGTGTATATGAATGGTGTTCTTACTTGGGTGTTGAGGATATTGATGATTGTTGGTATGACTAGGTTGTTGTAGTCAATTCACTCTAGTAAAATAAGTGGGGATGGTGATAGTGGGTGATAGGTGTTAGAGTGGTGGTTTGAACAAGGAATAATAAATCCATGGCGTTTAGGAGAGTTTAGGATCGGCGTGTGTGAACCTTGCTAGGGCGCCAAATTGCGTGGAATTTGGCGGCGCCCGACATTGTTGTGATGTGGGTGGTAGGTGGGTTCTTTGGGTGGGAACAAGACCAAGGCGCCAATCTGTAAGAAATTGGCGCTGGGAGTGGAGTTTGGCTAGAAACGCAGTGCAGGTGTGTTGCGAGATGAGGGGGGGCGCCAAATCCCCAGGAAAATGGCGCCTGGTGTGTTTTGGTGTGTGTTCGGGTGTGTGTCCTGTGTGTGTGTAGTGATGGGCAGGGAGGGGGCGCCATGTGGCTGGAAATTTGGCGCCTGGCCCTGAGAGTTGCAGCGTGGGAGGGTGTAGTGCAGGGTGGGGGCGCCATTTCCACAGGGAACTGGCGCCTGGTGCACTGTTGGTGCAGGGGAATGCTAGTTTATGCGTGAACAGTGCAAGGGCGCCAATTTGGCTGCCCCAGTGCGCCTGGTGGCGCCTGTGTCTAGGCTAAATTAATTATTAAGGTGTCAAAATAGTCCCTAGGTGCTAAATTAATTATTAAGGTGTCAAAATAGTCCCTATGTGTCAAAAGGTCCTTGAATGTTGGGAATTGGTCCCCAGGTGTTGAATTGGTCCTTAGATGGTGCGTTTGGACCTAGGTGAGTGAGGTGACGTGCGTGAGTGTGCGTGCGAGGTGTTTGAGTGGGTGCCGAGTTGTGTGAGTGGGAGCGAGGTGTGTGAGGTGTGCCGAGGTGTGTGAGTAAATAAAATTAAAGGTGATTATTCTATGTATGATTCTTGGTGATTGTTTGGTGTGGTGATGCATCTTCGATGGTGAGTATATTTTGGGTGATTGAGGTCTATGACCTCTCTTGATGATTGGTGGGTAAATAAACTAATGGTGAGCATTCTAATGCATAATTTGGTGTTTTGGTGTGATGGTGCATAGTCATGGTGTCGCATAATCATATGCATTTTTGGTGAATAGGCCTCGGCCTCATAAAATATTTTGGTGAATGCCTTGGGCCTTTTGGTGAATGGTGAATGCCTCGGGCCTTTTGGTGATTGGTGAATGCCCTCCGGGCCTTTTGGTGATGGATCCACATGCATATGCCCTCGGCGTTGGCTGCATATCATGCACTTGCATACATTTTCCGTGGTGTTTGGGTGTGTATAACTATTGGTGAAATTGATTGGATTATCTTTGTATTGGTGTGCTAATGCTTGTCTTATTGCGTTGCTTGTTTTATTTACTATTACCTATGAAATGAGACTCACCCTTTCGCTTGGAATGTTGCTCTTATGTGGCAACGTTGCAGTGTGATGGATGTGAAGGTGGCGTGAGTACCTTCTTCTAGTATGGTTGAGTCACTCCGTCACGTAGCACCGGGGATATTTAGGATTTGTCGTTTATTTTATGAATTGACTTTTCATTTGGATAATTGTATTTTTACGTATTTGAGTTTTGTTAATTCCATTGAAATGGTGTTTATTCGGATTTACATTATGGTGCTATGTATCTTAACTTGGAGTTCATTCTATTTAGTAATTTGGAATTTTTAAATGTGGCACCCTCAAGTGGTCGCACTAAAGTTTTTCGTAGACTCTGATTCTCAAATTGATCAAATAATAGACTGTGTAGAAGGGGGTGTTACAGTGGCAATATCCATACATTGGACACATGCAGTTATGGTCTTCTTTTGTTCTAGATTATGTTCCAATGACACTACTTTCTTATGTAGACATCACCACTTGATTGTTTATATACTTTTACATTATTATATGGTGGTTTTTTGGTACACGTTAATAGTCTTACAATATTTTGTAACCGTAATTTTAACCACTAAAACGTAGTATTATAGTTTGTCTACAAAGTTATAATTTTAAAAAAAAATTAAATTTTTTTGGCTTAAATATGTTTTTACCCCCTGCAAATAGGGGGTGTTTTGCTTCTACCCCTTGCAAAATTTTTTTTTTAAAAAACCCCTTGCAAAATCAACTTTTTTGGTTTTAGTCATTCTGTTAGATGGACGTTAAAAAAACATTTATATAGCATTTTTAAATACGTTTTTACCCCTGCAAATAAGGGGTGTTTTACTTTTACCCCCTGCAAAAAAAATCTAAATCCCCTTCTTCTTCCTCAGCACCCACCCAACCTCATATCAACTTTTCCATCTCCAACACAAACCAACGCTTCCATATCAAACCAGAACACATCTTCTCATCTTCTTCGTCTCTCTCTCTCACAGAACTAGCAAACCATGAGCACAACATGTAATTAACTTTTATTGCGATTCTGATTTTAGGGTTTGGTTCAAGTTTTATGGATTGTTGTTTATGGATTGTTCTTCATCTCAAAATCAAGGTTTTAATGGATTTAATAAATGTGCGTGGTTTAAAAAAATGAGTCAATAAACAAATCAAGCTAGTACTTGATTTACAATGTAGCATCTCTGACTTTTTAAAATTCTTTGATTATGTGTTTTGCATGTTTTCCATTTTTTTCTTCATGTTTAAATGTGTGATATGTGTTTATATGTTAAAATTAAAGTTTATTCTTTATCAAGGGTCAATGACCGCAGGAGAATAACAATCAAGACCCTAACTCTTATGATCCATAAAACCTTGATTTTGAGATGAAGAACAATCCATAAACAACAATCCATAAAACTTGAAACAAACCCTAAAATCAGAATCGCAATAAAAGTTAATTACATGTTGTGTTCATGGTTTGCCGGTTCTGTGAGAGAGAGAGAGAGAGAGAGAGAGACGAAGAAGATGAGAAGATGTGTTCTGGTTTGATATGGAAGCGTTGTGTTGGGGATGGAAAAGTTGATATGAAGTTGGGTGGGTGCTGAGGAAGAAGAAGGGGATTTAGATTTTTTTGCAGGGGGTAAAAGCAAAACACCCTCTATTTGCAGGGGGTAAAAACGTATTTAAAAATGCTACATAAACGTTTTTTTAACGTCCATCTAATAGAAGGTCTAAAACCAAAAAAGTTGATTTTACAAGGGGTTTTTTAAAAAAAAAATTTGCAGGAGGTAAAAGCAAAACACCCCCTATTTGCACGGGGTAAAAACGTATTTAAGCCAATTTTTTTACGGTTGGTAAAAATGTCCAAAACTTAGTTAAAAGTAATTTTTTACACTAAAAACATGTTTTTAGTGTCACTTTGTCCTACAATTACCGTTCGTAAATAAGTTTGTAACTCGTATTTTTAACCTCCATAACGTACTATTATACTTTTTCTACAAGGTCAAAAAAATTTATGCATGGTAAAAACGGTCTACAACGCATGAGAAAAAGACATTTTTTAAACTAAAACAAACATGCTTTTTTATTCAATTACTAATAGACGGTCCGGATATTGCCGACCACTTTTAAAGCGATCTAGATTTTTTGCCGACACTTTAAAGCGGTCCGGATATTGTCGACCACTTTTCATCAACGGTGGAAATCCATTCTAGGGATTCATTTTCCCTATAAATAGACCTTTTGCATTTCACTTCTTTCAAACACAAGTAGCCTCTCATGGACACTCTGAATACACAATACTATTGTGATTCTGCACTCACTGCCCTTCACCATCAGGGCACAATCACCAACAGAGAAAATGGTGTCCATTTCGAGAGTCCAAACCCCATTTTATGCAGGCTTAAAGACGACATCACCTTTGAAGCTCTGAAAGAGAAAATAACAACGAAGGTGCAGTTGGAGGGTGAGCAAGAAGTCACCCGGATCATTTATCGCTACCCTACTATGGGCGATAATAATCGTGTTCAGTGGTCCACCATGGATGTGAAGAACAGCGATGACGTTCGAGTAATGATGGACCGTTTTGACATATTTCAGATGCGGAGTCCTTTGCAGCTGTATGTCGAAACCAGAAGGACCGTTGCTGAGGTCATTCGTCGTTTCAAACCACCATCTCACTAGTTTCTACCGTGTTTTCATTTTGTTTGTTGTTGTGTTTTGTTGTTTCCGTTCAGAAATTTCATGTCTTATTTCGTTTCATCATCAAAATCGTTGTAAAATGCTTCTTTAATTAATTTTAATTTGTTTTTAAGTAATTTAATTTTATTTCCGGAAATACCATAGAAAACAGGTAAATCCGGGAGGGGGTTTGGGGATTTTCGGATTTACCAAAAACTGATGTAAATTCGGTTCACATTTATTGAACCGGATTTACCTCCACTATTTGGTAAATCCGGAAATCCCCAAACCCCCTCCCGGATTTACCTTTTTCTATGGTATTTCCGAAATTTTTAATCTTGATGGAGATATTTTTGTCCACAATGATATTTATGGGGCTGGGACTGACAATGAGGGGGTGAAAAAAAACCCATTAAACATTTATAAACACACAAAAGTTTTCATATTGAATGGGTCATTTATCTTTTTAAAAAAGTTTCAAAGGTCACTGTCACACATAATACTAAAATAGTCTAAATACTTCCTAAGGATGTGGGAGTGGGACTTTAGTTTTTTCATTTATCATAAAATCCTCCAAAAAAATGTTTCATTATCTCTAGAACTGGGGACGCATACTACGTATGCGATGCATGCGGAGACGTAGTTATAAGGAATTATTGCAAAAAATGTTAAAAAAATTATGTATTGTAAAGTTAGTGGTTGATATGAATTGATAATTTACAACCAAACATAGAATGAAATTTTTATGTTAACAGAGTTGTTTTTATATATAATATATTTCCGAAGATACGTACCAATGCGAGGTTGTGATTTTGAATGTGAGAAACTTAATTCATAAAAACGTTGATAAAAAAACTCTTTAACAATAATGATGACAATATAGTTCACAAAAAAATGGATGTGTGTACTATTGGTTAAAAAAATTAGCTGTAAAATTTTCTTATAGATATTAACTAACCAACGGTTATGTTATATGGGCTCAACCATTCTCATAAAAATAAAGGATTTTTTTGGTGCCCCACCATTTGACTCCATACACCCCCCACGCATACGGTGAAAAGACTAAAATACCCCTAAATAATTACAAATTTACAGAATATTGACCATTTCTCACTTACATATGATTTGACCAGAAATATTTTAAATCTCATCGTATTTACCTTCCAGGAGATAGATACGATTTTCAGCACATTTTGCATCGTATTTATCTAGATACGATTTTCTTCCAGAAGCTTCAAAAATAGTAAGTCATATTTATCTTCATATATTATAGGCCATAGCTTGTAACAAATAACATTCAAGGCCTACACATATTGGAGAACTTAGTGTAAGAGGGAAAAATATATAACATAGATCAGAGTAACAAATTATTAATTTGTATGACTAACAAATTATTTACGCCGCCCCGTGCGTAGGCACGGGTGTGGGGAGGTGATTAACAAGCCTACAGATGTAGTTTCGAAAAAATACGCAACACATATATAAGACGAAGAGGCAACAATAGCCCTTGGTGGGATGAGGCAACAATGTCGGTCCAAAAATATAGAGAGGGGGTATATTGGTAAACAGTGGGGTACAAAATGAGGAGTACATTTTGATAATTAAAAAAAGTCTTGGAAAAAAAAATTGTCAGGGGTATGTTGATCCAAAAATATAGAGTGGGGGTATATTGGTAAATAGTGAGGTACAAAATGAGGGGTATATTGGTAAATGGTGGGGTACAAAATGTAGAGTGGGGGTATGTCGGTCCAAAAATATAGAGTGGGGGTATATTGGTAAATAGTGGGGTACAAATGAGGGGTATATTGGTAAAAGTGGATAAAAAAAAAAGTGTTGGACAAATAAAAATTTGTCAGGGTATGTCGGTCCAAAAATATAGAGTGGGGGTATATTGGTAAACAGTGGGGTACAAAATGAGAGGTACATTCTGATAATAAAAAGAAAGTGTTGGACAAAAAAAATTTGTTAGGAGTATGTCGGTCCAAAAATATTGAGTGGAGATATATTGGTAAACAGTGGGATACAAAATGAGGGGTATATTGGTAGATGGTGGAAAAAAAAATTTCCCACCAAAAACCCCTCTAAAAGTCGATCTACTTATTTCTGATAATAAAAAGAAAGTGTTGGACAAAAAAAAATTGTTAGAAGTATGTCGGTCCAAAAATATTGAGTGGAGATATATTGGTAAATAGTGGGATACAAAATGAGTGGTATATTGGTAGATGGTGGAAAAAAAAATTTCCCACCAAAAACCCCTCTAAAAGTCGATCTACTTATTATAAACAGGGATTATATTTGGCTGAATGAAAAAGTATAAGTTATAGAAGTTTCATCATCTCTAGAGAATAATTTTAGATAAAAAAATCTCTAGAGAAAAAGTATTAGTTAGTTAATGTGAAATTCTTTAATTATTATAATTAATTAAGAGATTAGGATTTTTGTTTATCTTACAAATAATAATAAAATAAAATTTTTATCCATGTCATCATAAAATATTGTTGGTATCTCATTTGTTTCCTTGAAACCCAGGATGGTAACGCAAGAAGTTTTAAACAAGAAGTTTAATTCGGTATGTATAGTATAAAACTCTCGTATTAAACTCTCGCTTTATTTCAACGTGTCATTGTCAGAAAATATTCGAAAGTCTTCCCAACGTGCGATTTTCCATTTTTGACAATTTTAGTTTTTCACGGCGCGTGCATATACTCACAGTCGACCACGATATTTTCCTTCGTCTTTTTTGTTTTCCAAGTTCATTTTCTTTTTATGTTTTTGCATTTACAAAATCTGTGTTAGTTTTGGTCTTCAGCAATTAGGCTGCCGTGTTTTAGGAATTCTGTTAGGAGCTCTCTATTATGGTTTTAATTTGAGCTTTTTTGATGACACGGGTTTTTATGCAGTTCTCTCTCTCGCTTTCTGCTTTTTTTTCCTTTTTTTAATAAATTCGAATTAAATCCATGCATTTCTTAAAAAAAAAATATATGTGTTAGTTTATCAATCAATACTTCAAAAAAGTTTCATCAACTCCAATTATATTTACCGAATGGAAAAGGATAAAATCCAAGGTCTGCCGGTTTCTTTGTTCAACTCGTGAAGGAATTTCATGTAGCTTATTAGAAGACGTCTTTGAATATTAACGAGGGTTGATACGAGTGGTAACTATGCTTGGATTCTAAAAAGATTTCTTTGGTCTGCCGGTTTCTTTGGTCGATGAATACTGCGCACAAATAACACAATAACCAAAGTAAGAAGATTTCTTTGAATCCCTTTCTAAAAAGGCTTAATATTGGAGCATCTACTCCTATTAAGGGTGGATTTTTAGGTATTTTTTTTTACCAAAGGTATGTTTTTTTTACCGTGTTATTAATGTGCAGTATCGTCAGAAATTAATCTATACTGCAGAACTTACCTAATCACGCGTATTTGGCTTTGACGCTGGTCTATATTGTTCTCCACTCCGAACAGAATTTTTACCACGCTTAAGATTCAAGCTCGAGACCTTAAGTTGTGATCCGAGTCCAGGTATCACTGAGACTAAACCTTTGTTGGTGGTATGATTTTTGGTTTCTATTCATCTAAATACTTTTTATAAGAAAATTTTTGTAATTTTTTTTGTCAAGTTATAAAAAAAAGTTTTTTCTGTATTTATTTTTAAAAATGTCATTTTTACCATTATTCATTATTAATCTTTTTCGTAGTCAAAAAAAATTATTAATCTTCTTTTGAGTTTTGTTAGCTACCGTGTTAAAAGTTTTAAACGGGGAGTTTAATTCAGTATAGTATAAAACTCTCGTATTAAACATTAGAGAAAATATTTCAAAGACTTTTTTCACGTTCCTGTAAAAATCAAATATAATAGACCCACACATGACCTATATAAAGGAATTAGCTTAAGCTAGAAACGCATTTTGAGTAAGAGTGAGCAAAAAAATACAATGGAAGAAGGAACTGCAGCTGCTACCGAAAGCGTTTCAATGGCATCACCTTCAAGAAGGTATTAATTCCCTCAAAATTTCTGTTCTGCTTACTTTAAAGTGTTAAATCAATTACAATTTTTCTAAAAAACTTTTATTAAGTGTTATTATGTCACTAACTAACCAAAAAATATACTCTGTTAATTTTCTCCATTGTAGCAAGATAGCTGTGTATCTCTTGAATGAAGTTGCAACAAAAATATCTCCACAATTGTTCCGGCTATTGTTTATATTAATCGGGATTGATCAAATGCAAACAAGCAACGAAAAAGGAAAGTCTCTACTCTTGAAGGTTTTGGGTCTCGCGGTTGTTCTTTACCACTTGGCGTTGGTGCTTGCGACGATTCTGCAGTTTCACGTAAGGAGCTTCATTCCAATAATCATGCTCACTCTATCCGTAGGATTGATGTGTGTTGTTTCAGTTCTAGCCTTGATCATGATTTCACCCACCATTGCTTGGATTGTTTTAGCGTTGTGGTTATTAATCTTTATTTTCATGGTCTATTATTTCTATTATCAAGAGCTCTATCAAGTTATTCCAGAAAAGATTAAGAAATTGATTGAGGATTATGGTGGCATGTCAACCCATAATTCAATGTTGTCGACTGTGATTGGTGAGATTGGAACTGAGCCTGAGATTGGTGACCCTGAATTCTAAGCCAAATCTGTTTGTATCTCTAGTTTGGTTGTGATCATAGTTCACCTGTTGTATTCTATATATGTGTATTATGTTTGTGAAATAAGTTTGTTAGGCCACGACGCTTTGTTGTAATTTGTCTAAGTCATGTAATTGTTGTATTGTAATCCCTGTTGGTTTCTTTGTCTAGTCCTCTTTTTTATGTTTTGGGCTCATAGATAGCTCTGCTTCGAAATGGAACTATATATTATTATTATTTAGTGATTATTTAGCTGCTCTCGTTTTATGTTTTTGTGTATCCTCTGTATAAGTATCATAGTATTTTATTTCATTGTATTTTCTTGAATCACCAGATAGTGACAAAGTGACAACTGATCACAAGTAATAATATATATTATAAGATCTAAAGTTTTTCACAAATGTCCTAGACTAGCAAAGTTTTAAACAGGGCAGGTCTAAATGCACTACCAAGTCAGGGCAGGTCTAAGTGCACGCCCAAGTCATTTTTTTGTTACAGAAGGTTTAGGTGAGTTGAGACCTTGGGGCTCACCAGGGTCAGGGCAGGTCTCAATGCTCTTTGAGCAGTTACAGAGATACTTACAGACGACCCACGAAAGAGGTCCTCACATTGGCAGTGGGAGTTGAATCCACGCCCTTGTGGGAATGAGTCAACTCTTTACCTATTGAGTCAACCTTCATTGGTGTACATCCAAGTCATTGATTGTGTTATAATGGTCGAATGAACACCGCAAAAAGACGGTAAAGCAAACAGCACCGCAAAAATACAACAAAAATTATATCTGTGTGGAAACCACTTATTTAGGTAAAAAGATAGGGAAAAGGAAAACGATGGAGATGATTCGCACCAAAAATATGACCAAAAACCACCCTTCTAAGTAGACTGTCAAGATGGTCGTCGTCGGCCCGACCCACAAGGCCGAGAGCGTAAAAGTGGGTTGGGCGGCTGATTGTCAACTAGGTTGTATTTTGCTTAACCCAAAAAACTAGGACAATGGGCCGGCCCGCTGCCCAAATAATATTAACAAAGAAAACCATAAAATTTGTTTGAAAGACATAAAAGATAGGCCCTTCTTGGCCCATGGGCCAAATGACCCAGTTTTTTCTGGACCTCTATTTAACGAGTCTGTCACTAGGGGTGTTCAAAACCAAACCAAACCAAACCGAAAGCCGCAAAAAACCGTTTTCTATTGGGTATGTTCGGTTTTTTTATTAGTGAACCGCGCGGTTCGATCCGCGGTTTTGATTACCGAAACTGAATCAAACCAAACCAAACAGCAAAATCTTATATATTAAAATAAAATTAGGCAAAACAATGTATGTAGGAAATAAGAAAGCGGTTTATTCAAGTAGTCGTTTGGATTAGCTTATTTTTTAGCTTATGAAAATCAACTTATGAAGATAGTAAGTTTTTATGTTAATTCATTGTTACTAACAAAAATTGCATCTCCCTAAGTTGTTTTTTCCATAAACTACATTGACAAGCTTATGAATAATACATAAAAACTTATTTATTTGCATAAGTTGTTTTTCATAAGTTCAAAATAAGTTCTATCCAAACGGACCCTAAATTGTGATTTGTCTCGTCAAAAACCAAACCAACCGAACCAATCCAAACCGCATTGGTTTAGTTTGGTTTGGTTTTTTTTTCGGAAGCCAACTGAACCAAAGCAAACCGCATCTATTTTTACCTTGCGATTCGGTTCATTTTTTTCTCAAAACAGAACCAACCCGCACCGCGAACACCCTTATCCATCACATCTCAAAATTATGGGCCATGGACCTCTATTTACGAGTTTGTCACATCTAAAAATCATGGGCCACTGGGTCGGTCCGTTGGACTAGGGCAAAGTTGACATATCTACCCATAGGTATATGAAGAAGAAGAGAATAGTAGAAACCACCTCATGTCTTCATTATATCCCACTTCTTTGTATAAAACAGGAAGTTTAATTCGGTGTATAAAACTCTCGTATGAAACTCTTGCTTTAACGGGTCATTGTTATTTGTCAGACAAAACATTCATAAGTCTTCCTAACGCGGGATTTAGTTTATGATTCTCCTGTGCATCAGCATGTGTGGGTCATATCTATCATGAAGTTAATGTTGTCGTTGGTGTTCTTACTAAATTGCCTCAATTTATTAAATATTCTTTTATCTTAACTTAATAGAGAAACAAGACACAGAAGACACAAGGGGGACTAGACCAATACCGTTGGCATGATATAAACTAAAGACAAAACGGTAATAGGTAGCTCCCAACAGAGACCCCTAAGCAAATCAAATAAGAAACTTAAAAAAAAAAAAACAAACTAACAAATGTTAGATAACAAATAACCCACCAAACTCTGGCCAAAAGTTGATTCAGGACCCGCTAAAGCTCAGATCAAGTCTTCTTAGAGCGAGTGTTATATCCTTAGCAATTTTGTATTTATGTTCATTGCAAAAAAAAGTAAATGAACAAAAGAAACAAAATAATATAAGTTATTATTGTTATTTGAATTGTTTAAAATAAAATATATGTGATAAGGTTCATTTTATCTTATTTTATCTAAAACGTCCAAAAAAACTAGATAATTGGTCGCAGATCTTGGTTGATATTTAGACTTTCCCATTTGCGAGTTGAAGACCCATTTCGCATTATTCGGACCATGACCGCTTCTAGTCAAATGTAGTAACACCCAAGGGCATATTAACAAACTTTTCCATTTTCAAGCGATGCGGATGTCTCATCGCATTTACGATTTCTTTGTTGCTAATACTTGGCGAGAAGGTTGGAGGAGATACAGTTTTTAAGCTTGGCAAAACTAGGAGCAATCTATCATTTTAGCAATAATGTGTTTGGTAATATTTTCTAGGGTTGTTTTTTTATACCTCACCCCATCCCTCCCACCCCCACCCTTTTATGATATTCCGAGTATTACCCCCGCCATAATCATCATTTTGACTTGCATTGAATTCACTGATTGGGACATTATTTTGGAATCGTATATACCTCAATGGAAGGTATATACGATTACATTAAATATTGAACGCTGACCTGAAAAAGTGTGCGTCGTATATATGTCCTTCAAGACATATATACGATTGCATTATTAAATGCTTCGTTGACTACTCATCGTATATATGTCCTTGAAGACATATATACGATTGCATTATTAAATGCTTCGTTGACTACCCATCGTATATAGGTTATATACAAGTGGGCTTTGAAGATCTAATCGTATATACATCTAGGCCATGTATATATGATGTTAAAAAAATACCCATCGTATATACAAGGTTGAGGAGGTATATACGACTTGGTTATTTTTTTTGTTTTTTCCTGAGTTGATATCTGTTTTGTTGGAACAGATATTGACCCGCCTACAGCAGCAGATGTCGACTCTCAGTTGTACTTAAGTACTTAATAAAATATATATTTTGTAGATATTTTCTACACGCGAGGCTGTGGAGGAGTGGGTCAAAGCTGTTGGTAGAAGTATCGGTGTAGTCGTTATTATTGTGAGATCAGAAAAATCAGCTGGAAAGAGGGGGAGACGAGATAAGATTGATTTTGGCTGTGAGAAGCAAGACGGGTTTACTAATGATTCAAGGGTTTTCGGTTCTAAAAGGAGAGGTTGTCCTTTTAGATTGAAAGCTACTTGCAATCATTAGTGTGGGGTTGGTGTGTGACGGTTAAATGTGGTAGACACACATACGAGTTGCTTAAAACTTCCATTGGTACTAATGCATTTGGGCGTCTGTCTGGCGCGCAAAAGGATCAGTTAACGAGCATGTGGATCTTGATGTTGGACCGAAAGCTACTATTACTGCTTTGAAGAAGCTAGATCTGGAGAATGTGGCTACTCTTCGTCAAGTTTATAGGCAGAGGGGTCCTAGAACGGACATTCAAGAGGTGTTGAGACTGATTGCATCACATAATTATCTATGTTGGAGTAGAAAGATTCCCGGGTCTGATGTCGTCAGTGATATCATGTGGGCCCATCCCACTTCTATAATGTTATTGAGGTTGTTTCCCAAAGTTCTCATTCTTGACTCAACCTACAAAACCAACAGATGTAACTTGCCTCTTCTACAGATTTTTGGAGTCACAAACACGGAGATAAGTTTTCATGTTGCATTTGCGTATATTGGGCAGGAGCTGGCTATTCATTTTTTCTTGGGTATTGCGGCGGTGAGGATATTTGTGAGTTGCATTCTATTCATCCTCAGTTTTTTCTTGTGACAGAGATCTCAATTTGTATGTCCGCTATTCTTGATGTCTTTCCTTCTGCTACAAATTTATTGTGTCATTGGCATGAGACAAAAAATGTGAAAGCGAAGATTAAAGACTTGGTTCACAAGGATAGGCGGGAGGAGGTCCTCTCTATATGGCTCTGTATTTTTGATTCTATTGATGAGTCAGAGTACTTATCTAATCTAAAGTTTTTTGAGGCTGCTTGCTCTGATAAACCTGCTCCCATTAAATATGTGCACGACATATGGTTGACACCGCACAAGGAGCGATTTATCTCAGCATGGACTAACCAGATCCCACACTTGGGGAATTCCACGACCAACAGGTATTTCTATCCGTTACTCGATTTTTGTGGACACGTGCACATATTTTTTTTCGTCGATTAAATTTCTTTGACACTTGTTTATTGTTTCTATCCGTTAATCATTTTTTTTGACACGTGCACATATTTTTTTTCGTCGATTAAATTTCTTTGACGCTTGTTTATTATTTCTATCCGTTACTCGATTTTTTTTGACACGTGTACATATTTTTTTTCGTCGATTAAACTTCTTTGACACTTGTTTATTATTTCTATCCGTTACTCGATTTTTTTTGACACGTGCACATATTTTTTATCGTCGATTAAATTTCTTTGACACTTGTTTATTATTTCTATCCGTTACTCGATTTTTTTTGACACGTGTACATATTTTTTTTCGTCAATTAAATTTCTTTGACACTTGTTTATTATTTCTATCCGTTACTCGATTTTTTTTGACACGTGTACATATTTTTTTTCGTCGATTAAATTTCTTTGACACTTGTTTATTATTTCTATCCGTTACTCGATTTTTTTTGATACGTGCACATATATTTTATCGTCGATTAAATTTCTTTGACACTTGTTTATTATTTCAAAGCGGAATCTTTGCATTGGAGTTTGAAAAGACTGTTGAAGACTTCGAAGGGTGATCTATCAAAATGTTTCATATCTATTGATGACATGCTGACAATTCATTTTGATCAAATTATCGGGTCTTTTCAAAGAAGCATCAACGTAATCAAGTCAAGTCTAATATTCCATTGTTTAAAAATCTTCAAGGACTTGTTTCGTTATCGCATTGGGTTACATGGTGAAAGAGTATGAAAGGTCAAAATCTGGGGTTGGATATGACAAAGGCGTTATGTGTCGGTGCATTCAAAGGAAGACACATCTACTTCCTTGTGCTTGTGAGATCGGTATTTTTCATGCTTCCGACAATTCTATTCCGCTTAATGTTGTTGATGATCACTGGAAACACTTGAGTTTGGATGCAGTAGATGATAAATCCACTCAGGATAAATCATCTACCCGTGATATTTCTTATCGGTTTGATGCTATCAGGCAAGATTTAATAAAGTCGGTGAGGAGGAAAAATATCTTATTAAGAGGCAGCTGAATGAGATAGCTTTCCCTTCTACTTCTTCTATGGTTCCACCTAAATCAAAAGCCAGAACAAAAGGTGCACCAAAGAAGAAAAAACAGAAATTATTTGATGCTAAGCGTGATCCTTCTGGGTGGGAGCATGTGGATGAGAAGGTAAAAGCAGATGAAGAATGCAGGGCTTCCAAAAATACTACACAGCGGTCAACCAAATTATCTCGGGGTTGCTTCTAGAGTATTATCACAGACAGCTGACACTAAAATCCATTTACCGTTTGTTCCAGCACACGTGCGCAACTATGTTCAAAAAATTGTTGATGTTGAAGGTGACGGTAATTGTGGTTTTAGGGCAGTCGGGGTTGGACTTGACATGGGTGAGGACTCTTGGCCTCTGATTAGGCAAGCTTTGATTCAGGAAACAAAGGATAGAGAAACATTGTATTCAGCCATGTTTGGGAAGAACCGACTGTTAGAGCTTCGCAAAGCTTTAACTATTGAGTCATACGGACGTCAGCCGGACTCAAAGTGGTTTGATTTGACTGAGATGGGGTATATGGTTGCAACCAAGTATAATGTTGCATTGGTTCGATTTTCTTTGCCTATGAATTTCACTTATACGCCTTTGAGAGGTACTTATGGTTCATCTAAGTTCAAAATCATATCTGCATTACGAACAAGCAAAATGTACATTGGGGAATTTAATCGACGAAAAAAAATATGTGCACGTGTCAAAAAAAATGAGTAACGGATAGAAATAATAAACAAGTGTCAAAGAAATTTAATCGACGAAAAAAAATATGTGCACGTGTCCAAAAAAATCGAGTAACGGATAGAAATACCTGTTGATCGTGGAATTCCCCAAGTGTGGGATCTGGTTAGTCGATTAAATTTCTTTGACGCTTGTTTATTATTTCTATCCGTTACTCGATTTTTTTTGACACGTGTACATATTTTTTTTCGTCGATTAAATTTCTTTGACACTTGTTTATTATTTCTATCCGTTACTCGATTTTTTTTGACACGTGCACATATATTTTATCGTCGATTAAATTTCTTTGACACTTGTTTATTATTTCAAAGCGGAATATTTGCATTGGAGTTTGAAAAGACAGTTGAAGACTTCGAAGGGTGATCTATCAAAATGTTTCATATCTATTGATGACATGCTGACAATTCATTTTGATCAAATTATCGGGTCTTTTCAAAGAAGCATCAACAGAATTGAAGTCAAGTCTAATATTCCACTGTTTAAAAATCTTCAAGGACTTGTTTTGTTATCTGCATTGGGTTACATGGTGAAAGAGTTTGAAAGGTCAAAATCTGAGGTTGGATATGACAAAGGGCAGTGTCGGTGCATTCAAAGGAAGACACATCTACTTCCTTGTGCTTGTGAGATCGGTATTTTTCATGCTTCCGACAATTCTATTCCGCTTAATGTTGTTGATGATCACTGGAAACACTTGAGTTTGGATGCAGTAGATGATAAATCCACTCAGGATAAATCATCTACCTGTGATATTTCTTATCAGTTTGATGCTATCCAGGCAAGATTTAATAAAGTCAATGAGGAGGAAAAATATCTTATTAAGAGGCAGCTGAATGAGATAGCTTTCCCTTCTACTTCTTCTATGGTTCCACCTAAATCAAAAGTCAGAACAAAAGGTGCACCAAAGAAGAAAAAACAGAAATTATTTGATGCTAAGCGTGATCCTTCTGGGTGGGAGCATGTGGATGAGAAGGTAAAACAGACTGAAGAATCCGGGGCTTCCAAAAATACTACACAGCGGTCAACCAAATTATCTCAGGGTGCTTCTAGAGTATTATCACAGACAGCTGACACTAAAATCCATTTACCGTTTGTTCCAGCACACGTGCGCAACTATGTTCAAAAAATTGTTGATGTTGAAGGTGACGGTAACTGTGGTTTTTGAGCAGCCGTGGTTGGACTTGACATGGGTGAGGACTCTTGGCCTCTGATTAGGCAAGCTTTGATTCAGGAAACAAAGGATAGGGAAACATTGTATTCAGACCATGTTTGGGAAGAACCGATCGTTAGAGCTTTCAAGCAAAGCTTTAACTATTGAGTCATACTGGACGTCAGTAGGATCAAAAGTGGTTTGATTTCCTGAGATGGGGTATATGGTTGCAACCAAGTATAATGTTGCATTGGTTCAGTTTTCTTTGCCTATGAATTTCACTTATCTGCCTTTGAGAGGTACTTATGGTTCATCTAAGTTCAAAATCATATCTGTTCTGAACAAGCAAAATGTACACTGGTTGCATCTTTCAATCTCTCCCACTTGTCTATTGCCTCTTATTGCCCCGCAGTGGTACCAACACTACTCACCAGAGTCTGCTTCATGGTTGCATCCGTATGCCGGACGTTTTACCCTATGGCAATCTATGTGTCCTTCCATGCAGCGTCCCTCTCCCGGTGATACGCCTAGATGTGTTGATTTAGCCGATGATTCTATTGACGACTTATAGATAGATTCACACCTTTTTTGTATTACACGTGTATCTATTACTATATCGCGTTTTTGTCATTATACGCGTTTATTTTATCCAAGATATCTACACCGTTGATGTTAATCAAATCACGAGACTTCAAATTATAACCGGTAATAAAATCACAACTGTTAACAAATAATAAGCCCATCGTATATATCTCTTTTTGGGTATATATACGATGTGCAATTTTTTGACATCGTATATATGTCCATTGTGAGTATATACGATTGACTTAAAACGCATCAATCATATATACGCACAATGGACATATATACGATGTCAAAAAATTGCACATCGTATATATGCCCCAAAAGAGATATATTCGATTCGTGTCAATTTGTAAAAAAAAACAAGTTTTTTGAAGGGCATTTTGGGAATATACTATTGGGTGGGGGTATATGGGGAAGGGGTGGGGGTACAAAAAAAAACCCTATTTTCTAAATGAAGGTGCATTTGGAAGCTCGTATTATGAGTGTTCATCTTCAGCTTGATCATTTCCCTTCTAGTGATTTAATTCGCTTGGAGAAGGAACATCAGCATCAATATTCCAATGTCCTTAGCGAAGTGAAGCTTTTTTGGATTAAAAATCTAGGGTAAATTGGGTGAAGTTTGGAAATAAGAATGCCAAATTTTACCATATCCAAAAAGGTGGTTAGGAGGCAACGCAACAAAGTTACTAGTTTAGACATTGATGATATTATTTGTGATGATGAAGAGGTTTTGTGTAGACTTTGTAGAAGCTCGTCACTTTTTCAAGCAACTTTTTCAACAGATTTCCTATTATGACCCTCATAGTCTTAACGTTGATTGCACATCCAAAATCCTCAAGAAGTTACGTGACCTTTTATTAACACTAGTTTCTAAGAAGGAAGTGAAATATGCTCTTAACAATGGACCTTTTTAAGGCTCTAAGTCCTAATAAGTTTCATCCTATTTTCTTTCGTAGCTATTGGTAGGTTATTTCTAAAAATGTTTGGGAGCTTATTGCTAATGCTTTTCATTTTGGAATTATTGATGATTAACTTACATAAAATTTGATTTATTGTACCCACATTCATAAGGTGGATTATCCTAAATCCATTAGAGACTTTAGACCTATAAGTCTTTCTAACATCCTGCTGAAGTTCATCTCTAATATCATCGTCAGAAGAATGAGACCATTCTTGGATGACTCTATTGTCTTGTTACAAGGTAGTTTTATTCCAAAGGTACTACGGATAATGCTATGATAGCCCAGGAGTTGGTTCACTTTATGCACAAAAAGCAAGGTAAGAATGACTTTCTTATGTTTAAAATTGATTTCAAGAAGACATATGATAGTGTGGATTGGATTTTTCTCAAACGTACTCCATCTGTTTTTGGTTTTCCTCCTCCCATCATCTGGTTTATTATGAGTGGTGTTACTTCATCTAGCTTGGAGGTTAAATGGAATAACAATAGGTTTGAGAATTTCTCTCCTACAAGGGGCCTTGGTCAGGGGGACCCTCTCTCCCCTTATTTTTTTCTTCTTTGTATGGATAAAATTTCTCTTCAAAGTCAATCTAAATCGGAGAACTAGGGGTTTCACCATGTTCAAAGTCAATCTTAAATTTTTGTGAGCTAGGTCCTCTCAGGTCCAACTTGTGCTAGGTCCTCTCAGGTCCAACTTGTCAAGGAGATGCTTCACCCTTTTTGTTTAGCCTCAGGAATCAAGATTAATGTCTATAAGTCTAGATTTCTCCCTTCCAATAATATTACTAGAACAAAGATTCTCAAATTTTAAAGGATGCTGGAGTTCCAACATACCTACAACATTGGGTGATACCTGATTTTTCCTATGCTGTCGGGTAGAGTTACCAATTCTTGTTTTTCTTTTATCTACTTCTACTTCTACTATAATCTACTATATATAAAAAGAGAATACTAACCCTCCACCAAAGTTACTATTATGCCCTCCTTTTCCTTTTTTTCTCTCATCTAATTTTATTATCAGTGGGTCCCACTTTCACATCATCTTTTATCTTTCCTCTCTCTCTCTCTCTCTCTCTCTCTCTCTCTCTCTCTCTCACTCTTTTCCACTTATTTCTACTATCAACTTAATCAAACAATCTACTACCAAAAATCTTTTTTTGGTTTTTTATTTTAAAAATCAGTAATTACATAAAAATTAACTAAATTAATATTAATTTACTATAATCGACTCAAACTACTAAACACAATTAATTTGACTACTACCAATCGTCAAAAAAAGCGACACCGCAAGCAAAAATTCCAAAATTATTTTTTCTAAAAAAATAAATCTACTATATATAAAAAGAGAATACTAACCCTCCACCAAAGTTACTATTATGCCCTCCTTTTTCTTTTTTTCTCTCATCTAATTTTATTATCAGTGGGTCCCACTTTCACATCATCTTTTATCTTTCCCCTCTCTCTCTCTCTCTCTATCTCTATCTCTCTCTCTCTCTCACACTCTTTTCCACTTATTTCTACTATCAACTTAATCAAACAATCTACTACCAAAAATCTTTTTTTGGTTTTTTATTTTAAAAATCAGTAATTACATAAAAATTAACTAAATTAATATTAATTTACTATAATCGACTCAAACTACTAAACACAATTAATTTGACCACTACCAATCGTTAAAAAAAGTGACACCGCAAGCAAAAAGTCCAAAATTATTTTTCCTAAAAAAATAAATAAATAATTAAATCTCATCCACTTTTTTCCGTGAGCTTCACTGTAGCAACAACGAGAACGCATCGCCATGTATTGTAACGAGCGGGTAAAAAGCGAGAAAGCAGTCTTCTGCGCTAACGCACGTAGTCAATTTTTTTCAAAACAAATAATTTATTTTTCTAAAAAATCTATAATTAAATAAGCTTAATAAAAGTAATATTAAATTATGTAGAATTTATTATTTACATTAATCTACTCAAAACTACTAAACCCAATTAAATCAACCACTACTTAATTGTTAAAAAAAGCGAAACCGCTTGCAAAAATTTCAAAATTATTTTGCCTAAAAAAAAATTTTTAAATCTCATCAATGTTTTTTGTGAGCCGCACGGGAACGTCAACAAGAGCAGCAACGACAGTGCCAACAGGATGGCCAATAGAAGCGCCAACGAGAACAACAACAATAATGTCAGCGCCAACAGACGCGCTAACCGGAAAAGTACCAAATTGATGGCAAATAGGAATAACTATTAGATCTGGTCAAAAAAAAAAAGGAATAACTATTAGAAAAATGTGTGGTTCATGTCTGCTGCTTTATCTCCTCTTTGCTTTATATGTCTGTTTTGAAATCACTAGAGAAATTTAGAGACAACCAGAGTTGATGCTGCTGTTTTGGAAGGGTTTATTTTTTTGGTACATACTTTCTCTTCCGTTCTCTTTTGAAATTGATCTATAGTATACTCTACTAATCTTCGTACCTAATATTTATCTTAATTTAATTTGGTCAATTAATTTTCTATGAGAAAAAGTGGGTGCTGTAAATGATTGCTTAAACTATGGTTTTCCAGCTTCATGTTGAACTCATATTTATCTTAAACTTTGTAATGTATAGGAAACTTGATCTGCGGAAACTTAAAGAATTTTTTTTCTTCTTTTTTGATGTAGTTTTTGTAGATCTGATGACTTTTATAAATTTATATTTTTGCTACTTTTGTGTGCACCATATTTGCTTGATTTAATTTCCGTGTTGATTTAAAAATGTTTATCATCTATAGTTTTTCTAGATATCCATTGTTTTGCCGTTTAGATCTCAAAATCTGGTTTGCTGGTGATCCTTCCGTTGATCTCCCCACCTTATTTTCTGTCCTATATTTTGGGTCTAGTCTTAGAAAATGAAGGAAGTGTCTATTAATGATTTTACCCTCTGTTTTGTGAGTGATCTGGGAGAGTCGTAGTGTAGAATTGGTATTTGACTAATGCTAAGTCGAGTCATTGGCTGTTCTATGAGTGGTGTGTTGAAGTTTTTTTTTTGGCCTACTAGATAAAATGATAAATAAACATCACGCACACACACTACAATTGCACACATTCGAGTTTGAACCCGAGAACCGACGTCTCCATGTCGTTAAAATTGCCAATACAACCAATAGTGAGGGAGATGGTGTGTTGAGTGTTGACACTTTGGATTGTATTTCCAGATGAATGGAGTAATATGTAATATGTATTGTGGTTTTACTTGTCCCTATGGGTTGAGCCGGACTCACAATAAGGATATCTGTAGTGTTTTTGCTTTTTTCTAATTCTTGTCTTTTTCTCCCCTTATTGGAGTGAGATATTACTTTGTACACATGTTTAATGTTTTTGTGTTCATGAATTCACATCGTATATATTATACATATATTCTTGCTATTAAAAAAGAACTATCTGAAGAGGCACATATGATGGTGTGTATATATATATATATATATATATATATATATATATATATATATATTTGTAAACATAAGATAAGATGTTTAATATTCTACTTTATTTAGGAAATATATTGATGATGAGTAAGGCAGGCGGTAGACGGAAGGATGAGAATTGGAAGCATGTTACGAAAGAAGAAAATGGTAAATGGAAATGCAAGTACTGTCAACATGAGTTTAGTGGAAAAATTTCAATTACAAGAATTAAAGCACATCTAAAAAAAGATACAGGAAAAGGCACTGCTCCATGCTCCTTTGATCGTGTTATTAATGAAGGAGATCACAACAATATGGCTTCTGGTTCAACTAATCCACAAGAAAATATAAATACATTGGGTTCAATACAAGGTATTTCTACCTAGATTTTTTTTTAATAGATAAAATAATTGAATTTTTGGATTTATCTATTAAATTGATAAATCTGCAGTTATAAAATCAATTATCAATTGCAGATTTATCTATTTAATGGATAGATAAATCTGTAGTTTTTTTTACAAAAGATAAATCTGTAGTTGATTTTATAACTGTGGATTTATCTATTTAATAGATTAATCCGAAAATTCAATTTTTTAACTACAAATTTATTTATTAGAAAGATAAATCCGCGGTTATAAAATCAATTATGGATTTATCTGTTTAATAGACTTTTTTTTTGACAATAAATCCATAGTTATATTAAAAAAAACTTAATTGGTTATTTTATTTTTTATCACTCTTCATCAACGACATAATTTTGATGGCCAAGTTCCCATCAATAATGTTGATCAATGATACACTTTAATTTGTTAAATAATATAGGCAAAAAAAAGTATTCGGAAAACCTTATCCGATTGTCTCAAAACCATAGTCATTAAATCCAAAAAAAAATAAGGGATCATAACTCCCGGAGAAGGGACTTCTATTGGGACAGCACGACTTAAAATCCTAAATTCTTTCGTTAACTATCGTTTGTTAATTTTTTGAATTTTTCATAATCTCCACAAAATCTAAAAGAATTTGCATAACCTTCTTTTGATTTTATTAGATTTTTAGTGGTGTGTTCATAATTTTTATATTAGTTTTGATTTGTTTACGGATTTTTAGTGATGTTTTTATAACTTTTTTTTTAATTTCTAGTTGTTGTTCTCCCCCTTTTATTGGATATTTTGTCGTCGTGAATGCGTCCAATGACCAATATATTTCATTTAAAAAATAAAATTATTATTAATTCTTTAACAAATTATAAATAATTACAAATTTATCTATTAAGTAGATAAATCTATAATTGATTTTTTAATTACAGGATTATCTATATTATAGATAAATTGATAGTTAAATAATTTAAACTACAGATTTATCTATTTAATAGATAAATTCAAATATTCAATTTTTTTAACAACGAATTTATCTATTAAATAGATTTATCGACATTTATGACAGATTAATTTTGTACCTCATGTTTCGCTGCGGTGGCTGAAGGTGAAATGGGGGGATTAATTTTGTACCTTATTTTTGAAGTTCAACAATTGTGTTGTGACAAGTTTAATTTTCTACCTCATGCTTTCTTGTAGTGGCTGAAGGTGTTCCAGAAAGGATTGACGCCAACGCCATTAACAGTAGTTCAAATAACCGTGACACTAATATTGATTATGGAGGTATGCCTACTAGTTTTCAATTCTGTGTTGTACAAAAAAGTTATCAATTTTTGAACAAAAAAAATGGGTTTCCTTCTTTTCTGGACATGTGAGCTTTCATTTTTAGATGACACATGGTTTTTGTATTTAATCATGTATCGTTGAAGTTTCATTTTTCACAGTTAAGCATTTAATCCTTGAACATTGTTATGTTATATAAATATCTGAATTTTAAACTAAAGCAGCGCAACTTTGTATTTCCTACTACTGGTTAGCATGAAGAAACATCAAATTTGTTATTATTAAAACTTTACATAAATTCAGCTTGTATTGAGATATTAAAATTGTGTTAGTTTATCGGCCAAAATAGAATTTACAACCATGATTTTTGAACACCCTAAAATATCTAGTACACATCCAACACCTCATTTTCTCCATGTCTCTCTTCCTATCACATCACTCACCTATATCCCATTTATTATATTATTTTTTCTATTCCTATCTCACTCTATGTGTATAGTTGGTTTGGGTCTCCAAAAAATATTTTTGTGGAACTTAAATGTTTCTATTGTTTAAGATTTATGTAATGACGAGAAAACAATGAAACAGGTATTGATGGAGGTAGCTATATCAAAAATACTTTTGAATCCGAGATTACTCTTCTAAATCAATTGGTTTCTGATCTACAAAATGAGAAAAGTGACATTGAAGGACAAGTACAATTCTTGGAGTGTCGGGGAAAAAGCGCAAGAGATGTGTTGATTTTTGGTTAGATGAGGTAGAGCATCCGAGAAAAATGTTGATGAATTGAATAACATGGTGCATCCACCACTGCCTCAAATCTATGGAGGTAAGATAACACGATTAATTGGAGAAATAAAAAACATAATAAAAGATGCCTTTGGTGTTGCCAACTGAAATTGTTGGGCATAATTTTGAGACAAATATTGAAAAGATGTGGGAACTTCTATCCGATGACCAAGTTTTCATAATTGGTGTACATGGAATGGGAGGAGTGGGAAAAACATTACTAGCAACTCATTTGGAGAATGAAATAAAAAGAAAGGAAGTTTCAAGCATGTGTTTTGGGTTACGGTTTCTCACAATTTTAGCACTTCAAAATTGCAACAAGATATCATAAAAGAATGGGTCTAAAGCTTGATGAAGATGATGAGAAAATAAGAGCGAGAAATTTTGTCTTCGCATTGGAGACAAAAGAAAAACCGGTTTTAATTTTGGATGATGTTTGGAAATACATTGATTTGGAAAAAGTGGGAATTCATCGCAACTTGAATGGCATCAAAGTGATTGTGACAACCCGATTGAAACATGTGTGTCAACAGATGGATTGTCGACAAAATAATATGATACAAATTTTACCTCTGCGGTGGGATGAAGCTAATGAGTTATTTAAAGTAAAACTCGGACACGAGTGGAACACCAAAGAACTCTTCCCCGAGGTAGACAAGATTGCGACACATATTGTAAAGAGATGTGGTGGTTTACCACTTGGAATAAGTGTGATGGCTAGAACCTTGAAAGGGTCCATCGGGGACATTCATCGGTGGAAACATGCAACGAATAAACTTGAAAAGTTGGAAATGGAACAAGAGGTGGAAGAAGAGTTCTTCAAGGTATTAAAACGCAGCTATGATAATTTGATGGAAAAGAACTCGCAAGATGTTTCTTGGCGTGTGCACTATTTCCGGTTTTACAAGACATGAGTTGATCTTGAAGCTTGTCGACATTGGGTATTGGAAGGAAGGAGGAGTTTGGAGGAAATATTTGATGAGGGGAACGCCATATTGGATCTACTCATTGCTCATTCTTTGCTTAGAAAAAAATCTAATGATAGAATTTACATCTATCGTCTGTGATGAGACATGGCATGTCACATAACAAAAGAAGAGAGCCAAAGGCGTGTCATGGTGAAATTCTTGGAAAAGAAAACATATTTTCAGAAAGAATCGACAACCCAGGATTGGAAAGATTTGGAGTTGGTTAATTTGGTGATATTCAGTGATAAAAAAAATTCCAGAGGGTACATCCCCGCATTGTCCACACTTGTCCGCCTTGATTATAGCTCCATGTACCTTAAGTTGTAGTCAAGGTATCAGTTATTTTCCAGAGTGTTTTTTCAAAAACATGAATGCTCTAACTGTACTCGATCTATCCAGAAATAGAAGTCTAGAGTCTTTGCCAGAGTCCTTGTCTGACTTGATATCTCTTGTTTCTTTAACCCTCCCTAAATGTTCCTCACTAAAATATGTGCCCCCATTGGAAAAACTACAAGCATTATCAAGATTGGACATTTCATTTTGTTCGATTGAGCAAGTACCGCAGGGTTTGGAAAAGATAATCAAGTTGAAATGGCTTGATCTGAGTTGGAACAAGAATTTGATTATGGAACCAGGGTTTGTGGATGTGCTAACCAATTTGACAAGTATGCAATACCTTGATCTTCGTGGTTGTCCTGATGTTAAGATTAAAGTGGAAGATGTACAAGGGATGAATAGGCTAGAATGTTTGGGAGCAACCTTTTTAGACTGCAAACATTACAACCATTATATGGAAATATTATTGGACCAAAGTTTTGGGCCCAAAACATATACTCTCTCTTGGGACAAATATTTTATTGATTGGGAAAATTTGGATCCAATACTGCCTGACCACCAACGGAATCTGTATCTCTATGATAATGACCGATGGATTTGCTTATGCGGAGCTCTTTCATCCAAAGCTGCTTCTACCTTGAAGAAAATTAAGGTAGAAACTTGCAAACAGCTAAAGAGCGTGTTTTGCTTATCTGGTTCTTGTGTCGTTTGCATTGATATTTGGAAACTCGAGTGTTTGTATCTCAGAGATTTGAAGAGTTTAACTGTCATCTGCAAGGAAGATAATTTTGATGTCTGGCAACCTTTGTCGATGTGTAACAGGTTCCCTTGTCTGACATATCTTCATATTTATCGATGCCATAAGATAAAGAAGTTGCTGACACCATGGCTAGTTTTGCAGCTTCCAAATCTTGAGAGGATCAGTGTAAAAGAATGCAATTCAATGGAAGAAATAATATCAGTGGGCTACGGTAATGACGATGATGGTTTCAGCATTACGCTTCCCAAGTTAACCAGATTGGAGTTGTTGGGTTTACCACGATTGAAGACTGTGTGCAAAGGGTCTATAATAATATTTGGGTCTTCACCGAAATTATTAATCAGAGACTGTCCGAATTTAAAATGGAAGCACCCTGCATTCCCATTGCAACTCGATAGCTTTGGTAATAAGTTTTAATGTTGATTTACATTTTTGAAGTTACGAAATTATGCCAAACAGCGTTTGTTTATATTTATGTATAAATTCCTTTTCAATTGTCGGTTTAAGCGACAATGTATTTTGGGGTATGCTCCTGCAATTATTTTGAAATGATCAATGAATTTGGTGAATGTGTCATGAAACTAGGTGGGTATTCCTAACTTTTGTATGAACTGAACTATTTTGAAATGACTGAAGAATCACATGTTATAACAATAGGAAAAAGTGCTTGTGATGCACACACAGCAATTAACCACAATCACTTGTACTGTTTGTGACAAAATCATTAACTTGTTCATGTAATTGCTTCTGAAGGAGAAAATTACAAATCACTCACTAACTTAAACATGGGATCCATCACATTTGAAAAATTATAAATTGTGTATGATTGTCATTATCTACTATGCATATCTTCTATATTATACTTTCACTTGTTAACCTCCCTCTCTTAACATCAAATTATTCAAAGGGAAAAAACAATACTGAAACGCTTTCTTATAAAGAAATGGGCAACTTGGATGAATGAGATTGCAAGTCTCAAAATCACTAAATTGTAAGCTTTAAAATCAATAGAAAAACGATTATTCATCCTCCTCTTCCTTAAAATCACTTCTGATTCCTTCATCAACTTGATGTACATCCTCCACACTAGCAATAGAGGATACTTTTCAATATAGATGATTCTCTACTGTAAGCTTCTTGAAAGACAGGTAAAACATATGAGGATGCCGCTAAAATACTTTGTGGACTTGCTGTGGAAACCCAAAATACTTCTTTAGGCATAAGAGCTTTTTTCTCTCTGCTAAATGAAAGGAGAAGGTTGTACACTATTTGCTTTTGCTTTTGATAGGCAATCACATTTTAAGAGGGCTTAGTATTGAGTGCAAATACATACATGGTTTGAGATGGCTTTTGGAAGCCAAGAAAGTTCAAGTTTCTTTAGTGAGTGAGTCTCAAAATAGCTGGAGGAGTAGAGACTAGGATTCCACGACTTCAACTATGGTTTTAGAAAATTTAATGCACACGCGCTCACACGCATACAAGTGAACCTGCCATTCTTATTAGAGATATACTTCCTCCGTCCCATATTATATGACTTTCTAAGCAAAAAAAAAATTATCCTATAATACATGACTTTTTAGAATACCATGTGTTAGGGGATTCTCATTTACATCCATAATAGTTTGTAAGATATATATTGTGTGTGGAATAGCTCTAGGAATGGTTTGGTTGTATGGATTTTGTGATTAATCATATGTTTGTGTTGTATTTGATGTTCAACTTGATAATATTATGATGCTTGTGTTGGAATTAAATGTGGTGTGAAATATGCATACTAAGTGTTTGATTAAATGTTTCAATGTAAAGAAAAATGAGAACATGTCGATTAATGGATGTGGATTAAATGCCTACTTGAATATTGTTGAATTGGGTATTGAATTGTTGGATGAAAAGGTTGTTGGAATGAGTGTGGTTGTGTGAAATAATTAGTGAAGTGTGTGAATAGTGTAGAGGGCGCCACTTTCCAAGGGAAATGGCGCCTAGTCATCTTTGGCATAGAGTTTGGTTTTTTCTTGTTTACTGGTGGCAGGAGGGGGCGCCATTTGCTAGGCAAATTGGCGCCATTTGCTAGGCAAATTGGCGCCATTTGCTAGGCAAATTGGCGCCAGACATACTGTTTGGGGCTGGCAGGGTGCAGGGGCGCCAACTCACTAGGAATTTGGCGCCTGTGTCTAGTGGTGTGGCACGGTGCAGGAGGTGGGGCGCCAATTCCTTGGAATTTGGCGCTGTGTGCGTGATGAGGGTGGTAGTGCGCGTGTTTCAGGCGAGGAAGAAGGCGATTGGCATTGGGAACTTGGCGCCCAGTGGGTGTGTGCGTGTGTGGGGCTATGCACAGGGCGCCAGTTTGCTAGAAACTTGGCGCTGTGAGTGTCTTTGTGTGCGTGTGGTGATGGTGGTGTCCTTTGATGGGCGCCATTTTGGCTGCCCCTTGGCGCCTAGATGTGCCTAATGGAGCCTAAGTGACAGTTTTAGTCCCTAAGTATTAATTTAATCCTTGGTGTGACAAAATAGTCCCTAAGTATTAAATTAATCCTTGGTGTGACAAAATAGTCCCTTAGTGTCTAGTTAATCCTAATATGTCAACATAATTTCTTAAGTACCAAATTAATCATAAAGGGTCAAATAATTCCTTAAGTACTGAACTAATATTGGGTGTATTAAAATGGTCCTTAGGTGTTGAAAAGGTCCTTATGAGGTGTTTTGGTCCTTAGGTGGGATTTAATCCTTGGTGTGAAAATTAATTTAATAGATGAAGTGTGAGGTGTTGTGGTGATGATGAAGTGGTGATGTAGGCTTCGGCCAAATGAGGTGATGTGGCTTCGGCCAAATGAGGTGATGTGGCTTCGGCCAAAGAGGTGAGTTAATGATGGTTGTGGTGAATTGACTGTGTTGTGATGCATTGTCATGGTGTCACATAAATCATATGCATATAAAATGACGAGGGCTTCGGCCAAATTGATGATGATGGATCCACATGCATATTGCATACATGCATTTATTCATACATTCTTAGAAATTCTTGGTGATGCTCAGTTAATCCATTATTGTTGCTTCTTGGAAATGTAAATGAACGATAAATGCCTTAATTGTTGTGGATTGATGTTGCTAGATGTTTTCCTAATATAATGCTTATCTTACTTGTTATTATTTATGTAAAGAGACTCACCCTAGCATTTTCATGTTGCCTGCTCTCGTGGCGACATGCAGGTGATTCTGAGTGAAGGTGCCCATGCCTTCCCAGTCTCATTGTGTCGGCTACGATTTAGTAACACCGGGGGACGGGGGTCGTAGTATTTGTCATTTCTTTATGTATTAGACTGTTTTGGATCATGTCTTGAATCTGTTAAACTTGGTTTATTTCATTTGTCTTTGTGAAAACTATTTCTGGATTATTGTAAACTTACAAACAGGTTTTGAGGGTTTAACCCATTTGGATATGTTATATATATTCACGCACTAGATGCATTTGAGTTTTAAATGTTATTTTGTGCTGTTTTGATGAAATGTAGCACTCTCTTTGAGGTGCGTGGAAAGTTTTTGAAAACTCTGATTTTTATTTAAGTTAATTAGTAAATATAGAAGGGGGTGTTACATTAGTGGTATCAGAGCAGTTCGGTCCGTCCGGCCAAGTTGTCGAGTCTGTTAACCCTCGAGTCTTGGTACTCGTACTAAATCATAATTATGTTGCTGTTTATTACGGTTAATTTTGTTGGTTTGTTCACTCATTGACGTGCCTTGTGACTGAACTGAGTAACTGGTGGTTGTAGCATTGATTTTGTCTGTTCGCGACTGTCGTTTGTATTATTAAGATATGTGTGATTAAAAGAGTTCTAACGACGTCAAAGGAGTGAAAGTCATGACGACGCCTTCGCACTCCGGACTGCGTTAAAAATCTTTTAATGTGGTAGTTATAAATTGAAAGAGAGTAGTTTTTGTGACCTTAATTAGTTGGTTGCATGAGTAGGAGGGATTGATCACCCCAATCACTCATTTCCAATGAAAGAGGCGACAATATTAACTCAAGGTTATTATCCGCTTTGGATGCACACGCTAATTTTAATTCGATTGACTGCTTGATTGGTTTGTTAGGATATAGAGTGTACTGTTATGCGATCTAATCTTGGTAAATTATACACTGGACAATAATTGCAGGATTGCTTGTTGAATACTGTTGCGTTTGATTGACATTTCTGCTATAGGTTGATTGTTGCTGTGATGTATAGGAACTTGATTTGACTTGTGCTTAATTGTTCCGAAGATGGTATGCTAAAATGAAATGTTGTATAATACTATATTTTCATTTTCTCGATTAAGATTGCATAACTTGAAGTTTTGACATTTTCCGTGTTTCACTTTGGCTTGTTTCGTGAGCATGAGATGATTTGTCAAAAATGAAATGAGTAACTTTTCTTACCTTCTGAGTTTATGATGGAAATCAAATTTTGAACTAATAAGTATTGTTTATGTGGGTGCATGCTTGAGTGATAGTAAGGTTGAAGTTCGCATATAGTTTCCTTTTTGGACAAACTGTGAGTTCTAAGGTTTTCGAAAAAACGGTACTTGGAAAATTTTGTACTCTTGGGAATAAATGGGATGTCAAAATAAGTGTTGAATTTTGTTTCCAAGTCGTTCTAAGATTTTATTTCAAAATGAGACCTGATTTCGGCTTTTGCACCAATTAGGTTGTGGTTAGGCGTTGTTTGAAAATGAGGAAGTTTTACACTAATTGCATGGTTAGGAAAAGTAGAATTTTTATGATACGTGAAGGTGAGTCCAATAACGACTCTCAAAGTTTTAGAAACAAACATATACAATTTTTAGTACCTTCTAACTATGAATTCCAATTGTGAAAATTTTGTTCGATTTATGATTTAACTTGGCATTGTTGTTGCTATCACTAGCATTAATTGTCACTTCTTGAAAATTGTTTACGTGGATTATAAATCTAATGATGAGAACCGTGCAACTAGATTTTTGGTGCACTTATCTTACTTGATTAGTTTTCTTTGCTAAATGTTGACAAGGGTATGTAATTTCAGTTGCTTAAACTAATATCAACTCTTGTATCAAAACAAGTGTGTTATAAAGCATGTGTTGGTTATATTATTTTGGTGATATGAAATCAATTAAATTTGGTAGAATTATATGAACCGTGATATTTTCTAGGAAAGTTGTAAAATCGCATGTTAGCCAAATCCCTAGGAATAAATAGATTGAAGATGATGCCTACGTGTTTAAATCTTTTTGGACTTGAGTGTTTAAATCGTTTGCATGATTGGTTATGCTTATTTGGTGCTTGATGAAATGCATAAGTACGTGAGAATTATAATTGATTTTGGTGATTGATCATGATGAGTTTTACTTGTTTACGATTTCGTGCGTGTCTGGACACTGTTTCAGTCTTTTGAAAACTGGTACTGTTTGGTTGAGTCAAAAATTATGTGGCTGAGTGTTTTCGAAAATAGACTTGAAGCCGGTCGTTTTGGCACTGGTTTCATTAAATTCGGAGTTGTGTAGCTCCAGTTATGAATCTCTAAAGTCGAGTCAAGTTTCTAGAGTCAAACTGTGAGTAGGTTCGGTTTTTGCAAGTTTTACATACTCAAAAGAACTCCGTTTTGAACGATTCTTTTTCCATTAGAAACTATACTCAAAATGATTTTATTCGGGCTGAAGTTTTGTCTCATTTGGCCAAGTTTAAGTCAGTTTAGCGTAAAATGAAATAGGAGGACAGAATCTGTCAAGTCTGAAAACTGTTTGGGTTGTTTCTAAAAACTGTACTAATTGACTCATTGTTTTGAAACTTTAATGATATATTCAGAAACTACACATCCGTGGTTTTCCAACAAGTATTTATTTGTCGAAATCCGAGGTCGTTTACTATTTTAATTAATTCGCCAAAGTAGGCGCAAGGTTACAGAATTTTCTGCACCCGAGTTAGGTGGGCTAATTTGAACGATGAATAAAATGACTAATTGTGGAATAGCTTGAACTTGAATTTTGTTGTTATGATCGTGTTAATTGTTGATGTGAATGCTGTTGGATATATGATAAATTGTTGGGATTGGTATTGTTGTGTAATTACGATCGTTAGGGTTGTTGGGCCTCTGGCCATAATGGTTGTTGTCTCTTGTGTTGGGTAGTCGGATAGGATTTTGACAACCTATAGGTTAGAATACCTAATTTGGGAGTAAGCACTAGTGCAAAAAAGGCATTTTGAATCGGTTGTTTGGCACATTTGGAATCAGTTATTTGCCGATTCAAGCAGCAGCGATTCCTAAAGTAGGGGCGTTTTTGAATCGGTTATATAACCGATTCATAATGAGTTATTATGAATCGGTTCCTGTAAGAACCGATTCATATTGACTTTGATAAGGCGCTTGGTCAGCACACTTTTTGAATCGGTTATATAAAGATAACCGATTCCTATTGTTTTTTTTTTTCTCTCTTTTGCAACTTCCCTCCTTGTTTTTTTTTTGTAATTTTTTTCCACCTATTCACCAATATAATTTCAGCAATTGACCAATTTACATATAACTCATAATAATTCATAAACTTCCGTTAAACTTAAAAGTACTATAACCACAAACACCAATTCATAAACTTGAAATTCATAAACTTGAGAGTATACAAAATTACACCAACTCATAAACTTCAAAGTTATACAAAATTCCACCAATTCATACTTAAAAGTAGGTGCATGTTTCTTTCAAATCATAACAAAATACTTCTATCAAACTTGTTAGTCAATCAATGACTTCCCACTGGACGAATCTTCATATAGAATTTCGCCCAACGCTTGCGGGCCTCTAAAATTTCCTCATGAGTGTATGCTTTTGTGTTATCAAATACCTACAAATGTCCATACAAAAACTCAGCACAATGAGAACCAAAAGACACATACACAGCCAATACCATGTTGCAACACCAACATAAATTTAAAATAAGAAAATGTACCTCCTCCCATATATCGTGATAATTGGCATTCACAATCGTGAGCATATATTTCATCACAAAATATCCACAGTGATACCTATTTTGTTGTCGTGCCACCTACACAAAAATAAAGTTAGCTTCACTTATACAAATGTAGCAAAGAGTAATGAATGCGGTAAATTATAGTTAATTACCTTCGAGAACAACCATCTAGTGTCCACCCGAGACTCCATTGCACTAAAACCATCATGTTAATTATAGTTAATTATAAAAAATTTATCATATATAGTTAAAATATTACAATGATAAAGAATTATATAAAAACTTACTTGTTAATCATCTCTTTGATTTTTTTGGTTGGTTTTTTACTTAGTGAACACATCCAGACCACATAATTTTGCTCGGGGACCAACACAATCAGTTGCCAATGGCCTCTGTAGCATTGGTAAAGACAATAAGATATAAGAAAGAAAGAAACAAAGGAAAAATGTATTATCAATTTGTTCAAATATACAATTACGTACTCATTGCAAAAGGGAGCCAAATATACTTTCTTATTATTGTTGACCACCCTGTTTCGAATATTTGCAGAAACAATGCTTGAGGGCCGGCCCTCTAAGGTAATCTTATATGGACACATAAATCCGTATAAGTCACTAAGACTCCTTTCAAAGACACAAAGCGATGTAGATATCTATAAACATGTAAAAATAAATTTATCAAATTAATATATTTAGAAATGTGAGAAATTTAATTATGAAATAAATTATACTACTTACGTGCACCATAAAGCCAAGTGGGATAACTCAAGCGGTATCCACACGGTAGCCATGTGTTTGAGTTCTCTGAAAGAGATATAGCAATAATCATCTTCATGCTCCAATTTTATTTGGAGGTTCCCATCATCATACCCCTTCACGACTATCTCTCTCACCAATCGGTTTCGAATGGCTCCTTCATATGAGATGGTGAGCAACTACCCTTAGATCCAAGAGTGCTTATGTGAGAGGAACACGGACATTTGCATTTTGACCGCAATTTCCGCAGTGACCATTTCTTTGTGCATGTCAAAACCAATTGAAAAAACAAATATATATCACCACAATATTGGAAACCGAACAAGCCACATAATCATTTAACGACAAGTAGTGTAGAGTGCACATCGGTTGAGTACTTCATTGGTGTGAGTAATTATAACCGTGGTAAAGCAGTATGTTAGACCATTCTAAATGATGAAGAAGGATCTAGAAAATCCAAGTAAACAAATCGGATGAGAGCGGATACCCAACAATACACTATTGAATTGAGAAAGCAGATAGTGTGCAAAATTTCAAAATAAATAAAGCATCGAGTCAAACCACATTCACCGATGAGATATTTTGGTGAAGCTTGTCACGGAGATCAATAAAAGTCGTTGTATCTTGCTTTATCAAAAGTTAAACCTCTTAATACATATGGACGAATCAGAGATGTCTACAATGAGATCAAAAAGAATCACAAAATCAAAACCCAATACATACTAAAGAAAACCCTAGACATTTGCTCCTATAAAATCAAACAATCCATGTAAAAATAGAATGAATACATACTAAAGAAAACCCAATACTGAGAGAAAGAACTCACTCTTTAAAGAAAACCCTAGAAGCCGCGAGATGGAGGCTCGTCGTAATCAAGACGGCAGCGGGCGAAACGACGAGAGATGGAGGCCGAGATAGACCGAGATGACCAATGGCGTGATGGAGGTGAGATTGAGCGAAATGAAGGCCGCGTGAGTGTGAGAAAGGGAGAGTCGTGAAAGTGAGATTGAGCGAGATGAAGGCCGCGTGAAAGTGAGAAAGGGAGAGTGTGAGCGCGAGAAAGCCCGCGTGAAACTTTTAGCCTTTTTTTTGATAAAATAACTTTACGAATCGGTTATGTATAAAAGACCGATTCCAAAGGTCTATCTCCAGATACATTATGAATCGGTTCCTTAAATAACCGATTCCATATGTGTCAAAAATCTCTAAAACTTCCGTTTAATTGCAAAATTGCCACCGTGTATGCATTTGGAATCGGTTCCTTAAACAACCGACTCCTAATAGTGCTTCTTAAAGCAGATTTTGTACTAGTGAAGAGTGTAGGGAAGAGTGTTTGATCTGTTGCGTATACGATAGGACATAGATGATAACGGTTAGAGGAGATAAGAAAAGTGGATGTTGATTTCATGAGTTTAGCGTAGATTTTCGATGAGGATAGCAATCGTTCATACAAGATAGTGAAGGAGAAGAGGAGTTCTCAGTTTCGTGGGAAGCCCTATGATGTTTCAGGAGAGTTCGGGCAAGAAGCCAAGTGGGGGAGACGCTACTGTGGGGAATTGGGATACATTATTACCAAGCGTCCAAAGCCGAAGAGGGAGGAGTATAACGGGAGAGTGGTTGTCCTATGTGTGTTCGGAGGAGTGATGGTTACATTTAGAGATACGAGTTTCATTTAGGGTGCCTTGCTAGAGGCTAATGTTTGTGTAGTGAGTGTTTAAGTTTGCATATCCATGATAGTTAGATTTTCGAGGACGAAAATATTCTAAGTGGGGGAGAGTTGTAACACCCCAAAATTACTTAGGTGAGTATTTAATTAATTTACTTAGGAGATTATTTAATTAATTTAATTAAGCAATTATTTAGCTAAATTAATTAAGTGATTATTTTAGTTGTATATATTAAAATAAATATAGAGTGACTAATTAAATTAAGGAGTGAGGTGTGGTAAATAAATGGTGAGTAAATTAGTTAAGTGGGGAGTATTTTAATTAAATTGGGAGGATGTATGTAAGTATCTAAGGGGTGTAAATAAGGGGCCCAAGCCCACTAGATAGGCCCAAAGTCAATACATAACTAGGGGTAGGGTTTTTAGCCTCATTTAGATCAAAGCAAAAGAAAAAGAAAAGAAGGGGGCTGCTGGAAATGGAGGCGTGGTACTGTTCATTGGGGGAGGAGAGGAGAAATTCTTCATCTTGCTTTGGGGATTTGAAGCTCAAAGTTTAGGAGAAGCTAGTTTTAATGGTTCTTGAGGTTGTGAAGGAGGGAACATTAGAATTCTTCAATCTTGAGGTTAGGGGATTCTCATTTACATCCATAATAGTTTGTAAGATATATATTGTGTGTGGAATAGCTCTAGGAATGGTTTGGTTGTATGGATTTTGTGATTAATCATATGTTTGTGTTGTATTTGATGTTCAACTTGATAATATTATGATGCTTGTGTTGGAATTAAATGTGGTGTGAAATATGCATACTAGGTGTTTGATTAAATGTTTCAATGTAAAGAAAAATGAGAACATGTTGATTAAAGGATGTGGATTAAATGCCTACTTGAATATTGTTGAATTGGGTATTGAATTGTTGGATGAAAAGGTTGTTGGAATGAGTGTGGTTGTGTGAAATAATTAGTGAAGTGTGTGAATAGTGTAGAGGGCGCCACTTTCCAAGGGAAATGGCGCCTAGTCATGTGCTGGCATAGAGTTTGGTTTTCGGTTGGGCTGGGCTGGCAAGGAGGGGGCGCCATTTGCTAGGCAAATTGGCGCCAGACATACTGTTTAGAAGTTGGGAGTGCGGGCGCCAATTCACTAGGAATTTGGCGCCTGTGTCTAGTGGTGTGGCACGGTGCAGGAGGTGGGGCGCCAATTCCTTGGAATTTGGCGCCTGTGTGCATGACAGGGTGGCTGGTGCGCGTGTTTGGGCAGGGAAGGGCGCCAGTTCGCTGGGAACTTGGCGCCCAGTGGGTGTGTGCGTGTGTGGGACTGTGCACAGGGCGCCAGTTTGCTAGAAACTTGGCGCCTGTGAGTGTGCTGTGTGCGTGTGGCTGATGGTGTCACTGTATGGGGCGCCATTTTGGCTGCCCCTTGGCGCCTAGATGTGCCTAATGGAGCCTAAGTGACAGTTTTAGTCCCTAAGTATTAATTTAATCCTTGGTGTGACAAAATAGTCCCTAAGTATATTAAACTAAACTATTATGTTATATAATAACTTGAGGTAAATATATTATTAACATATACTTACAAATATTTTATATTAAATTTTATATTTAAGTATTTGTCACAAAATATCCAGTTAGTCATAAAAATTACTATTTTGGTGGTCTTTGCCCGTTATCAATAAAATATTGCATTCTTAGTACCAAAACTTTACATCCAAAAGGTAACAAAAGACAATTTGAAACTCTAAGAAAAAACCTAAAGAAGTTTAAAGGCAATCAAAAAACGTATAATAAAAGAAGCACACTAAAAAGAAAGCCAAAAAAAGAAGTCCAACAAAGAAAATAAATTAAATAGTGTAATATTTATGTAATAAAGACACCTCAAATAAAATCCAATAATTCCAAAAATAAAATAAAATAGGAGATCAAAAAGAAGTTGCGAAATTTTATTGATTTTTTTTCTAAAATTTTATGGATTGTTTTGATAATTTTTTCTCTTAGTAGAAGAGTCTTTTTAATATAATATAATACACCTCTATTCACTCCCCGACATATTCTATTTTTTTAATAAATATTTTTTTCTCGTTCTTTTTACAGCTACTTAGCTTTTGAATGTCAAAAAAAAGTGTTTTGAAATTAATTTTACAACATCAAAATAGATTCTCAACTCAACTTTTTGGATCAAACAAATCTTTGATGATCAAACAACTCAACTTACTAATATTGATGAAAACATGATTTTTTTTGCTTGTAGAATTCACAATGTTCACCCAAAAACATAATCAAACTCATAAATTAGAGCAGAAGTTGAGACTATTCGCCAATGACTAGTAGTTGGTTGAGACATAATTGGTAGTAGAGTTCACAATGTTTACCCAAACTCTGTAGGATCCAAAGTAATTGCGTAGATAAAAGAGTGTAAGAGAATACTATCCTCCGTCTAGTGACAACAAGGATTAGACAAACCGAATGTCGAGTCAATCTTTTAATCACTAGATAAGTAATGCAAATAGTTGATATTATAACATTTAATTATGTTTTAACTACTTGATTAAAGCTTATAATCTATGATTATAAAATTAAATCCAGCAATTAACTCATTCGATTTCCTTGAATCCATGTCTTCATATATAAATATTAATTGTTATCTCATTCAATTTCCAGATAAGTAATGTATATATTTTGTCAAAAGAATAAATGTTGTTATCTCATGCCACCCTAATGCAGGTCCCTCCGTCCCCACATATGTCCTTGATTAGAAAAAAATTTAAACACGGAAGTTTAATTCAGCATAGTTTAAAACTCTTGTATTAAACTTATTTACACACATAAAAGTTATTGAAGTTTCAGTGGGTGATCATTATCTTAAAAAAAAGTTTCAAAGGTAGTCCAAATATTCCTAAGGATGTGAGAGTGGGACTTTAGTTTTTTCATTTACAAAATTCGTGTTCATTTATCATAAAATCCTCCAAAAAAAAAGTTTCATTATCTCTAGAATTATATTTGGTTGAATGAAGAAGTATAAGATCTAGAAGCTTCATAGAGAATAATTTTAGATATAAAGTTTAATCTAAAATAATACAATAGAGATTTTTTTATAATTGATAAGATATTTACATATATAATTTAAAATTAATAGATAAATAATATAAAACCTTCATTTTGTTTATATTACAAATAATAATAATAAATTCCATCCATGTCATCATAAAATATTGTTGGTATCTATCTCATTTGTTTCCTTGAAACCCCGCTGGATGGTAACACAATAAGTGGTTATAGGATCTAAAGTTTTGATTCTTGTGTTGGACTAGAAAAGTTTTAAACAAAAGTTTAATTCGTTATAGTATAAAACTCTCCTATTCGCGCTTTAAATCAACGAATCTATCGAGAGTAAATCATCATTTAAGTTGTTAAGCTTAATTACATGGTCTTACTTCTAATTAGGCCCTAAAATATATAAAAATAGTAAGTAGTCACCGAAATTTGTAACATCATTCAAACTAAAAGTTAAATTTTTATAAGTAGTCATTTATAAAAGACTAATGAGATAAGTTTCTTAAAATTATAAAGAGTAGTTTGAAGAATTTCAAAAGTTTTAGGAACTAATTACTAGTATGTTCATATGTTTTAGGAATCAAGTAGAATAGAAAATGCAAGTAGAATAGAAAATGTAAGTTCAAGAACTAAAGTAAGAGTTTTAGACTTTATTTAATTGCTAAAACTGAAAAAAGTTGAAAGATATCTAAGTGCAAAATTTAAAATTCAGGAGATCAAAATAGATTCTATATAAATTTTGCGAAGACTTTTGTCTTTGAGGGTGTGCAATAGGTCTTTCTATGGCTACGTTTTGGCTCTGTCGATGCATGTGATTCTCCCTTTTCAATAGATATTTTGTCACACCAAAACCTCGAAATTTTGAGGTGGGATTCAAATTCAGTTACCGTTCTAAATGACCATTGTTGGTGTAAATCGGGTATCATCTACGCGCAACTGCAGAGATTAATCCCTCGAGCCGGATAGGACCACAATGGGCGGCAAAGCTCTCCCTCAAAAGATTTAACACTACTGCATGCTCAATGCTAGATAAAAACTTTCATTTTGTTTTATTATTATAAAGTAATAAAATAAAAATTATATCCATGCTATGATAAAATATTGGTGGTATTTCTCAATTGTTTCCTTGAAAACCCGGATATAGTAACACAACAAGTGGTTATTATATGAACTAAAGTTTAAACGGGAAGTTTAATTCGGTATAGTATAAACTTATGCTCACACCAAAACTCTCGCATTAAAGTTTCAATAGGTTCATTGCATAATATAGTCATAGTTAGTCATACTCATACATAGGGGTGTTCAAAACTCTCGTATTAAACTTTATGCTCACACCAAAACTCTCAAGTCTATTATATTTGAGAAAATATGTATTCCAAAGACTTTCTAATATTCTTCTTTTTTTTCCTATATAAAGGAAATTTGCATAGCTAGATAATAAAACATTAAAACAATAAAAAACAACTTTTATGGGGTATATTTTGTAAAGTAATTTTTTTTGATCAAATTTTTTAAAGTAATAAAAGTTGTTCCTTACAAGTTGCAACCCACGTCATGTCAGGTAGCCTTTCTATAATCTACACTACTGAATTATTTTAGACTTAAATATTATTTACTTCCCTGCAAATATCACCATAATCCATTTACCCTCGATAAAAAAAGTTTTTTGTAAAGTAATAAAAGTTGTTCCTTGCAAGTTGCAACCCATGTCAGGTAGTCTTTCTATAATCTACACCATTGAATTATTTTAGGCTTAAATATCATTTATTTCCCTGCAAATATCACCATAATCCATTTAACCTCTGCAAAAAAAAGTTTTTTGTAAAGCAATAAAAGTTGTTCCTTGCAAGTTGCAACCCATGTCAGGTAGCCTTTCTATAATCTACACCATTGAATTATTTTAGGCTTAAATATCATTTACTTCCCTACAAATATCATCACAATCCATTTACCCTCTATAAAAAAAGTTTTTGTAAAGTAATAAAAATTGTTCCTTGCAAGTTGCAACCCATGTCAGGTAGTCTTTCTATAATCTACACCACTGAATTATTTTAGGCTTAAAAATCATTTACTTCCCTGCAAATATCACCATAATCCATTTATTCTCTGTAAAAAAAAAAATTTAAAATACCCCTTGCAAATAATAACTGTTTCTAGTTACCCCTGTAAATATCACCATATTCACATATGTCGTGGATTAGAAAAGTTTTTAAATACGGAAGTTTTAATTGAGCATAGTTTAATTAAAACTCTCATATAAAACTTAGAGGGTGTATTGGTTTAGAATTTCACAGGATTTTAAAAGATTTTTTTTAGGTAAAAAAGTCAACAGGTATTCAATCAGGATTTTCTATCACTTAAAAACAATCCAATGGTATTCGATCAGGATTTTCAAGACTTTTAAAAGAGTCTGTCAAATTCGTTTGAGATTTTTTATCACTTAAAAACAATCCACTGGTATTCAAAATTATAAGGATTTTAAAGGATTGAGCACACAGAAACCAAATGAAAAAGATCAATGAATAAATTTTAAGGTTCCAATTTGCAGCAATGAAGAAGATGAAGGACGTTTCCAAATTTTTTAATAAAAAATAATTAAAGTCCACACAAAAGTTCTCATTTTGAAGTTTCAATGGGTCAATATCTTCAAAAATATGTTTCAAAAGAATGTGAGAGTGGGACTTTGGTTTTTTGATTTACAAAATTTGTGTTCATTTATTTAGTCAAAGAAAAAAAATTGTGTTCATTTATCATAAAATCCTCCAAAAAAAAGTTTCATAATCTCTAGAGTTATATTTTGCTGAATGAAAAAGTATAGGCTTAAATATTATTTACCCCCTTGCAAATATCACCATAATCCATTTACCCCTTGTAAAATAAAAAGTTTTAAAATGCCCCTTGCAAATATAAATTGTTTACAGTTACCCCCTCTGGGAGTAGCGTAAACGATTATATTTCTAGAAAATCATAAATGATTTATACTCATTATACCCTTAACACTCATCAATATAATCTAACATGAGGAGGGTAGCAGTAAATGATTTATATTTGCAAGGGACATTTTAAAACTTTTTATTTTACAGGAGGGTAAATGGATTATAGTGATATTTGTAGGGGGGTAAATGATATTTAAGCCAAAAGTATAACATCTAAAAGCTCATTATCTCTAAAATAATTTTAGATAAAAAAATTAATCGAAAATAATAAAATAGAGATTTTTTTATGATTGATAATATATATACAAATAATAAAAAATAAAAATTCTATCCATTTTGTTTGTATATAATACCATCATTTTTTATATTACAAATAATAAAAAATAAAAATTCTATCCATGTCATCATAAAATATTGTGTGTATGTCATTTGTTTCCTTGGCCGGATAGTAACAAAACACGTAGTTTTAGAATCTAAAGTTTTGATATTTGTATTTAGAGGAAAAGTTTTAAACGGGAAGTTTAATTCGGTAGTATAAAACTCTTGTATTAAACTCTCGCTTTAAATCAAATGGGTCATTTGCCAGACAAAATATATTCCAAAGTCTTCCCAACGTGGGATTTAGTTTTTCATTTTTGACAACTTTAGTTTTTCATGGCGCGTGACTCACAGTCGACCACAAAATTTGTGTTCATTTATCATAAAATCCTCCAAAAAAAGTTTCGTACTAGTGGAAAATATGGATTTTACATCAGCAATTAATAAGTTCGTTCACACTATAACCGATATAAAAAAAGAAGCGGTGGCATTTTTGAAATTATGAGCAAATTATCTATATCGGTTTTTCGCATACAACCCGATATGGAAACTCTATTTTACTCTAATCCATATCGGCTCCTATTCAAACCGATATGGAAACTCGATTTTACCCTTAAAATTTGTTCTTCCTTTTCTCTCTCTCGGTCACTCCTCACGACTCTCACAACTCTCTCGCACTTCTTCCTTTTCGTTTCTTTCTTCCTTTTCGTTCTCACCCTCTCCCTCTCGCCGCTCTCGAGACACAGTTAATTTGCTTTAGATCGATGATTTATGTTGCTTTTCTCTTGAGTTATCAATGATCGTCGGAGATGGAAGATCAAGAGGATTTGGATTCGTGACCTTTGCTAACGAGAAATCCATGAGGATGCGATCGAGGGAATGAGCGACCAAGACATCGATGGCGTAACATCACCATCAACGGCTCGGAGCCGTGGTAGCGGTAGGTGGTGGCGGCTATGGAGGTGGTGGTCGCGCGCCAGTGCTCAGCTCGCGCCCTCCGGCCATCCTCCGCTTCTCTTGCTCTGCTTTGCTCGCCTCCATCTCTCGCTTCTCGCTAGTAAGTTTTGAAACTAACCCACTTTGTGGTTGTGTTGAATGTTCTTCCAATTTGTTGCAAAAGCAAAAAACCCTAACTCACCAAAAGCAAAATACCCTAACTCACTATTGATCTAATCTGAAAACCCTAACTCAGCCACTTTCTCTTGAGTGAGTCATGTGAGTTACTTGTTGACGGTTGTTAGTACTAGCAGGGGAGAAGAGGATTCTCAACATAGCGAAATTCAGATGCATATGTCTGAAGTGCTCGATTCTAACGGTAATCGTGTTCAGCTCGTAACTAATTCCGGCAAGAATGTGAGTTTTTCTGTTGATTATGCTTGTTGCGTGTTGGTGTTTTTTTTTTGTGGTAATTGTTTATGATTAGTTTCAGTTTTGGGAGGTGTGGTTGTGCAGGTTGTTGTTTCGCCGGAGAAATTGTGTCTTAGGGAGCGGATGAAGAAGAACATGGGGGATATGAAGATATGACGAGGTTAACTTATTTGAATGAACCATAAGTGTTGTATAATCTTCATAGGAGATATGCGCTCAATGATATCTATGTGAGTGTTAATTGAGTTTTAGATGTTCGATTGAGGTTAATTAATAACTGTGAGTTTATTTATGAGTGTAGATTTTTGCAATTGTAACTCTATTATTGGAACAGTTGAACAACAAGTTCTTGAAGTAAGCTATTCTTGAACCCAAATCAATTTGTTTCGAAGTTTCAATTGTTATTTGGCATTGATATGGGATGCTAATGTTGCTTTTGCTTGATTCAGTCGAATCCACTTCTAGAGGCTTTGGCAATGCAAGGACTGTTAGGAATGACAATTCAAGGTGAATTTGGTTCTCTTTTTCATGTTTGATTTTTTTCCCACTCCATTGCTTGCCTTTTATGTTGCATTCCATCATTTGCAAATTTCTAGGTATCCGCTCTCTCCTATCAAAATTTAATGAATAAACTTAGCACCATTTGATCTGTTCCACCATTTGTATCTCATTGAAAGCATACTAGTGAGAGTGTAATTTTATGGAAAGTGTTGAAAACATGTGTAAAGCGTTGACATGAATGTTTAATCGAGTATCCCAATTAAGCGGGATTGTTTGGAGAGGAACTTTCTAATCGTCTTTTAATCTTTTTTCTTTATCTGTACCTGGTTTGCAAGCGTTGTTACCGTGGATGCAGAGAATCTCAAAATTAGTAGAATTTAAAGGGGATGGATGTTCTTCTATTTCATAAGAAATTGATGAGTCAGTAGATGCTAGTGAATTCATTACTGAAGGAATCATTATAGGCTTGTCATTGTTTGTTTTGAGTGATTACGCATTGTTTTACATATTTTGTCCGAACGGTTTTTATGGTCTAGGAGTGTCATATACTCTTGATTGAATTTGTAATTGCTCAATGCTCATAGCCTATACTATGTTATTTGGTTGCAGTCAGTTTGGGAAGTTTGTTGAAATTCAGTTTGATAAAGGATGGATGATCCTACTCACCTCATTCTTGGGATTAACCAATGGCTATCTCATTGTTTGTGTTTTCACCGTGGCGCCAAGAGGTTACAAGGTAAGTTGAAACTAATGGTTTTATTAAATCATATTAATCATTTACTTAAGGAGAAATCAATTAAGTATTTTGTGATAAATACATAGAATAAATTAATTGCGAGGTTTGTGTTGTTGTAGGGTCTGAGCGAGAATGCTTTGGGAAATTTGCTTGTTCTTTTTCTTTTAGGAGGCATATATATTTCTTTGGAGTTGTTCTTATTTGGTTATGGCTGATAGGCAAAGGATCATTTTGAACATATACCAAATGTATATTCAATATTTTTCTTGATGAATTTCAATCGGTTTCTCTTCTCTAATCTTGTTACATGCAGGATTTTTAGTTTTACAAGTTTTGAGTCATTGAGTAGTTACTAAGGATTAAGACATTATGCATATGCTTACTCATTATGCGCTTTTGCTTCACTTATGGTTTGAGTAGTTACTAAGGGCTAAGCTTTATTATGTATATGTTTACTCATTAGCTCTTTCTTGCTTTTTAGTGGTTAGTAAAATATAGATAGTGTGTGTATTAGATTCGTTTTTTGTATTTGGATATGGATATTGAGTATAATTTGAGATCTTTGTATTTTTATATAAATATTGTATTTGTTGTGATTTTGTTGTTTCTTTGTATATCCAATTGAGGAATTTTTATTTTTTTAAAAAAAAAGACTTTTCATATCGGTTCCTTTAAATAACCGATATAAAAAGTGATTTTCAATATCGGTTCAACTAAGAAACCGATATAAAAAAAAGCGTTTTATAGGTTTAAAAATTGACTTTCCATAACGGTTCTACTTGGAACCGATATAAAAAACATTTTCCATATCGGTTCTTTAACCGATATAGAAAGCGCCTGTTTTTAATATCCCCTTTATCTATATCAGTTACGGAACCGATATGAAAAGCCTTTTTTAACCGATATAAAAAGCATTTTTTCTAGTAGTGGTTATCTCTAGAATATATTTGGCTGAATTAAAAAGTATAACATCTAAAAGTTTCATTAAATCTAAAATAATTTTAGATAAAAAATTTAATCAAAAATAATATATAGAATTTTTTTTATTGTATATAATTTTAAAATAATAAGTAAATAGTACAAACCCTTTTTTTACTGTGTTATTAATGCACAAAATCCATTACTGGTTAGCCATGTATATACCCGACTTTATCAGTGCATGTGGTTCTCCCTACCAACAGATTTTTTATTACATTCAAAATTCGAACTTGATATTTTAAAGTGGGATCTGAGACCCGTTACCATTTAAAGCAACCATTGTTCGTATATAAAACCTTCATTTTGTTTATATTACAAATAATAAACAAAATCTCCGGATAGTGACAACTGACAAGTTTTAAGCGGGGAACTTTAAGATCTAAAGTTTTAACATTAGAAAAGTTTTAAACATGATGGAAGTTTAATTCAGTATAGTTTAAAACTCACCCAATTAAACTTGTATACACACACAAAAGTTCTCTCTCGTATTAAAGTTGGGTCATTATCTTCACAAAAAAAGTTTCAATGATCACTATGAGACAAAATACTAAAATAGTCTAAACGGGAAGTTTAATTCGGTATAGTATTAAACTTATGCGCTTGCAACGCATAATACAACGCATCGGGAAGTTTAATTTGGTTTTTGATATTTACTCTGGACATCCAACGCATAATACAAGTCTACTATTGAATCAATTTATCTATTTTTTCGTTTTGTTCATATCAGCTTTGTAAGAACATGACCGAATCGTAGGTTTCATTCTGATGGACTGGAAACCAGGCTGTCCGATGTTTGGTTAACCCATTTTGAACTGCTAAGAACCGCTTAACTGCCAATTGATCCGGTTGAATCGTCTGAAATGTATATTTTTGATTTTCAATTTACATTTTTCTTCAAAATTTAATATTTTTTATTTAATTAGTACTCATCCTAAGTGAATCAATTGAACCGTAACTCAGATATCTCACCGATTCAATCTTGGTCCGGTTTTAAAAACATTCATTCATATAGCAAGTAATTAGGTAAAAGTTACAAACATGTCGTCGTAATATATGTTTGTAAGTTTAAAACTCGTATAGTATAAAGGGTTTTATTTTTGGTACCCCCCTCATCATCTACCACACCCCCATAATATCCCAAATGGACAAAAATACCCCTATTTTTCCCAAAAATTACATGGTTTAAAAAAAAAAAAAAATTTGGAATTTGAATTACCTCTAATTAGAAAAGATTTTGAATTACTCAGAAATGAGGTAATTCGGTTCTATTTGTGAACCGGAATTACCTATTTTCGAGGTAATCCAAAATTACAATTTTATTTCAAACGAATAATTTAGGCTAAAAATCGGTTTTGGACAACATCTACGATCGTAATGAAACCACACCATTAGAAGCGAAAAAATCAAGAATCAAGACTCCGTAGAAGGGACTTCTTACGGGAGAACGGCCTCAAAATCCCAAATTCTATCGTTTACTATTTTTTACGATTTTTTTAATTTTTCATAGTCTCCAAAAATCTAAAAAAATTTGTATAGCCTTATTTTGGTTTTGTTAGATTTTTAGTGGTGTTTTTATATTTTTTTAGAGTAGTTTTGACTATTTTTAGTAGCCTTTTAGTAATAAAAATTAAAACAAATCGTATATATACGCATATTTTAAAATCTGGATTGGCGGGATGCACCACTAGATGTCGCCCGTTCACCTACTTCACGTGCTTATTTTCGGTCATTTTTAGACATTTTGGACCCATAATTGTATTTGTACTCTATTTTATGTTGGTCATTTTATATATTTTGACGTATTGTTATTAAATCGTAAATCGTTCGTATCATATTTCCAATAAAACACGTTTAAATCTTAATATAAACTTTAAAAAAATTAAAAATTTCGGAATTACCTTTTTTAGAGGTAATTCAAATTTTTCATGATTATGAACCGGAATTACCTTTTTAGAGGTAATTCGAAATTTTAATTTTTTGAACCGGAATTACCTTATTTTGAGGTAATTAGAAAATTTAATTTTTTTATTTTTTTAAAGCGCAGGGGTATTATTGGCATTTTTTGAAATATGGGGGTGTGGTAGATGATGAGGGGGGTACGAAAAATAAAACCCTAGTATAAAACTCGTATTAAACCTTTGAGAAAATATTAAACCTTTGAGAACATATATTTTTATCCTATGCATGCCAATCTGAAGTAAGTTTAAAACTCGTATAGTATAAAACTCGTATTAAACCTTTGAGAAAATATTTCAAATTAAGAATTTCTGCACACTTTCCTGTAAAAATCAAATATAATAGACCCCACCACAGTGCTCTTGGGGGGGCACGAGCTCTTCTTTTTTAACTATTAATATGCATTGAGTAAGAGCGACGATGGAAGAAGGAACTGCAGCTGCTACCGAAACCGTTTCAATGGCATCACCTTCAAGAAGGTATTAATTCCCTCAAAATTTCTGTTCTGCTTACTTTAAAGTGTTTTAAATCAATTACAATTTTTCTAAAAAACTTTTATTAAGTGTTATTATGATGTCACTAACTAACAAAAAAATATACTCTGTTTCTCCTCCATTGTAGCAAGATAGCTGTGTATCTCTTGAATGAAGTTGCAACAAAAATATCTCCACAATTGTTCCGGCTATTGTTTATATTAATCGGGATTGATCAAATGCAAACAAGCAACGAAAAAGGAAAGTCTCTACTCTTGAAGCTTTTGGTTCTCGCGGTTGTTCTTTACCACTTGGCGTTGGTGCTTGCGACGATTCTGCAGTTTCACGTAAGGATCTTCATTCCATTAATCATGCTCACTCTATCCGTAGGATTCATGTGTGTTGTTTCAGTTCTAGCCTTGATCATCATTTCACCCACCATTGCTTGGATTGTTTTGGCGTTGTGGTTATTAATCTTTATTTTCATGGTCTATTATTATTTCTATTATCAAGAGCTCTATCAAGTTATTCCAGAAAATATTAAGAAATTGATTGAGGATTATGGTGGCATGTCAACCCATAATTCAATGTTGTCGACTGTGATTGGTGAGATTGGAACTGAGCCTGAGATTGGTGACCCTGAATTCTAAGCCAAATCTGTTTGTATCTCTCTAGTTTGGTTGTGATCATAGTTCACCTGTTGTATTCTATATATGTGTATTATGTTTGTGAAATAAGTTTGTTAGGCCACGACGCTTTGTTGTAATTTGTCTAAGTCATGTAATTGTTGTATTGTAATCCCTGTCTAGTCCTCTTTTTTATGTTTTGGGCTTATAGATAGCTCTGCTTCGAAATGGAACTATATATTATTATTATTTAGTGATTATTTAGCTGCTCTCGTTTTATGTTTTTGTGTATCCTCTGTATAAGTATCATAGTATTTTATTTCATTGTATTTTCTTGAATCACCAGATAGTGACAAAGTGGCAACTGATCACTTATAAGATCTAAAGTTTTTCACAAATGTCCTAGACTAGCAAAGTTTTAAACAGGGAAGTTTAATTCAGTATAGTATTAAACTCGTATTATACCCTAAAAAATTCTCGTATTAAACATTCAGTGGGTCAGGGTCAGACAAAATATTCTAAAGTCTTCCCAGTGACGTGGGTGGGGACTTTAGTTTTTCATGGTGCATATTTCATTGCAAACTCAACTTTTATAAAATCTGTGTTAATAAAAAATGTATTCATTCAAATTGCTGCTCAGTTGGGTGTTCAAGTGTGTATGGGTACGGGGAAGTATCTTGGTCTCCCTTCCATGGTGTGGAGAAGTAAGAAGGCTCTTTTTAAGTTCATCAAGGACCGTATTTGGCAAAAAATAAATTTTTGGAGTGGCAGAATGCTCTCAAAAGCAGGGAAGGAGGTAATGATTAAATCTGTATTACAATCCATTCATACCTACTTCATGAGTGCTATTCTGGCTACACTCATCACTGAGATTGAAAGACTGCTTAATGGTTTTTGGTGGGGTGGAAATAGTGGAGGAGGGCGTGGCATTCGTTGGATGGTCTGGGAGAGATTGTGCGTCCCTAAGTCCCATGGTGGGATGGGTTTTCGCAACTTGAAGCATTTTAATTTGGCTCTCTTGGGTAAACAAGCTTGGCGGCTTCAATCCCAACTAGACCTCTTAGTGACCCGGTTGTATAAGGCTAAGTATTTCCCTCACTGTGATTTTATTCATGCAACTAAGCGGAGCAATGGAAGCTTTGTTTGGAATAGTATTTTCTCCTCCCAAGAATTGTTACTAAAGGGTTCATCCTGGAGTATTGGAAGTCGTAATTCAATTCGTTTGTTTGAGGACCGGTGGACTAAGACGCCACTCCAACTCCGTCCTAGAAACTCAGGTACATTTAATCCCCTGCTTCGTGTTGATTATTTGGTGATCCCCGAGAGAAAGTGTTGGAATGAGACTCTAGTTCGGTTTATGTTGGATGAACCTTCTTGTTTGGCGGTGTTGAATACCCCCTTGCTTAATTGTGTCCACGATGATGCTTTGTATTGGAAAGGTGAGCGTAGTGGTACATACTCGGTTAGAAGCGCGTACCGGCTTGCTGCCACTACTAGTAGCAATAACGCAGCATTGTTAGTTGAAGGGTCGTGGAATTTGATATGGAAGCTGCAGATTCCGCCAAAGGTGAAGAATTTTTTGTGGAGGCTTATGAGATGTTGCATTCCTACGTGTGATATCCTTATTCGTAGAGGAATGGATGTGCCTGCTGACTGCCCTTTTGTGGTTAAGTTGCTGAGTCTAGTCTTCATATTTTCTCCGATTGCACTATAGCTGCCAGTTGCTGGATGAGTCTTGGTATTGGCTCGGTTATTGCCCGAGAAACAGCAGCTGCAACATCTGTCCAGTCTTGGTTTTTTAGCATTATGCAGCAACTTTCAGGGGAATTGCGTATAGCTTGGGTCATGAACTTGTGGAGCATTTGATCAAGTCGAAACAATTTAATTTGGAACAACATCTGTGACTCTGCGGCCATGGTTATCAAGTACGGATCCACTTTTTATGCTGACTGGCTCACGACCAGTCTCTTTGTTTCGCATATTTGTTGCAACTTTGTTGTTGTGCGTGACAAAAAATCAAGCATGTTTTACACCACTTCTTGATGTTTATATAGGGGAGGCATTTGGGTTGTTATTGGCAATCGATTGGATGCGGGAGCTCCGGTACCGGAATGTCATTTTTGAGCTAGATGCTAAAGTTGTTGTGGATGATTTTAATCAAGCGCCTGTTATTAACTCAAATTATGGGTGTATTTTAAACTCTTGTAGGAAGACCTTTGGTTATTTTTCTGTAAACTCTCATGTGGAGTTCTCTAGGAGAGCGACTAACAAGGTGGCTCATTCCTTAGTGGGGGTAGTCTTGTTCTCAAACTTTATTTGATATTCCAGCATGTATCTTTGCTACTATTTTAAGTGAAATGAATTAGAATTTTTGCGTAAAAAAAAAAGTGGTTATTATAGGATCTAAAGTTTTGACATTAATTAATTAGTGTTGGACTAGAAAAGTTTTAAACAGGAAGTTTAATTCGGTATAGTATAAAACTCACTCTCGTATTAAAGTTCCAACGGTCATTGTCATGCATCCATAAGTCTTCCCAACGCGGGGTTTTAGTTTTTGATTCTCCTGTGCATAAGCAGCATGTGGATCATCATATCTATCATGAAGTTAATGTTGTTGTTGGTTTTCTTACTAAAAAATTGTAGTTTTCTATCTCTTGGATTATATCCTTGATGACCCTTCTTCACCGGCTTGAAAGATGGCAAGATTTATTGTATTTTATTTTATCTAATTGCATTATTTTTATTTACCTAATATATGAATATAAGTCTAGCTAAGATTGAATTAATTTATCTCTTTTTCGTTTCGTTTATATAGCAAATAATAAAGTAGAAGTTTCAAACATGTCATAGTAAAATATTTAAAGAATGATAAAGGATTTTAGCCTATGCCGACTAGAATTGTCTTTTTTTAGGCAAAATGACTAGAAGAATTAAGCTTAAAACTCGTATCGCCGTATTAAACATTTGAGAAAGCAAAGACTTTGATTTTTTATTTTTTTTTGGGTGCTGAGCAAACTCTTCTTTTAAAATGGCTCATACCTTTGCTTCTTTGTCTATTTCTATTTCAAAATAAAATATAATAACCAAAGGTGGCTCATACCTTTGCAAACTTTGTCTATTTCAAATGCGGTGAATGAGCTGCACGCATATATAGCTCTTGTCGTTGTCAAAATAAAATATAATAAACTTACTTATTATTTGAATTACAATTACATCATGAACCTCTTCTTTTTTTCATATATAAAGGGCCAAACAAAGAGGCAAATGCAATTTAAATAAGAACGAAGAACAAATACAATGGAAGAAGGGACTGCAGCTGCAAACCATTCCGTTTCAAGAAGGTACTCCCTCAATCTCTCTCTTTTTTTTAGCTATTTATTAAAATTCATGGAGTCCCACTATTTTGGAATTGGGACCTATTTGATTTGATGTATCACTCCCGCTCACTCCTTTTTAGTTGAACTCCTTAACTAGTAGTGTAAATTAGATTAGATAAAACCAATATCTCTCTCTCCCCCCTCTCTCCTTCGTGAGACTGTGTAACCTTAAATTTGAGACGGGTGAGTAGTAATTAAATAAGTGCTCTACTATCGCTACTACTAAAAAACAACTCTGTTTTTCCATTGATTGAATTGAATTAATACTAATTAATCCTAACATATACTATATGTACTCCATTCTATATATAGCCAGGCAGGTGTGTATCTCTTGAATGAAGTTGCAAAAATATGTGCCCAATTTTTCCGACTCTTGTTTATATTCGTCGGGATTGCAACAATGAACACAAGCAACGGAAACAGAGAGTCTCTACTCATGAAGGTTTTGGTTTTCGTGCTTGTCCTTTACTACTTGGCATTAGTGCTTGCGACGATTGTACAATTTCACGCAAAGAGTTTTCTTCCATTAATCATGCTCACTCTATCGTAGGATTGGCGGTGTTGTTTGAGTAATAGCTTTGATGATGATTTCGCCCACCATTGCTTGGATTGTTTTGCCCTTGTGGTTATTAATCTTTGTTTTCATGGGCTATTATTACTATCATCAAGAGCTCTACCAAATTATTCCAGAAAGGATTAAGAATTTGATTGAGGATTATGGTGGCATGTCAACCCATAATTCAATCTTGTCTGCAACTGAAACTGAGCTTCAGATTGGTGACCCATAATTCTAACCCAAATTTGTTTGCACGTACGTATAGTTTGCTTGAACATATATATATAATTCACCTGTTGTATTCTATGTGTTTGTTTGTCAAATAAGTTTGTTAGGCCACAACACATTTGTTGTAATCTGTGAAGCCGCAGTGTTGGTTATTTTTGTGTAGTCATCTTGTTATGTTTTGGGTCTATTGCTCTTTCTAAATGGAACTTTTTAGTATTTAGTGATCTTTTCTTTTTTATTGATAAAAAAGAAAAGATAGATTCTATTGTACCTAGTCTGAAGTAGTTTCCTTTGATTAAAAGATATTTTTATTCATTTAAATTGGTAGAATAAATCGAAACAACAAAACTAGGGGTGAGCGTAGGACGGGTTGGGACGGGTTATAAGCGACCCTAATCCGTTCCTAAATATCGATCGCGCCAATATTGAAGCCCTAACCCGTCCCTTAACCCGGCACAACCCGATGACATGCGGGTTCAATAAGAACTGGGTTCATAAGGATAGGTTGGGACGAGACGTGGGACGTAACCCAAAACTATGCATTCTCATATGTTCAAGGTGTAATTTTTTTCAAATCTTTTTTAATACTGTTTTTAATTCAAATGAATATCAAAATTGCAAATTAAGTTAATTACCAAGTAATTCGTTGGGTTTATTTAATTATTGGTATGATCATCACGTGCTCCTTTTGATGATATGTCAACATTACCCACCTTTTTTTGACATGATGGTCAAACCAAAATGAACTAAAGTAATAATCAGCTAATAATCAAGTAATTTAAGACCCAAATAATCAAAATGATCATCAGGGACTCCTTCTGATAATCTCAAAACCAAAATGAACATCTAATAATCTTCAAGCAAATAATCTTAAAACCCAAATAATCTTAAAATCAAATGAACAGCAACCCAAATAATCTTCAATTATTGGGAGTGGCAGCATCTATTAGTATTCACTACTCACTAGCGTCAATTATTGGGATGGGCCGGGTGACTCGAGGGGTAACCCGAGCCTGTCGTGGCCCGACACCGGGTTATTATATTGGACAATCCTAAATGTCTTCGTGTCTTATTTTTTTCGGATCAGACCCGGCCCGATGACACCGGGCTAGGACGGGCCAACGGGTCGGACCAAGTTTTGCTCACCCCTAAACAAAACCTTAAGGATTTTTTTTACCCCACACAAATCCCATCTACCCCCATACCCTGCAAAAGACCACAATACCCTTAACAAAATTTAAAAACCCTAAAATATCCTCAGCTCCAAAAAAAATATAAATCGTATATACATAGTCGTATATACCAAATGTGGGGGGTATATACGATTTGGTATATACGACGATGTATATACGATTTAGGGGGTATATACGATTCCTATATTTTTTTGTAGTTAAATAAAAAATAATTAAATTATTTAAAATTTAAATTATATTTTAAATAAAAATTAATTGGATATGAATAATTTAGGCTAAAAAATATGTTTAGTGTGTAGTTTGTTAAAACGTGGCGATGTTATACGTCGAACGAATAATTTATGCTAAAAAATCGGTTTTGGGCAACCTACTCCGATTGTAATGAAACCACATCCATTAAATCAGAAAAAATCAAAGACCAATACTCCGTAGAAGGGCTTCTTAAGGGATTGCGAGGCTCAAATTCCCAAATTCAATCGTTTACTATTTTTTATTAATTTTTTTAATTTTTCATAATCCCCAAAAAATCTAAAAGAATTTGCATAGACTTATTTTGGTTTTGTTAGATTTTAGTGGTGCTTTTATAATTTTTGGCTTAGTTTTGACTCTTTAACGGATTTTTAGTAGCCTTTTTATAACTTTTTTTTAAAAAAAATTAAAACAAATCATATTAACAAAAAAATAATAATAAAAACAAGTCGTATATACCCCCACACATTGGTATATACGACTTGTTAAAATACAAATCATATATACCAAGGTGTGGGGGTACATACAACTTGTTTTAAAAATTCCCATTGTATTTAAGTTTTTTTAATGTATATAGGATTCCTACAAAATGTGAGTCGTATATATGTTATGTAACATAACATATATACGATTGATATATTTTTTTAAAAAAAATACGTTTTTATGGGTATTTTGAGGTTTTCAGGAGTATGTGGGGGTAGATGGGATAGTGTGGGGCACCCATAATTCAATCTTGTCTGCAATTGGCGAGCTTGATTGGTGACCCATAATTCTAACCCAAATTTGTTTGCACGTATATAGTTTGCTTGAACATTATTCACCTGTTGTATTCTATGTGTATGTTTGTCAAATAAGTTTGTTAGGCCACAACACATTTGTTGTAATCTGTGAAGCCGCCTTGTTGGTTATTTTTGTGTAGTCATCTTGTTATGTTTTGGGTCTATAGCTCTTTCTAAATGGAACTTTTTAGTATTTAGTGATATTTTCTTTTTTATTGATAAAAAAGAAAAGATAGATTCTATTGTACCTAGTATGAAGTAGTTTCCTTTGATTAAAAGATATTTGTATTCATTTAAATTGGTAGAATAAATCGAAACAACAAAACTAGGGGTGAGCGTAGCGGGTTGGGACAGGTTATAAGCGACCCTAATCCGTCCCTAAATATTGATCGGGCCAATATTGAAGCCCTAACCCGTCCCTTAACCCGGCACAATCCGATGACATGCGGGTTCAATAAGAAGCTGGGTTCATAAGGGCGGGTTGGGGCGAGGCGTGGGGCGTAACCCAAAACTATGCATTCTCATAGGCTCAAGGTGTAATTTTTTTCAAATCTTTTTTAATACTGTTTTTAATTCAAATGAATATCAAAATTGCAAAGTTAATTACCAAGTATTTCATTGGGTTTATTTAATTATTGGTATGATCATCAGGGGCTCCTTTTGATGATATGTCAACATTACCTACCTTATTTTCACATGATGGTCAAACCAAAATGAACTAAAGTAAAAATGAGCTAATAATCAAGTAATTTAAGACCCAAATAATCAAAATGATCATCAGGGACTCCTTCTGATAATCTCAAAACCAAAATGAACAGCTAATAATCTTCAAGCCAAATAATCTTAAAACCCAAATAATATTAAAATCAAATGAACAGCAACCCAAATAATCTTCAATTATTGGGACTGGCAGCGTCTATTAGTATTCACTACTCACTAGCGTCAATTATTGGGATGGGCCGGGTGACCCGAGGGGTAACCCGAGCCCGTCGTGGCCCGACACTGGGTTATTATATTGGACAATCCTAAATGTCTTCGTGTCTTTTTTTTTTTCGGGTCAGACCCGGCCCGATGACATCGGGCTAGGATGGGCCAGCGGGCCGGACCGGGTTTTGCTCACCCCTAAACAAAACCTAGGATTTTTTTTACCCCCACACAAATCCCATCTACCCCCCACATACCCTGCAAAAAGACCATAATACCCTTAACAAAATTTAAAAACCCTAGAATATCCTCAGCTCCAAAAAAATATATAAATCGTATATACATAGTCGTATATACCAAATGTGGGGGTATATACGATTTGGTATATACGACGATGTATATACGATTTAGGGGGTATATACGATTCCTAGATTTTTTTGTAGTTAAATAAAAAATAATTAAATTATTTAAAAATTAAAATTATATTTTAAATAAAAATTAATTGGATATGAATAATTTAGGCTAAAAAATAGGTTTAGTGTGTAGTTTGTTAAAACATGACGATGTTATACGTCGAACGAATAATTTATGCTAAAAAATCGGTTTTCGGGCAACCTACTCCGATTGTAATGAAACCACCGCCATTAAATCCGAAAAAAATCAAAGACCAATACTCCCGTAGAAGGGACTTCTTACGGGATTGCGATGCTCAAATTCCCAAATTCAATCGTTTACTATTTTTTATTAATTTTTTAAATTTTTCATAGTCCCCAAAAAATCTAAAAGAATTTGCATAGACTTATTTTGGTTTTGTTAGATTTTAGTGGTGCTTTTATAATTTTTGGCTTAGTTTTGACTCTTTAACGGATTTTTAGTAGCTTTTTATAACATTTTTTTAAAAAAATTAAAACAAATCATATTAACAAAAAAATAATAATAAAAACAAGTCGTATATACCCCCACACCTTGGTATATACGACTTGTTAAAATACAAATCATATATACCAAGGTGTGGGGGTATATACAACTTGTTTTAAAAATTCCCATTGTATTTAAGTTTTTTTAATGTATATAGGATTCCTACAAAATGTGAGTCGTATATATGTTATGTAACATAACATATATACGATTGATATATTTTTTTTTAAAAAAAATACATTTTTTATGAGTATTTTGGGGTTTTCAGAAGTATGTGGGGGTAGATGGGATAGTGTGGGGCACAAAAAAAACCCAAACCTTAAACATCACTAAAATAGAGCCGTTAAAAGGAGCTCATCCCGACGTGTTGGCCCAACCCGCCCGACAAAATAGGTGGATTGGGCCAAGAAAAATGAGTTACAAAAAAATTGGCCCGACCTCGTTCAGCCTGGAAATTTATTAGCCCGTCATGGGTTGGGCCAACCTGCTGTCCTTACGCTTTTTAAAAGAATGAGTGCAATTACATTTTAGCCCATTCTTATGCAACACCCTCAACTACTCTCCCACCCCCCTCAAATTGGTAAAAAGTCTAAAATGCTTCTTCTTCTTCTTGGAATCTCTGTCCTTTGTGTCAGAAAAAAGAGTGAATGACATTTACTGTGGTGAATGTGCCTCAACGGATATAATTGTAACGGTCCAAATTTATTGTCCACAGTTTTGTTCAACGACGCCCTCTCATTGGCAACCACTATAAATACACACACTTACCCCCATTACTTTCACACCAACTTCCACCAATATCTCTCTTTTCGCACTTGCTTCTGGTGTGGTGAAATATATGCAAGTATACATAGTCACACAAGTAATAAAGTGATAAGAAAGGTCGAACCCACAGGGATTATGTATTGTAAAGCTTTGTATATTCAGAATGTGCACTTAGTGTGTCTACACTATGCACTAATTTTTGGTTTGGAGTTTTTAAGGTAAGTAAAAACAATATAAACAGTAAAGAGTGTAAGGAATCGGTTAGATAAAGTAGTTGAGATGTTTTCACCAAGTAATTTACTTCTAAGTGTTATAGTGGAGTATGTAGTGTTTCCACACTGGATGCAGCTGCATGAGTGTGTGTCTGTCAGCACTTTCTTCAGAGTTTCATTACAAGCTTCCTATGTCTAGGCATGCTAAATAGGTTCACTCTTGTCTTTTTAACCTCCCACTGTATCACCCTAGGAACTATGTTATCCTATGTCTAGGACTTAACATGGTTTTAACAATCAAATCTTTATTAAAACTATAGTTCAACAAAGAAGTTGTTATAAACTCTCATTCCTATTAATTCTTGAGTTCATAAATGTGACCCATGTCTGCTGCCACAAGTTTACCTATTCTAAAGTGATCAATTCCAGAATAAGCTTTGAAAGAAGTATTACACAAGAATTAAAATGCATACACTACACAAACCATAATAACATACTTAGAAGTTCATTACAAGGTTATAGATCTCAACTTAAGGGAATTTAGCTCATCTTACTCATTATATAATAGACAAAATCTGCAAAGAGCATAATCAAATGAGTAATATAGCAAAAGAACTTAAAAGGAGAGAGATTACTCGAATAGAAGATCTTTTGCATGAGTTTCCCAAGTTGAAGTACAATATGAGTTCCTTACACAAGTTTCCTTCAAGTAGAAGTGAAGGGAGTGGTTGTCAAGCACCTCCTTACCTTCCTTCTCTTCAGAAACGTAAAGAAAAACTAAAACTAAACTAAACTAAACTAAAACTAAGTGATCCTTTCAGAAACAAATGAAGAAATACAAATAAAGGATCATTTGTAAGTGAAGATATGGCCTCTATTTATAGGCACAAAAGCTTTCCTCCCTTGAGGGGTTTCCTTTGGCGCGTAAGATCAACTGAGGGGACCAACCTTGGATAAAATCAGACAACCAATGAAGCAAATAGTTATGGTCGCTTGCATGTATAACATAAGGGGTGGTCCATTGGAGAAGTGCCACATGTCTTTTTAGATAAGTGAGCCTTGCAACCTGATTTTTATGTTTATCGCCGACTTCTGCAAGTGGCTCTGCTCCAGGTGACTAGGCATGACGTCACAATTCAAGTGTGGAAGCATCAAAATGGTCCTTGGATGTTTTGGTGCAAACTGCTGGATTTTGCAGGTGTAGGCAGTGTTTCCACTCCTAGTGTTGGCAGTGTTTCCACTCCTGCAGTTGTTGCACTAAACAAAAACATCAAACCTAACAAGATATGTGTATTTATGCCTAGTTAACTGTCCTAATCATTTGGATCTCTAAAATGTTGTTACTTAATAAATAAGCTATATTTATATATTAATGTACTTGAAAATAAACAATAACCTAAGTAAAAATAGATGAATAACTCTATATAAAATAGAGTTATCAGCTTCCTCAGACACACCACCATCTTGAATGGACACCCTTTCGACCTAGCTTTCGATTGGCACAACCCTGACCATTCTTTATCATCATGGACATCGATTATACTTTAAAACTAGAGTGATATCTCCTTGTAGCGACCGAAAAATCTGAAAAATGGATTCTTCGAAGTTCGAAAGGAAGCCGCCACCAAATTTTAGTTTAAGGGCAAATTCGGAAAATCCCTTTTGGTTTAGGACAAGGCAAGTTTAGGGTTAGGGAGTCGTTATGCGTGGGAAGGTGTTAGCACCCACGACATCCTTTGTCTAATTAATTATGGTTTATTAATATTTTACCCTTTTATTTATAGAGAAAAAAACTTAATTAAATTTTTAGTTTTTAGAGCTTGACAAGAGTGGACTCTTGCTCCTACGTACCTCCTGATGCAATGGAGGAATCAAAGCTACGTAGTTCTTCCTGAAAAAGGTTTGTTGGTTGGTGTTTTTAGTGTAGGGGTCCTAGGATTCCTTGAAGTGCATCTGACTCTCTTTGATTCTAGAATGTTGACTAACCCGATTGTACAACCAGAGCTTAGTCCCCTACTTTTGAAAGTATTTTTGAGGTTTTTTGAAAGAAGTTTGTTTGATGTGAGGTGAGTTGGTTTTAGAATAGGTATTCTAGAACTCTGAGGCTGTACATCTCATTAGTTCTAGAGCATTGACTAACTTGGTTGTACAACAGAGCTTAGTCCCCTATTTTAGGAAAAGTGATTTATTTATTTACTTATAAGTTTTTAGGATTCTGAACTGTACAACTCATTTGTCTAGGATGATGACTAACTTGGGTTGTACAACCGACTTAGTCTTTTATTTTAGAAAAAAATAATTTATTTGTATTTTTATAAGTTTTTAGGATTCTTTGAAATATGCAATTTCATTGGTCTACGATGATGACTAACTTAGGTTGTACAATGACTTAGTCTTTTATTTGATTTTGAAGAAATAAACTAATTTGTGCATAAAAAAAGACAAAAGCGATAATTAATAAAGAGTAGGCTAAAAAAAAATAAACAAATAAATAACTATATACATAAATAAATATGAATAGATATATACATAAACAAATAAATAAATAAATAGATTATATTATAAATAAATGATAAATAAATATGTACATAAAAATAAACAAAATAAATACAAAACTAACTTTGGACTCGACGAGTGCGAACCGAAACCAAAGCGATCGACCAGGTCAATCGCGAACAGGACTCTATCGGTCCATTTTGACCCCAAGACCCGCAAGAACCGCTTTGAGAATCGGAAAGCCGGCTCAAAGCGTCCAAATGATCAAAAGCGGGCTTTTTTTAGTGAAATGGGCATGACGCTTTGACCCAAAAGATCACTTAACCCGCCAATGATCCACCCCTTGACTTCACCTCTCAACCCCTTTTATATCCAATTGCTAGGGAGCTATTGTTTCTTGCGAGCGATGTGGGACTAAAACAAGGTAGAGAAAGTAATTCCCCTTTAAAACACAATTCCCGTTTTTCTCAAACCTGTCACCGTAAAATTGCGATTCCAGATTCGTTAACCGTTGGATCGTCTTTCTTTTTTGACAGTAGGTTCGTGAGACATATATCTACGCTTTCACCGTTCGGATCGTTGAAACGAGGTCTGATTAGAGAGAAATTGTCTTCGCAATAGCTGCAGTTTTTGGTCCGTTTTTCTCAAACCTCTCATCGTAAAAGTGCGATTCCGGATTCGTTAACCGTCGGATCGTCTTCATTTTTTACAGCGGGTTCGTGGGAAATATGTCTTCACTTTCACCGTTCAGATCGTAAAAACGAGGTCCAAGGAGAGAGAAATTTCCTTCGAATAGTAGCTAAAAACTAACACCCGAAAATACGCAAAAAAACTACTATTTTTTGTAATTTTCAGAAAAAGTCCAAAATAAAATGGTTGAAAAAGTCCAAATTAAAAACTATAAAAAAGATCTCGGACAAAATTGGGGTATAACAGCTGCCCCTCTTTATTTATATTTTACTAGAATTTTTTTTAGTAGAAATAGAAATAAAGATAGAATAGACGTCAATTTTGTCCGTTTAGAGGAAATAGAGGTTTGAGAATAAGCAGGAGCGGTTAACACTTGGCGTATTAACCGCGAACAAAATGAAGGATCGCTCGGGATGCGAAGGAGCACTAAGGCTCACGAAAGCCCACTCGAGTGCGAAGGAGCACTAAGGCTCTGAAGGACCACTAAGTGTCGAAGGAGCACTAAGGCTCTGACGAAGGACCACTGCAGGTCGGAAGGTTGCCTAGGCCTTATTTGAAGTACCATCGTAGTGCGAAGGAGCGCAACTAGCTACGGTATTAGTTAAGCGGTCTATAGGGGCCTTTATACTCGGCGGCCATGATGGGTCAAGATCGAGGTCTAGAAGCGATATGTTGACCATGAAGGGCGTCCCGCGTGTCTTAGGCTAACACAACTAGTCGAAGGTCCGTCGGGCTCGACTCGACGTTGCGACTGGGCCACTTAGGGCTTTGCTGACGAAGGACCACTTGGGGTCTATAGAGTGCGAGGATCAACACGGTGATACGTGATATGATATGCATGAGATCGATTCTTAAAGCGATATTAGAGGAACAAAATATAGGGACTAACACTTTATGTGTTTATCAGAGAGCACACCTAACGAATGCATCTGCGAGAAGGGAAAACCTATCTACGTTTGATGAAGCAATTAATGGTGCAAGCAATGATTGGTATACGGTAGGATGTGGAATGACTTTTTCCACTTTTCTCTTTTTGCTTATTGCTTTTCGCTTTTTTTTTTTTGAAAAATGATGAATGCCAAATGTGAATATGATGCAAATGAAATGCTCGGGTGCAAATGCTATTGTGCATGAGGTGATGATATGATGTGATATGATATGATATGATATGATATGATATGATATGATATGATATGATATGATATGATATGATATGATATGATATGATATGATATGATATGAGTGATTGGGGTATAGAAACATTTTTGGTAATGATGAGATGTGAGACTTTAGATGCGAGAAGAAGAGGTGAATATTGATCATTCTTTGAAAAAATAGTTTTGATTCAATACTTGACAATCTCAATGTTGTTATTCTGAGACAACGATGTGAAAAAGTATTTGCAAGCTCGCTCATTTTCTCTTCCATTTTGATGCCCCATGATGGACCGAAGTTTTGGCCCACTTTGACTAAATAAGTGGATTTCCAACATCATATGATCAACTTGTGTTTTCTCTCTCTGAAGCATTGTTTTGTGAAGATGTATAATAGTGCGAATATAGATGAATGAGTCAGTTAACTTGGGGTTCTAAAGACCTAGGGTGTGGACATTTGTGGCACATGAAGGGGTGAATGGTAGTGGTCTTTGTCAAGGTCATGAAAGGTAGGTTTTCCCAAGCCAAGAAATGCGGGGCGCTTGATTTAGATTTGATGACGGTGAGTGAATAACTTGCCCACTGTCTAGTGGTGACAAGCTAGGGGTGTAGAAGATGATGAACTGGGAATGCATTGGCTTTGGAATGAAAGGCGGAAAGCAAGAGACTTTGTCTCAACCCATAGAGTTTGGTGTTGCCCCATTTATGGTAAGGACAAGATTACCCCGGCTAGAGTAGCAGCGTTTTAGGGTAATGAGTTGAGAAATTGCCCCGGTATTGTTTTGTGGATATGAATATGACAAGGGATGAGGTGAGTGTAGGGCGGATTTCTCCAAGTAAAGGGTGAAGGATTGCCCCACTTGGTAATGGGATTTCAAATGGTTGTTTTAGTGAGGTTGTGAAAGGTGTGAGTTAGGGCTATGGGTTTTTGAGTTGAGTGCAGGTATGTATGTTTAGGACTGAGTGTGGTGTGGGATGGACGTTGGACACATTTCCCCAAGCTTACGTGGAACAAATGGTGAAAGGGATGCCCCACTCTAGGATTTCGGTGACGATCCTAGTATAAACTTTTGGTTCTCTATAAAATGACTCCCAGACTATGATAGTCTTGAGTTTTCGCTATGATGACAACACCACTTGGTGATCACTAAACTTTGCCTTGGTATAATTGTAACTTGAATGAATGTTGTAGTCCAAGCCCTTTGATTTCTTTTCTCTTTTTTTTTGAGTTTTTTTTTTAGATATTTTTTTTTGAGCAAACATATTATAAATAAATAAACCGACTTGTCCCGAAATTAAAATTTTGAGAAAACAAAAGCAATCACTCATTGATCGGAATGAACTCTAGAGGGTTGTAATTTGGCTGAAGGTTAGGGTTTATGATGAAAATGATTATTGGGCTCAAAGAGGTGTTTGAGGATTGATGGGACAGATGATTTTTATTGGTGGTGTAACTTGGCTAATGGGTAATGATTTATGAAGGAAAGGGTTATTAGGCTTAAATGAGTGTTTGAGGTTTTATTTAGGCAGCAATTGACGTGCCTCATGGTAGAATGGACATGTTTAGGGATGTAACTTGGCCAAGGGTTTATGAAAGGATAGGATATTGAGGACAAGGGAAGTGTTTGGGGGTTTATTTCAGACAAAGATCTCTTATGCATTTAATGGTAATAAGTATCAGCTCATAATTGTACCACTTTTGTTTTTTCGTGGTTTTTCGATCCTCTTTTTTGATTTCACTTTCTTTTTTTCATTTTGATTTTTTTTCTTTCTTTCGAGCTGAGTGACTTGATAAAAATGATACACCATTTTTGATGTGGAATTGATCCTTGTCTAGGGTGATTGAAAGTTTTTGGATTTTTGGCTTAAAGTGGGTATACGGGTTTTCGAGGGTATGGGAAGATTGTCAAACTTCATTTCAAAACATGATTGCTCGTTTTCTCAAAAATTAACTTAAGGACAAAAATTTATTTACTTTTATATATTCGCTCTTTTTCTTTATTTCTTTTTTTCTATATGCCCTAATTTTTGCTTAGGCCGCTCTTACGAGTTTTCAACCTAACAGGTCTTTTTTGATTATTTGTAAAGGACTTGCACCAAGGGAATACAATGTTGACAAGGTATTTTAGAGATCACAAATTTGCCCAGATATGGAGGGCCTAAAGCATTTATTTCAATAGTGAGAACAAACCAAAAAGTTGACTAGGTAGGGAGTATGTACTTTAATTAGGGTGGTCGAGGTAGGATTAGACTAGGGACGGGGATGATGACAAGGTAAGGACATTAATTGACTCAAACAAGAATGAAGACACATGTCACACACAAGTTACTACACGAATGCTTCGTAGAGAGTTAACATCAGTTAAAACATGAAAGAAAATTTTGGCGGACCATTTCGGTCATTCATCATGGGGTGGATGAGATGCAACGCTTTGTTGATAAAAATGTAAACGTGCTGCTAATTTGAAAAGTTGAGTGCCTTGAAACACCTTGAGCTTGCAACGAAGTATGACTAAACTTTTTCCAAAAAGAATGATTTATTTCGCAAGAATGTCTCACTTCTCATCACATTTTTCTTCTAAAATTATGCTAATTTATTTTTATAATGTCTGATGTAAGTATGCAAATGAATGTGCATGAAATGTGAATGAAATGATAATGTATGTGCATGAAATGATAACATATGATTTTATTTATCACGTCGGGAAATTATAAACTTTTCGTTGGAGAGTAAAGTACAAAATTTAATTTGACTTCAGCGTGCACGGCTTCTCTCCAAGGTAAAGATTTTAATTCTCTGACGGTCATAAAAGTGTTTGCAACAGTAGATGTTTATTTGTTGTATTTTTGTAGTGCAAAGAAAAAGAAAAATGCATGTGGTATATTTTCTAAAAATGCAGTAAATAATGATTTTTGATTTTTTTGATTTTTTTTTTGATAAAAGAGGGTATGCATAAATATTTGTTTGAATGCAAGGGTATGAAGCTCCTTTGTGACCCTAGAAATGTATCTTACGGAGTGGGTCTACGGTTTCTTTTATAGTGAGCCTCACAATGGTAGTTTTAAAGAATCCTACACAAGGTTCCTAGAGCCAAGAACCCCAATCAAGAACACTGACCCCAACAATAGGCAAGCTATTAGGAGGGATAGAATCCTTAAAAGGAATCAAACTCTAGGTGAGATTTTCGTGACCACCCAACGAGACGTGCGTCCATGAGCCATCACTACACAATCTCGTTCTAAGCAGGTTTGCACTCAAGTCTGGGTAGAAGACTCTTCTCACATGCGTGTGTGATGTGTAGAGGTGTAGTGTGTATAGGAGCAGTTCAAAACAAACCCAAAGCTGCAAACAAAACAAACATTCATACAAAATAAAGTCTTCTATCCTAGGGTTTACACATCAAATAAATAATATAATGTGCAAAGATAAATAAATAAGAGAAGAGTAAAAATTAAATTAAATAAATCCTATAATTAATTAGACTAGGTTTTGACTCTCTAAAAAGAATTAAGTCCCCAGTGAAGTCGCCAGCTGTAGCGACCGAAAAATCCGGGAAATGGATTCTTCGAAGTTCGAAAGGAAGCCGCCACCAAATTTTAGTTTAAGGGCAAATTCGGAAAATCCCTTTTGGTTTAGGACAAGACAAGTTTAGGGTTCGGGAGTCGTTATGCGTGGGGAAGGTGTTAGCACCCCACGACATCCTTTGTCTAATTAATTATGGTTTATTAATATTTTACCCTTTTATTTATAGAGAAAAAAACTTAATTAAATTTTTAGTTTTTAGAGCTTGACAAGAGTGGACTCTTGCTCCTACGTACCTCCTGATGCAATGGAGGAATCAAAGCTACGTAGTTCTTCCTGAAAAAGGTTTGTTGGTTGGTGTTTTTTAGTGTAGGGGTCCTAGGATTCCTTGAGCTATCTGACTCCTTTGATTCTGGGGGATTGACTAACCCGATTGTACAACCAGAGCTTAGTCCCCTACTTTTTAAAGTATTTTTGAGGTTTTTTGAAAGAAGTTTGTTTGATGTGAGGTGAGTTGGTTTTAGAATAGGTATTCTAGAACTCTGGCTGTACATCTCATTAGTTCTAGAACATTGACTAACTTGGTTGTACAGCCGAGCTTAGTCCCCTATTTTAGGAAAAGTGATTTATTTATTTACTTATAAGTTTTTAGGATTCTTGAAGCTGTACTAACTCATTTGTCCTAGGATGATGACTAACCGGTTGTACAACCGACTTAGTCTTTTATTTTAGAAAAAAATAATTTATTTGTATTTTTATAAGTTTTTAGGATTCTTGAAATGTACAAATTTTGTAACACCCCTTTCTAAACAACTATTATTTAATATATTTTATCGAGTTTTCAAGTTTTAAATCATTGAAAGAAAGTGTCACATTTCACCGCTTATAAAAACAACCAACTCATAACTAAGTGACATGAAGTCAACAAATAATAGCACGATACATAGCACGATAGTTTAGGGATGACCCCACAACACTGTTTTTAGTTTACTGACACCAAAATAAAATAGTAACCCCAAATCTCCAACACAAATGGAAAATCATTAAGTCTAGAATCATACTTAGTACATCGGCAATAACAGTCTAAACATCAATTAATAATAATTATATTACTCGCCCCTCACGGTGCTACATATCGAGTGACTCGACACTACTAGCGAAGGTACTCACGTCACCTTGATCCAACATCACACTGCGGCGTTGCCACATAAGAGCAACATTCCAAGCGAGAAAGGGTGAGTCTCTTTATACAAATAATAATAATTAAGATAAGCATTATATTTTGGCAAGGCAACAAATACAACTAGTTCACCACATTATCAACACATCATCAATAATTTCATTAACAAACCGTATGAGTGTATGCATGTATGCAACATGCATGCAGCGATCCTTCATCATCACTATTTGCCTTGAGGCACCCATCGCTTTGGACCAGGAGTCCCACGTCGCTTTGGCGAAGCCTACACATCGCTTTATGCATATGCATCATGAGGCTCTATGCCAATGCACCACAAACACAACACATATGCCACAATATTTATTAGGCTCACCACTTCAATTATTTTCTCAACTCAGCCTCACCAACAATCTAAGCCTTGAGGGCTTACACCGCTTTAGACCGAAGTCCCACACGCTTTTAACATCTCCACACAATTATAATTCAATTTGTATCCTTGATTAGTAATTTAACTCAACACTTAACCCACCTCGCAATTATTGGACCAAACAACACCTACACACTCTCTCATTCCCAACAACATAATTATCCTCACATCCTCTCAATTGATCCATACCAAAATCAAACACCTGTCATTATTTTGTTCCTCATATACTTTACATTTATCTCTCTAGTAATTATCTAATCAATTATAAAATAATTATTTCAACTCACAACAGCTCACTATTCCATTGGAGCTATCTAGAGCAACACTACCATATTTATGCACCACATAATTTTTCTTCAGGATATCTATAATAGTTGTATTTAAACAGTTACTATTATAATAGTTAATTACTCCAGTTAATATCATGCGTCCCTGTTAATGGTGAAAGATTCACAGGCAAGGCAATATCACAACAATACACAATTCACTCCAATGACATTCCTTTAACACAACACTTCGACAAACAATTCAAACAAGGTTTCCCTAACACCAAAATTCAGCAATTCCCCCAATTCCATCACTACAACCTAGCCTACACATAACACTAATCTTAAGAATTATTATAGGCATAAAGAAGAGCCCCCTTACCTCGAATAAACCGAAAACAGAGCTCTCTCTACGGAGTCACCAACCGAACTACAGCAACAACGAGCTCCTCTTCTCCTTTCCCACGCGCCGATCACGCTCTCTCCTTCTCTCTCTATGGTCGCGCCGTTTTTCACCTCTTCTCTCTTCTCTTCTTGCGTTCCTTTCTTCCAAGAGGGTGAATAAACACGAGATGGAGTCCTGGCTTGATCGAAAGGGCGTCGGAATCGAACTTCGAGTATGATTTGAGTGGGAGGGTGGATTTTCGGGTTCGATCGTGGCTTGTGGATGGAGAGCGAAGTGGAAGAGGGATGCGGATAGGTTTTCTCGGTTACGTGCGACTTCACGGCGAGGAGAAGAAGGAGAGCGGTGGGTCGGGTCGGCGTGCGTGAAATTTGGGAATCTTATTTGGGCTTAAGTGAGTTGCAGTGGGGTGCGCCCAGCAGGCAACAGGGGGTGTATGCGAGTAAAACAACCCAAACATTCATTTTAAATACTCTTAGAGCCCAATATCACTATAACTATTATTTTAACATCTCAATTGACCAAAATAACTCCCTAAAGAAATAATATCTCCAACACTAGTATTTGAATAGAAATAAAATAAATACATAATATTCTTAATCATATATCACCAATAGCATATAAAAATACCATATTTTTATTTCATTTATTTTTTTCCACAATCTAATCCCCAATAATTTATTAAATAAATATCCAATAACTTTTAGGGCGTTACAACTCTCCCCCACTTAGAATGTTTCGTCCTCGAAACTTACCGACCAAAACTAAACAACCCCCCACTAACAAACTACGACCCTACAGACAACTAATGTTATCTATACTGCTGATTACCATTTCATTGATTACCGGCGGTGAGTGATTGGGCGGCCGTCCCTCCTACTTCTTCAGCCAGGTAACTCAAGAAATAATAACCAGACTCAGTCATACAATCCCAACTCCAGAGACGACTACGCCATCCTCGCCGGACTCAGCGGGCTATAAACAACAACATTCACCTCAAAGTTCACAAGCTCAACTAATCATTCACAACCACATAACACGTAACACAAATCGGGGTCACCGGGTACCCAACGAGGATCACTCTTAGTAGTCAAGACAATGAAACATCTTAACACACGATGCGAGGTTAGTCTACACGACACTCAACATACTGGCGTTAATGCGAAATCAAGAACATGCTCTTTGTAACAATTCATATTATACTTTATACTACGCTTTCACTAACTCATAAAGTCAAAGTAATAGTGTTGAATTACCCACATGACAAATTCATGCGAGCCTCAACTATAAACTATACTGACAAAACTCACAAAACAAGCAAAATATCGGTCACAAAAGTTAATGTCTTAGAAAGGCTAACATGTAGGCATCATGGTCACTTTCATTAAACTAGCGTGTACTTCCAAATAATTACAATGTTATTTCACTAAGCTTTTCTGAAAAGAATTAGAACATATAATCTTATCAACTCATGTGATATTTGCATTCTCTTATTTATAAAATTCGTCTTGTCCTACTTTAATTTAATTTTCCTTCTCTCATCTATAAAATTTATCTCGCTCTATTTAATCCAATCTCGCTATCTTAAAAACCAAACATTACAGCTCTGTAACTAACAAAAATTCAGCTTACGCATTCACACTAAATGACTAAGGTCAATTTCAAGCAGATCTCTTCAATAACTAAGTTCCCTTTGTACAAGGTCTCATAAAATACTACAATTAATTGCAAATGCAAACAAACTGGCTTCCTAAAAATGTATCTTTCTACCATTCAACCTTAAGCCCTACACCCTACTCCATTTAGGTATCGCTCAAATGTTTGACCAAATCATTATACTCACACTTACCACTCCTGCTATTATATGTGACTATACTAGCAGATCCCAACTAGGGTTAATATACCCCTACAGCCTTTACATGGATTTTCAAAATTGGGGAAAACATGGTACTAACTCCTCCCCTAGTCTTTCTTGTTAACCGTAGTTTGTTTTGGATTATTTTTCAACCTCCTCACTATATTGGGGTGGTTTTCTTGCAGACCAAAATTATTCTACTCTTTTGGCAAATCCATAATCTATAATTTCAAATATAATTCACTTTTACAATACTCGATTCTACTCAAAATAAGACAACTACAATTATAAATTATCTACTTATTATATTTGCACCTAAACCTCTATTTCACATTATTTTCCATTCTCAAGGTATTCATAAATCATAAACCTTAAATGCAATATAGCAATCAATTAAAATACATCAAATCAATTCAATTTAATACAATACACTCAGTTAGATCACTTACACTCAATAGATATTACACATAAATCAAACAATATATAATTTCATAGTCAAATTCACCATCATGGAGCACCCAAAGTTTCATAGTCAAATATACCTATTCTAATTTAATCCCAAAACAATACGAATTGTACGAATGCACTTAAACTAAGATTAATGTCACAAACTTTGCTTCCCCAATTGAAGAAATAATACGCCTATTATTTATGAAGTCATTAGACATTTACATCGTCTTATTTATAGTTTCACCTCACTATAGTTTTTATTTAATTGAACCTCATACTTTTAAAACCAATTATTACAACTCCTCACTCCTTAATACTTAGCTCAACTCATTTACATTAATTAACCATAATCAATTTTACTTCTGTCTAAAATAACCAAACATTACCAAGATTTGTATGCCAACCCAATCAACTAGTAATTATCACAAAAATATAATTTTCTTCTATGTTGCAATCATTCATAAGACCTCCTTTTATTTTATGCCACTTAATTGCTACTAAAGTTACTGCACATATCCTTGTGTTAATAACTAGCATACCTCTATAAAGGCCATCACCTTTTATATATAAAAAAAAAATACAGCAACCGCATTTAAATGAAAAACAGCAACAACAAAAAAAACAGCAGCTTAACAACATGAAAACAACCCTTTTAATTCACAAAAACAGCGACTTGATTATGGAAAAATAGCAACCTTGATTTTAATTATGCAATCACGACAACACCTAACCCATTCTCATCTTATTTAAATTTGAGTAACAATACATCTAAATTGAAGGGACAACACATTTGAATGATTTGGGTACCAATACCTTTTGCACTTTAGAAAAATATCACATTTAAATTAAGGAAACAACACATTTTGAAAGTGGGAACATCTCATTCAAGAATTGGAGTAACAACACCTCTAAGTTTTCAAGTAACAACATCTTCAAAACCTAGTAAAAACACATTCCAAGTTTTAGTAACAATGCCTTTAAATTTGGAAAACAACACATTCAAATCTTGGGCAACACATTAAAATTCGGGTAACAATATATTGGAAATTTTGGAAAACATCTCCTTTTAAAATCACCAAAACAGTAGTAAAACCCCCACCATTTTATTTATAAAGACAGCCACGTTACACCCCTTTTCATTTTAAAAGAACCACGGGAAAGCGAGTGTGGATAAACAGTAGGAAATGGCGCCTCATTTGTTGTGAAACAATCAGTATTTTTATTAAGAGAAAACAGCAAGACAGCAAAAACAAACAATTGATCACCCCTCACCACATCCCTCATCAAATCACCCAATCACTCACAACAACATTTTTTTTTTTTTTAAAAAAAAAATATGACAACATACAGTTGCCCTTTATATATATTAAGTAGGTTATAAAATAGTAAACTATTTGACTATGGGATTTCTCGGATATCTGAGTCTTTGCTCACAATGAGAACATTTGTGAGGCTCTCGAGAGATGTCCTTGAAAATACACGATGGTGGCTGAACAAAGGCTAGCCATAGTCAAAAAGTACACTAGTAGTATAACGCTTAGAGTGAAATTCTTTGAATTAATGTCCATATAAGTATCACGGTTAATATATAATAAAACATTTTTAGCATACCAAAACCTACAATACCCGAACCCCACATACAAGTCCTCATATATCTAGTGGATTAATTAACCAAATTCAATCACTTCATTAACTACAATTACTCAAATAATTGCAACACGTTGGTAAGACTATCACCTAACATTTAAAATATCACAACACATGGTAAGGAGTAGTAGCTAAAGTCAAAATACTAACTAACATAGTAGCTACACAAGGTACTCAGAGCAAACACACATAGCGACAATAAGACAATAAGCGGCACCGAAGATCAACAATGGCAATTCTGATGTCGGCCAATTCAACTAATCAACGCAACCTGAATCATGGCTAGAAGCAGTACTAAGACTCGAGGATAACTAGACTCGACCTTTGGACAACTTGGGCGGACGGACCAAACCGACTCACGATACCACTAATGTAACACCCCCTTTCTAAACAACTATTATTTAATATATTTTATCAGAGTTTTCAAGTTTTAAATCATTGAAAGAAAGTGTCACATTTCACCGCTTATAAAAACAACCAACTCATAACTAAGTGACATGAAGTCAACAAATAATAGCCACGATAGTTTAGGGACTGACCCACAACACACTGTTTTAGTTTCTGACACCAAAATAAAATAGTAACCCCGTCTCCAACACAGCGGAAAATCATTAAGTCTAGAATCATACTTAGTACATCAGCAATAACAGTCTAAACATCAATTAATAATAATTATATTACTACGCCCCTCACGGTGCTACATATCGAGTGACTCGACCTACTAGCGAGAAGGTACTCACGTCACCTTGATCCTTTGTCACTGTGAGCGTTGCCACATAAGAGCAACATTCCAAGCGAGAAAGGGTGAGTCTCTTTATACAAATAATAATAATTAAGATAAGCATTATATTTTGGCAAGGCAACAAATACAACTAGTTCACCACATTATCAACACATCATCAATAATTTCATTAACAACCGTATGAGTGTATGCATGTATGCAACATGCATGAGGATCCTTCATCATCACTATTTGCCTTGAGGGCACCCATCGCTTTGGACCGGAGTCCCACGTCGCTTTGGCCGAAGCCTACACATCGCTTTATGCATATGCATCATGAGGCTCTATGCCAATGCACCACAAACACAACACATATGCCACAATATTTATTAGGCTCACCACTTCAATTATTTTCTCAACTCAGCCTCACCAACAATCTAAGCCTTGAGGGCTTCACACCGCTTTAGACCGAAGTCCCACACCGCTTTTAACATCTCCACACAATTACAATTCAATTTGTATCCTTGATTAGTAATTTAACTCAACACTTAACCCTCCTCGCAATTATTGGACCAAACAGCACCTACACACTCTCTCATTCCCAACAACATAATTATCCTCACATCCTCTCAATTGATCCATACCAAAATCAAACACCTGCCATTATTTTGTTCCTCATATACTTTACATTTATCTCTCTAGTAATTATCTAATCAATTATAAAATAATTATTTCAACTCACAACAGCTCACTATTCCATTGGAGCTATCTAGGACAGCACTACCACGCTATGCACCACATAATTTTTCTTCAGGATATCTATAATAGTTGTATTAAAACAGTTACTATTATAATAGTTAATTACTCCAATTCAAAAAGACAAGAGAAGTGATCTAAGAAATAACATATAGTCACTTGAGTATAATATCATGCGTCCTGTTAATGGTGAAAGATTCACAGGCAAGGCAATATCACAACAATACACAATTCACTCCAATGACATTCCTTTAACACAACACTTCGACAAACAATTCAAACAAGGTTTCCCTAACACCAAAATTCAGCAATTCCCCCAATTCCATCACTACAACCTAGCCTACACATAACACTAATCTTAAGAATTATTATAGGCATAAAGAAGAGCCCCCTTACCTCGAATAAACCGAAAGCAGAGCTCTCTCACTGAGTCACTGCCGAACTACAACAACAACGAGCCTCTTCTCCTTTCCCACGCGCCGATCACGCTCTCTCCTTCTCTCTCTATGGTCGCGCCGTTTTTCACCTCTTCTCTCTTCTCTTCTTGCGTTCCTTTCTTCCAAGAGGGTGAATAAACACGAGATGGAGTCCACAAGCGATCGAAAGGGCGTCGGAATCGAACTCAGTATGATTTGAGTGGGAGGGTGGATTTCGGGTTCGATCGTGGCTTGTGGATGGAGAGCGAAGTGGAAGAGGATGCGGATAGGTTTTTCTCGGTTACGTGCGACTTCACGGCTGAGGAGAAGGAGAGCGGTGGGTCGGGTAAGGCGTGCGTGGGCTGGGGAATGCTGTTTGGGCTTAAGTGAGTTGCGGTGGGGTGCGCAAACAGAACAACGAGGGGGTGTATGCGAGTAAAACAGCCCAAACATTCATTTTAAATACTCTTAGAGCCCAATATCACTATAACTATTATTTTAACATCTCAATTGACCAAAATAACTCCCTAAAGAAATAATATCTCCAACACTAGTATTTGAATAGAAATAAAATAAATACATAATATTCTTAATCATATATCACCAATAGCATATAAAAATACCATATTTTTATTTCATTTATTTTTTTCCACAATCTAATCCCCAATAATTTATTAAATAAATATCCAATAACTTTTAGGGCGTTACACAGCTCATTGGTCCTAGGATGATGACTAACCCGGTTGTACAACCGACTTAGTCTTTTATTTGATTTTTGAAGAAATAAACTAATTTGTGCATAAAAAAAGACAAAAACTGATAATTAATAAAGAGTAGGCTAAAAAAAAAATAAACAAATAAATAACTATATACATAAATAAATATGAATAGATATATACATAAACAAATAAATAAATAAATAAATAGATTATATTATAAATAAATGATAAATAAATATGTACATAAAAATAAACAAAATAAATACAAAACTAACTTTGGACTCGGCGAGTGCGAGCGAACCGAGGCAAGCGATCGACCAGGTCAATCGCGAACAGGACTCCTATCTGGTCCATTTTGACCCCAAGACCGCAAGAACCGCTTTGAGAATCGGAAAGCCGACTCAAAGCGTCCAAATGATCAAAGCGGGCTTTTAGTGAAATGGGCGCGACGCTTTGACCCCAAAAGATCACTTAACCCGCCAATGATCCACCCCTTGACTTCACCTCTCAACCCCTTTTATATCCAATTGCTAGGGAGCTATTGTTTCTTGCTGGCGATGTGGGACTAAAACAAGGTAGAAAGTAATTCCCCTTTAAAACACAATTCCGTTTTTCTCAAACTGTCACCGTAAAATTGCGATTCGGATTCGTTAACCGATTGGATCGTCTTTCTTTTTGACAGTAGGTTCGTGAGACATATATCTACGCTTTCACCGTTCGGATCGTTGAAAGCGAGGTCTGATTAGAGAGAAATTGTCTTCGCAATAGCTGCAGTTTTTGGTCCGTTTTTTCTCAAACCTCTCATCGTAAAAGTGTGATTCGGATTCGTTAACCGTCGGATCGTCTTCATTTTTACAGCGGGTTCGTGGGAAATATGTCTTCACTTTCACCGTTCAGATCGTAAAAACGAGGTCCAAGGAGAGAAATTTCCTTGAATAGTAGCTAAAAACTAACACCGAAAATACGCAAAAAAAACTACTATTTTTGTAATTTTGAGAAAAAGTCCAAAATAAAATGGTTGAAAAAGTCCAAATTAAAAACTATAAAAAGATCTCGGACAAAATTGGGGTATAACAGCTGCCCCTCTTTATTTATATTTTACTAGAATTTTTTTTAGTAGAAATAGAAATAAAGATAGAATAGACGTCAATTTTGTCCGTTTAAAGGGGAAATAGAGGGTTTGAGAATAAACAGGGAGCGGTTAACACTTGGCGTATTAACCGCAAACAAAATGAAGGATCGCTCGGGATGCGAAGGAGCACTAAGGCTCGAAAGCCCACTCGAGTGCAGAAGGAGCACTAAGGCTCTGAAGGACCACTAAAAGTGCGAAGGAGCACTAAGGCTCTGAAGGACCACTGCAGGTCCGGAAGGTGCCTAGGCCTTATTTGAAGTACCATCGTGGTCTGAAGGAGCGCAACTAGCTACGGTATTAGTTAAACGGTCTATAGGGGCCTTTATACTCGAGCGGCCATGATGGGTCAAGATCAGGTCTAGAACTGATATGTTGACCATGAAGGACGTCCACTGTGTCTTAGGCTAACACAACTAGTCTGAAGGTCCGTCGGGCTCGACTCCGACGTTGCGACCTGGGCCACTTAGGGCACTGCTCTGAAGGACCACTTGGGGTCTATAGAGTGCGAGGATCAACACGGTGATCTACGTGATATGATATGCATGAGATCAATTCTTAAAGCGCTGATATTAGAGGAACAAAATATAGGGACTAACACTTTATGTGTTTATCCGAGCACACCTAACGAATGCATCTACTGAGAAGGGGAAAACCTATCTACGTTTGATGAAGCAATTAATGGTGCAAGCAATGATTGGTATCTGGTAGGATGTGGAATGACTTTTTCCCTTTTCTCTTTTTGCTTATTGCTTTTCGCTTTTTTGTTTTTTTTTTTGAAAAATGATGAATGCCAAATGTGAATATGATGCAAATGAAATGCTCGGGTGCAAATGCTATTGTGCATGAGGTGATGATATGATGTGATATGATATGATATGATATGATATGATATGATATGATATGATATGATATGATATGATATGATATGATATGATATGATATGATATGATATGATATGAGTGATTGGGGTATAGAAACATTTTTGGTAATGATGAGATGTGAGACTTTAGATGCGAGAAGAAGAGGTGAATATTGATCATTCTTTGAAAAAAATAGTTTTGATTCAATACTTCAGCAATCTCAATGTTGTTATTTACAGACACTGATGTGAAAAAGTATTTGCAAGCTCGCTCATTTTTCTCTTCCATTTTGATGCCCCATGATGACCGAAGTTTTGGCCCACACAGCTAAATAAGTGGATTTCCAACATCATATGATCAACTTGTGTTTTCTCTCTCTGAAGCATTGTTTTGTGAAGATGTATAATAGTGCGAATATAGATGAATGAGTCAGTTAACTTGGGGTTCTAAAGACCTAGGGTGTGGACATTTGTGGCACATGAAGGGGTGAATAGTAGTGGTATTTGTCAAGGTCATGAAAGGTAGGTTTTCCCAAGCCAAGAAAATGGGGATTGCCTTGATTTAGATTTGATGACGGTGAGTGAATAACTTGCCCCTGTCTAGTGGTGACAAGCTAGGGGTGTAGAAGATGATGAGCTGGGAATGCATTGGCTTTGGAATGAAAGGCGGAAAGCAAGAGACTTTGTCTCGACCCATAGAGTTTGGTGTTGCCCCATTTATGGTAAGGACAAGATTACCCGGCTAGAGTAGCGGCGTTTTAGGGTAATGAGTTGAGAAATTGCCCGGTATTGTTTTGTGGATATGAATATGACAAGGGATGAGGTGAGTGTAGAGGCGGATTTCTCCAAGTAAAGGGTGAAGGATTGCCCCACTTGGTAATGGGATTTCAAATGGTTGTTTTAGTGAGGTTGTGAAAGGTGTGAGTTAGGGCTATGGGTTTTTTGAGTTGGTGCGGTATGTATGTTTAGGCCCGAGTGTGGTGTGAGATGGGGCGTTGGACACATTTCCCCAAGCTTACGTGGAACAAATGGTGAAAGGGATGCCCCACTCTAGGATTTCGGTGACGATCCTAGTATAAACTTTTGGTTCTCTATAAAATGACTCCCAGACTATGATAGTCTTGAGTTTTCGCTATGATGACAACACCACTTGGTGATCCCTAAACTTTGCCTTGGTATAATTGTAACTTGAATGAATGTTGTAGTCCAAGCCCTTTGATTTCTTTTCTCTTTTTTTTTGAGTTTTTTTTTAGATATTTTTTTTGAGCAAACATATTATAAATAAATAAACCGACTTGTCCTGAAATTAAAATTTTGAGAAAACAAAAGCAATCACTCATTGATCGGAATGAACTCTAGAGGGTTGTAATTTGGCTGAAGGTTAGGGTTTATGATGAAAATGATTATTGGGCTCAAAGAGGTGTTTGAGGATTGATGGGACAGATGATTTTTATTGGTGGTGTAACTTGGCTAATGGGTAATGATTTATGAAGGAAAGGGTTATTAGGCTTAAATGAGTGTTTGAGGTTTTATTTAGGCAGCAATTGACGTGCCTCATGGTAGAATGGACATGTTTAGGGATGTAACTTGGCCAAGGGTTTATGAAAGGATAGGATATTGAGGACAAGGGAAGTGTTTGGGGGTTTATTTCAGACAAAGATCTCTTATGCATTTAATGGTAATAAGTATCAGCTCATAATTGTACCACTTTTGTTTTTTCGTGGTTTTTCGATCCTCTTTTTTGATTTCACTTTCTTTTTTTCATTTTGATTTTTTTTCTTTCTTTCGGTGAGTGACTTGATAAAATGATACACCATTTTTGATGTGGAATTGATCCTTGTCTAGGGTGATTGAAAGTTTTTTGGATTTTTGGCTTAAAGTGGGTATACGGGTTTTTTTCGAGGGTATGGGAAGATTGTCAAACTTCATTTCAAAACATGATTGCTCGTTTTCTCAAAAATTAACTTAAGGACAAAAATTTATTTACTTTTATATATTCGCTCTTTTTCTTTATTTCTTTTTTTCTATATGCCCTAATTTTTGCTTAGGCCGCTCTTACGAGTTTTCAACCTAACAGGTCTTTTTTGATTATTTGTAAAGGACTTGCACCAAGGGAATACAATGTTGACAAGGTATTTTAGAGATCACAAATTTGCCCCAGTATGGAGGGCCTAAAGCATTTATTTCAATAGTGAGAACAAACCAAAAAGTTGACTAGGTAGGGGAGTATGTACTTTAATTAGGGTGGTCGAGGTAGGATTAGACTAGGACGGGGGATGATGACAAGGTAAGGACATTAATTGACTCAAACAAGAATGAAGACACATGTCACACACAAGTTACTACACGAATGCTTCGTAGAGAGTTAACATCAGTTAAAACATGAAAGAAAATTTTGGCGGACCATTTCGGTCATTCATCATGGGGTGGATGAGATGCAACGCTTTGTTGATAAAAATGTAAACGTGCTGCTAATTTGAAAAGTTGAGTGCCTTGAAACACCTTGAGCTTGCAACGAAGTATGGCTAAACTTTTTCCAAAAAGAATGATTTATTTCGCAAGAATGTCTCACTTCTCATCACATTTTTCTTCTAAAATTATGCTAATTTATTTTTATAATGTCTGATGTAAGTATGCAAATGAATGTGCATGAAATGTGAATGAAATGATAATGTATGTGCATGAAATGATAACATATGATTTTATTTATCACGTCGGAAATTATAAACTTTTCGTTGGAGAGTAAAGTACAAAATTTAATTTGACTTCAGCGTGCAGCCTCTCCAAGGTAAAGATTTTAATTCTCGACGGTCATAAAAGTGTTTGCCTTGAGTAGATGTTTATTTGTTGTATTTTTGTAGTGCAAAGAAAAAGAAAAATGCATGTGGTATATTTTCTAAAAATGCAGATAAATAATGATTTTTGATTTTTTGATTTTTTTTTTTGATAAAAGAGGGTATGCATAAATATTTGTTTGAATGCAAGGGTATGAAGCTCCTTTGTGACCCTAGAAATGTATCTTACGGAGTGGGTCTACGGTTTCTTTTATAGTGAGCCTCACAATGGTAGTTTTAAAGAATCCTACACAAGGTTCCTAGAGCCAAGAACCCCAATCAAGAACACTGACCCCAACAATAGGCAAGCTATTAGGAGGGATAGAATCCTTAAAAGGAATCAAACTCTAGGTGAGATTTTCGTGACCACCCAACGAGGCGCACGTCCATGAGCCATCACTACACAATCTCGTTCTAACTTAGGTTTGCACTCAAGTGCAGGTAGAAGACTCTTCTCACATGCGTGTGTGATGTGTAGAGGTGTAGTGTGTATAGGAGCAGTTCAAAACAAACCCAAAGCTGCAAACAAAACAAACATTCATACAAAATAAAGTCTTCTATCCTAGGGTTTACACATCAAATAAATAATATAATGTGCAAAGATAAATAAATAAGAGAAGGGTAAAAATTAAATTAAATAAATCCTATAATTAATTAGACTAGGTTTTGACTCTCTAAAAAGAATTAAGTCCCCAGTGAAGTCGCCAGCTGTAGCGACCGAAAAATCCGGGAAATGGATTCTTCGAAGTTCGAAAGGAAGCCGCCACCAAATTTTAGTTTAAGGGCAAATTCGGAAAATCCCTTTTGGTTTAGGACAATGCAAGTTTAGGGTTCGGGAGTCGTTATGCGTGGGGAAGGTGTTAGCACCCCACGACATCCTTTGTCTAATTAATTATGGTTTATTAATATTTTACCCTTTTATTTATAGAGAAAAAAACTTAATTAAATTTTTAGTTTTTAGAGCTTGACAAGAGTGGACTCTTGCTCCTACGTACCTCCTGATGCAATGGAGGAATCAAAGCTACGTAGTTCTTCCTGAAAAAGGTTTGTTGGTTGGTGTTTTTTAGTGTAGGGGTCCTAGGATTCCTTGAACTGTACAACTCACTGATTCCTAGGACGCTGACTAACCCGATTGTACAACCGACTTAGTCCCCTACTTTTGAAAGTATTTTTGAGGTTTTTTGAAAGAAGTTTGTTTGATGTGAGGTGAGTTGGTTTTAGAATAGGTATTCTAGAACTCCTGAACTGTACATCTCATTAGTTCTAGAAATTTGACTAACCAGGTTGTACAACCGACTTAGTCCCCTATTTTAGGAAAAGTGATTTATTTATTTACTTATAAGTTTTTAGGATTCTTGTTGTACAACTCATTTGTCTAGGATGATGACTAACTTGGGTTGTACAACCGAGCTTAGTCTTTTATTTTAGAAAAAAATAATTTATTTGTATTTTTATAAGTTTTTAGGATTCCGATTTATCAATGACTCATTGGTCTAGGATGATGACTAACCGGTTGTACAACCGACTTAGTCTTTTATTTGATTTTTGAAAAAATAAACTAATTTGTGCATAAAAAAAGACAAAAAGCGATAATTAATAAAGACTAGACTAAAAAAATAAACAAATAAATAACTATATACATAAATAAATATGAATAGATATATACATAAATAAATAAATAAATAAATAGATTATATTATAAATAAATGATAAATAAATATGTACATAAAAATAAACAAAATAAATACAAAACTAACTGGACTCGGCGAGTGCCGAAACCGAAGCAAAGCGATCGACCCAGTCAATCATAAACCGGACTCCTATCTGGTCCATTTTGACCCCAAGACCGCGCAAGAACCGCTTTGAGAATCGGAAAACCGAGGCAAAGCGTCCAAATGATCAAAGAGCGAGCTTTTAGTGAAATGGGCGCGAACGCTTTGACTGAAAAAAAAGATCACTTAACCCGCCAATGATCCACCCCTTGACTTCACCTCTCAACCCCTTTTATATCCAATTGCTAGGGAGCTATTGTTTCTTGCGGCGATGTGGGACTAAAACAAAGGTAGAAAGTAATCCCCTTTAAAACACAATTCCGTTTTTCTCAAACCTGTCACCGTAAAATTGCGATTCTGGATTCGTTAACCGTTGGATCGTCTTTCTTTTTTGACAGTAGGTTCGTGAGAAATATATCTACGCTTTCACCGTTCGGATCGTTGAAACGAGGTCTGATGAGAGAGAAATTGTCTTCGCAATAGCTGCAGTTTTTGGTCCGTTTTTCTCAAACCTCTCATCGTAAAAGTGCGATTCCGGATTCGTTAACCGTCGGATCGTCTTCGTTTTTTTACAGCGGGTTCGTGGGAAATATGTCTTCACTTTCACCGTTCAGATCGTAAAAACGAGGTCCAAGGAGAGAGAAATTTCCTTGAATAGTAGCTAAAACTAACACCCGAAAATACGCAAAAAAACTACTATTTTTTGTAATTTTCAGAAAAAGTCCAAAATAAAATGGTTGAAAAAGTCCAAATTAAAAACTATAAAAAAGAACTCGGACAAAATTGGGGTATAACACTCCTCCTCATTTTTGGTTCTTGCATACCCAACCTATTCATTCCTTCTCTCTCTCTCTCTCTCTCTCTCTCTCTCTTAAGTCTTAACTATCTCATACACGTTATTGACTCTCTCACGTACTCTCATTGCAATCGATCTCACTATGCTTGTTTGTATCCTCCCTCATCACCGTTGTCTTTCTCCCCTTCCTTCAGTGGTTGTTCCTCTCTTGGTGACAAATTTAGGTGTAGTAATAAACTCTCCCAGCATTTTGCTCGCCGTTTGTTCTACTCCCATACCGTTCGTTCCCCGTGATTCAACACCCACCAAACAAACCCAGCTGCCAAAAAAAAAAGAATACTTTTTTCCCAGCTTCACCCACCAAACAACCCAACTGTGGTGAGATGACCATCACGCTGGATGACGTCTCTCAGATGCTACACATTTTGATAGTTCGGAAGTTTTACAACCTCCCGCCTTTTCCAAGTTTGAGGCACCTCAGGCCCTAGTACAATATCTAGGAGTTTCTGATGAGGATTTTGTCGAGCAGATGGAGGCAAAAGGTACTTATGCACCTCTAAAATGGTTGCGAGAAGGAGGTGCATGCACCATGCATTACCGCTGAGTGATGGGAGCATGCAGCTAGGGCGTATATGATGCACCTAGCAGGTAGCACCATCTTCACTGACAAGTTGGGGTGAATGGTGAAGGTGGCCTATCTTAGGATGTTGGCTGACCTCGACATGACCGACACTTACTCCTAGGGCGGGATGGCCCTTGTGTATTTCTTCAACCATCTTAGGGATGCTAGTAGAGCTAGCTGTAGACAAATGGCTGGTTACGCCACACTGATTCAGGTTTGTATTATAATTACTACAATTTTCAATTTAGCGTGTTTATGTATGTTTACTAGCCTGGTTCGCATGTTGTTAGAGGCTTGGATCTTTGAGAACTTCCAAGGGATTGCTTTTGGGTCCAAGGAGCTAAGCCTCAAGTATGATGAAGAGATCAACCACATTCTCTATGTCGGGTGACTATTAGAGGCCTCGGGAAGGCTCACCCATTTTGAGACACGCTGGATCGTCTAACTCTAGACCAGGTCACATGGGATCCTTACACGAAGCAGAGATGTGTCTGACCCTTACATATGATGGCCTAATATCGGGGTTTCGTACGTCATGTTATGTGCATGGTGCCATTTCTGCCATACTAGGTCGTCGAGAAGTTTGGCTTGAATTAGGGTATACCAGCTAACCCACGAGATATTAGGCATTCCTAGCTAGCCCTAGCACACACATGGTACGGTCGAAGTAATGGAGATAGATGTTGGGCTGGAGAAACACCTAGAAAATCATATTCCATGAGGGAGACATGCTTGGAGCTTACTCCGACACCAAAAGAGATTGTCAGGATATTCACTCATTTTAGAGGGTGTGTGTATCAACAGTTGAGGGACACGACAGACCCAACCGTTTTGATTTACGACTTGTATTTTAGGGTTTTTTATATATAAATTATATACACTACTTCATTATTATTAATTTATATTATCTTCAGCGGTGTATACTGAAGCTCAGGAGATATTAGGAACTTTTTTAATAATTATTAAGGTATTATAGTTTGTCGTGTCTCTTTGGTGCTTTGGTGACAGGTGAGTGAATGATAAGATCTAAGTGCTTTGCTTGAATTGAGAGACCAATTGGAATGAAAAGTAGAAATGATTATTGTGGTGGGATTTTAATTATTAAAAAAGTGGATTGTGTTGTTTCTGTTAGAAACGAAATCAGAAGGAACGTTGCTGAGGTCTTTCGACGTCTCCAACCACCATCTCACTAATTTCTACCGTCTTTTCATTTTCTTTGTTGCTGTGTTTTGTTGTTTCCGTTTAGAACTTTAATGTATTATTTCGTTTCAAAAACACGTCTTTAATTAATTTTAATTTGTTTTTAATTAATTTTATTTTTTTTCCGGAAATACCGTAAAAACCACGTAAATCCGGTAGGGGGTTTGGGGTTTTCCGGAATTACCAAAAACTGATGTGAATCGGAATTACCTCGTTTTTGGTAATTAGAGAAAACCCAAACCCCTACCCGATTTACCTCTTCTCTAAGGTAATTCGAAATTTTCACTATTCTTTGAGGGCATTTTTGTAGAAAGCGGTATTTATGGGGTGGGAGTGATAATGAGAGGGTGTAAAAATAAGCCGGAACTTTTTTTGGCTTTAAGCAATATTCACATCACTGACTTTTTTTGGCTTTAAGCAATTTAACCAAATACTAATCGTCCTACCTAATATCTATCAAAAAACTCTAAAGAATAGCAAGTAACCAATTATAATTAGTAGAAAAATTATATATTTATTAGTGTTGACTAATATTTGGGATCGGAAGTAACCAAAAAAAGCATTTGGGATCGAAACAAATTTGTATTTCAATCACCAAATAGTGATAGACCATCATGCTTCATATCTTCTTCTCTCTGTATGTCTGATCTGAAATCACTAGATAATTTTAGAGACAACCAGTTTCTGCTGTTGGTTTGGGAACCGCCTTTTTGGTATATACTTTCTCTTCCCTTCTCTTTTTAGTTCATCTATACTCTACTGTAATATTTATCTTATTTGTATTTGGTTAAATAACTTATGATAAAAGTGAGTAAAGCTTTAAACTATGGTTTACCAGCCTCATGTTGAACTCATAAGTTAACTTATGATAAAAGTGTGCACTATATATGTTTGATTTAGTGTCCGTGTTGGTTTAACAATGTTTATCATCTATGTTTGCCAAAGACTTGTGTAGGCTTTATGTGTAGTGATTACTCAACTATGTTTTAAATGTTATTAAGTCTGGATGGATCTGTAAGATTTTTATTTTTCTTGAAACCGAGTCTTTAACAATTATTCTTCAAAGGCTACCTAAGAAAAAAAAAGAATTCTTCTTCAAATGTCAATTTAAATCTCACGTTGTTATGATTAAAGCAAAATATTCCCTCAACTAAGAGCACAGAGACCGTTGAGGTATGCTATGACCCTTTAAGTATAATACAGGGAAGCCATGATCACAGGCCTTACACCAATTTTAGGAAAAGAACTAAAGCATAACACATCTGCTCCTTTTAGCAGAAATTCTTCCCACAATTATAGCCCAATTCACTCATAAAATCAACATCCTGGTGGTTCATTATGCAATATGTTGCAGTCTCGAGTTTGCCTTACTGAGATATACTAATATGTGAGCAATTTAGGAGCACACCCATGCATTTAGGTACTGACCAGCCATCTTTATCAGAGTCTCATTCAAACCTGCTACAATTGTGATTATTTAGGAAACATATTGATCATGAGAAAGGCTGGCGGAAGACCGAAGGGCGAGATTTGGAAAAAGCGTTACGAAAGAAAAAATGGTAAGTGGAAGTGCAAGCATTGTGGACATGAGTTTAGTGGAAATATTTCAGCTACAAGAATTAGAGCGCATATAGATAAAGAACCTGGACAAGGCACTGCTCCATGCTCCTTTGATCATGGTAATGAAGGAAATCACAATAATATATGGCTTCTGGTTCAAGTAATCCACGTCAACATGTAAATACATTGGGTTCAATACAAGGTATTTTTTCCAAGATTTTTTTATCTAGCTTTTTTTTTTAATGCCTTCTTTTGTTGCAAAAGAGCAGCTATAAGATTAATTTTCTACCTTCATGCTTCGTTGTAGTGGCTGAAGGTGTTCCAGAGATATTAAAATTGTGTTAGTTTATCGGCCAAAATAGAATTTACAACCATGACTTTTGAACACCCTAAAATTTCTAGTACACATCCAACACCTCACTTTCTCCATGTCTCTCTTTCTATCGCATCACTCACCTATCCCATTTATTATATTATTTTCTCTATTCCTATCTCACTCTATGTGTATAGTGGGTTTGGGTCTCCAAAAAATATTTTTGTGGAACTTAAATGTTTCTATTGTTTAAGATTTATGTAATGAAGAGAAAGCAATGAAACATGTACTGATGGAGTAAGCAATATCGAAAATACTTTTGAATGCGGGATTACTCTTCTAAATCAATTGGTTTCTGATCTACAAAATGAGAAAAATGACATTGAAGGACAAGTACAATGGCTGCAGCGTCGAGGCAAAAAGCGTAAGAGAGATGTTGATATTTGGTTAGATGACGTAGAGGAACTAAGGGAAAGTGCTAATGAGTTGAATAATGCACTGCCTGAAATCGACGAATATGAGATAAACCAATTAATCAAAGAAATACAGGAGCATATAGAAAATGTGCCTTGGTATTGTCTCTTGAAATTGTTGGGAAATTTTTTGAGGAAAATATAAAAAAGATGTGGAAACTTCTATCCGATGACCAAGTTTTTATAATTGGTGTACATGGAATGGGAGGAGTGGGAAAAACATTACTAGCAACTCATTTGGAGAATGAAATAAAAAGAAAGGGAAGTTTCAAGCATGTGTTTTGGGTTACGGTTTCTCACAAATTTAGCACTTCAACATTGCAACATGATATCGCAAAAAGAATGGGTCTAAAGCTTGATGAAGATGATGAGAAAATAAGAGCGAAATTTTGTCTCTCGCATTGGAGACAAAAGAAAAACCGGTTTTAATTTTGGATGATGTTTGGAAATACATTGATTTGGAAAAAGTGGGAATTTGTCGCAACTTGAATAACATTAAAGTGATTGTGACAACCCGATTGAAACATGTGTGTCAACAGATGGATTGTCAGCAAAATAATATGATACAAATTTTACCTCTGCAGTGGGATGAAGCTAATGAGTTATTTAAGGTAAAACTCGGACACAGTGGAACACCAACAACTCTTCCCCCTGAGGTAGAGAAGATTGCGACACATATTGTAAAGAGATGTGGTGGTTTACCACTTGGAATAAGTGTGATGGCTAGAACCTTGAAAGGGTCCATCAATGACATTCATCGGTGGAAACATGCAACGAATAAACTTGAAAAGTTGGAAATGGAACAAGAGGTGGAAGAAGAGTTCTTCAAGGTATTAAAAGCGCAACTATGATAATTTGATGGAAAAGAACACGCAAGATGTTTCTTGGCGTGTGCACTATTTCCGATTTTACAAGACATGAGTTGATCTTGAAGCTTATCGACATTGGACTATTGGAAGGAAGGAGGAGTTTTGAGGAAATATTTGATGAGGGAGCGCCATATTGGATCTACTCATTGCTCATTCTTTGTTTCCGGAAAAATCTAATGATAGAATTTACATCTATCGTCCCGTGACAGACTTGGCCTGTCACATAACAAAAGAAGAGAGCCAAAGGCGTGTCATGGTGAAATTCCTGGAAAAGAAAACATATTTTCAGAAAGAATCGACAACCCAGGATTGGAAAGATTTGGAGTTGGTTAATTTGGTGATATGCAGTGATGAAAAAATTCCAGAGGGTACATCCCCGCATTGTCCACACTTGTCCGCCTTGATTATAGGTCCATATGCCTTAAGTTGTAGTGAAGGTATCAGTTATTTTCCAGAGTGTTTTTTCAAAAACATGAATGCTCTAACTGTACTCGATCTATCCAAAAATAGAAGCCTAAAGTCTTTACCGGGATCCTTGTATGGCTTGATATCTCTTGTTTCTTTAAACCTCCATCGATGTAACTCACTAAAACATGTGCCCCCATTGGAAAAACTACAAGCATTATCAAGATTGGACATTTCATTTTGTTCGATTGAGCAAGTACCACAAGGCTTGGAAAAGATAATCAAGTTGAAATGGCTTGATCTGAGTTGGAACAAGAATTTGATTATGGAACCAGGGTTTGTGGATGTGCTAACCAATTTGACAAGTATGCAATACCTTGATCTTCGTGGTTGTCCTCATGTTAAGATTAAAGTGGAAGATGTACAAGGGATGAATAGGCTAGAATGTTTGGGAGCAACCTTTTTAGGCGCAAACATTACAACTAGTTATATGGAAATATTATTGGACCAAAGTTTTGGGCCCAAAACATATACTCTCTTTTTGGAAAAATATTCAACACATTATTTTTGGGGAAATTCCCCCATGCTGCCTAACCACCAACGGGACCTGTATCTCTATGATAATGATCGATGGATTTGCTTATGTGGGGCTCTTTCATCCAAAGCTGCTTCTATTTTTAAAATACGATACGAACGATTTACGATTTAAATAACAATATGTCAATCAGGGCACAATCACAAACAGAGAAAATGGTGTCCATTTCGAGAGTCCAAACCCCATTTTATGCAGGCTTAACGACGACATCACCTTTGAAGCTCTGAAAGAAAAAATAACAACGAAGGTGCAGCTGGAGGGTGACGAGCAAGAAGTCACCCGGATCATTTATCGCTACCCCACTATGGGCGATAATAATCGTGTTCAGTGGTCCACCATGGATGTGAAGAACAACGATGACGTTCATGGACCGTTTTGACATATTTCAGATGCGGAGTCCTATTCAGCTGTATGTCGAAACCAGAAGGACCGTTGCTGAGGTCCTTCGACGTCTCCAACCACCATCTCACTAATTTCTACCGTCTTTTCATTTTCTTTGTTGCTGTGTTTTGTTGTTTCCGTTCAGAACTTTCATGTTGTTTTAATTAATTTTATTTTTTTCCGGAAATACCGTAAAAACCACGTAAATCCGGTAGGGGGTTTGGGGTTTTAAGATTAACAAAAGCGAGGTAATTAGGTTCACAAAATGTGAATCGGAATTACCTCAGTTTTTGGTAATTCCGGAAAACCCCAAACCCCCTACCGGATTTACCTCTTCTGTAAGGTAATTAGAAACTTTCACTATTCTTTGAGGACATTTTTGTCGAAAGCGGTATTTATGGGGGTGGGAGTGATAATAAGGGGTGTAAAAAAGCCGGAACTTTTTTTGGCTTTAAGCAATATTCACATCACTCACTTTTTTTGGCTTTAAGCAATTTTTCAAAAAACTCTAAAGAATAGCAAATACTCACTTTTTTTGGCTTTAAGCAATTTAACCAAATACTAATCGTCCTACCTAATATCTATCAAAAAACTCTAAAGAATAGCAAGTAACCAATTATAATTACTAGAATATATTTATTAGTGTTGACTAATATTTGGGATCGGAAGTAACCATGAAAGAGTTAGACAAGTAACCAAAAAAAGCATTTGGGATCGAAACAAATTTGTATTTCAATCACCAAATAGTGATCGACCATCATGCTTCATATCTTCTATGCTCTGTATGTCTGATCTTCTTTGCTCTGTATATCTTCTTCTGCTGTTGGTTTGGGAACCGCCTTTTTGGTATATACTTTCTCTTCCCTTCTCTTTTTTGTTCATCTATACTCTACTGTAATATTTATCTTATTTGTATTTGGTTAAATAACTTATGATAAAAGTGAGTAAAGCTTTAAACTATGGTTTACCAGCCTCATGTTGAACTCATAAGTTAACTTATGATAAAAGTGTGCACCATATATGTTTGATTTAGTGTCCGTGTTGGTTTAACAATGTTTATCATCTATGTTTGCCAAAGACTTGTGTAGGCTTTATGTGTAGTGATTACTCAACTATGTTTTAAATGTTATTAAGTCTGGATGGATCTGTAAGATTTTTATTTTTCTTGAAACCGAGTCTTTAACAATTATTCTTCAAAGGCTACCTAAGAAAAATAAAAAGAATTCTTCTTCAAATGTCAATTTAAATCTCACGTTGTTATGAATAAAGCAAAATATTCCCTCAACTAAGAGCACAGAGACCGTTGAGGTATGCTATGACCCTTTAAGTATAATACAGGGCAGCCATGATCACAGGCCTTACACCAATTTTAGACTAGTACTATATCTCTAAAAATTCTGCTGTGTAGACCCGGGAATAAACCAGCAGAAAAAAATATATACCCATATACATTTAAATTTAATCCTCTTTATTTAGGAAATATATTGATCATGAGTAAGGCCGGCGGTAGACCGAAGGATGAGCATTGGAATCATGTTACGAAAGAAGAAAATGGTAAATGGAAATGCAAGTACTGTCAACATGAGTTTAGTGGAAAAATTTCAATTACAAGAATTAAAGCACATCTAAAAAAAGATACAGGAAAAGGCACTGCTCCATGCTCCTTTGATCGTGTTATTAATGAAGGAGATCACAACAATATGGCTTCTGGTTCAAGTAATCCACATGAACATGTAAATACATTGGATTCAATACAAGGTACTATTATCTAGCATTTTTTTTGGCGCCGTGTTCTTCATCCTATTACCGCGCTCGATATGTCTCATGCTTGTGTTGTTTTAACATGTTGATTGTGTTCCAAGTTCCTGGAGCCTGCTTCCGCGCCCAAGTATTTGTAATCAATTCTTGAGTTACATTTACAGCAGATATGAGATTTGCATGCATATAATATTATTTCTTTTCTGATTTTTGAAGTTCAACAATTGTGACAAGATTAATTTCTACCTTCACGCTTCATTGTAGTGGATGAAGGTGTTCCAGAAAGGATTGACGCCAACGCCATTATCAGTAGTTCAAATAACCGTGACAATAATATTGATTATGGAGGTATGTGTACAAGTTATCATTTCAGTGTTGTAAAAAAAAGTTATAAATTCAGCTAGTACGTACACATCCAACACCTCACTTTCTCCGGGTCTCTCTTCCGATCACATCACTCACCTATCCCATTTATTATATTATTTTCTCTATTCCTATCTCACTCTATCTGTATAGTGGGTTTGGGTGTCCAAAATATATTTTTATGGAACTTAAATGTTTCTATTGTTTAAGATTTATGTAATGAATAGAAAGCAATGAGACAGGTCTTGATGGAGGTAGCAATATCGAAAATACTTTTGAATGCGGGATTACTCTTCTAAATCAATTGGTTTCTGATCTACTTAATGAGAAAAATGACATTGAAGGACAAGTACAATGGCTGCAGCGTCGAGGCAAAAAGCGTAAGAGAGATGTTGATATTTGGTTAGATGAGGTAGAGAAACTAAGGGAAAGTGCTAATGAGTTGAATAATGCACTGCCTGAAATCGACGAATATGAGATAAACCAATTAATCAATGAAATACAGACGCATATAGAAAATGTGCCTTCGGTATTGTCTATTGAAATTGTTGGGGAAAATTTTGAGGAAAGTATAAAAGAGATGTGGAAACTTCTATCCGATGACCAAGTTTTTATAATTGGTGTACATGGAATGGGAGGAGTGGGAAAAACATTACTAGCAACTCATTTGGAGAATGAAATAAAAAGAAAGGGAAGTTTCAAGCATGTGTTTTGGGTTACGGTTTCTCACAATTTTAGCACTTCAAAATTGCAACAAGATATCGCAAAAAGAATGGGTCTAAAGCTTGATGAAGATGATGAGAAAATAAGAGCAGAAATTTTGTCTTCTGCATTGGAGACAAAAGAAAAACCGGTTTTAATTTTGGATGATGTTTGGAAATACATTGATTTGGAAAAAGTGGGAATTCATCGCAACTTGAATGGCATCAAAGTGATTGTGACAACCCGATTGAAACATGTGTGTAAACAGATGGATTGTCAGCAAAATAATATGATACAAATTTTACCTCTGCAGTGGGATGAAGCTAATGAGTTATTTAAAGTAAAACTCGGACACAGTGGAACACCAGCAACTCTTCCCCCTGAGGTAGACAAGATTGCGACACATATTGTAAAGAGATGTGGTGGTTTACCACTTGGAATAAGTGTGATGGCTAGAACCTTGAAAGGGTCCATCAAGGACATTCATCGGTGGAAACATGCAACGAATAAACTTGAAAAGTTGGAAATGGAACAAGAGGTGGAAGAAGAGTTCTTCAAGGTATTATAAAACGCAGCTATGATAATTTGATGGAAAAGAACCTGCAAGACTGTTTCTTGACGTGTGCACTATTTCCTGGTTTTACAAGACATGAGTTGATCTTGAAGCTTGTCGACATTGGACTGTTGGAAGGAAGGAGGAGTTTGGAGGAAATATTTGATGATGGGGAGCGCCATATTGGATCTACTCATTGCTCATTCTTTGCTTCCGGAAAAAAAATCTAATGATAGAATTTACATCTATCGTCCTGTGACAGACATGGCCTGTCACATAACAAAAGAAGAGAGCCAAAGGCGTGTCATGGTGAAATTCTTGGAAAAGAAAACATATTTTCAGAAAGAATCGACAACCCAGGATTGGAAAGATTTGGAGTTGGTTAATTTGGTGATATTCAGTGAGAAAAAAATTCCAGAGGGTACATCCCCGCATTGTCCACACTTGTCCGCCTTGATTATAGCTCCATATACCTTAAGTTGTAGTCAAGGTATCAGTTATTTTCCAGAGTGTTTTTTCAAAAACATGAATGCTCTAACTGTACTCGATCTATCCAGAAATAGAAGTCTAGAGTCTTTGCGAGTCCTTATGCGACTTGATATCTCTTGTTTCTTTAACCCTCCGTAAATGTTCCTCACTAAAATATGTGCCCCCATTGGAAAAACTACAAGCATTATCAAGATTGGACATTTCATTTTGTTCGATTGAGCAAGTACCGCAGGGTTTGGAAAAGATAATCAAGTTGAAATGGCTTGATCTGAGTTGGAACAAGAATTTGATTATGGAACCAGGGTTTGTGGATGTGCTAACCAATTTGACAAGTATGCAATACCTTGATCTTCGTGGTTGTCCTGATGTTAAGATTAAAGTGGAAGATGTACAAGGGATGAATAGGCTAGAATGTTTGGGAGCAACCTTTTTAGACTGCAAACATTACAACCTGTTATACCCCAATTTTGTCCGTCTTCTTTTTCTCGCTTTAGTCGTTTACTTTTAGTAAGGGCGTGTTTCGGAGTCGCATGATTACGAGAATTATACTCCTGTAGAGTATCAGTTACCAACCCAAGCGATTCGGTCACTCCGTTCAAACTAACTCAAAATACCGTTTTTAATTAGCACGCGCTAATGATCGATCTTTTCGTGCGTTCTTGATTTAATGTCTATGCTCGAGTTTAGTTGTGCGTGAACAGTCTACCAAAATTCATTTTTTGCGAAGTTGGTTTAAATTCGGACTTAAGAATGCGATTCGAGTTAATGTGTTTTTTAACGCGCCCGTTTCTTCTATTTCGATCTAGTCAGTAAGCGCAGTTGTCGAGTCCGATCCGTTCTCGTCTTTATATTTGGCTCCTTTTCCTATTATTGTTTTTATTCTTATTTTGTTCACTTAATTTATTTAAACACTTAATAGTTCAAAAATGTCAAAAAATTCTATTTAGTTTAATTTACAATTTAAGATCACTTAATAGTCCAAAAAGTCCAAAAATACAAAAAATGATAATATAAAAAATACAAAGAATATAAAAAACGAAAATTAAATAAATGAGCAGCATCAGTAATCTCTGGGGTCTGTTCTTGCTCTCCAAGACTACTCAGCAGGCCCACATTATCAGATCTGCAAAAGCCCAAAAACAGCCATTAATGCTAAAACCTAATTTCTACCTATAAATAAGCGGCTAGCCTAGAGTCTAAGACACACAAAAACCAAGGCAGAAAACCACTGCTAAAATCACCCAAAAATAGGATTAGAGTTTCACATCGAAACTCTAATCACAAAAAACACAGTTTTTTTTTTAAGATCTGAGATCTGAGAAAGAGCAGGGAATAAGAGCGAATCTCGATGCGTGGTGTTGAGGACCGAATTCAACGATGGCGTGCCTCAAGTCCTTGCTTTCAATCTCACTTACGGAGGTTTCGATTTCGTTGTTGCTCCACCGATGGATCCTTCCCATCAGCCAAGCTTAGTGCATAAGGATGGTTCGGGATCAGGTGCTCGCCATTTCTTCGGGTCGGACTTGGTCTTGACCCATCAGTGGAGTAGTCATGTAGTAGGTATGGGTTGCCTATTACTCTTACTATTAGTATATTTTTTTAATTTATTTTGTAAATTACATTATAATATCTCCTTTTTATTTTTAGCTTCCATTTTTTTGTATATTTGGATTGAAAGCATTATGATTGATTTATGAACTTTTCTGTTTTTTTAGTTTGAAAAGCGCTATATCTGCTCCATTTTTTTATGGAATCTATGATTGTGAATTTTCGAGGGATGTAAATGTAACCTCACACTTCCTTAAAACCCTCCCTTAGTGGAGAAGCGGGGGCAATTGTGCACTTGTAAAATCTATAACACAAGCATTAAGCTTATTATTTGCTTGATTTGTTGCGAATGTTATTATGTTCTTTGCGTATGATTATGGTTACTTTTTAATTCTTTTCCAACTCGAACATAAATAATTTTTTCATGAAATTAAATGAAGCAGCTAAGTCGGTTGTACAACCGGGTTAGTCATTATTTTAGAGCCAATGAGCATCTGATTCGGTAACCACCGCAAACTTAATAAATACGAATAAACCATTTTCTCTAAAAATAAGCGGCTAAGTCGGTTGTACACCGGGTTAGGGCCAATGATAATTTATCTGATTCAAGTAACCACGAAAACTTAATAAATACGAATAAACTATTTTTCCTAAAAATAGGGGACTAAATCGGTTGTACAACCTGGGTTAGTAGCGTTCTAGAATTAATGAGTATGCATGATTCGGGAGTTCTAGGATACCTATTCTAAAACGGACCCACCTCACACCAAACCAATCTCTTTCAAAAACTCAAAAATTACTTTCAAAAAGTAGGGGACTAGGTCGGTTGTACAATCGGGTTAGTCAAAGATCCCTAGAATCGATGAGTCAGACATGCAGTTCAAGGAATCCTAGGATCCCTACACTAAAAACACCAACCCACAAACTTTTTTGGGAAGAACTACGTAGCTTTGATTCCTCCATTGCATCCGGAGGTACGTAGGAGCAAGATTCAACCCTTGTCAAGCACTAAAAACCAAAAACATAAATAAGTCTTTTTTCTACAAATGAAAGGGTAACTATTAAATAAATCCTAAATTAATTAGACAATAGGATGTCGTGGGGTGCTAATACCTTCCCCACACATAACGACTCCCGAACCCTAACAACGCCTTATCTTAAAACTTAAAAGGGATTTTCCGAATTTGCCCTTAAACTAAAATTTGGTGGCGGCTTCCTAAAGAACCTTTCGAAGAATCCTTTCCTGGATTTTTCGGTCGCTACAGCTGGCGACTTCACTGGGGACTTATCTTTTTAGAGAGTCAAAACCTAGTCTAATTATTTAGGATTAAGTTAATTTTTACCCTTCCTTTATTTATTTATTTTATTTTTCGCATCTTATACTTTTATGTGATTTATGAACCCTAGGATAGAAGACGATATTTGTATATGTGTTTGTTTGTCTGTTTGCAGCTTTTGGGTTGTTTTTTAAATTGCTCCTACACACACTTCACAATTACACTTCTGCACACACATGTGAGAAAGGTCCTCTACCCGGACTCGAGCATAAACCTAAGTTAGAACGAGATTGTGTAGTGATGGCCTGCGGGACGTACGTCTCGTTGGGTGGTCACGAAAATCTCACCTAGAGTTTGATTCCTTTTGAGGACGCTATCCCTTCTAATAGCTTGCCTATTGTTGGGGTCAGTGTTCTTGACCGGGGTCCTTGGCTCTAGGAACCATGTGTAGGATTCTTTAGAACCATCCCTGTGAGGTTCACTATAAAGGAAACTTTAGACCCACTCTGTAAGATGCATTTTTAGGGTCACAAATGAGCTTTATACCTTTGCATTCAAACAAATATTTATGCATACCGTCTTTTATCGAAAAAATCAAAAAATAAGAAAAATCATTTCTTTACTACTTTTTAGAAAATATACCACATGCATACATCAAATAAACATCTACTGTTGCATGCACTTTTAAGACCGTCAGAGAATTTAAATCTTTACCTTGGAGAGAAGCCGTGCACGCTGAAGTCAAAATTAAATTTTGTACTTTACTCTCCAATGAAAAGTTTATAATTCCCCGACATGACGAATAAAATCATATATTATCATTTCATACACATACATCGCATTCGCATTTCACATACATTCATTCGTTCATTCGCATTCTCATTTCATGCATTTGCATACTTACATCATGCATTATAAAAACGAAAAAACATAATTTTGAGAGAAAGATTGTGATGAGAGGTGAGGCATTCTTGTGAGATAAATAATTCTTTTTGAAAAAGTTTAGTCATACTTCGTTGCAAGCTCAAGGTGTTTCAAGTCACTCAGTTTTTCAAATTTTTAGCTTGCTCACATTTTTAACCAAACGTTGCATCTCTTCCATCCCATGATAAATGACCGAAATGTCCATCAAAAATTTCTATCATGTTTTAACTAATGTTAACTCTCTACGAAGCATTTGTGTAGTGACTTGTGTAACATGTGTGTTTATTTTGTTTGAGTCAGTTAGCGCCCCTACCTTACCATCATCCCCTATCAAGGTCTAATCCCACCCCGACCACCCATGAAATACATACTCCCCACATCGAGTACATAGTTGGCGTTTACGGTTGGTTTCTCTAGTGAAATAACACTTTAGGCCCTCCATATCTTTGGGGCAAATGTGTGATCTCTAAAATACCTTGTCAACGTTGTATTCCCTTGGTGCAAGTCCTTTACAAAAAAATATAAATTCAAAAAGGCTCGTTAGGTTGAAAACTCGTAAGAGCGGCCTAAGCAAAAATTAGGGCATAAAGGAGAAATAAAGAAGAGCAAATATATAAAAGTAAATAAATTATTGTCCTTAAGTTAATTTTTGAGAAAACGAGCAATCATGATTTGAAATGAAGTTTGACCATCTTCCCATACCCTCGGAAAAAAACCCCGTGCTACCCACCTTAAGCCAAAATCTAAAACCTTTCAATCACCCTAGACAATGATCAATTCCACATCAAAAGCTCGAAAGAAAGAAAAAGAAAATCAAAATCAAAAAGAAAGTGAAATAAAAAGAGGATCGAAAAACCACGAAAAAGCAAAAGTGGTACAATTATGGTGATACTTCTCGCCATTAAATGCATAAGAAATCCTTATGCGAAACAAACCCCGAACACTTCCCTTGTCCTCGATATCCTATCCTTCATAAACCCTTGGCCAAGTCACATCCCTAAACAAGTCCATCCTACCATGAGACCCATCAATTACTAGACCCTCAAACACTCATTTGAGGCGACAACCATTTCCTTCATAAATCATCACCCATTAGCCAAGTTACTTCACCAAATCATGTGTCCCATCAATCATCAAACACTTCATTGAGCCTAATAACACCTTATCATACCGCTAAAAAAAAATCATCCGTCCCATCAATCCCCAAACACTACCTTGAGCCCAATTATCATTTCCTCATAAATCACTAAACCATCGGCCACATTCCGATCAATGACCGATTGCTTTTGTTTTCTCAAAGTTTTAATCTTAGGACAAATAAGTTTATTTATTTACAATATGTTTGCTCAAAAAATATCAAAAAAAAAAAAAAAAAAAAAAAAAAAACTCAAAGGAAAAGAAAAATCAAAAGGCTTACACCACAAGATTCATTCAAGTTACTGATTATACTAAGGCAAGGTCTAGTGATCACCAAGTGTAGTTTCATCATAGCAAACTCAAGACTATTGTAGTCCGAGAGCCATTCTAAAGGTAACCAAAAGTTTATACTAGGATCGTCACCTAGATCCTAAAGTGGGGCATCCCTTTCACCATCTATTTGAACTTGGGAATTTGTCGGTGTGCTTCCCATACCACTCCCGGTCTATACTGACCGCATTTAACCATCTCCAAAACCCATAACCCTAACTCTGTCACCTTTCCCAATCTCACTAAAGGCAACCATTGAAACACCATTCCAAGTGGGGCAATCCTGCCATTCTTCACTCCACCTACAAATGGGGAAATTCACCCGACACCCATCTCATCCCTTCATTATATTCATGACCATAAAACCATACAGGGGCAATTTCTCAACTCATTACCCAAAATGCTACTACTACAGCTGTGGCAATCTTGTGTCTTACCACAAATGGGGCAACACCAAACTCTTTGGGTTGAGACAAAATCTCTTGCTTTCGCCTTTCATTCCAAAGCCAATGCATTCCCAGTCATCATTTTCTACACCTCTAGCTTGTTAGCACTAGGCGGGGGCAAGTTATTCACTCACAATCATCAAATGCGAATTGGGGCAATCTCGTATTTCTTGGCTTGGAAAAACCTACCTTTCATGACATTAACGAAGACCAGTCATTCATCCTTTCATGCGTCGCATTCGTCCATAACCTTGAACCAAGTTAACTGACTCATTCATCTATGTTTGCATTACTATACATGTTTTCTTAACAATGCTTCAGCGAGATAGAACACAAGTTGATAATGCGATCATCGAAAAATCCACTTAGTTAACTTTGTGGACCTAAATTTCGGTCATCGGGGCATCATAATGGAAGAGAAAAAGAAGCGAGCTTGCAAGTACCTGTTCACATCAATGTCTGTAAATAACAACCTTGAGATTGCCGAAGTTTGAATCAAATCTAATCTTTCCAAAGAATTATCAATGTTCATCTCTCGCATCCAAAGTCTCACATCTCATCATCACAAAAAGTGTTTCTACACTCAATCAGTCATTTCATGTCATCACACCATGCACCACAACATTTGCATTCAAACATTTCATTTGCATCATATTAACATTCATACTTCATGCATCTATCGGATAAATAAATAAATAAAGAAAAAGCAAGCAAAAAAAAAAGAAAAAAAAAAGAGAAAATAATCACCTATTTCATTCATCACATCGCCAAAAATCAATCTGTTGCATGTATTATTGGCATTGTATATGCATTACATGAATTGACTTCAAGTGTCGATCCACATAGTTTGTTCCTCTAATATCGGCCGCTTTAAGCGTTGATCTCATATCATATCACAGATCACCGGTTGATCCTTGGACTCGAGTGGTCCTTGAGAGCACTACGCTCCTTCGATTGCCCTAAGTGCCCAGTCAGTCGCAAACGTCGGAGTCGAGCGGCGGACCTTCCGAACCCGCGTGGTCCTTCGGACTAGTTGTGTCACTGAGACACGCGTGTAACGTCCTTCATGGTCAACATATCGATTCTAGACACGATCTTGACCCATCATGGCCGCCGAGTATAAAGGCCCCTCGGGCCGTTTAATTAGTACCGTAGCTAGTTGCGCTCCTTCGAGACCACGATGGTCCTTCAATTAAGGCTTAGGCAGCCTTCCAGACCCTGAGTGGTCCTTCAGAGCCTTAGTGCTCCTTCAGACCTTGAGTGGTCCTTCATAGCCTTAGTGCTCCTTCAGACCTTGAGTGGTTCTTCAGAGCCTTAGTGCTCCTTCAGTCCTTGTTGACCCTTCATTCAAATCTCGGTTAATCGCCAAGTATTAACCACTCCTCTTATCTCCCAAACCTTTCACTCCCCCTTAAACGGACAAAATTAGCGTCTATCTTATCTTTATTCCTATTTCTACTACGAAAGTTCTAGAGCTCAGCACTTTCTAGTAAAATATTAATAAAAGAGGGGCAGTGTTATACCCCAATTTTGTCCGTCTTCTTTTTCTCGCTTTAGTCGTTTATTTTTAGTAGGCGTGTTTGAGTCGCATGATTACGAGAATTATACTCTGTAGAGTATCGATTTACCAACCTGCCGATTCAGTCACTCCGTTCAAACTAACTCAAAATACCGTTTTTAATTAGGCACGCATGTAATGATCGATCTTTTCGCATGCGTTCTTCGATTTAATGTCTATGCTCGAGTTTAGTTGTGCGTGAAGCAGTCTACCAAAATTCATTTTTGCGAAGTTGGTTTAAATTCGGACTTAAGAATGCGATTCCGAGTTAATGTGTTTTTTTAACGCGCCCGTTTCTTCTATTTTCAGTCTAGTCGTAGCGCAGATTGTCGAGTCCGATCCGTTCGTCTTTATATTTGGCTCCTTTTCCTATTATTGTTTTTATTCTTATTTTGTTCACTTAATTTATTTAAACACTTAATAGTTCAAAAATGTCAAAAAATTCTATTTAGTTTAATTTACAATTTAAGATCACTTAATAGTCCAAAAAGTCCAAAAATACAAAAATGATAATATAAAAATACAAAGAATATAAAAACGAAAATTAAATAAATGAAAGCGACATCAGTAATCTCAAAGTGCATTCTTGCTCTCCAAGACTACTCGGCAGCCCACATTATCGATCTGCAAAAGCCAAAACTTGACCATTAATGCTAAAACCTAATTTCTACCTATAAATAAGCGGCTAGCCTAGAGTCTAAGACACACAAAAACCAAGGCGAGAAAACCACCGCTAAAATCACCCAAAAATAGGATTAGAGTTTCACATCGAAACTCTAATCACAAAAACTCTGCTTTTTTTTTAAGATCCGAGATCCGAGAAGAAGCGAGGAATAAGAGCGAATCTCGATCTTGTGGTGTTGAGACCAGATTCAACGATGACGTGCCTCAAGTCCTTGCTTTCAATCTCACTTACGGAGGTTTCGATTTCGTTGTTGCTCCAGCGATGGATCCTTCCCATCGCCCAAGCTTAGTGCATAAGGATGGTTCGGGATCCAGGTGCTCGCCATTTTTCGGGTCGGACTTGGTCTTGACCCATCCCAGTGGGAGTAGTCATGTAGTAGGTATGGGTTGCCTATTACTCTTACTATTAGTATATTTTTTTAATTTATTTTGTAAATTACATTATAATATCTCCTTTTTATTTTTAGCTTCCATTTTTTTGTATATTTGGATTGAAAGCATTATGATTGATTTATGAACTTTTCTGTTTTTAGTTTGAAAAGCGCTATCTGCTCCATTTTTTTATGGAATCTATGATTGTGAATTTCACCGAGGATGTAAATGTAACCCTCACACTTCCTTAAAACCCTCCCTTAGTGGAGAAAGCGGGGGCAATTGTGCACTTGTAAAATCTATAACACAAGCATTAAGCTTATTATTTGCTTGATTTGTTGCGAATGTTATTATGTTCTTTGCGTATGATTATGGTTACTTTTTAATTCTTTTCCAACTCGAACATAAATAATTTTTCATGAAATTAAATGAGCGGCTAAGTCGGTTGTACAACCTGGGTTAGTCATTATTTTAAGGCCAATGAAATTGCATCTGATTCAAGTAACCACCGCAAACTTAATAAATACGAATAAACCATTTTTCTCTAAAAATAAGCGGCTAAATCGGTTGTACAAGCCAGGTTAGAACCAATAATTTGATCTGATTCAAGTAACCACGAAAACTTAATAAATACGAATAAACTATTTTTCCTAAAAATAGGGGACTAAGTCGGTTGTACAACCGGGTTAGTCAGCGTTCTAGAATTAATGAGCTGTACAGTTCAGGAGTTCTAGGATACCTATTCTAAAACGGACCCACCTCACACCAAACCAATCTCTTTCAAAAACTCAAAAATTACTTTCAAAAAGTAGGGGACTAGGTCGGTTGTACAATCGGGTTAGTCAGCATCCTAGGAATCAGTGAGCTGTACAGTTCAAGGAATCCTAGGATCCCTACACTAAAAAACACCAACCCACAAACTTTTTCAGGAAGAACTACGTAGCTTTGATTCCTCCATTGCATCCGGAGGTACGTAGGAGCAAGATTCAACCCTTGTCAAGCACTAAAAACCAAAAACATAAATAAGTCTTTTTTCTACAAATGAAAGGGTAACTATTAAATAAATCCTAAATTAATTAGACAATAGGATGTCGTGGGGTGCTAATACCTTCCCCACACATAACGACTCCCGAACCCTAACAACGCCTTATCTTAAAACTTAAAAGGGATTTTCCGAATTTGCCCTTAAACTAAAATTTGGTGGCGGCTTCCTAAAGAACCTTTCGAAGAATCCTTTCCTGGATTTTTCGGTCGCTACACAACCGTTATATGGAAATATTATTGGACCAAAGTTTTGGGCCCAAAACATATACTCTCTCTTTGGAAAAACATTTTATTGCTTGGGAAAATTTTGAGTCCCCAATACTGCCTGACCACCAACGGAATCTGTATCTCTATGATAATGACCGATGGATTTGCTTATGTGGGGCTCTTTCATCCAAAGCTGTTTCTTCCTTGAAAAAAATTTATGTATATAAATGCAAAAAACTGAAGAGCGTGTTTTGCTTATTTGGTTCTTGTTTCGTTTGCATTGATATTTGCAAACTCGAACGTTTGTATCTCACAGATTTGGAGAGTTTAACTGTCATCTGCAAGGAAGATGATGTTGATGTCTGGCAATCTTTGCCTATGCGTAACAAGTTCCCTTGTCTGACATATCTTGATATTTCTAAATGCCATGAGATAAAGAAGTTGCTGACACCATGGCTAGTTTTGCAGCTTCCAAATCTTGAGAGGATCAATGTAGAAGAATGCGATTCAATGGAAGAGATAATTGCAGTGGGCAACGGTGGTGACAATGATGGTTCCCGCATTAGGCTTCCCAAGTTAACCACATTGTCGTTGTGGTGTTTACCACGATTGAAGACCGTGTGCAAAGGGTCTGTAATATTTGGACCTTCACCGACATTCTCATTCAATTATTGTCCCAATTTAGAATGGAATTACGATGCTGATGATTCTTGTTCCTCTGACAACAATGATTCTGATGCATGAGATTTCTGATTTTAGATTATTTACATTTTTAAGTCGAACTTGTAGAATATAACGCTAAGATTACTTCTTATATGTCGTCAATAAGCGTTTGTTTATATTTTTGTACTTCAAATTACCTTTCAATGGTAATAGTCATATTGGGTTTGAGCGACAACGTATGTCTGGTTATGCTCCTCTCTTGATAATGAATTTGGTGGATGTGATAATGTTAAGTGGGAAAGAAAAAGTACTTGTGATGCACACACAACAATTAACCACAATAACTTGCACCGTTTGTGACAAAATCATTAACTTGAACATGTTATTGCTTCTGACATATTTCTCCTATATCTCCCTCCTATGGTGGAGGATTGTCTGAGAAAATTACAAATCACTCACTTAACAAGCAATTGAAATTTTAAATGTTTTAATCCGATTTTACTTTTGTATTCATGGTATTCTTCTATTGGATGGTTTCTGAATTCTAGAATTCACATTGGCAGAATCCTCAACATTTCCATCTGGAAAATTAGTCTCTTTTGATTCTCCAAGTACAGAAGCCCAATATTTAACTGATACTCGTTAAGGGGATAATAAAAGCGCATAATCAAAGTCAAACCACAAGATGAACATGAAAAAGAAAATAAAATTATAAATTTCGTATGACTGTCATTATCAATCACTTTTTAAGAGAGCTTAGTATTGAGTGCAAATACATACATGGTTTGAGATGGCTTTTGGAAGCCAAGAAAGTTCAAGTTTCTTTAATGAGTCTCAAAGTAGCTGGAGGAGTAGACACCAAGATTCTACAACTTCAACTATGTATTAGTCGTGATCCATCTCCAGCATTTTCCATTTAGCAAGCTGGCCTTTATATATCGAGCTTCATACACCAACTGGAGGGAGAGTGATGAAGTATAAATAGAATCTAGTATGGATTAGTTAGTCTAGAACGACTCCATATGAGTACATTATGATTGAGACAAAGTCATGTATATGCATATATATGTAATTACTTGAGACAACATAGGAATATAGAAAGATAAGGTTGAATTTTAATGTAGTTACGATTACTTGTGCATAAGTACCTACAAAATGTATAATGTGATTTCAGCAAATAGAAACACATTAGTTTACAAACTATCTGGTTTGAAAATTTTCATTCTTCTTTTGATAGCGAAAAGGAATGCTTCCTTACTGTTTACATTCAGGAATGATTACTCGAGTTTGTCACGCGATAAGTTTTTTTTAGTTAGATATTCTCTTGCTATTTACCACTCCCTAAAAGTATCACTCTTGGGCTCTTAAAAGGACTTGTCATATTGTTTATCAAGCTTGTGATAAACTTAGAGAAATTGTGACAAAACAAGTAACTTGAACATTAACATTTGTTGGTTAAGCTTGATTAAAAATCAAAAGACAAGAACTTTTAGTCCCTATGTTCTCGGCTAGGGTTTGGTCTCTATCGTCGTGCTTGCTCCCCTAGATCCACTAGGGGTTTCATCGCCGCTTTTGGTGCGGCCTCCTCCAGAGTTAGCCTCCTCCCACCATTATGAAAGGTTGTCTTCGAGTGCCTATGATTTCTACGTCCCGGCCTCCTCAGCGCCTCTGTTGGATGTTACTTGCCCACCACCTCTTCTAATCGGCTTCTCGACTTCACCTCGCCGCCACCCCACCCCATCCACTAGACCCTCCTCTGTCACCTTCCACCGCCATCTAAAATACCCCCTTCCTAAACCTTCTGACCACTTTCAAAAATGGCTACCTCTGTTATCTTCCCATCTTTTTAAGCTTCGTGATTATTCGTCCTTTGATTCATACTTATCACCCACATCCGATTTTTCCTTCTACAACTACTACAGAACCGACTACCTCAGTCTCTTCTACTCTCTTGCAGCCTTTATCCCCCATCTCTCAATTGCAAGAAAATGAACCCCTCTGGCTGATTGGCCGTCAAATGTAGGGAATGTTGTGGACTTTATGTCTTCCCCTATAGCTTCTTTGTCGGTTTTTCTTATTCTTGTCACTAGAGGTTGTATTTCTGATCGATACGGTATTGTTATGTGTTCCTACTGGGTGGAGAAGACATTGGAATGGCATTGTGGCCTTTTTGGTTGCAGACTAGTGTAAGTCTTAATTGGCTGGCCCATTGTGCACTTGTGTTTAATAAATGGGCCAGATAGGGTTAGGAAGGAAAGTTGAGCCTTTGTTTTAATGTTTTTAGTTAGATGATCTGGTTCAATGTTAGTAAGTTCAGGTGCTCCTTGTGCTTAATGTATTTTTTTAGGAGCTTAATCTAAGCCAGATTAGTACCCTTATGTGGGTTGTTACGATGCTCATTTGTGAGCTTTTAGCTTACATTATGTGTATTGTTTCAGTGGTCTTTGCCTATATCATCAATAAAATACTGCATTATTGACAACAAAAGTTTACATCCAAGAGGTCGCAAAGAACAATTTGAAACTCTAAGGAAAAAACCTAAAGAAGTTTAAAGGCAATCCTCAAGAAACATAACAAAAGAAGCACACTCAAGAAAGCCAAAAAAAGAAGTCCAACAAAGAAAATAGACTAAATAGTTTAATATTTATGTATCTAGGTAGAAACACCTCAAATAGAATCCAATAATTCCATAAAAAAAGGAGATCGAAAAGAAGTTGGGTTTTTTTTCTCGAATTTTACGGATTGTTTTGGTCAGTTTTTCTCTTAGTAGCGTCTTTTTACTACAATACACCTCTTTTTGCTCCCCGACATATTCTGTTTTTTTTTTAAAGAATATTATTCCTCATTCTTTTTGCAGCTACTTGGATTTTGAATGTCAAAAATATATTTTGAAATGAATTTTACAACATCAAAATAAATTCTCAACTCAATTTTTTGGATCAAACAACTCTTTGGTGATCAAGGTGATGAATATTGATGAAGAAATTTTTTTTGCTAGTAGAATTCACAATGTTCACCCAACAACATAATTAAACTCATAAAAAAGAGCAGAAGTTGAGACTATTAGCCAATGATTATTATCCGGTTGAGCATAATTGCTAGTAGAACTCACAATGTTTACCCAAAAACTGTAGAATCCGAAGTAGTTGCGTAGAGAAAAGAGTGTGAAAGAATACCGCCCTCTGTTTAATGACAGTGACAACAAGGATTAGACAAACTATTTTAATCACTAGATAAGTAATGCAAATAGTTGATATTACAACATGTAGTTATGTTTTAACTACTTGATTAAAGCTTATAATCCATGATTCTAAAATAAAATCCAACAATTATCTCATTTGATTTCCTTGAATCCATGTCTTCATAAGTATTACTACCTCTGATCCCTATTATAAGAGGATTTTTGGAGTTAACTTTGGTCCCAAATATAAGAAACTATTGTAGTTTTTAGTATATATTTATTGCTTCAATACCAATTTGAACATCATTGAATGCTTTGTCTTTTCAGTTTTCAATGTGAGTGGAAGTAGTGCACAAAAATCTATTGAGTTGAGTGGAGGGTATTTTAGAGACTTAATTTTAAAAAATGACAAAAATTAAATGAGCTCATTGGTAGTGATGATTTTAGTATTTTCTTCTTATAATAGAGACCGGAGGGAGTAATTGTTACTCCTCATTCAACTTCCAGATAAGTAATGTAAATATTTTGTCAAAAGAATAAAGGGTTTTTTTTGTACCCCCACCATCTTCCCCCATACCCCCACATAATAGTGAAACCCCAAAATACCCTTGACCAAACATATTTTTTTTTTTAAAAATTTGTCCAATCGTATATATGTTCAAATGCACATATATACGACCCTAAACATTAACCCATCGTATATACACCCCCCAGACGTATATACGATTGGCCCACCCCCACATCAATCGTATATACGCCTTGGGGGTGTATATACGATGGGTTAATGTTTAGGGTCGTATATATGTGCATTTGAACATATATACGATCTCATTGTTTTCTGTATTTAATTTTTTTAGTCAAATAAAAATTAATTAAGGCGTGAAAATAGGTTTAGTGTGTAGTTCGTTAACACGTGACGATGTTATACGTCGAATGAATAATTTAGGCTTAAAAATCGGTTTTCGGGCAACCTACTCCGATCGCAATGAAACCACAGTCATTAAATCCGAAAAAATTCAAGAATCATGACTCCCTTAGAAGGAACATCTTACTGGACTACGGCCTCAAAATCCAAAATTCCATCGTTTACTATTTTTTATGAATTTGTTTTAATTTTTCATAGTCTCCAAAAAATCTAAAAAAAATTGCATAGACTTATTTTAGTTTTGTTAGATTTTTAGTAGTGTTTTTATAATTTTTTTGATTAGTTTTAACTCTTTAAAGAAATTTTAGTAGCCGTTTAGTAATAAAATTTTAACAATTCATTAAAAAAAAACCATCGTATATACATTTTGAGTATGTATATACGATTGGACTCAAAATAGCCATCGTGACGTATATACGATTTATTTATTTATTTTAAAAAAAAAAAATTAATTTTCAAAGGAGCATTTTGGGGTTATCCAATTTGGTGGGGGTATGGGGGGAAAGGGTTGGGGTATGGAAAAAAACAGCCAAGAATAAATGTTGTTTTCTCATGCCACCCCACTAATGCAGGGTCCCTCCGTCCCTGTTCACATATATGTCTTGGATTAGAAAAGGTTTTAAACACGGAACTACGGAAGTTTAATTCAGCATAGTTTAAAACTCTCGTATTAAACATGGTTTTTTTTCACCCCCCTCATTGTCACTCCCACCCCCATAAATACAAAAAACCCAAAAATGCCCCTTACATTTTATAAAAAAACGGACCAGACCCACCACTGACAGATTCCGAATTTACCTTAAAAAAGGTAATTCGGAAATTTGGTGTTGATATTTTGGATTTTTGCTAAAAAGGTTGGTATTTAGGTTCACGATTTTTGAACCGAAATTATCCCCACAAAAGGTAAATTCGAAATTCTTTATCTTTTTTAAGGAAATACCTTATTTAAAGGTAAATTCGGTTCACATATTGTGAACTGAATTTACCTCTAAAAAAGGTATTTTCGAAATTTTTTTTATATAACATTTATATTTATTTTAAATAGATGGTTATTATGGATTTAACCGCTGCCTTTACGACATCTGAGATATTTCCCACTCGAGATGCAATGACACGTTGGGCTAGAGATACCGGGAAAGCCAACGGAATCATTGTAGTTATTGTTCGAACCGAGACGACGGAGAATGGGAAAGGGAAAAAGAACAAGGTTGTTTATGGGTGTGAGAGACGGGGCACATACAGTCGAGTAGATGTTGGGTGTTCTGCTGGTAGACACAAGACATCAAAAAGATGTGGTTGTAGGTTTCAATTGAAAGCTAAACCAATGTTACCTCCTAGTTCTGATTGGAAGGTGAGAGTGGTGTATGGGATTCACAATCATGAACCTCATAAGACTTTGTTTGGAGCAGCTATATTTGGTAAGTTTACCAAGGAGAAGCGGCCAGTTGTTGAGGAGCATCTGTCTTTGGGAGTGAAAGCACAAAAAAGTCTTGATGCATTAAAGATCAGATTTAAGAACAACTTGAGCAACATTACTCAGCTGTATAGAACCCGCAACAGTATTCGGAAGGCAAAGAGAGGTAGTATGACTGAGATGGAGCAGCTTATGACACTGATTCAGGCGAATCATTACTTGAGTTGGACGAGACGAGTTAAAGGTACTGATATTGTTGAGGAGATCATGTGGTCACATCTTGATAGTATCAAGTTATTGAGGATGTTTCCGACTGTTTTGATTATGGACTGTACCTTTAAGACCAACAAGTATGCATTGCCTCTGCCAGAGATTGTTGGTGTGACTTCCACTGAGTTGACATTTCCTGTTGCTTTTGCATATCTGTCTCATGAGCGGTATGATGACTACAAGTGGGTGCTGCAGAGCCTACGAGATTTGATGGTGTGTGATATTGCACTTCCTCGGGTAATTCAATGCTAACTGACTTTAGTTTTTCGTATTCCATTACTGTTTTTTATTTTTTTCATTTCTAATAGAAAGTCCGGATTGTGTTTTCAAAGTTATCCTCAATCGATTGTGAGGAGGCTTTGATGAATGCTATCAAGGTTGTGTTTCCGGAGGCAATGAATTTGCTTTGTCGATATCATATTAACAACAATGTTCATGCTCAAATTAAGAAGCTGACGATGGGAGATAGAGTGGAGTCACTGATGACACTTTGGCATCATGTAGTTGATGCTACATTTGATTTTGAGTTTAATGAGGCTTTGCATGATTTGGAGCAATCGCTCATCGATATACCCCCACTTATTGCATATGTGAACAAGCAATGGTCAGATCCTCACAAGGAAAGATTTTGTGGCCCGTGGACGGATAAAGTAAGACACTATGGAAATACCACGACTAATAGGTACGCAAATTGTTTTCTTATGTGCTTTATGTATATGATTGTGGTTTTTTTGTTTTAATTTTTCCTTACGTGTCATAGGGTTGAGGCTGCCCATTGGGCATTGAAGAGGTTACTGGGTTCTAGTGGTGGTGATTTATGCAAAAGCTGGGAGTCAATGCATGACATGATCAATGCACATATTAATAAAATTGTGGATTCTTTTCAAAAGAGCATCAACCGTATAGATGCCCAACACAACATTCCATTCTCCAAGAATCTACGGTTTGCTTGGTGTCTTTTGAGGCATTGAATCATATTGTCTTTGGGAGTTTGATAACATGATGGATGGTGTGGGCACGGATAAGAAAAAGTGTGTTGGTTGTGTCATTAAAGTTACTCATGGATTACCTTGTTCTTGTGAACTTGGAAGGTTACACCTAAATGGGCTACCAATACCATTGGATATGATTGACTGGAAGAGACTGAGTTTGGAGGCAATGGATGAGGAGCGGGTGAAAGAAGCGCCAGAAGGAGGTGACTTAAGCTATACAATAGAGGAGATTTGGAGGCAATGGAATGACATGCACCTTGAGGAGAGATGTGTTTGGAAGAGAGGTCTTGATGATTATGTATTCAGAGGCACTACATCCATGGTTCCACCTAAGAACAAAGTCAAAACTAGGGGTGCACCGAAGAAGGGGAAGAAGAAGAAAGAGTATGATGTGAAGAGAGATCCTTCTTGGTGGGAGCACGTGGATGCATCTTTGGAAAAACCCACACAGAAACCGTCAAAGATACCTCCCCGACGGTCCTCACAACTAGCATCACAAGTACCATCAGAGCTACCGTCACAGAGGTCAGCAAAGGAGCGGGCACAACATGACATCCACTTGGTAAGTCCCTTTCCAGATTTTTTTACATAGTATGTTGATGACATTTTTAATGTGGAGGGAGATGGAAACTGTGGATTTAGATGCATTTCTGCTTCACTAGACTGGTCGGAGCACAGTTGGCAAATTGTTCGAAATGATTTGACTTGTGAGATGGAGTCCAACTGGTTTCAGTACACACAGATCATGGGTGACAATGTTCAGAACATTAGAGATTCATTGGTTCCTGTCCCAAACAAACAGGAACAACCTATTGAGAAGTGGATGACCATGCCAAACACAAGACATGTTATAGCTACTAGATATCAGAGACCCTTGGTTATGTTGTCACCTCATGAGAACTGGACATTCTTCCCTTTGAGGGGAGATTGTGTTTCCAGTTAGAGCCAGTTGATTTGTGTTGGGTTCATCCATAAGAATCATTGGATTCTAGTCAAGTTGAACCACACTAGCCCAATGCCTCCTGCACATCCTTCTTGGGGTCGATACACTTCAGATGAAGCTAGATCGTGGCAATATCCATACATTGGACACATGCAGTTATGGTCTTCTTTTGTTCTAGATTATGTTCCAATGACACCACTTTCTTATGTAGACATCACCACTTGATTGTTTATATACTTTTACATTATTATATGGTGGTTTTTTGGTACACGTTAATAGTCTTACAATATTTTGTAACCGTAATTTTAACCACTAAAACGTAGTATTATAGTTTGTCTACAAAGTTATAATTTTAAAAAAAAAATTAAATTTTTTTGGCTTAAATACGTTTTTACCCCCTGCAAATAGGGGGTGTTTTGCTTTTACCCCTTGCAATTTTTTTTTTTAAAAAACCCTTGCAAAATCAACTTTTTTGGTTTTAGTCCTTCTGTTAGATGGACGTTAAAAAACATTTATATAGCATTTTTAAATACGTTTTTACCCCTGCAAATAAGGGGTGTTTTGCTTTTTACCCCCGCAAAAAAATCTAAATCCCTTCTTCTTCTCTCAAGACCCACCCAACCTCATATCAACTTTTCCATCTCCAACACAAACCAACGCTTCCATATCAAACCAGAACACATCTTCTCATCTTCTTCGTCTCTCTCTCTCTCACAGAACTAGCAAACCATGAGCACAACATGTAATTAACTTTTATTGCGATTCTGATTTTAGGGTTTGGTTCAAGTTTTATGGATTGTTGTTTATGGACTGTTCTTCATCTCAAAATCAAGGTTTTATGGATTTAATAAATGTGCGTGGTTTAAAAAAAATGAGTCAATAAACAAATCAAGCTAGTACTTGATTTACAATGCAGCATCTCTGACTTTTTAAAATTCTTTGATTATGTGTTTTGCATGTTTTCCATTTTTTTTTCTTCATGTTTAAATGTGTGATATGTGTTTATATGTTAAAATTAAAGTTTATTCTTTATCAAGGGTCAATGACCGCAGGAGAATAACAATCAAGACTCTAACTCTTATGATCCATAAAACCTTGATTTTGAGATGAAGAACAATCCATAAACAATAATCCATAAAACTTGAAACAAACCCTAAAATCAGAATCGCAATAAAAGTTAATTACATGTTGTGTTCATGGTTTGCTGGTTCTGTGAGAGAGAGAGAGAGAGACGAAGAAGATGAGAAGATGTGTTCTGGTTTGATATGGAAGCGTTGTGTTGGGGATGGAAAAGTTGATATGAAGTTGGGTGGGTGCTGAGGAAGAAGAAGGGGATTTAGATTTTTTTGCAGGGGGTAAAAGCAAAACACCCTCTATTTGCAGGGGGTAAAAACGTATTTAAAAATGCTACATAAACGTTTTTTTAACGTCCATCTAACAGAAGGTCTAAAACCAAAAAAGTTGATTTTACAAGGGGTTTTTTAAATAAAAAAAATTTGCAGGAGGTAAAAGCAAAACACCCCCTATTTGCACAGGGTAAAAACGTATTTAAGCCAATTTTTTTACGGTTGGTAAAAAATGTCCAAAACTTAGTTAAAAAGTAATTTTTTTACACTAAAAAACATGTTTTTAGTGTCACTTTGTCCTACAATTACCATTCGTAAATAAGTTTGTAACTCGTATTTTTAACCTCCATAACGTACTATTATACTTTTTCTACAAGGTCAAAAAAAATTATGCATGGTAAAAACGGTCTACAACGCAGTAAAAAAGTCATTTTTTTAAACTAAAACAAACATGCTTTTTTATTCAATTACTAATAGACGGTCCAGATATTGCCGACCACTTTTAAACGATCTAGATTTTGCCGACACTTTAAACGGTCCAGATATTGTCGACCACTTTTCATCAACGGTGGAAATCCATTCTAAGGATTCATTTTCCCTATAAATAGACCTTTTGCATTTCACTTCTTTCAAACACAAGTAGCCTCTCATGGACACTCTGAATACACAATACTATCGTGATTACGCACTCACCGCCTTCACCATCGTGGCAACCTGATCACCAAGAGAAAATGGTGTCCATTTCGAGAGTCCAAACCCCATTTTATGCAGGCTTAAAGACGACATCACCTTTGAAGCTCTGAAAGAGAAAATAACAACGAAGGTGCAGTTGGAGGGTGAGCAAGAAGTCACCCGAATCATTTATCGCTACCCTACTATGGGCGATAATAATTGTGTTCAGTGGTCCACCATGGATGTGAAGAACAGCGATGACGTTCGAGTAATGATGGACCGTTTTGACATATTTCGATGCGAGTCCTTTGCGGTACCAGATGGAAACCGAAAGGACCGTTCTTGCCGAGGTCCTTCGTCGTTTCAAACCACCATCTCACTAGTTTCTACCGTGTTTTCATTTTGTTTGTTGTTGTGTTTTGTTGTTTCCGTTCAGAAATTTCATGTCTTATTTCGTTTCGTCATCAAAATCGTTGTAAAATGCTTCTTTAATTAATTTTAATTTGTTTTTAAGTAATTTAATTTTATTTCCGGAAATACCATAGAAAACAGGTAAATCCGTGAGGGGGTTTGGGGATTTTCGGATTTACCAAAAACTGATGTAATTCGGTTCACATTTATTGAACCGGATTTACCTCCACTATTTGGTAAATCCGGAAATCCCCAAACCCCCTCCCGAATTTACCTTTTTCTATGGTATTTCCGAAATTTTTAATCTTGATGGAGATATTTTTAGTTTTTCATGGCGCGTGCATATAGTATAAAGCGAATTTACCTTTTGACAATTTTAGTTTTTCATGGCGCGTGCATATATACTCACCCTTTTAGTTTTCCTTCGTCTTTTTTGTTTTCCAAGTTCATTTTCTTTTTATGTTTTTGCATTTACAAAATTTCTTTTAGTTTTCCTTCGTCTTTTAGTTTTCCTTCGTCTTTTTAGTTTTCCTTCGAAAGTCTTCCCAACGTGGGTGGGATTCATCCTAAATCTTTGTCTTCAAAAATAAAATATTGGTGTTTATAAAACTCCAATACTAGAAAAGTTTCAAAGGTCACTGTCACATAGCAAACTAGAAAAAATATTGGTGTTTATAAAACTCCAATACTAGAAAAATATTGTTGTTTATAAAGACTTTTTGGTCACGTTCCTGTAAAAATCAAATATAATAGACCCACACATGACCTATATAAAGGAATTAGCTTAAGCTAGAAACGCATTTTGAGTAAGAGTGAGCAAAAAAATAGAATGGAAGAAGGAACTACTGCAGCTGCTACCGAAAGCGTTTCAATGGCATCACCTTCAAGAAGGTATTAATTTAATTCCCTCAAAATTTCTGTTCTGCTTACTTTAAAGTGTTAATCAATTATTAAGTGTTATTATGATGTCACTAACTAACCAAAAAATATACTCTGTTTCTCCTCCATTGTAGCAAGATAGCTGTGTATCTCTTGAATGAAGTTGCAACAAAAATATCTCCACAATTGTTCCGGCTATTGTTTATATTAATCGGGATTGATCAAATGCAAACAAGCAACGAAAAAGGAAAGTCTCTACTCTTGAAGGTTTTGGGTCTCGCGGTTGTTCTTTACCACTTGACGTTGGTGCTTGCGACGATTCTGCAGTTTCACGTAAGGAGCTTCATTCCATTAATCATCACTACGCCAGAATTGTAAAAAGAGATCGCCACCTTTAGTAGCGTTTATAAAAAAACGCTACCCATTTTAATAACACGCTACACCATTAGTAGCGTTTTACTTTTAAAACGCTACCAATTAGGTAACACGCTGAGGCAGATCCTCAGCGCTTTTACTTTAAAACGCTAGCAAATTAGAAAACACGCTAGATGCAGATCCCTAGCGCTTTTTTATTCAAAAACGCTAGCCAATTAGAAAACACGCTAGATAGATCCTCAGCGTTTTTATAAAGCGCTAGCTATTTAGAAAACACTCTAGACAGATCCCAGCGCTTGTTTTCAAAACGCTAGCCAATTAGAAAACACGCTAGATAGATCCCTAGCGTTTTTTATAAAACGCTAGGTATTTAGTAAACACTCTAGATGGATCCCTAGCGCTTTTATTCAAAAACGCTAGGTATTTAGAAAACACGCTTAGATAGATCCCAGCGCTTTTTAGAAAACGCTAGGTATGGTTAAATAATATTTTTTTGTTTCCCATTGAGCTACTTCCTTTCTCAATTAACACTCTCACCCGTAAACGCAAAATCACTCACCCGTAAACGCAAAAACCCTAACACCCTAACTCAAATTAACATCATCTCTCTCAACGAAAATCATCTCTCTCAAGTGAACATCATCTCTCTCCTCGCACAACATTGGTGAGTTTTTTTTGTTCCTTGCTCTGTTTCTTGTTAGATATTAATTATGGGTTCTAGTTTAGAAATATATTAGTTTTGTCACTTGTGCACACTAGACTCTTCTTCTTTTTTTTTTACCACTAGCCTCTTCTTGTTAAACATAAATTAATTATTTGGAAGACTATAATATGATATAGATATAGCTTGGGAAAATAAGGAGTGGATTTGAAAAAATTTTAAAAGAGGAATTTTTGTTTGTTTTTTGATATGAATTGATTCTTCATTATATTCGAATTGCTTGATGGGTCATATGTTAAAGTTCTCTTCTCGTGATTTTATTATAAATATAATTTGGAAATTATGGATAGAAATTGGATGTCCGCCAATCGTCTCGTCCAAGGAGTATTATTTGGAGTGGATTATTTTGTGAGTTGTCTTTGTTGAACGTTTAGGACTTCTAGTGGTATGAAATGTCCTTGTTTAAGGTGTTGTTATGTAAAATCGCCATCGCAGAGGAGTTGGCACGACATTTAAAGGCGAATGGAATTGATCAAAGTTACACTTGTTGGATAATGCACGGTGAGAAAAAGGTGAATCTTCAAATATGAATGATATTAGTAAGAGATATGCGCCGCACGGTTGACACCTAACACATTCATTTGATGCGTAACGAATTTGAAGAGATGGCAAAGGTGGTTGAAGAGGATCTTAATGATTGTCCTGAAATGTTTGAGAAGTTGATAATCGATGCGAGAGACACCATTGTATGCGGGTTGTAATGAATTCACAAAATTATTGGTCGTGATCAAGTTGTATAACTTGAAAACTCGCGCCACGGATGGACGGATAAGAGCTTTACCGATTTACTCTCACTTCGAAAGAAATGTTGCCGAATGATAATGTGCTTCCTTCTCGGACGTATGATGCAAAGCAAATGTTGGGGTCTATTGGCTTGAACTATGAGAAGATACACGCTTGTCCGAATGATTGCATTTTATTTCGGAATGAACATGCGTTGTTAAAGTCGTGTCCTAAATGTAATGCACCGCGGTATAAGAAGAAAGAGTCTGCTCCACAAAAGGTGTTGTGGTATTTTCCTATAATTCCTCGATTTAGGCGCATGTATCGTAGTTCAGAAGATGCAAAACACTTGACATGGCATGAGGATGAAAGGATTAAAGATGGTATGCTACGACACCCGGCAGATTCTCCGCAATGGAAAAAAATCAATATTGAGTATCCTAATTTCCGGGATGACCCGAGAAACCTACGCCTTGCATTGTCTGCTGATGGATTTAACCCGCACGGTATCCGAGTAGCTAGCTCCCACAAGACATGGCCCGTGATTTTGGCGATTTATAACTTATCGCGTGGCTTTGCATGAAACGCAAATATATGATGTCGTCTTTGTTAATTTTCGGGCCCAAACAACCAGAAATGATATTGATGTATACTTGGCTCCTTTAATTGAAGACTTGAAGCAAATGTGGGAGACTGGGGTAGAGGTGTATGATGGGTTCAGAGAAGAAAGTTTCACCCTGAGGGCTATGATCTTTGGCACAATTAACGACTTTCCTGCATACGGCAATCTATCTGGCATGCAGAAAAAAGGCAAGTGTGCATGCCCTATATGTGAAGATAACACGATTGGATGTGGTTGGAACACGGTAAGAAGAATATCTATCTTGGTCATCGAGATTTTTGCCATCAACTCATCACTATCGATTGTGGAGAAAGGCATTTGATGGGAATACAGAACACGTAGAGCTCCCCGCCTTTGACGGGCGAACAGTATTTGAAAAGGTGGAAGATTTGAACATTAAATTTGGGAAGCCTTTGCGGGAGAGATTGCCAAACGGGGTGGAAGAAAAAGTCGATTTTCTTTGAGTTGCCATCTTTGGAAGTCATTATATGTAAGGCATTTCATTGATGTGATGCATGTTGAAAAGAATGTCTTCGAAAGTGTCATTGGTACCTTACTCAATATGCCTGTAAGACTAAAGATACCATCAACTCAAGGTTGGATTTGGTTAGTATGGGTTTGAGACCTGAATTGGGTCCAGAAAGAAGGGTACACGACATATCTACCTCCTCCGCACTCATACTCTATCTAGAAAGGAGAAGATCTGTCTTTTTGTGAGTTTCTTCATGGAGTTAAAGTTCCAGAGGATACTCTTCAAATGTGGCGACTCTTGTATCGATTAAAGACCTCAAGTTAAAGTCTCTAAAGTCCCACGATTGTCATGTTCTCATGGAGAATTTGCTACCCATTGGTATACGATCCATTTTGCCTAAGAAAGTGCGTCCGACCTTAACCAAACTTTGTTTATTCTTTAAGGCGATTTGTAGTAGAGTGATTGACCTCGAAAGTTGCCAACATTGCAAAGAGAAATTATCGTCACTTTGTGTGAGCTTGAGATGTATTTCCCACCTTCCTTTTTTGACATAATGATTCATCTAATAGTTCATCCGGTTAGAGAGACACAATTGTGTGGCCCATGTTACATGAGATGGATGTATCCGTTTGAGCGTTACATGAAGATATTAAAAGGATATGTGAAAAATCGATCACGACACGAGGGTTGTATTGTTGAGCGCTACATAGTTGAAGAGGCTATTGAGTTTTGCACGGGCTATCTATCTAGTCTTGAATATTCTCGTGGGACCGCCAAGGTCTGCGTCATCATGCGGGAAGGATTAGTAAAGGGATGACAGAAATAAATTAGTGATGGTATCAAGGAAAGAACTAGAGCAAGCACACTTCAGACGTTCTTCACAATGATAGTGAGGTTGATTCATATGTTGCCAAGCACAAGGAGATTCTTAAGAGTCAATTCAGGGAAAGAAGCAAGTTTGGTTAGCAAAAGAACACAATAGGAGTTTCATAGTGTGGCTAAAACATCACATTGATGGTGAGTGTGTTTGAATCCTACTTGATTTCAAAAAGATTGAGATGGTTAGCAAAAGGTCCAAATATACATGTCTTCTCTTACAACAATTTATCTAATGAACGAGTGCACTTTCTATACAAAAGAACAAGATGATCGAGTAAAATGCAAAATAGTGGGGTGACTCTTGTAGCTCATTCTATGCATGCATCCAAAGTACAAAGATAGAAATCCCATATATGCGAATATGTCTTACTTTGGCTTCATTGAACACATATGGGAGTTGGATTACAATATGTTTCAGAGCCCGTGTTCAAATGTGAATGGGTTGACAATAATCTTTTTCTGATTGATGAATTAGGGTTCATGCGAGTGAATTTCAACAAGTTAGGATATAAAGATGAACCTTTTATTTTAGCATCGCAAGCTCAACAAGTGTTTTATGTCACCGATCCAGCTTAATATCAATTGGTCTATTGTTCTATTGATGGACAAAAAATTTGTGTATAACAACGATGATGATGAAGCACCCGATGATGTTGGTGTTGAGGACGACCCGTTCTTGAGTAACATCGTAACCAATAATAGGGAAAATACTTCTATAGAGGATGTTGTATATTTTAGAAAAGATCATAATGATGGAATTTTTATTCATCGGAAAAAAAATACCAAGACGCTAATTGCAAACAAAATTTTATCTAGGAAAAGGAAAAGGTAATATAGACTTAATGATTTCTCGTTATTTTTTATTAATAGATAATTATTATATTGTTTTTGTAAATTTAACAATAACATGGATTATGTTATATTGCAGTCGATGACATCACTTAGTGATCATGAGATCTAGTGGTCAAGACAAGAGTCATTTATGTTATATATGGTATAGCTTTAATTTGTAGCTACTTTTGAGTTTCATAATGTAAGTTACTTATGATGTTGTATGATTTGTAAACAAAAATATCTATTAATAGGTTGAATTTTGTGTGTATCTATATATTGATTGTAATGATATTGGCTGAATTTTGTTGGAATGATATTTGATGAATTTTGTTTGGAAGGGAATGAATTAATAGGTTGTAATTAAAAGGAGAATAAACAAAAATAAAAAAATAATTAAAAAAATCAGTCAATAGGTAGCGTTTTAGAGTGAAAACGCTAGAAATGAAGTTAAAAAGTCATTCAATACCTAGCGTTTTAAAGTTAAAACGCTAGGAATTGTAAAGAGGAGCTAGAGGATCCCTAGCGTTTTTACGTGAAACGCTAGGAATGCTAATAAAAGGTGCTATAGCATCCCTAGCGTTTTACATAAAACGCTAGGAATGCTAGTAAAGGTGTTATAGCATCCCTAGCGTTTTACTGTAAAAACGCTAGGAATGCTATAGCACCTTTACTAGCATTCCTAGCGTTTTACGTAAAACGCTAGGAATGGTAAACACGCGCTAGTTGATCCTCAGCGCGTTTTACATAAAACGCCAGGAATGCTAGTAAAAGGTGCTATAGCATCCCTAGCGTTTTACATAAAACGCTAGGAATGTTAGTAAAAAAGTGCTATAGCATCCCTAGCGTTTTTACGTAAAACGCTAGGAATGCTATAGCACTTTACTAGCATTCCTAGCGTTTACGTAAAACGCCAGGAATGGTAAACACGCGCTTAGTTGATCCCAGCGTTTTATGTAAAAACGCTAGGAATGCTATTAAAATTTTTACAAGCGCGCCTCTCATCTCCCTCACACACTCACGCACAACCCGTAACTCATCTACCTAACTTTTCTCCACGAACAACCCGTAACTCATCTTCGCTCATCTTCGTTCATCGCACTCTCTTCGCTCATCTTCGCTCATCACCGTTGCACATTTCGTTCATCTCCACGCACAACCTGGTTACCCATTTCGCTCATCTCCACGCACAACCTGGTTACCCATTTCGCTCATCTCCACGCACATTTCTCGTATGGATTTTCTTTTTCTCCCGATTGTATTGTACATAGATTGCCACCGCTTGCATGTTAGTTATAACAATGTTCTCGTTATTGGCATTTTGAACAAAAGATTTGATACTAGTCTGTACATGGCTTCTAGGTTACTCTTACTCTAGGTTTACTCTAGGTTACTTAGTGCATGTTAGTTATAACAATGTTCTCACGTTATTGGCATTTTGAACAAAAGATTTGATACTAGTCTGTACATGGCTTCTAGGTTACTCTTACTCTAGGTTTACTCTAGGTTACTTAGTGCATGTTAGTTATAACAATGTTCTGTTATTGGCATTTTGAACAAAAGATGAACTCTTGATACTAGTCTGTACATGGCTTCTAGGTTACTCTAGGTTTACTCTATGTATGTTTACTCTAGGTTACTTAGTGCATGGCTTTGACTGTTACTTTGTGCATGGCTTCTTCTATATTTTGTTAAGTGTTTGTTGGTTCTAAACAATTAGAAAGCTAAAACTCATCGAGTCTTATTCATTTGGGTGATTGCAAGTCGATGGCATCACATAGTGATCACGATAGTAGTCGTGGTGGTGATGGGGGTGATAGAAACACAAAGAAGTTCACTCCCGAGGAATTACATCGAAAAAGAATATCGTCAATCGGATAAGTAAAGGACACGAGAAATATAAGGTAAGTTAATTACTAATTATTAATGTTGTTCTCTACCTTTCCAAGTTATCTAATTATTTAATGATTTAATTATTTAAGGTCCGATGGAGTGTTAAAGGTTTGCCAATTGGAGACAACGGCACAAATTTAATTAGCTTTATTGGTACTAAGGTGAAGCAAATCTTTCCAATTTCAATTAAAAGTTGGAATGAGAAAGATAATCGAGTTTTGCCTAAACTGAAAGATGATTTTTGGGACTTAATACAGGTATATAATTTTAGACCTCTTTAATAATCTTATTTAGTGATTTTTTAGTTATATTTATTTAATCCATTTTTATGTATAACTAGAAACACTTTGATGTCGATGAGTCCCGGAAGAGATTGGATATGAAGGAAGCGGGAAGGTTGCATAGGGCTTACAGAACTGATGTGGGGAAAAAGTATCTGAAACGTCCTGATGGGACCATCAGACAGGAGCCTCCACCAAGATCGCACTGTATGCCGGAATTATAACTAAGGAGGAATGGACCAAATTTGTAGATATACGCACTACAGATCCGGATTTCCTGGTTAGTATATTAATTATTTAAGTTATATATATATTTCACAAGTAGATATCATTCATTAATGTATACTTATCTTTTTAAATAGAAAAAGAGCAAAGCGAATAAAGAAAGAGCTTCTAATCCCGAAAAACCCTTATAGAGGAGGTTCTAGTGGATATCAAATTCTCAAGAAAGATTGGTAAGACACAATTAGTTTAATTTATTATGATTTAATGAATCTTTTAATTTACGATTGATTAACAATTATTAAACTTAAATAGTTATTGGAAGAGGGAAAGATCCAACTCAAGAATCCTTGATCGCACGATTGTCCGTTAGAGGTCCGACAAAACAAGGATGGGGAGATTGTGGATCCGAAAACTAAGGAGGTCAAGGACAAAATTGTAAGTATTCCAAAATTCATGAAAAAATTGCAAGTTGGAATTTGTGTCTGACACGTGAACATATTTTTTATTGTCGATTAAATTTCGTTGACACTTGTTTATTATTTCTATCCGTTACTCGATTTTTTTTGACACGTGGACATATTTTTTATTCTCGATTAAATTTCTTTGACACTTGTTTATTATTTTTATCCGTTACTCGATTTTTTTTGACACGTGGACATATTTTTTATTCTCGATTAAATTTCTTTGACACTTGTTTATTATTTTTATCCGTTACTCGATTTTTTTTGACACGTGGACATATTTTTTATTGTCGATTAAATTTCACTTGACACTTGTTTATTAATTTTATCCGTTATTTATGTTTGTGCATCAGCAAAGCATATCACAATCTGTATCACAAGGAGATTTAACAGATTGTGATGGTCACCAAGATGTCCTTGCTCGTGCCTTGGGAAGGGAAGAGAGACAGGGTCGGATTAGAGGTTATGGATATGGGATTCCTCCGACAACTGTGTTTGGGCCAAAGAAGAGCCAAAGCAAGGGGTGCGGGATTGTAAAGTCATGGCGGAAAAGTATGACGAGCTATCCAAGAATGTTCTTTGTGCTAATGGAAGAGAGACAGATGTTTAAGCAGCTCTTGGCACAAAGGATTGGTGCACCATCCCCTGCTGCACCACCCCCTGCTGAACCTATTGAGCCTGCTGCACCCCCCCATAGCGCCCGAGATAGCTGCACCATCCCTTCAACACAGGTATTTAACAAAACTCGACCTGTTTTTTGTACATATGTATTTGATAAAATTATCATGTATATTTATTTTTCTTTATAATTGATTTAGGATAATCGTGAATGTGAGCTATATATTGCAAACCCACATCGAAAGGTTGCAAAGTGGGTTTGATATGTAACCAATTGAGTGCCACATCGCACAATCGTGCCATGCCCGAAAACCATTTGAGAGTTAGGGTAGACTATTCAATAGAGGGGTCTGCACCATTGCTCTGCTCCAATTGCTAATGCGGATATATTTATCGTGGATCAAGCACTTAGTACTTTTGTGGCATGGCCCGAACAACTTGTCGTTGTAAGTGACAATATTTTTGTTAATAATTAAATGACTATAATGTGTGTTAACTAACTAGCTAATTAATCATTTTTTTAATATATACTAGGTACCCCATGTGTCCCGACCTTTCCCTTCCATGAAAGTGTCCCAACCTTCCCTTCCACTACCAAACTCTCCGACCATCTTCTATACAACCAGTCCAACATGTTGGTCAATTTCCCAATGATGAATTCCGTAACTACATCGATTCTCTAAAGGTCCGCATTCAAAAAATGAACCAGACGACTCGATTTTTTTACCGCCCGATAACATTGTGGGCCCTGGAGCAGCTTGGTAATGATCAACATCGAGGATATGAAAGCTATAGTTGAGATGGATTGGGCCACCGCCATCGATATCGAGTATACCAGAGGTATGTATTAAATTATTTGTACACAATAGTTGTTTATATTAGAGTATATATTAGAGTATATATATGAGGATCCAAAGTTGTATATATATTATTTATAGGTTTTTGTACAATCGTCTCTTGGTCCTTTTTCTCAACGGACACGTAGTATTTCTTCTTGTGTCCGGCTTGTATAGTTGTGTTTCATAAAGGTAACACAGAGGAACGACACGGCTATAAAGAGTGAAGTACAAAGTTATATCCATTCACGCTTCATGGAAGCCAAGCATTTGAAGGGCGACTCTTTATTTTTGGCACCACTCAATAATGGGTGAGAAATTTAGTCTTCAATCACTTGTTTAATTATTTTGAGGATTGTATTATAGTGTAAATTAATGTGTACTCATTCGTTTCTTCATTTACTTGCAGGCAACATTGGGTACTCTTTGCAATAAACCCTAAGCAAAATGTTGTCTATTATCCGGATTCACTTCAAGGCCATTACAACGCTCTCACGAAGACTTCAGAGAATCGTTGAGAGGTGTGTATGTGTAACCCTCTCATTTTAATTTGTATAATTTAATATATGTATTTTGTTCAACTTAACGTTATATATATATATGTATGACGTTACAGTGCTTTGAAAGAATACTTGGGATTATCTACGAGTAAAACAAGATGGCTACCCATAACTGTAAGCTTTTTAAGAATCATTCTTATAATTTTAATTGATTTTTTGGTCATAAAAATGTGACAATTAAGTTATAATCTTTTGCTTTGTAGTGTCCTAAACAACCAAATAGCAATGATTGTGGGTACTATGTTATGAGGTATATGAAAGAGATTATCACTCATGACAAAGTAACAATCCCAACCAAGGTAACTACTTAGATTTATTTTTTATATTGATATTATAATACTTACATTTAATAAACATTTTAATTCTAATTTTATTTCATTTTTTTTTCAGTATTTTCCCAGATTTCAAAAAATCCAGAATTACTCTCACAAGAACTTACAGATAGAAGGGGGAGTGGTGCCATTATGTTTCTAGCTTTTTGTAGCAAGTTTTGAGATTCATAATAGTTTAGTTATTATTTATGTTGTATATATTGGATTTATATTATGTTGTAAGTACTTCTTAGAATGATATATATTGGATTGGAAATATTATTTGATGAATTTTGTTGATCGAATTTTGTTTGAATGATATATTGATTGGAATGTATTTTCTGAATTTGTTGAAAAGGGAATGAATTTATAGGTTGTAATTAAAATGGAGAACAAACCAAAATAAAAAAATATTTAAAAAAATTCAGTCAATAGGTAGCGTTTTAGAGTGAAAACGCTAGAAATGAAGTTAAAATTCATTCAATACCTAGCGCTTTAAAGATAAAACGCTAGGAATTGTAAAGAGGAGCTAGAGGATCCTCAGCGTTTTACTAAAACGCTAGGAATGCTAATAAAGGTGCTATAGCATCCCTAGCGCTTTATATAAAACGCTAGGAATGCTAATAAAGAGTCTTTATAGCATCCCTAGCGTTTTATATAAAACGCTAGGAATGCTAGTAAAAGGTGTTATAGCATCCCCAGCGCTTTTTTATAAAACGCCAGGAATGGTAGTAAAAAGGAGTTATGGGATCCCTAGCGTTTTTATTTAAAACGCTAGGAATGGTAGTAAATGAGCTATGGGATCCCTAGCGTTTACGTAAAACGCTAGGAATTGTAAAAAGGCGCTGGTCAATGGCTAGCGCTTTATATAAAACGCCACGTATGTCTAAAACACGCTGGGTAAATGGCTAGCGCGTTTCTTAAAACGCTACTAATGGGGTGTACGCATTAGTAGCGCCAGCTTCTCTAGCGTTTTAAAACGCTACCAATGCCCAAAAAAAACGCTGACAAACCTTGTACGCTGGCGTAGTGCATGCTCACTCTATCCGTAGGATTCATGTGTGTTGTTTCGGTTCTAGCCTTGATCATCATTTCACCCACCATTGCTTGGATTGTTTTAGTGTTGTGGTTATTAATCTTTATTTTCATGGTCTATTATTTCTATTATCAAGAGCTCTATCAAGTTATTCCAGAAAAGATTAAGAAATTGATTGAGGATTATGGTGACATGTCAACCCATAATTCAGTGTTGTCGACTGTGATTGGTGAGATTGGAACTGAGCCTGAGATTGGTGACCCTGAATTCTAAGCCAAATCTGTTTGTATCTCTAGTTTGGTTGTGATCATAGTTCACCTGTTGTATTCTATATATGTGTATTATGTTTGTGAAATAAGTTTGTTAGGCCACGACGCTTTGTTGTAATTTGTCTAAGTCATGTAATTGTTGTATTGTAATTCCTGTTGGTTTCTTTGTCTAGTCCTCTTTTTTATGTTTTGGGCTCATAGATAGCTCTGCTTCGAAATGGAACTATATATTATTATTATTTAGTGATTATTTAGCTGCTCTCGTTTTATGTTTTTGTGTATCCTCTGTATAAGTATCATAGTATTTTCTTGAATCACCAGATAGTGACAAAGTGACAACTGATCACTTATAAGATCTAAAGTTTTTCACAAATGTCCTAGACTAGCAAAGTTTTAAACAGGAAAGTTTAATTCAGTATAGTATTAAACTCGTATTATACACACAAAAATTCTCAGATTAAACATCAAAGTGGGTCGGGTGAGACAAAATATTCTAAAGTCTTCCCAATGACGTGGGGGACTTTAGTTTTTCATGGTGCATATTCATTGCAAACTCAACTTTTATAAAATATGCATTCATTCAAATTGATAGCAAAGATCAATAAGGACAATAATTCAAAATTGCTATAATCATAATAGATGAATCTGTGAACAAACTCATATCACCCTAGTTAATAGCATAAAATGACAAAATGCCTATGATTTTGACAAAATCAAAGTCACTGGAATACCATGGTCGAATCTGATATGCCAATCTGAATCAAATGAACACCGCATCAAGGCAGTAAACCAAACAGTGTCGCATCAAGACGACAAACACAATGTCGCACTTAGACGAAGAAATCAAGAAAAATTACATCTGTGTACGTCCAAGTCTTTTTTTTTTCTGTTACAGAAAGTTTAGGTGAGTTGGGACCTAGGGGCTCACCAGAGTCGGGGCAAGTCTCAATGCTCTTTGAGTAGTTACAAAGATACTTAGAGATCACCCACGAAAGAGGTGAGGTGATCACACTGACAGTGGGAGTTGAACCCACACCCTTGTGGGAATGAGTCAACTCTTTGCCAATTGAGCTAACCTTCATTGGTGTACGTCCAAGTCATTGATTGTGTTGTAATGGTCAAAATTGACCTGTCAATCTGAATCAAATGAACACCGCAAAAAGACAGTAAGGCAAATAGCGTCGCAACAAGACAATGAACGTAATGTCGCACTTAGACGATGAAGTCAAGAAAAAATACAATAAAAATTATATCTGTGTGGAAGCCACTTATTTAGGTAAAAAGATAGGGAAAAGGAAAACGATGGAGAGAGGTGATTCCAGACCAAAAACCACCTTTCTAGGTAGACTTGTCATGATGGGTCGTCCAGCCAGGCCCACAAGGCCAGAGCATAAAAGTGGGCTGGGCTAGCCCGATTGTCAACTGGGTTGTATTTTGCTTAGCCCAAAAAACTAGGACAATGGGCCAGCCCGCGACCCAACTAATATTAACAAAGTAAACCATAAAATTTGTTCGAAAGACACTAGTATGTATGACCCGTGCCCTGCACAGGTCGACATTCACTTGTACATTAAAAATTAACAATTTCTTTTACGAATATTTTCCCCCTAAGTTGTATATTGAAGTGGATTGTGTGAGATGTTAATTATTTTGGACACGATCTAAAACTAAACTATTATGTTATATAATAACTTGAGGTAAATATATTATTAACATATACTTAAAAATATTTTATATTAAATTTTATATTTAAGTATTTGTCACAAAATATCCAGTTAGTCATAAAAATTACTATTTTGGTGGTCTTTGCCCGTTATCAATATTATTGCATTCTTAGTAACAAAAATTTACATCCAAAAGGTAACAAAAGACGATTTGAAACTCTAAGAAAAAACCTAAAGAAGTTTAAAGGCAATCAAAAAACGTATAATAAAAGAAGCACACTAAAACGAAAGCCAAAAAAAGAAGTCCAACAAAGAAAATAAATTAAATAGTGTAATATTTATGTAATAAAGACACCTCAAATAAAATCCAATAATTCCAAAAATAAAATAAAATAGGAGATCAAAAAGAAGTTGCGAAATTTTATTGATTTTTTTTCTAGAATTTTATGGATTGTTTTGATCATTTTTTCTCTTAGTAGAAGAGTCTTTTTAATATAATATGATAATACACCTCTATTCACTCCCCGACATATTCTATTTTTTTAATAAATATTTTTTTCTCATTCTTTTTACAGCTACTTAGCTTTTGAATGTCAAAAAAAAGTGTTTTGAAATTAATTTTACAACATCAAAATAGATTCTCAACTCAACTTTTTGGATCAAACAAATGATCAAACAACTCAACTTACTAATATTGATGAAAACATGATTTTTTTTGCTTGTAGAACTCACAATGTTCACCCAAAAACATAATCAAACTCATAAATTAGAGCAGAAGTTGAGACTATTCGCCAATGACTAGTAGTCGGTTGAGACATAATTGGTAGTAGAATTCACAATGTTTACCCAAACTCTGTAGGATCCAAAGTAATTGCGTAGATGAAAGAGTGTAAGAGAATACTATCCTCCGTCTAGTGACAACAAGGATTAGACAAACCGAATGTCGAGTCAATCTTTTAATCACTAGATAAGTAGTGCAAATAGTTGATATTATAACATTTAATTATGTTTTAACTACTTGATTAAAGCTTATAATCTATGATTATAAAATTAAATCCAGCAATTAACTCATTCGATTTCCTTGAATCCATGTCTTCATAAATATTAATTGTTATCTCATTCAATTTCCAGATAAGTAATGTATATATTTTGTCAAAAGAATAAATGTTGTTATCTCATGCCACCCTAATGCAGGTCCCTCCGTCCCCACATATGTCCTTGATTAGAAAAAATTTTAAACACAGAAGTTTAATGCAGAAGTTTTTTTTGCAATCAGCATGACCTGTCAAGCTTTTAAGAACAAAAATCCCATAGTTGTGTCATATATGCTATGACAATTGGTGGATTGTATTATCCTAGACTTGTTTTTATAGTCATGTTCAATTATACATCATAGTTTTCCGAGTTTAGAGCAAAAAAGGACTGAAGATTCTAATACAAGATAAAAATAAACCATCAATAAAAATCACCAACAATGTTTTCTTTCTTTAAAGAGGTTTTGCAAAACCTCAAACAAGTAAGTCTATATTCAATTATCAACCATATCTCAGTATCATAATAAGTTATCCAAAATAATTTATTCTGTTATTCTTTTTCTGCAAAACAGGATATCAACCAAAACAACTTCCTTTAAGAATGTAAAACAAGGGTGACACGAATAAATATAATTGAACTTCCTAGATTTCCTAGATTTCCTAAGGATGTGAGAGTGGGACTTTAATTATGACACAGAAGTTCATAATTAATATATACACTAATAAATGTTGTTATCTCATGCCACTAGGGGTGTTCAAAACCGAACCAAACCAATAGGAAAACCGCAAACCGAACCAAACCAAACCGAAAAACGCAAAAACCGCTTTTGATCGGTTTGGTTCTTTCTTTTTTCATTGATCGGCCTTGGTTTGGAGTTGGTTTCGCGGTTTTGTTTTCCAAAACCGAACCAAACTAAACCAAACCGCAAAGTAATACTAAGGCTTGTTGAATTACAACATTCCTTACTAACTTACTAACCCAATTGCAACTACAACCCAACTCTCACTCACTTACTAGCCCAAATCCAATTAATTTTTGACTCACTTACAAATAATCCATATTGTTATGCTATATTTAAAAATTACAACAAAATATTTCATTCAAATTCTTTTAAACATTGTCTTAGCTATTTGAAAAAAATTAAAAGAGAGTGATTTATATACTACATATATTTGATTAGATTTTTTCTTAATGATTTATGTTAGCCTTTTTTATGTTAGTTAATTTTAACTCCGTTTTAAATTAATTTTGTCTTGGAAAAAACCGAACCAACCGAACCAATCCAAACCGCATTGGTTTGGTTTGGTTTTATTTTAGGAAGCCAACCGAACCGAACCAAACCAAACCGCATGTAATTTTACCTTGCGGTTCGGTTCACTTTTTATCTCAAAACCGAACCAAACCGCACCGCGAACACCCCTACATGCCACCCTAATGCAGGTCCCTCCGTCCCCACATATGTCCTAGATTTCCTAAGGATGTGAGAGTGGGACTTTAGTTTTTTCATTTACAAAATTCGTGTTCATTTATCATAAAATCCTCCAAAAAAAAAATTTCATTATCTCTAGAATTATATTTGGTTGAATGAAGAAGTATAAGATCTAGAAGCTTCATAAAGAATAATTTTAGATATAAAGTTTAATCTAAAATAATACAATAGAGATTTTTTTTATAATTGATAAGATATTACATATATAATCTAAAATTAATAGATAAATAATATAAAACCTTCATTTTGTTTATATTACAAATAATAATAATAAATTCCATCCATATCATCATAAAATATTGTTGGTATCTATCTCATTTGTTTCCTTGAAACCCCGCTGGATGGTAACACAATAAGTGGTTATAGGATCTAAAGTTTTGATTCTTGTGTTGGACTAGAAAAGTTTTAAACAAAAGTTTAATTCGTTATAGTATAAAACTCTCCTATTCGCGCTTTAAATCAACGAATCTATCGAGAGTAAATCATCATTTAAGTCGTTAAGCTTAATTACATGGTCTTACTTCTAATTAGGCCCTAAAATATATAAAAATAGTAAGTAGTCACCGAAATTTGTAACATCAATCAAACTAAAAGTTAAATTTTTATAAGTAGACGTTTATAAAGACTAATGAGATAAGTTTCTTATAATTATAAAGAGTAGTTTGAAGAATTTCAAAAGTTTTAGGAACTTATTACTACTATGTTCATATGTTTTAGGAAACAAGTAGAATAGAGAATGTAAGTTCAGGAACTAAAGTAAGAGTTTTAGACTTTATTTAATTGCTAAAACTGAAAAAAGTTGAAAGATATCTAAGTGCAAAATTTAAAATTCAGGAGATCAAAATAGATTCTATATAAATTTTGCGAAGACTTTTGTCTTTGAGGGTGTGCAATAGGTCTTTCTATGGCTACGTTTTGGCTATATATGTCGATGCATGTGATTCTCCCTTTTCAATAGATATTTTGTCACACCAAAACCTCGAAATTTTGAGGTGGGATTCAAATTCGCCATCAGTTCTAAATGACCATTGTTGGTGTAAATCGGGTATCATCTACGCGCAACTGCAGAGATTAATCCCTCGAGCCGGATAGGACCACAATGGGCAGCAAAGCTCTCCCTCAAAAGATTTAACACTACTGCATGCCCAATACTAGATGAAAACTTTCATTTTGTTTTATTATTATAAAGTAATAAAATAAAAATTATTATATCCATGCTATGATAAAATATTGGTGGTATTTCTCAGTTGTTTCCTTGAAACCCCGAATAGTAACACAACAAGTGGTTATATGAACTAAAGTTTAAACGGGAAGTTTTAATTGAGCATAGTTTAAAACTCTCGCATTAAAGTTTCAATAGGTTCATTGCATAATATAGTCATAGTTAGTCATACTCATACATAGGGGTGGGTGTTCAAAACTCTCGTATTAAACTTTATGCTCACACCAAAACTCTCAAGTCTATTATATTTGAGAAAATATATATTCCAAAGACTTTCTAATATTCTTCTTTTTTTCCTATATAAAGGAAATTTGCATAGCTAGATAATAAAACATTAAAATAATAAAAAAAACAACTTTTATGGGGTATATTTTGTAAAGTAATTTTTTTTGACCAAATTTTTTAAAGTAATAAAAGTTGTTCCTTGCAAGTTGCAACCCATGTCAAGTAGTCTTTCTATAATCTACACCACCGAATTATTTTAGGGTTAAAAATCATTTACTTCTATGCAAATATCACCATAATTCATTTATCCTCTGTAAAAAAAAGTTTAAAAATACCCCTTGCAAATAATAATAATCGCTTTTAGTTACCCTCAGAATATTACCATATTCACATATGTCGTGAATTAGAAAAGTTTTTAAATACGGAAGTTTTAATTGAGCATAGTTTAAAACTCTCATATAAAACTTAGGGGGTGTATTGGTTTAGAATTTCACAGGATTTTAAAAGATTTTTTTGGGTAAAAAGTCGATGTGTATTTTATCACTTAAAAACAATCCAAATGGTATTCGATCGTGATTTTTAGTGACTTTTAAAAGAGTTTATCAAATTCGTTTGAGATTTTTTATCACTTAAAAACAATCCACTGGTATTCAAAATTATAAGGATTTTAAAGGATTGTTTCGTTGGATAGATTTTGAATGACTTTTTAGTGTTATTTACACATACAACACCCATCAAACAATTCCACTCAAATTCATGAGACTTTGAAGAACTTTTTTATTTCTTTCTTTTATGTTTTCAAGTTTCCATCAGCACCCCCTTCCAATCAAGGCCAGATTGCATCTCTTTTTCTCACCCCTTCAGTCATGCTTGTTGGAGCACGTCACCAAGGGGTATATGTTGGTGTGTTAAAATGGAGTTTGACGATGAACTAAACTTTGCAATTGTCTTCTTCTCCAACCGATTGAGCACTCAGAAACCAAATGAAAAAGATCAATGAATAAATTTTAAGGTTCCAATTTGCAGCAATGAAGAAGATGAGGGGCGTTTCCAAAATTTTTAATAAAAAATAATTAAAGTCCACACAAAAGTTCTCATTTTGAAGTTTCAATGGGACTTTGGTTTTTTGATTTACAAAATTTGTGTTCATTTATTTAGTCAAGAAAAAAATTTTTGTTCATTTATCATAAAATCCTCCAAAAAAAAAAGTTTCATAATCTCTAGAGTTATATTTTGCTGAATGAAAAAGTATAACATCTAAAAGCTCATTATCTCTAAAATAATTTTAGATAAAAAATTTAATCGAAAATAATAAAATAGAGATTTTTTTAAGATTGATAATATATATACAAATAATAAAAAATAAAAATTCTATCCATTTTGTTTGTATATAATACCTTCATTTTTTATATTACAAATAATAACAAATAAAAATTCTATCCATGTCATCATAAAATATTGTGTGTATCTCATTTGTTTCCTTGGCCGGATAGTAACAAAACAAGTAGTTATAGAATCTAAAGTTTTGATATTTGTATTTAGAGGAAAAGCTTTAAACGGGAAGTTTAAAACTCTTGTATTAAACTCTCGCTTTAAATATATTCCAAAAGTCTTCCCAACGTGGGATTTAGTTTTTCATTTTTGACAACATTAGTTTTTCATGACTCACAGTCGACCACAAAATTTGTGTTCATTTATCATAAAATCCTCCAAAAAAAGTTTCGTTATCTCTAGAATATATTTGGCTGAATTAAAAAGTATAACATCTAAAAGTTTCATTATATCTAAAATAATTTTAGATAAAAAATTTAATCGAAAATAATATATAGAATTTTTTATTGTATATAATTTTAAAATAATAAGTAAATAGTACAAACCCTTTTTTACTGTGTTATTAATGCACAAAATTCATTACTGGTTAGCCAGGTATATACCCGACTTTATCTGTGCATGTGGTTCTCCCTACCAACAGATTTTTTATTACATTCAAAATTCGAACTTGATATTTTAGAGTGGGATCTGAGGCCAGTTACCACTTAAAGCAACCATTGTTCGTATATAAAACCTTCATTTTGTTTATATTACAAATAATAAACAAAATCTTCTGATAGTGACAACTATTGGACTTAATTGGGCCTTCTCTGTGTTTTGTAATAGTGTATTGGGCTTAGTGTGTGATGTAGGCTCATTAGACTTTAGTTGTTTTGATATTGTTTCTGAGTAGTTGCTAGTTTGTTATTTTAGTTACATTTTCTGTTTCTCCTTGTAACAGAACACTCTTTGTATATAACTAAATTCTCAGTTCAATCAAGCGAGATACTCATTCTCTGTGAAAATCTCTCTCTATCACTTGTTCTTGATCTCTAACATCTGGCATCAGAGCTCTGAAAAGGGCCTGATTGTGTTCGAATTTTCATCAATGGCGGAAGAAAAGCAATTCATTCAACCAGCAATTCCCAAATACGATGGGTATTATGACCACTGGGCAATGTTAATGGAAAACTTGCTGCGATCGAAAGACTATTGGAGCTTGGTGGAATCGGGAATTCCACCGCCACCGGAAGCGGCCACACTGGAGCAACTGAAGGCGGTTGAAGATGCAAAGGTGAAAGACCTGAAGGCAAAAAAACTATCTGTTTCAAGCAATTGATCGAACAATTGTTGAAACCATCCTCAAGAAAGATACTGCGAAAGACATTTGGGATTCCATGAAGATGAAATTCCAAGGCTCGACGAAAGTTAGGCGAGCCCAATTACAAACCCTCAGGAAGGAATTTGAAGTTCTGAGCATGAAAGAAGACGAGACGGTGAATGAGTACTTCTCTCGAACCCTAAGCATATTGCTAACAAGATGACGGCACATGGTGAAAAGATGGAGCAGGTTGTTGTCGTTGAAAAGATACTCAGGTCGATGCCGGCGAAGTACAATTGCGTGGTGTGCTCAATTGTGCAGGCCAATGACACCACGAAGATGACAATTGACGAGCTACAGAGCAGCATCCTTGTTGAAGAACAAATAATGGTAGGTCAGAAAGAAGAGGAGCAAGCTCTCAAGATCACGGAATCTGGCAGTAGCAGTGGGAAATCAAATGGCAGAGGTCGAGGAAGAGGCTATTACAGAGGGGGTCGTTCCCGTGGCAGACAATCCCACAACAAAGACCACATTGAATGCTATAAATGTGGGAAGAGAGGACATTATCAGTACGATTGTACCAGCACAGAGGACAATGCAAATTATGCAGAATTCGATGATGAAGAGGAGATGCTCTTAATGGCTCAAACTGATGACAACATCAATCATGCTGAATCTTGCAGTAAAGAAGAGATGCTCTTGATGGCTAAACTCAATGTTGGATCCTATAGTGAAGAGGATATGCTCTTGATGGCTAAAATCATCTGTAAGTTGGACCCTACTAAAATCATATGGTTTATAGATAGTGCTTGTAGCAATCATATGTGTGGCTGTAAAGAATGGTTCTTTAACCTAGATGAAACCTTTAGGACCACTGTGAAACTAGGAAATAACTCTAGAATGGATGTGCTAGGAAAAGGTAGCATAAAACTTGAAATTGAAGGAAAAACCCTAGTTATCACAGATGTATATTTCATACCAGACTTAAAGAATCATTTGCTAAGTGTAGGACAACTACTAGAGAATAAAGTAGATAACACATGTAGGGTTTATCATAAGCACAAAGGATTGGTAATGAAATCTTGTATGTCATCAAATCGTATGTTTGCTGTGTGTGCATCACCTGTTCTGCCAGAATGTTTCAATATGACAGGAGAAGAAGTTTCTCAACTATGGCATCGTAGATATGCCCATCTCAGCATCAAGGGATTGAAAACTCTTGTATCAAAACAACTTGTGAAAGGTCTACCTCACATTTCTGATCTAGGTGCAGTATGCAATGATTGTATCAAAGGAAAACAGCAGAGAAAACCTTTTCCTCAACAGAGTACATGGAGAGCCTCAAGGAAACTACAACTTGTACATGCTGATATCTGTGGTCCTCTCAAACTAGTTTCCAACAGCGGTAAGAGATACTTGATAACCTTCATAGATGATATGACAAGGAAGACATGGGTGTATTTCATCACGAGTAAAAGTCCTGCAAAGACTTCAAGTTGTTTCAAGAAATTTAAGGCAGCAGTAGAAAAGGAAAGTGGAGAATCTGTAGAATGTTTGAGAACAGACAGGGGTGGGGAGTTTACCTCACATGAGTTTGAAGAGTTTTGCACCAAGAGTGGTGTGAAGAGGCAATTAACTGCAACATACACTCCTCAACAAAATGGAGTTGCTGAGAGAAAGAATAGGACCATAATGGAGATGGTTCGTAGCACTTTGTCTATGAAGAAAGTGCCCAAAGAATTCTGGCCTGAAGCTGTGAATTGGATAGTCTATGTTCAGAATAGAAGTCCTACAGTGGCCTTAGATAATTCTACTCCAGAAGAGGCCTGGAGTGGCATCAAGCCATTTGTTAAGCATTTTCGCATATTTGGATGCTTAGCATATGTGCATGTGCCAAGACAACAAAGGAAGAAGCTTGATGACAAGAGCAGAAAGTGTGTTCTCCTTGGAATGAGTGAAGAGTCCAAAGCCTATAGGCTCTTTGATCCTATCACCAAGAAAGTTGTGGTGAGTAGAGATGTTATTTTTGATGAGCAAAAGGAATGGAATTGGGTTCGAGAAGGCAAGCACAGTGAGGAAATGGATGATGACCTGTGTGATGACAGTGAAGCAAATGAAGAAAGTATTGAAATTGAAGAAACTCAAGGTAATACTGCTGAGAATACAATCACTGCCACACCAGGAAATAGTAGAAATGAGCCTGCTCCAAATGAAAACTCTGATCAGCCTCAAGGGAGGAATAGAAGGAAACCCAGCTACCTTGAAGATTATGTCACTGATATACATGACTCCAATGAAGAAAGTGGATCTGAAGAAGATCAAAAAAACTTTGCAAGCTTCCTTGCAGAAGGAATTGCAACAACAAATGATGATCCAATAACCTTTGAAGAAGCATCAAAGTATGAAAAGTGGAAAATTGCAATGAAGCAAGAAATAGAGGCTATAGAGAAGAACAAGACATGGGAACTGGTCTGCCCTCCAGAAAATGCAAGAGTTATTGGTGTGAAATGGTTGTTCAAGACAAAATATAATGAGAAAGGTGAAGTGGATAAGTATAAAGCTCGGTTGGTGGCAAAAGGTTATGCTCAAGAGTATGGAGTGGACTACACTGAGGTATTTGCACCTGTAGCTAGGTGGGATACCATCAGAACTATCCTTGCACTTGCTGCACACAAGCATTGGAATGTGTTCCAACTTGATGTGAAGAGTGCATTCCTACATGGAGAATTGCATGAAGATGTGTATGTTGAACAACCACAAGGATACCAAAAGCAGGGAGGAAATGAGAAGGTTTACAAACTGAAAAAGGCTCTATATGGGTTAAAACAAGCACCTCGTGCTTGCAGTACAAAGAGATTGAAGGGTACTTCATCAAAGAAGGGATTAAAAAATGTGCCTCAGAATACACTCTGTTTCTGAAAAGCAGAGATGATGGAAGCATTCTAATTGTCAGCCTCTATGTAGATGACCTGTTATTCACAGGTAACAATGATCAAATGATAGTTGAGTTTAAAAGGTCTATGACTAAAGAATTTGATATGTCTGATCTCGGCAAAATGACCTACTGCCTTGGTGTTGAAGTTGTTCAAAGCAAACATGGAATATTCATCAATCAAGCTAAGTATGCTAGAAGCATTCTGGAACGGTTCAATATGAACAATTGCAGACCTGTAAATAACCCAATTGTGCCTAGCAGCAACCTAACTAAAGTAGGAGGTGGAGCAAAGGTGGATGCTACCAAGTATAAACAAATGGTGGGCAGCTTAATGTACTTAACTGCATCTAGACCTAATCTTATGTATGCTGTCAGCCTTGTGAGCAGATTCATGGAGTCACCTACTGAGATACACTTGCAAGCAGTTAAGAGAATTATGAGGTACATCAAGGGGACAGAAACTATGGGAATTTTGTATGACAGAAACTGCAGTGGTGAGCTTGTTTGCTACACTGACAGTGACTATGCAGGAGATGCTAGTAATAGGAAAGCACCTCCGGCTATGTTTTTTCACTTGGATCTGGAGCAATCTCATGGGCCTCCAAAAAACAACCCATAGTTACCTTGTCCACAACTGAGGCAGAGTTTGTGGCAGCTGCCTTATGTGCTAGTCAAGCCATTTGGCTTGAGAGAATTGTTAGAAACCTGAAACTCACTCAGAATCAGTGTGTGACTATTTTTTGTGACAACAATTCTACTATCAAATTGTCAAAAAATCTTGTTATGCATGGGAGATGCAAACACATAGATGTGAGGTTCCATTTTCTTAGGGGTCTCACTAAAGATGGTAAGATAGAAATGGTGTATTGTGCAATAGAAGAACAAGTAGTTGATCTCATGACTAAACCTGTCAAATTGGACACTTTTGTGAAGCTCAGAAACATGCTTGGAATGTGCACTGCTGCTGATATTAAACTGTGATGGATGCATCCAGTTTTAGGGAGGAATTATTGGACTTAATTGGGCCTTCTCTGTGTTTTGTAATAGTGTATTGGCAATTTCTCTGAGTAGTTGCTAGTTTGTTATTTTAGTTACATTTTCTCCTTGTAACAGAACACTCTTTGTATATAACTGAATTCTCACTTCAATCAAGCAAGATACTCATTCTCTGTGAAAATCTCTCTCTATCACTTGTTCTTGATCTCTAACACAACTGACAAGTTTTAAACGGGGAACATTAAGATCTAAAGTTTTAACATTAGAAAAGTTTTAACCATGATGGAAGTTTAATTCAGTATAGTTTAAAACTCACCCTATTAAACTTGTATACACACACAAAAGTTCTCTCTCGTATTGAAGTTGGGTCATTATCTTCACAAAAAAAGTTTCAATGATCACTATGAGACAAAATACTAAAATAGTCTAAACGGGAAGTTTAATTCGGTATAGTATTAAACTTATGCGCTTGCAATAAAGTTTCAATGGGTGCATATATATAGTCATACTCATACACCCACAAAAACTCTCAGGTATAGCATCAACTTGAAGAAGATTATATGCATCTCAACCGGGGCGGTAAACACAACGACGAGAGGGAATGTAGTTCCTAGTAGTATCAATCTTCGCAAAGAAATTTGCACAGAAACTTGTCTCACAACAACAATGTTGGAGTTGCACTTCCCAACTTCTGTTCATCCAAATTTCTAATAAGAGTCACTTCATTACGATACTTTTTGATATTTACTCTGGACATCGATCCAACGCATAATACAAGTATAATATTGAATCAATTTATCTATTTTTTCGTTTTGTTCATATCAGCTTTGTAAGAACATGACCGAATCGTAGGTTTCAATCTGATGGACTGGAAACCGGGCTGTCCGATGTTTGGTTAACCCATTTTGAACCGCTAAGAACCGCTTAACTGCCAATTGATTCGGTTGAATCGTCTGAAATGTATTTTTTTTTATTTTCAATTTACATTTTTCTTCAAAATTTAATATTTTTTATTTAATTAGTACTCATCATGAGTGAATCAATTGAACCGTAATTCAGATGTCTCACTGATTCAATCTTGGTCCGGTTTTAAAAACATTCATTCATATAGCAAATAATTAGGTAAAAGTTACAACCATGTCGTCGTAATATATGTAAATGAATGATAACATATATTTTTATCCTATGTATGCCAATATGAAGTAAGTTTAAAACTCGTATAGTATAAAACGGGGACGTGGAGTTTAATCCAGTATAATATAAAACTCGAATTAAACATTTGAGAATGGTGCCAACTTCGGTACCCAACTAAAAGTTGTGAGTACCAACACTTGGATGACTTGTCAATGCTATGTAAGAGCATGTGTTTAAACTTACCAAATTTACATAGTTACCACGTTTTACAATATAAATTTGAAAATTCTCACTCTTCATAATTTATATTCAAAGTTTAAGTTAAACTTGTCAAAGAAAATACGTTTATAATCTCCCTTTTTTTCAAAAAAAAAAAAAAGACGTTAGACTTGAATTGTGAATTTATGATGTTCATTGTTTTGCACATCTACTGAAGGGTCAAGAGTTTTGATGTAGTCAGCAAATTGGAATTAAAGAATTATTAAAGAATTCTCCTATGGATATCACTGCTTTTTAAAAAAAGCGTGTTCATAATTTTTGATTTGATTTTTGATCTGAGTTTTAAGGTATTATTAATGGAAAACACGCTTGGGAATAGATTTTCTAAGCTTTTTTTGTTTTTAAACATTAATTTTGGTGCTAAAAACGCCCATAATAAGTCGGGTATCGATTGGGTCTGTAAGTCGGATTTTTGACCCGTGTGGAGGTTGAAGACAACCAAAACAACAGTTTGGGAGAAATATACTGTTCTAAATGTTATAAAAAAAACGAATATACTGTTCTAAATGTTATAAAAAAACGAATAAAAACCCTTTTTATTCGTCGGTGTTTTCTAGGGTGAAACGGCAAATCAAATCATTTACCGGTAAATCATTAAATATGACCATAGGATATAGTATAAAAATTCATCAACGGTTGAGATTTAATACTGGTTTGTTCCATCTTAATCACTCATAGCATGTTACACAATATCGTACAATCAATTTTAGTAGTTCACCAGTGAGAGAATACGTTATCTTTTAATTTTTTTTGACAAATATCTTTTAATATTTTAAAAACTATAAAAATTAAAATAAGAAAATAATATAGGTTTATAAAAATGAAATAAAAAATATGTTATCTTTTAATGTTTTAAATAAATACTAATAATATAAATTATCACTATTAATTTATATTATGAAAATTTAAAATCAATTCATTTGAAATTTAGTTTGAAAATAAAATTAGGCTCTACAAATACATGCAAAAGATATCCGGTTCACACCTGATTCGTACCTGAGCGTCCCTGGCAGGGTCGTCCCAAACAATTTGGGGTCCCCGTGCAAATCTTAAAAATTGGGCCCTAATTAAAATTTATCAAATAAATCACCAAAAACTCAAACAATTTTATTTAAATTGTAAGTAATATTAGTCGAATTTCACAACCGCCATGTTATGTTAATCAAAAGACCTACGAATCAATCACCAACAATATTAAAAACAAAACAAAACAAAAATTGAAAGGAAATTAGGAAAATTGGGTAAATTGGAAATATTGAGAAAATGAAAAGATTAAATTAAAAGGATGGAATTATTTTTTGAAAATTTTTCAAATATTTATTCAAAAAAATGTTAAAAGAAATATATTTTTTGGTTGAATATATTTCAAAAGTAATATAATATACATTTAATCATTTTGTCAAAGCATTATAAAAGAAATAAAATGCAATTGTTAAAAATAACAACAACTTGAGATGTCGAAAAAATATAAGAAAAAATGGTAAAATACATACAGAGGGGATCGAACTCGCTTACCAGTTACCATTGGGATACGGTGACATTTGAGTATACAAACCGAAAACATTTATATAACGTATTTATTATATTTTTTTTGGGCCCTAAAATATTGACATTGGGTTGCTTACACAGGCCCATGGCCGGCCCTGGCCCCTAGAAAGGACTCGTCGGGTTTAAGATCATTATGTTACTAACGAAGTCGCGAGCAGAGCACGGGGCGGGTTGTACCTACAAAGACACTCCAACGCCCAAGTCAGGGAGAAGAAGTCAAAGTAGGGGAATGATTTAAGTTTGAAAAATGTACCTTTCAGCAAGGGTTAACTACTATTTATAGAGTCAGAAGGCGCTTCCAGGCCGTAGGATCAGCCGATTCCTTTAGCTATGCAAGCTTGGAACCATCATTGGGCCGGTTCTGGCCCATCAAGCGGATTGGGCCCTCGGCCCAGTCATGAATAGTTCCCCCAAGGCGAAATCGTCCTTGAGGCGGGTTCAGGCTTGAGATCGTGCCCCCAGCCGTTTCGGCGGGTCGATCCATGGCTCGATCGGGGGTTTGGACACGTGGCATCCACACACATTTTTGGGGTATTCTAACAACTGAACATGGCTGACATGATGTGACTGTTGAGTTTTGACTGATGCGACATTTGCACTCCTCGAGGTGGTGCGTCATGATGGTGAGATGCGACTGTAGATTATTTTGAGGCACACATTTAATGTGGGGGCAAAGGGTCGCGTCGTTTCACCTCCGGCCCTCGATCTATTGATAGGCCCACTATATAAGGACCCCATTTCTCTTCATTTGGAACATTTCCCAACTTTTGGCGCACTCTAAGAGCGACTTGTGAGTTCTCCGAACACGACTCGATTTTCTGGTAGGCACAACATAATCGACCTCTTCTGGCTTCAAGCACCTTAGGAGCGACATGGAAAACCCTCTTCGGTAGAGTTTTCCTTCTATGACAGAATAAGATGATGCCCGCATTCTGGTTAGGGCTGCTTCTTTTGAGTCGTCTAGCACCTCCCCACTTCATTAGTGTGAGATCTTTGTTGGTTGTTGACTCCCTGTCAACCATAGTCAACCTAGTTAGGTACCGGTGGGTTAGAGTACTTGTTTTGAATGGAGGTCCCAACCTTAGTCAATGTATTAGTGTTTTAAAACTCGGGACGGTGACCGGCTCAGTAAATACTGGATCATTGGGTCAAGGGTTGGAACGAATGGTCAACAGTTGAACCGCATAACCAGTTTTTAGAGAATAAATAGCTGTATTTGTAACTAATATTAACAAAAGTACAATGTGGCCTAGTGGTAAAATCGCCAAACCCCAGATGGAGGTCTAAGGTTCGAACCTCTAGCATAACATTTTTGGTGTAAAGTGTTTATTTATTTAGTGATTTGAATTTGAATTTGCAAATACACAATTAGTGCTTGGGTATTAAAACGTAATTAATAATAATAATTAGTAAGCACAATCGGTGCTTGGGAATTAAACACATCAGCTCTTAATGTTTTGACACTTTTTATACCGGTAATGTTATATAGACATGAGATTTTAGACAAAAATCGACAAAAACCAACTTACAACACCAATTAACCAAGTTTTTTAGACTATTAGCCAAGTGATCAACTAACCAAGTTTTTAATCAACGCCTCAAAAACTGTGAAAAAACAGATTGGCTAATTGTCTATTTTTGTCTAAAATCCAATGTCTAAATAACATTTTTGTTTTTATACAAGGTGTCTTTTTTTATACAAGGTGTTGGTACCACACTTTTTATCCTAGCTACGTTAGAAATCACCTTCAAATTAAGACTTTCTGCACACTTTCCTTTGTAACAATCAAATATAATAGACCCCACCACAGTGGGAACATGAGTTCTTCTTTTTTAACTATAACAAGAAGCATAAAGCAAAATAGACCCCACCAGTCCACCACAGTGGGGGGGCCATGAACTCTTCTTTTTTAACTATAAATATGCATGTTGAGTAAGAGCGACGATGGAAGAAGGAACTACAGCTGCTACCGAAACCGTTTCAATGGCATCACCTTCAAGAAGGTATTAATTCCCTCAAAATTTCTGTTCTGCTTACTTTAAAGTGTTAAATCAATTACAATTTTTCTAAAAAACTTTTATTAAGTGTTATTATGTCACTAACTAACCAAAAAATATACTCTGTTTCTCCTCCATTGTAGCAAGATAGCTGTCTATCTCTTGAATGAACTTGCAAAAATATCTCCACAATTGTTCCGGCTATTGTTTATATTAATCGGGATTGATCAAATGCAAACAAGCAACGAAAAAGGAAAGTCTCTACTCTTGAAGCTTTTGGTTGTCGCGGTTGTTCTTTACCACTTGGCGTTGGTGCTTGCGACGATTCTGCAGTTTCACGTAAGGAGCTTCATTCCATTAATCATGCTCACTCTATCCGTAGGATTCATGTGTGTTGTTTCAGTTCTAGCCTTGATCATCATTTCACCCACCATTGCTTGGATTGTTTTGGCGTTGTGGTTATTAATCTTTATTTTCATGGTCTATTATTTCTATTATCAAGAGCTCTATCAAGTTATTCCAGAAAAGATTAAGAAATTGATTGAGGATTATGGTGGCATGTCAACCCATAATTCAGTGTTGTCGACTGCGATTGGTGAGATTGGAACTGAGTCTGAGATTGGTGATCCTGAATTCTAAGCCAAATCTATGTGTACCTCTAGTTTGGTTGTGATCATAGTTCACCTGTTGTATTCTATATATGTGTATTATGTTTGTGAAATAAGTTTGTTAGGCCACGACGCTTTGTTGTAATTTGTCTAAGTCATGTAATTGTTGTATTGTAATCCCCGTTGGTTTCTTTGTCTAGTCCTCTTTTTTATGTTTTGGGCTCATAGATAGCTCTGCTTCGAAATGGAACTATATATTATTATTATTTAGCTGCTCTCGTTTTATGTTTTTGTGTATCCTCTGTATAAGTATCATAGTATTTTATTTCATTGTATTTTCTTGAATCACCAGATTGGGAAGCAGTGGCGGAACTTGAATGAAATATTAGGGGGAGCCAAAATAATCAAACAATATATTAAAAATAATACATTTACAAACAAAATTAATTTTTTTTTAAAATTGATTTGATAATAAAGACTCATTTTCTTTTTACAAAATAGATAGATCAATTAAGAAATTAAAATATTCTAATTTTTAAAAGACAATTTTGATTTTTGCCAAAAATAAGATTGATATTGTTTCATATAACAATAATAAGAAAACATTTATTCCTAAATTTTATATAAGTGGACACAAAAAAAAAAGTAATATGCAACCATTTAAAAAGGAAGGGAACAGTTTGGCCAAAAAAAAAGAGGAAGGGAACGGTCCCATTGCTTCCACAATACTACAATACTATTAATTTCAAAACAGGTTTTATAAAAAAAGGAAATCAGGGGATCGAACACGTGGTCCATTAGTACAAAATCTTCACCCTTACCGCTGCACTAGCTTAGCTTCTGTGATAAATTTCACGAATAATTTATATATTATGTATACTTAACAAAAATAATTAATATTAGTAGTATATTAAAAAAAATTCTAATTTTTTGACGGGTGCCGTGGCTCCTCCCGGCTCTTTACAAGATCCGCCACTATAGGGAAGTGACAACTGATCACAAGTAATAATATATATTATAAGATCTAAAGTTTTTCACAAATGTCCTAGACTAGCAAAGTTTTAAACAGCGAAGTTTAATTCAGTATAGTATTAAACTCGTAGTATACACACAAAAATTCTCGTATTAAACATTCAGTGGGTCAGGGTCAGACAAAATATTCTAAAGTCTTCCCAGTGACGTGGGTGGGGACTTTAGTTTTTCATGGTGCATATTTCATTGCAAACTCAACTTTTATAAAATCTGTGTTAATAAAAAATGTATTCATTCAAATTGATAGCAGAGATCAATAACAATACAAATTCAAAATTGCTAAAATCGTAATAGATGAATCTGCGAACAAACTCATAACACCCTAATTAATAGCATAAAACAACAAAACGCCTACAATTTTGACAAAATCAAACTCACTGGAATACCATGTGGTTGAATTTGATCTGCCAATCTGAATCAAATGAACACCGCAACAAGGCAGTAAATCAAACAGTGTCGCACCAAGACGACAAACACAAAGTCGCACTTAGACGACGAAATCAAGAAAAATTACATCTGTAAAAAAGTCCAAGTCATTTTTTTTGTTACAGAAGGTTTAGGTGAGTTGAGACCTAGGGGCTCACCAGGTTCAAAGCAGGTCTAAATGCACTACCAAGTCAGGGCAGGTCTAAGTGCATGTCCAAGTCATTTTTTTGTTACAGAAGGTTTAGGTGAGTTGAGACCTTGGGGCTCACCAGGGTCAGGACAGGTCTCAATGCTCTTTGAGCAGTTACAAAGATACTTACAGATGATCAACGAAAGAGGTCCTAACACTGGCAGTGGGAGTTGAATCCACGCCCTTGTGGGAATGAGTCAACTCTTTACCAATTGAGCCAATCTTCATTGGTGTACATCCAAGTCATTGATTGTGTTATAATGGTCGAATTTGACCCGTCAATCTGAATCAAATGAACACCACAAAAAGACGATAAAGCAAACAGCACTGCAAAAATACAACAAAAATTATATCTGTGTGGAAACCACTTATTTAGATAAAAAGATAGGGAAAAGGAAAACGATGGAGATGATTCCAGACCAAAAATATGACCAAAAACCACCCTTCTAAGTAGACCTGTCAAGATGGGTCGTCCATCCCGGCCCACAAGGCCAGAGCGTAAAAGTGGGTTGGGCCAGCCTGATTGTCAACTAGGTTGTATTTTGCTTAACCCAAAAAACTAGGACAATGTGTCGGCCCGCTGCCCAAATAATATTAACAAAGAAAACCATAAAATTTGTTTGAAAGACATAAAAGATAGGCCCTTCTTGGCCCATGGGCCAAATGACCCAGTTTTTTCTGGACCTCTATTTAACGCATCACTACTAGGGTCTTCAAAACCAAACCAAACCAAACCGAAAGCCGCAAAAAACCGCTTTCTATTGGGTATGTTCGGTTTTTTTATTAGTGAACCGCGCGGTTCGATCCGCGGTTTTGATTACCGAAACTGAACCAAACCAAACCAAACCGCAAAATCTTATATATTAAAATAAAATTAGGCAAAACAATGTATGTAGCAAATAAGAAAGTGGTTTATTCAAGGATTCGTTTGGATTAGCTTATTTTTGAGCTTATGAAAATCAACTTATGAAGATAGTAAGTTTTTATGTTAATTCATAAGTTGTCACTAACAAAAATTGCATGTCCCTAAGTTGTTTTTTCCATAAACTACCTTGACAAGCTTATGAATAATCCATAAGAACTTATTTATTTGCATAAGTTGTTTTTCATAAGTTCAAAATAAGTTCTATCCAAACGGGCCCTAAATTGTGATTTGTCTCGTCAAAAACCAAACCAACCGAACCAATCCAAACCGCATTGGTTTAGTTTGGTTTGGTTTTTTTTTCGGAAACCAACCGAACCAAAGCAAACCGCATCTATTTTTACCTTGCGGTTCGGTTCGTTTTTTTGCTCAAAACAAAACCAACCCGCACCGCGAACACCCCTATCTGTCACATCTCAAAATTATGAGCCATGGACCTCTATTTAACGAGTCTGTCACATCTCAAAATCATGGGCCACTGGGTCGGTCCGCTGGACTGGGGCAAAGTTGACAGATCTACCCCTAGGTATATAAAGAAGAAGAGAATAGTAGAAACCACCTCATGTCATCATTATATCCCACTTCTTTCCTTGAAACCCCGGATTATGATATTTAGGCTTTTTTTTTGCACCCCCTCCTTCTCTCCTACACCCCCATAACCCCATTAAACCCGAAAATACCCCTGTTTTTTTAATAAAAAAAATTGTATATTAAATTATGATTTACCCGCGTTTTATTTTTAAAATACGATACGAACGATTTACGATTTAAATAACAATACGTCAAAATATATAAAATGCCCAACATAAAATAGGAGTACAAATACAACTATGGGTCCAAAATGTCTAAAAATGACTGAAAATAACGACGTGAAGTAGCGGGTGAACGGTCGACATCTAGGGCATTCCGGGCCAATGCAGCTGCTCTCTGCACCCTCTCCTCTCTGGGACAACAGCTCTCGATCCGCTCGCAGAGCAAGCGCACCGAGTAAGACGGACCGGTTATTCGATCGTACCAAGGAATTGGTAATCAGGATCGCACTCGCCGTGGTAGGCCGCCTGTCTACTAGCCTGCCAAAAAGTCGCCGCCCGAATCTGATACATCAACAACCCCCGTATGATCCTGTCCGGAGATGGAGCATTACCCGAAATGGGTGGAGAAGGGATCTATGTAATCGCTCGAATCGCCAACGCACTCGCATGCGGCATGTAGGAACCGGTCATCGCCCCAAATCAACGACCTCAGAAATGGATATGTTCGACAAAGGAACACTCGCACTGCGTGGTTCGCATAAGGGGTGAGGATGACATCCTCCACTGGTGCCAGCATCTATCCGCTCTCCTAAAGTCCACCAACTTTATTTTATCCAGCTTCTTGTTCCCCCAGCTGGTGGCACGTGGCTGATGCGTCCTAGCAAACACTTTCCGACCAACGACGGTGGGAAAATGCTCGTAGATCCAGCACTGAAATAATTAAATTAATAAATAAGCAGTTATTAATATATGAGTAATTTAATTAAAAGCTTTAAATTAAAAATAAATATTTGATTACCTCGGCGATTGTCGCGTGATCTGCCGAAATGCTTGGTCGTATAAAAGATCGCTTTCAATCGAGTGAGGTAGTGGCGAGAGCGGCTATACCCCAAGACCATCGCCACTGCTTGAAGATTCTCAAGCGTATACATCCACCTCATTTGGCGAAGAAATGGTGACTCTTGTCGGCCAGAATGGTGGTGCCTAACAAGAAGAGCATGTAGCACCGTGCAGCCTGGTCATAAGCACCCCGTGCCATGTTCTCCCTGTAAGAGTCCTCTACAAAGGTGATCCTCAAATACTGCCCCCTGTTTTCCTTAAGCTCCTCGATGACACTAGCCTGATGCATGCCCAAAGAGACGACAGCCAAGTGAAGAGCCTCAACAGAATCAAAATCGGGCCTGTGGTTCAATGGGGTGCCCTCCAGCGGCAAGTGGAGCAGCACGTCCACATCGTCCAGGGTGACAGTCATCTCCCCAAAGGGCATGTGGAATGAGCAGGTCTCAAGATGCCACCTCTCCACAAAAGCAGATATCAACTCATGGTTGAATGCCCCCAGAGGTGTGATGTCCAACTCAAAAAGCTTAGTCTCACGCAACCAGTGGGTGGTGCTCGGCAGGTCTAACTTTAGGAAACTTATGGCCGTGAGATACAACCTTTAGTTTTCGAGGCTGAAAAAATTAAAATTAAACCATACGTTATTAAAAATAAGTAATTAATTGTTGTTTAAGTAAAATTAAAATAAAGAATTAAAATATTACCTCGCCTCTATCTATTCAGGACGCGCAGTGCGTATCCCAGTGTAACAATAATGGTGGGTGATCCACAGCTGGGGCAGGCTGAACCTCCTCCTGAACCTCCTCCTGAACCTCCTCCTCCTCCTGATGCTGACCCTCATCCTCCTGCTCCTCCCAACCGTGAGCAAGAATGTCATGATACAGCTCTGGGTGCTCTTGTTGGTGCCGCATATGGTACTCATAACTGGGTGGTCATGGTAGGGTCGCCTCATCGGCCGGGCCGAGGCCGAGGCTCGTGCTCAACCATCTCTACCACTCCGCACGGGCTCTCTGGCGCCTCGACGCCGAAGCATGTCCAGCGACTTTGAGCCTCTCAGAGTGTCCGGAGAAGGAGTAGCACTCTCACCGACACATCGCTACTCATTGGACTCCCAAAGCATGATGTGCTCGTGCGTCGGGTGCGGGTCACGCCAAGACTCTCTTTCGTGCTACATTTATGCGGTCGTCTACTCGTCACTGTTAAAAAAAATGTAAATAAAAATATTAATAATTGAAAAAAAATTGGGATTTCGGAATTACCTTAGAAGTGAGGTAAATCCGGTTCATATTTGTGAGCCGGATTTACCTCACTTCTGAGGTAATTCAAAACTATATTCCAAAATCTCTCCGTATTTACTTACTTTTTTCGGAATTATGAAATCTGATTTGTGAAATGTGATTTTTATAAGTTTTCAAGGGCATTTTTGTCCGTTTGCGTAATTATGGGGTGAGATAGACAATGAAGGGGGTGCGAAAAATAAAAAACCTGATATTTATCTCGTATGAAACTCTTGCTTTAACGGGTCATTGTTATTTGTCAGACAAAACATTCATAAGTCTTCCTAACGCGGGATTTAGTTTATGATTCTCCTGTGCATCAGCATGTGGGTCATATCTATCATGAAGTTAATGTTGCTGTTGGTGTTCGTACTAAATTGCCTGAATTTATTAAATAAAAGAGAAACAAGACACATAAGACACAAGGGAGATTAGACCAATACCGTTGACATGATATAAACTAAAGACAAAACGGTAATAGGTAGCTCCTAACAGAGACCCTTAAAACAAATCAAACAAGAAACTTAAAAAAAAACTAACAAATGTTAGATAACAAATAACCCACCAAACTCTGGCCAAAAGTTGATTCAGGACCCGCTAAAGCTCAGATCAAGTCTTCTTAGAGCGAGTGTTATATCCTTAGCAATTTTGTATTTATGTTCATTGCAAAAAAAAAGTAAATGAACAAAAGAAACAAAATAATATAAGTTATTATTGTTATTTGAATTGTTTAAAATAAATATCCGTGATAAGGTTCATTTTATCTTATTTATCTAAAACGTCCAAAAAAAACTAGATAAGCGGTCGCAGATACTGGTTGGCATTTAGACTTTCCCACTGCCAGAGTTGAAGACCCATTTCTGCATTATTCAGACCATGACCTGCTCCTAGTCAAATGTAGTAACACCCAAGGGCATATTAACAAACTTTTCCATTTTCAAGCAGTCTGGATGTCTCATCGCATTTACGATTTCTTTGTTGCTAATACTTGGCAGAAGGTTGGAGGAGATACAGTTTTTAAGCTTGGTAAAACTAGGGAGCAATCTATCATTTTAGCAATAATGTGTTTGGTAATATTTTCTAAATGAAGGGGCATTTGGAAGCTCGTATTATGAGTGTTCATCTTCAGCTTGATCATTTCCCTTCTAGTGATTTAATTCGCTTGGAGAAGGAACATCAGCCTCAATATTCCAATGTCCTTAGCGAAGTGAAGCTTTTTTGGTTTAAAAAATCTAGGGTAAATTGGGTGAAGTTTGGAAATAAGAATGTCAAATTTTACCAAATCCAAAAGGTGGTTAGGAGGCAACGCAACAAAGTTACTAGTGTAGACATTGATGATATTATTTGTGATGATGAAGAGGTTTTGTGTAGACTTTGTAGAAGCTCGTCACTTCTTCAAGCAACTTTTTCAACAGATTTCCTATTATGACCCTCATAGTCTTAACGTTGATTGCACATCCAAAATCCCCAAGAAGTTACGTGACCTTTTTTTAACACTAGTTTCTAGAAGGAAGTGAAATATGCTCTTAACAATGGACCTTTTTAAGGCTCTAAGTCCTAATAAGTTTCAACCTATTTTCTTTCGTAGCTATTGGTAGGTTATTTCTAAAAATGTTTGGGAGCTTATTGCTAATGCTTTTCATTTTGGAATTATTGATGATTAACTTACATAAAATTTGATTTATTGTTCCCACATTCATAAGGTGGATTATCCTAAATCCATTAGAGACTTTAGACCTATAAGTCTTTGTAACATCCTGCTGAAGTTCATCTCTAATATCATCGTCAGAAGAATGAGACCATTCTTGGATGACTCTATTGTCCTGTTACAAGGTAGTTTTATATCAGAGGTACTACGGATAATACTATGATAGCCCAGGAGTTGGTTCACTTTATGCACAAAATGCAAAGTAAGAATGACTTTCTTATGTTTAAAATTGATTCCAAGAAGACATATGATAGTGTGGATTGGATTTTTCTCAAACGTACTCCATCTGTTTTTGGTTTTCCTCCTCCCATCATCTGGTTTATTATGAGTGGTGTTACTTCATCTAGCTTGGAGGTTAAATGGAATAACAATAGGTTTGAGAATGTCTCTCCTACAAGGGGCATTGGTCAGGGGGACCCTCTCTCCCCTTATTTTTTTCTTCTTTGTATGGAGAAAATTTCTCTTCAAAGTCAATCTAAATCGGAGAACTAGGGGTTCCACCATGTTCAAAGTCAATCTTAAATTTTTGTGAGCATGGTGAGATACTAGGGGTTCTCACCAAAGAAACCCTCTCTCCCCTAGTATTCTTTGCAGATGATTATCTTCTTTTCACCAGTGCTAGGTCCTCTCAGGTCCAACTTGTCAAGGAGATGCTTCACCCTTTTTGTTTAGCCTCAGGAATGAAGATTAATGTCCATAAGTCTAGATTTCTCCCTTCCAATAATCTCTAGAACAAAGATTCTCAAATTTTAAAGGATGCTGGAGTTCCAACATACCTACAACATTGGGTGATACCTGATTTTTCCTATGCTGTCAGGTAGAGTTACCAATTCTTGTTTTTCTTTTATCTACTTATTCTACTATAAAAAAGAATACTAACCCTCCACCAAAGTTACTATTATGCCCTCCTTTCCTCTCTCTCTCTCTCTCTCACTCTTTTCCACTTATTTCTACTATCAACTTAATCAAACAATTTACTACCAAAAATATTTTTTTGGTTTTTTATTTTAAAAATCAGTAATTACATAAAAATTAACTAAATTAATATTAATTTACTATAATCGACTCAAACTACTAAACACAATTAATTTGACCACTACCAATCGTCAAAAAAAGCGACACCGCTAGCAAAAATTCCAAAATTATTTTTCCTAAAAAAATAAATAAATAATTAAATCTCATCCACTTTTTTCCGTGAGCTTCACTGTAGCAGCAACGAGAACGCCATTGACAGCGCCAACGGGAGCGCTAAAAAGCAGTCTTCCGCGCTGACGTGCCTAGTCAATTTTTTTCAAAACAAATAATTTTTTTTTCTAAAAAATCTATAATTAAATAAGCTTAATAAAAGTAATATTAAATTACGTAGAATTTATTATTTACTTTAATCTATTCAAAACTACTAAACCCAATTAAATCAACCACCACTGATTGTTAAAAAAAGCGAAACCGCTAGCAAAAATTTCAAAATTATTTTGCCTAAAAAAATAAATATTAAATCTCGTCAATGTTTTTTGTGAGCCGCACGGGAACGTCAACAAGAGCAGCAACAACAGTGCCAACAGGATGACCAATAGAAGCACCAACGAGAACGACAACAGTAATGTCAGCGCCAAAAGACGCGCTAACAGGAAAAGTACCAAATTGATGGCAAATAGGAATAACTATTAGATCCGGTCAAAAAAAAAAAGGAGTAACTATTAGAAAAAGGCTTTTATTTTTGGTACCCCCCTCAACATCAACCACACTCCCATATTTCAAAAAATGCCAATAATACCCCTGCGTTTTAAAAAAAATTAAAATTAAAATTTTTGAATTACCTCAAAATAAGGTAATTCCGGTTCAAAAAATTAAATTTTGAATTACCTCTAAAAAGGTAATTAGGTTCATAATCATGAAAAATTTGAATTACCTCTAAAAAGGTAATTCAAATTTTTATTTTTTTTTTTAAAAAGTTTATATTTTGGTCTTAAGATTTAAACGCGCGTTTTATTGGAAATATGATACTGAACGATTTACGATTTAATAACAATACGTCAAAATATATAAAATGACCAACATAAAATAGAGTACAAATACAATTATGGGTCCAAAATGTCTAAAATGACTGAAAATAAGCACGTGAAGTAGGTGAACAGGCGACATCTGTAAGCATCCCGCCAATCCAGACAAGCGGCGGTGATATATATACGATTTGTTTTAATTTTTATTACTAAAAGGCTACTAAAAATAGTCAAAACTACTCTAAAAAATATAAAAACACCACTAAAAATCTAACAAAACCAAAATAAGGCTTATACAAATTTTTTTAGATTTTTTGGAGACTATGAAAAATTAAAAAAATCGTAAAAAATAGTAAACGATGGAATTTGGGATTTTGAGGCCGTAATCCCGTAAGAAGTCCCTTCTACGGAGTCTTGATTCTTGATTTTTTCGCTTTCTAATTTTGTGGTTTCATTACGATCAGAGTATGTTGTCCGAAAACCGATTTTTTAGCCTAAATTATTCGTTCGAAATAAAAAAATTGTAATTTTCGGAATTACCTCAGAAATAGGTAATTCCAAAATTATTTTTCCTAAAAAAATAAATAATTAAATCTCATCCACTTTTTTCGGTGAGCTTCACAGTAGAAAAGAACAACAAAACGCCATTGGCGCGTATAACGGAGCGCTAAAAAGCGAAAAGTAGCTTCTTCCATACGACACAGCGTAGTCAATTTTTTTTCAAAACAAATAATTTATTTTTTCTAAAAAATCTATAATTAAATTAGCTTAATAAAAGTAATATTAAATTATGTAGAATTTATTATTTACTTTAATCTACTCAAAACTACTAAACCCAATTAAATCAACCACTACTGATTGTTAAAAAAAGCGAAACCGCTAGCAAAAATTTCAAAATTATTTTGCCTAAAAAAATAAATATTAAATCTCATCAATGTTTTTTGTGAGCCGCACGGGAACGTCAACAAAAGCAGCAACGACAGTGCCAACGAGATGGTCAATAGAAGCGCCAACGAGAACAACAACCGTAATGTCAGCGCCAACAGACGCGCTAACTGGAAAAGTACCAAATTGATGGCAAATAGGAATAACTATTAGATCCGGTCAAAAAAAAAAGGAGTAACTATTAGAAAAATGTGTGGTTCATGTCTGCTCTGCTTTATCTCCTTATCTCCTCTTTGCTTTATATGTCTGTTTTGAAATCACTAGAGAAATTTAGAGACAACCAGAGTTGATGCTGCTGTTTTGGAAGGGTTTATTTTTTTGGTACATACTTTCTCTTCCGTTCTCTTTTGAAATTGATCTATAGTATACTCTACTAATCTTCGTACCTAATATTTATCTTAATTTTATTTGGTCAATTAATTTTCTATGAGAAAAAGTGGGTGCTGTAAATGATTGCTTAAACTATGGTTTTCCAGCTTCATGTTGAACTCATATTTATCTTAAACTTTGTAATGTATAGGAAACTTGATCTGCGGAAACTTAAAGAATTTTTTTTCTTCTTTTTTGATGTAGTTTTTGTAGATCTGATGACTTTTATAAATTTATATTTTTGCTACTTTTGTGTGCACCATATTTGCTTGATTTAATTTCCGTGTTGATTTAAAAATGTTTATCATCTATGTTTGCACCCATATCCATTGTTTTGCCGTTTAGATCTCAAAATCTGGTTTGCTGGTGATCCTTCCGTTGATCTCCCCACCTTATTTTCTGTCCTATATTTTGGGGTTAGTCTTAGAAAATGAAGGAAGTGTCTATTAATGATTTACCCTCTGTTTTGTGAGTGATCTGGGTGAGTTCGAACCCGAGAACCGACGTCTCCATGTCGCTGAAATTGCCAATACAACCAATAGTGAGGGAGATGGTGTGTCGAGTGTTGACACTTTGGATTGTATTTCCAGATGAATGGAGTAATATGTTATATGTATTGTGGTTTTACTTGTCCCTATGGGTTGAGCTGGACTCACAATATGAATATCTGTAGTGTTTTTGCTTTTTTTCTAGTTCTTGTCCTTTTCTCCCCTTATTGGAGTGAGATATTACTTTGTACACATGTTTAATGTTTTTGTGTTCATGAATTCACATCGTATATATTATACATATATTCTTGCTATTAAAAAAGAACTATCTATATGATGGTGTGTATATATATATATATATATATATATATATATATATATATATATATATATATATATATATATATTTGTAAACATAAGATAAGATGTTTAATATTCTACTTTATTTAGGAAATATATTGATGATGAGTAAGGCAGGCGGTAGACGGAAGGATGAGAATTGGAAGCATGTTACGAAAGAAGAAAATGGTAAATGGAAATGCAAGTACTGTCAACATGAGTTTAGTGGAAAAATTTCAATTACAAGAATTAAAGCACATCTAAAAAAAGATACAGGAAAAGGCACTGCTCCATGCTCCTTTGATCGTGTTATTAATGAAGGAGATCACAACAATATGGCTTCTGGTTCAACTAATCCACAAGAAAATATAAATACATTGGGTTCAATACAAGGTATTTCTACCTAGATTTTTTTTAATAGATAAAATAATTGAATTTTTGTCACCATGCTCAACGCAAGTTATAAAAGTGTGTAAATGTGCTTTTCGAGCATCTTATTGTCACAGGGGATGCTGAATTATCTATTAAATTGATAAATCTGCAGTTATAAAATCAATTATCAATTGCAGATTTATCTATTTAATGGATAGATAAATCTGTAGTTTTTTTTACAAAAGATAAATCTGTAGTTGATTTTATAACTGTGGATTTATCTATTTAATAGATTAATCCGAAAATTCAATTTTTTAACTACAAATTTATCTATTAGAAAGATAAATCCGCGGTTATAAAATCAATTATGGATTTATCTGTTTAATAGACTTTTTTTTGACAATAAATCCATAGTTATATTAAAAAAAACTTAATTGGTTATTTTATTTTTTATCACTCTTCATCAACGACATAATTTTGATGGCCAAGTTCCCATCAATAATGTTGATCACTGATACACTTTAATTTGTTAAATAATATAGGCAAAAAAAAGTATTCGGAAAACCTTATCCGATTGTCTCAAAACCATAGTCATTAAATCCAAAAAAAAATAAGGGATCATAACTCCCGGAGAAGGGACTTCTATTGGGACAGCACGACTTAAAATCCTAAATTCTTTCGTTAACTATCGTTTGTTAATTTTTTGAATTTTTCATAATCTCCACAAAATCTAAAAGAATTTGCATAACCTTCTTTTGATTTTATTAGATTTTTAGTGGTGTGTTCATAATTTTTATATTAGTTTTGATTTGTTTACGGATTTTTAGTGATGTTTTTATAACTTTTTTTTAATTTCTAGTTGTTGTTCTCCCCTTTTATTGGATATTTTGTCGTCGTGAATGCGTCCAATGACCAATATATTTCATTTAAAAATAAAATTATTATTAATTCTTTAACAAATTATAAATAATTACAAATTTATCTATTAAGTAGATAAATCTATAATTGATTTTTTAATTACAGGATTATCTATATAATAGATAAATTGATAGTTAAATAATTTAAACTACAGATTTATCTATTTAATAGATAAATTCAAATATTCAATTTTTTTAACAACGAATTTATCTATTAAATAGATTTATCGACATTTATGACAGATTAATTTTGTACCTCATGTTTCGCTGCGGTGGCTGAAGGTGAAATGGGGGGATTAATTTTGTACCTTATTTTTGAAGTTCAACAATTGTGTTGTGACAAGTTTAATTTTCTACCTCATGCTTTCTTGTAGTGGCTGAAGGTGTTCCAGAAAGGATTGACGCCAACGCCATTAACAGTAGTTCAAATAACAATATTGATTATGGAGGTATGCCTACTAGTTATCAATTCTGTGTTGTACAAAAAAGTTATCAATTTTTTAACAAAAAAAATGGGTTTCCTTCTTTTCTGGACATATGAGCTTTCATTTTTAGATGACACATGGTTTTTGTATTTAATCATGTATCGTTGAAGTTTCATTTTTCACAGTTAAGTATTTAATCCTTGAACATTGTTATGTTATATAAATATCTGAATTTTAAACTAAAGCAGCGCAACTTTGTATTTCCTACTACTGGTTAGCATGAAGAAACATCAAATTTGTTATTATTAAAACTTTACATAAATTCAGCTTGTATTGAGATCGATATTAAAATTGTGTTTAGTTTATCGGCCAAAATAGAATTTACAACCATGATTTTTGAACACCCTAAAATATCTAGTACACATCCAACACCTCATTTTCTCCATGTCTCTCTTCCTATCACATCACTCACCTATATCCCATTTATTATATTATTTTTTCTATTCCTATCTCACTCTATGTGTATAGTTGGTTTGGGTCTCCAAAAAATATTTTTGTGGAACTTAAATGTTTCTATTGTTTAAGATTTATGTAATGACGAGAAAACAATGAAACAGGTATTGATGGAGGTAGCTATATCAAAAATACTTTTGAATCCGAGATTACTCTTCTAAATCAATTGGCTTCTGATCTACAAAATGAGAAAAGTGACATTGAAGGACAAGTACAATTCTTGGAGTGTCGGGGAAAAAAGCGCAAGAGATGTGTTGATTTTTGGTTAGATGAGGTAGAGCATCTGAGGAAAAATGCTGATGAATTGAATAACATGGTGCATCCACCACTGCCTCAAATCTATGGAGGTAAGATAACACGATTAATTGGAGAAATAAAAAAACATAAGAAAAAGATGCCTTTGGTGTTGCCAACTGAAATTGTTGGGCATAATTTTGAGACAAATATTGAAAAGATGTGGGAACTTCTATCCGATGACCAAGTTTTCATAATTGGTGTACATGGAATGGGAGGAGTGGGAAAAACATTACTAGCAACTCATTTGGAGAATGAAATAAAAAGAAAGGGAAGTTTCAAGCATGTGTTTTGGGTTACGGTTTCTCACAATTTTAGCACTTCAAAATTGCAACAAGATATCGCAAAAAGAATGGGTCTAAAGCTTGATGAAGATGATGAGAAAATAAGAGCAGAAATTTTGTCTTCTGCATTGGAGACAAAAGAAAAACCGGTTTTAATTTTGGATGATGTTTGGAAATACATTGATTTGGAAAAAGTGGGAATTCATCGCAACTTGAATGGCATCAAAGTGATTGTGACAACCCGATTGAAACATGTGTGTCAACAGATGGATTGTCAGCAAAATAATATGATACAAATTTTACCTCTACAGTGGGATGAAGCTAATGAGTTATTTAAAGTAAAACTCTCGGACACGGTGGAACACCAAAGAACTCTTCCCCGAGGTAGACAAGATTGCGACACATATTGTAAAGAGATGTGGTGGTTTACCACTTGGAATAAGTGTGATGGCTAGAACCTTGAAAGATGCCATCAAGGACATTCATCGGTGGAAACATGCAACGAATAAACTTGAAAAGTTGGAAATGGAACAAGAGGTGGAAGAAGAGTTCTTCAAGGTATTAAAAACGCAGCTATGATAATTTGATGGAAAAGAACTCGCAAGATTGTTTCTTGACGTGTGCACTATTTCCGGTTTTACAAGACATGAGTTGATCTTGAAGCTTGTCGACATTGGATTTGTTGGAAGGAAGGAGGAGTTTGGAGGAAATATTTGATGAGAGGAACGCCATATTGGATCTACTCATTGCTCATTCTTTGCTTAGGAAAAAAATCTAATGATAGAATTTACATCTATCGTCCTGTGACAGACATGGCCTGTCACATAACAAAAGAAGAGAGCCAAAGGCGTGTCATGGTGAAATTCTTGGAAAAGAAAACATATTTTCAGAAAGAATCGACAACCCAGGATTGGAAAGATTTGGAGTTGGTTAATTTGGGGATATTCAGTGATAAAAAAATTCCAGAGGGTACATCCCCGCATTGTCCACACTTGTCCGCCTTGATTATAGCTCCATGCACCTTAAGTTGTAGTCAAGGTATCAGTTATTTTCCAGAGTGTTTTTTCAAAAACATGAATGCTCTAACTGTACTCGATCTATCCAGAAATAGAAGTCTAGAGTCTTTGCCAGAGTCTTTGTCTGACTTGATATCTCTTGTTTCTTTAACCCTCCGTAAATGTTCCTCACTAAAATATGTGCCCCCATTGGAAAAACTACAAGCATTATCAAGATTGGACATTTCATTTTGTTCGATTGAGCAAGTACCGCAGGGTTTGGAAAAGATAATCAAGTTGAAATGGCTTGATCTGAGTTGGAACAAGAATTTGATTATGGAACCAGGGTTTGTGGATGTGCTAACCAATTTGACAAGTATGCAATACCTTGATCTTCGTGGTTGTCCTGATGTTAAGATTAAAGTGGAAGATGTACAAGGGATGAATAGGCTAGAATGTTTGGGAGCAACCTTTTTAGACTGCAAACATTACAACCGTTATATGGAAATATTATTGGACCAAAGTTTTGGGCCCAAAACATATACTCTCTCTTGGGAAAAATATTTTATTGATTGGGAAAATTTGGATCCAATACTGCCTGACCACCAACGGAATCTGTATCTCTATGATAATGACCGATGGATTTGCTTATGCGGAGCTCTTTCATCCAAAGCTGCTTCTACCTTGAAGAAAATTAAGGTAGAAACTTGCAAACAGCTAAAGAGCGTGTTTTGCTTATCTGGTTCTTGTGTCGTTTGCATTGATATTTGGAAACTCGAGTGTTTGTCTCTCAGAGATTTGGAGAGTTTAACTGTCATCTGCAAGGAAGATAATTTTGATGTCTGGCAACCTTTGTCGATGTGTAACAGGTTCCCTTGTCTGACATATCTTCATATTTATCGATGCCATAAGATAAAGAAGTTGCTGACACCATGGCTAGTTTTGAAGCTTCCAAGTCTTGAGAGCATCTGGGTAAAAGAATGCAATTCAATGGAAGAAATAATATCAGTGGGCAACAGTGATGACAATGATGGTTCCAGCATTACGCTTCCCAAGTTAACCAGATTGGAGTTGTTGGGTTTACCACGATTGAAGACTGTGTGCAAAGGGTCTATAATAATATTTGGGTCTTCACCGACATTATTAATCAGAGACTGTCCGAATTTAAAATGGAAGCACCCTGCATTCCCATTGCAACTCGATAGCTTTGGTAATAAGTTTTAATGTTGATTTACATTTTTGAAGTTACGAAATTATGCCAAACAGCGTTTGTGTATATTTATGTATAAATTCCTTTTCAATTGTCGGTTTAAGCGACAATGTATTTTGGGGTATGCTCCTGCAATTATTTTGAAATGATCAATGAATTTGGTGAATGTGATGAAACTAGGTGGGTATTCCTAACTTTTGTATGAACTGAACTATTTTGAAATGACTGAAGAATCACGTTATAACAATAGGAAAAAGTGCTTGTGATGCACACACAGCAATTAACCACAATCACTTGTACTGTTTGTGACAAAATCATTAACTTGTTCATGTAATTGCTTCTGACGGAGAAAATTACAAATCATTCACTAACTTAAACATGGGATCCATCACATTTGAAAAATTATAAATAAAAAATTGTGTATGATTGTCATTATCTACTATGCATATCTTCTATATTATACTTTCACTTGTTAACCTCCCTCTCTTAACATCAAATTATTCAAAGGGAAAAAACAATACTGAAACGCTTTCTTATAAAGAAATGGGCAACCTTGGAATTGGATGAATGAGATTGCAAGTGTCAAAATCACTAAATTGTAAGCTTTAAAATCAATAGAAAAACGATTATTCATCCTCCTCTTCCTTAAAATCACTTCTGATTCCTTCATCAACTTGATGTACATCCTCCACACTAGCAATAGAGGATACTTTTCAATATAGATGATTCTCTACTGTAAGCTTCTTGAAAGACAGGTAAAACATATGAGGATGCCGCTAAAATACTTTGTGGACTTGCTGTGGAAACCCAAAATACTTCTTTAGGCATAAGAGCTTTTTTCTCTCTGCTAAATGAAAGGAGAAGGTTGTACACTATTTGCTTTTGCTTTTGATAGGCAATCACATTTTAAGAGAGCTTAGTATTGAGTGCAAATACATACATGGTTTGAGATGGCTTTTGGAAGCCAAGAAAGTTCAAGTTTCTTTAGTGAGTCTCAAAGAGCTGGAGGAGTAGAGACTAGGATTCCACAACTTCAACTATGGTTTGAGAAAATTTAATGCACACGCGCTCACACGCATACAAGTGGATCCTCTCCGTCCCATATTATATGACTTTCAAGAAAAAAAAAAATTGTCCTATAATACATGACTTTTTTAATACCAATACAATATCAATTTTCTTTTCCAAATATACCCTTCATTATTTAATATATATATATATATACTAGTTTTGCGATTGTTGTACAAAGACAAGCGAACATTCTTTTTTACCATTTAAGCACTTTATACGGTATATCGATCTCGTACGGCAATGATGATGTACAATTCTTACGAGCGGGAAATGTGCCTACGTCGATTACACAATAAAAAAAGTGGTATTTCTTGGAGTTCGTCAATGGTGTTGGTGTTTTGGTATTTAGTATTAATTTTAAATACCACAAATAATTTAACCTTTTTTAAAAAAGTAAAACTAAAAAATATTAGTACTATTAAAATAGAAAATAATGTGGGTCACATAAATATATATTCTTCAATTAACATTCTGAGATCCATCTGGTTCGAGAGAAATGGATCTTGGCAATAGAGATTTACTCATTATAATTGATGGTCTTCCTAATAATTGAAGTGAACTTCAATTTACATTTCAGATCCATCGGGTCACAGAAAAATTAGGGGTTTAAATTTTCGTACCCCCCTCCTTGACCTCCATACCCCCATAATACGATTTAATACCAAAATACCCCTGTCATTTTCGCAAACTTCCCGGAATCATCACCAAGAAGGTAAATCCGTAGTCATTTTTTTAATAGGAGATGATTCCGTAAACTTTCCCAGAGTTGGAACGTTTTTTGTTTTTTAGTAAGGGCAAAGTTGGAAGTTTGGCACAAAAGGGGGTATAGGGTCTAAGGGAGGGGTACAAAGATTAAAACCCAAAAGTTAGTACTATCCAATTTACATTATAGATGGTTCGGCTTCAATAATTGAAGTGAACTTTCCTCTTTGCAACCACACCATCGCACCCACTCAAAAGCTCCTTGTGCACCTGCACTCATCAACCCAGCTTTTGCCAATCTATAATTCTGTTCACAGCGACAGACATGGAACGAATTAACCAAAGCTCCCTGTGCACCGGTCTCCAGGTGGACTGTCACATGGATCGTTTTCAGCCGAATCTGCGAGGATGCGATGAGGTTTGGCTAGCGGAACTCTCCATCTCAGATCCATTATAGTGCTGGCACGGGAGATACCATCAGATTTGCGAGAAGGGTTTCGTCTCATCTCATCTCAGATCCATTGTATAAAGTTAAATATAGGAGAGTTTCGTCTCATTTTTTTCACATGTTCGTGCAAATTTATTGTATTTCATGGTATGATTAGTGTTTCTATCTGCCATTTCGTACATTTCTGAAACTAATTCTGCTGTTAACACCTAGTAAAGTCAAGACCTGTTTGTAAGTGGGTTTACCATGATTTACAAATCAGATTTACCATGGGATCCACATTTCTGAAACGTTTGTAAGTGGGTTTACCATTTCTGATACTGAAAGTCCCTAATTTGTGTTGTATTTGTGTAGTAAATCTGTTTTTCAAACTTCAAATTACTTGACTATTTGTAGCATTTGTTTATTCCTTTATGTTTGGTTTAATATTGGAAGGAAACATTAACCTGATTATAACTTTCCATTTGCCATGCCTTTCAACTTTCTAAAATTTGTTCTTGATTCTTGGTGTTTAGGAAATTGGGACATTCTTTATGGACATTGTAAACGGGCCACTTCCTCAGAACTCTTACAATGACTACACATTTCTCCATGGAGACAGGTTTATTACCACCTCTGGAAGTGTATACGGGCCACTTCCTCAGAACTCTTACAATGACTACACATTTCTCCATGTCGGGAAAGAGATTTGCCACAGGCTGGATGTTTTTGTGTGGGACGACCGTCGCATTGCGGGGGGTTGTCATCTTTGCACGGTGTGGCACGTCGGACAACGCACGTGAGGAAGACATATTGTCTCTTAGCAAACCAAATTTATGTGTACCTCTTGCTGGGATGATGATCAGGTAGGAGTTTGGTGTATTTTTTTCAATAGCTTAAAACTGATTTATGTATCTCTAGGATTTTAAGATTTGCTAAAAATTAGGACTGGCTGGTTAAAACTGATTGAGCTAATTTGGGATCCACTATTAGTTTTTCTATAGGTGTTTCTTTTTAGTGTGGTCTCTTCCGAATTTTCATGCCTTATGTATGGTCATTGCTGGCATTTGGATATTTTTATTTCTCAGAAAATGGATTGTTAATTCGTTTTTAATTTTTGGGTAAACAGGTTTTTTAATTGCTACTGAATTTTTGAATCAAATATCATATATCTGATCCACTATTTTTGAATTGCTACACTATTTTTGAATCAATTGCTGTGTAACTGTCAAATTCAATGCAATTTATTAGTGATTAATAACATTTATTTACAGTTTTCGGTTTCCTTCTGGTGTGATTAAGTCGGTTAGGAATATATTATTTTTAGCATAAGTCTTATGGGTCCATTACCATGATTAGAAATAGTAAAGGGGTCCAATAGACATAGAGTTGCCTTAGAACAAATCATATGGTAATTAACATCAACATGCACACGAATTGGTGTTAGGAAATTAGGGCAGGAAATCGTCTACTATTCACATTAGTGTATTTTGAATTTTTAGCAATTATATAATTTGGTCAAACTTATTAATTAGTCCATTATGCTACAACCCTCAAATTATGTTGTGAGAATATAATTTGGAACCCGACCTAATTTCATATTCCATTATGAAAGGATTTTTTGCACTTCTTTCCTAATGCCATAAAACATGCAATACCAAAAAAATCTGCACAAAAGAAGGACAAATAAGTTTGACCTGAATGCTAATGTTAATTGCACATTTTAATCACATTTAAAGGGCGATTATTTGCTTTCAAAACCGCCAATAAATGCATATTAAAACCTGTTGTGTGCTAGGCTGGTGCATATTATTCAACAATGATCATAATAAGTAGAAACAAAAAATATGTCATTAGCGGATTTGGCCAATAATTGCAGCATTAATACGATTTTAACTTCTCCATCAGCAATGCAATTTATTAGTTCCATTCGGTGGCAAAAAATATGGATCCATAAGGCTTTTTTTAAAAAACCTGTTGACATTTTTTCCAGACGCACTAATTCGGTTTTAAATTTGCAATAGCCTAAATTTATGCAGATTAAATGTGACCGTGAGATTAAATGTGCGCTGATGGATGAAGATCCCAACCGTCCAATTCGTGCGCCTGATGTAGGAGTTGGTACAGCCGGCGTGCCACGTATTTTTTAGGAGATGTGTGTGTCATTTTTTGATTGGTCCTATGTGGACGCTTAGGTGTACAACTCGTGAATTAATATAGTTATGATATATATTCTTACAATTCTACTTTTTATATTTCTAATGTCATTATTGAATGACAATTTAGTAAACTAACTCACAATCTCTCTTTCCCATACAAAATTAAATACTTTTTTTAATCACGTGCCACAACCTTAAACGACATATATTATGGGACAGAGGGAGTAGTTTGTTGGTAGTAGTAGATACCTATAAATAGACTTAGGCAATCATTTTACTCTCGTACCTTAACTCTCGTCCGGCTCTCTACCCGAGCTTTTTGTGATTCATACCTAATAGAGAATGTAATAAAAGCAAGCAACATGTCCCTATTAAAGCTATAGGCACAACCACAATTCAATCTCCTTTTGATCCTAGAGTAAAATTTAAACTGAATAAACTGCTTCATGTCCCTAAAATCAAAAGAAATATTCTTATCTCAGTATCATGTTTTGCTAGAGATAATAATGTTGTATTTCAATTCAATGAAAAATTCCGTGTTGTAAAATGTCAGGCAACTAATAAAGTGTTGCTCAAAGGCTTGGTTGGTCGTGATGGTCTTTATTCCTTCAAGGTCATACTATTCAAAGTTGCAATCAAGCCTAGGGTGAAGCTTGCATCTCAGCTATATTCCAAGTCTAAGTCAGCTAGTTTACCTAATTCTACTGTAAACAATGTTAGTTTGTCTAAAATCAGTGATCCTAAGGATCCGAAAGTGTCTGCAAAATGTAATTCTTCTACTTGTATCTCGCGGTTGTTCTTTACCACTTGGCGTTGGTGCTTGCGACGATTCTGCAGTTTCACGTAAGGAGTTTTCTTCCATTAATCATGCTTACTCTATCAGTAGGAATGATATGTGTTGTTTCAGTTCTAGCCTTGATCATGATTTCACCCACCATTGCTTGGATTGTTTTGGCGATGTGGTTATTAATCTTTGCTTTCATGGGCTATTATTACTATCATCAAGAGCTCTATCAAGTTATTCCAGAGAGGATTAAGAAATTGATTGAGGATTATGGTGACATGTCAACCCATAATTCAGTGTTGTCGACTGTGATTGGTGAGATTGGAACTGAGCCTGAGATTGGTGACCCTGAATTCTAAGCCAAATCTGTTTGTATCTGTAGTTTGCTTGTGTATTATGTTTGTGAAATAAGTTTGTTAGGCCACAACGCTTTGTTGTAATTTGTCTAAGTCATGTAATTGTTGTATTGTAATCCCTGTTGGTTTCTTTGTCTAGTCCTCTTTTTTATGTTTTGGGCTCATAGAAGCTCTGCTTCGAAATGGAACTATCATTATTATTATTTAGTGATTATTTAGCTGCTCTCGTTTTATGTTTTTGTGTATCCTCTGTATAAGTATCATAGTATTTTATTTCATTGTATTTTCTTGAATCACCAGATAGGGACAAAGTGACAACTGATCACTTATAAGATCCAAAGTTTTTCACAAATGTCCTAGACTAACAAAGTTTTAAACAGGGAAGTTTAATTCAGTATAGTATTAAACTCGTATTATACACACAAAAATTCTCGTATTAAACATTCAGTGGGTCAGGGTGAGACAAAATATTCTAAACTCTTCCCAATGACGTGGGGGACTTTAGTTTTTCATGGTGCATATTCTTTGCAAACTCAACTTTTATAAAATATGCATTCATTCAAATTGATAGCAAAGATCAATAACGACAATAATTCAAAATTGCTATAATCATAATAGATGAATCTGTGAACAAACTCATATCACCCTAGTTAATAGCATAAAACGACAAAACGCCTATACTTTTGACAAAATCAAAGTCACTGGAATACCATGGTCGAATCTGATATGTCAATCTGAATCAAATGAACACCGCAGCAAGGCAGTAAACCAAACAGTGTCGCATCAAGACGACAAATACAATGTCGCGCTTAGACGAAGAAATCAAGAAAAACTACATATGTGTACGTCCAAGTCTTTTTTTTTTTCTGTTACAGAAAGTTTAGGTGAGTTGGGACCTAGGGGCTCACCAGAGTCAGGGCAAGTCTCAATGCTCTTTGAGTAGTTACAAAGATACTTAGAGATCACCCACGAAAGAGGTGAGGTGATCACACTGACAGTGGGAGTTGAACCCACACCCTTGTGGGAATGAGTCAACTATTTGCCAATTGAGCTAACCTTCATTGGTGTACATCCAAGTCATTGATTGTGTTGTAATGGTCAAACTTGACCTGTCAATCTGAATCAAATGAACACCCCAAAAAGACGAAGAGGCAAACAAATACGCAACAAGACGATGAACATAATGTCGCACTTAGACGATGAAGTCAAGAAAAAATACAATAAAAATTATATCTGTGTGGAAGCCACTTATTTAGGTAAAAAGATAAGGAAAAGGAAAACGATGGAGAGAGGTGATTCCAGACCAAAAACCACCTTTCTAGGTAGACTTGTCAAGATGGGTCGTCCAGCCAGACCCACAAGGCCAGAGCGTAAAAGTGGACTAGGCTAGCCCGATTGTCAACTGGGTTGTATTTTGCTTAGCCCAAAAAACTAGGACAATGGGCCAGCCCGCGACCCAACTAATATTAACAAAGTAAACCATAAAATTTGTTCGAAAGACACTAGTATGTATGACCCGTGCCCTGCACGGGTCGACATTCACGTGTACATTAAAAATTAACAATTTCTTTTCCGAATATTTTTCCCCTAAGTTGTATATTGAAGTGGATTGTGTGAGATGTTAATTATTTTGGACACGATCTAAAACTAAACTATTATGTTATATAATAACTTGAGGTAAATATATTATTAACATATACTTACAAATATTTTATATTAAATTTTATATTTAAGTATTTGTCACAAAATATCCAGTTAGTCATAAAAATTACTATTTTGGTGGTCTTTGTCCGTTATCAATAAAATATTGCATTCTTAGTAACAAAAATTTACATCCAAGAGGTCACAAAAGACAATTTGAAACTCTAAGAAAAAACCTAAAGAAGTTTAAAGGCAATCAAAAAAACGTATAATAAAAAAAGCACACTAAAAAGAAAGCCAAAAAAAGAAGTCCAACAAAGAAAATAAATTAAATAGTGTAATATTATGTAATAAAGACACCTCAAATGAAATCCAATAATTCCAAAAAAAAATAAAATAGGAGATCAAAAAGAAGTTGCGAAATTTTATTGATTTTTTTCTAGAATTTTATGGATTGTTTTGATCATTTGTTCTCTTAGTAGAAGAGTCTTTTTAATATAATATAATACACCTCTATTCACTCCCCGGCATATTCTATTTTTTTAATAAATATTTTTTTCTCATTCTTTTTACAGCTACTTAGCTTTTGAATGTCAAAAAAAAGTGTTTTGAAATTAATTTTACAACATCAAAATAGATTCTCAACTCAACTTTTTGGATCAAACAACTCTTTGATGATCAAACAACTCAACTTACTAATATTGATGAAAACATGATTTTTTTGCTTGTAGAACTCACAATGTTCACCCAAAAACATAATCAAACTCATAAATTAGAGCAGAAGTTGAGACTATTCGCCAATGACTAGTAGTCGGTTGAGACATAATTGGTAGTAGAATTCACAATGTTTACCCCAAACTCTGTAGGATCCAAAGTAATTGCATAGATGAAAGAGTGTAAGAGAATACTATCCTCCGTCTAGTGACAACAAGGATTAGACAAACCGAATGTCGAGTCAATCTTTTAATCACTAGATAAGTAATGCAAATAGTTGATATTATAACATTTAATTATGTTTTAACTACTTGATTAAAGCTTATAATCTATGATTGTAAAATTAAATCCAGCAATTAACTCATTCGATTTCCTTGAATCCATGTCTTCATAAATATTAATTGTTATCTCATTCAATTTCCAGATAAGTAATGTATATATTTTGTCAAAAGAATAAATGTTGTTATCTCATGCCACCCTAATGCAGGTCCCTCCGTCCCCACATATGTCCTTGATTAGAAAAAAATTTAAACACGGAAGTTTAATTCAGCATAGTTTAAAACTCTTGTATTAAACTTATTTACACACATAAAAGTTATTGAAGTTTCAGTGGGTCATTATCTTAAAAAGAAAGTTTCAAAGGTAGTCCAAATATTCCTAAGGATGTGAGAGTGGGACTTTAGTTTTTCATTTACAAAATTCGTGTTCATTTATCATAAAATCCTCCAAAAAAAAAGTTTCATTATCTCTAGAATTATATTTGGTTGAATGAAGAAGTATAAGATCTAGAATCTTCATAGAGAATAATTTTAGATATAAAGTTTAATCTAAAATAATACAATAGAGATTTTTTTTATAATTGATAAGATATTACATATATAATTTAAAATTAATAGATAAATAATATAAAACCTTCATTTTGTTTATATTACAAATAATAATAAAAAATTTCATCCATGTCATCATAAAATATTGTTGGTATCTATCTCATTTGTTTCCTTGAAACCCCGCTAGATGGTAACACAATAAGTGGTTATAGGATCTAAAGTTTTGATTCTTGTGTTGGACTTGAAAAGTTTTAAACAAAAGTTTAATCCGTTATAGTATAAAACTCTCCTATTCGCGCTTTAAATCAACGTGTCATTGAGGTATGCTTTTTGGTTTCTATGACTACTTTTTAAAAGAGAATATTTATAAGAAAAATGTACAACTTTTACGATGTATTTATTATAAAAATGTCTGTTAAGAGTCCACATCGGATGTGATATGGTCTGAAAAAGAGTTTATAAGTGGGTGGTATCCCTCACCTTACAAGTCGGTTTTGTGGGGTTGAGTTAGGCTTTAAACCACATTCTAAGATGGTATCAAAGTCAACCCAAGATCCGTTGGACCACCCGCTATCGGGCCACTCGGGTCACACTCCAGTTGTCCAGTCCTGGGCATGAGAGGGGTGCGTTAAGAGTCCCACATCGGATATGATATGGCCTGAAAAAGAGTTTAGAAGTGGGTGGCATCCCTCACCTTACAAGCCGGTTTTGTGGGGTTGAGTTAGACTTTAAACCACATTCTAAGAATGTCATTTATATCGTTATAATATTATTTTTTTTGAGTTTTATTGGTTATCGCATTATTGGTGCACAATATCTATTGACTTGGTTGGCCTCCATGAGTCAGGGGTGCAAAAAAAACATTCATTATTAAGATTATAAGTTCACAATATCATTGCTTTTTTTTTTCTTTTAAAAAAATCCTTACTTGATTCATTAAACTTAAGAAACAAAATTATTAATCTACAAATCTATCGAGAGTAAATCATCATTTAAGTTGTTAAGCTTACACTACAAAAAAAACGGTCATTAGCGAGGGAATATTCAGTCGCTAACATGACCAATTCCCTCGCTAATTACCATTAGCGAGGGAATTAGCGAGGGACTAGTTCAGTCGCTAATTCCCTCCTCGCTAATGCAATTAGCGAGAGAAATACAGTTCCGTCGCTAATTACCCACGGCCACGTCCCTCCATGGTCAGTCCAAATCCTATAATTAGGCCTAAACCCCCATTGATACAAGTGGCATCTGATTTCCTCATCAGTCCTAATAGGTACACCGTCACATTTTAAACATGGACATCTAACCCCATTTTCCTCTCTAGCCAAATCATGTTGCCACGCTACCACAAGAAATTGTTCAACCCCAACAACAAAAGATTCCTTCATACCCGCTCTTCTCGAATATAACCGATCATACACCCAATCACGATTAAATTGATACCAATTCATCTACACACATTTTAAAAACGTGTTACATTCCCATAACATTGCCAATAACATATATCAAGTTAGTGGCATCGATATCATCGCGATGGAGATGATTTCGAGCCGAATATGGGAAGTCAAGGACAAAGACAAAACCCTTTTCCATCCAAGTAGTGAAGGAAGTTATTTAGAACTCCCAACCTTACCAAGTTGTTAGTCTTGTCTCGCAATTATCTCAATGGAGATGATTTGAGCAAAATATGGGGTGAGTGAAACAAAAGACCTCACCCTTTTCCATCAAAGAACATACTGATCAACTAACCTAGGGTTCATCCAAAAACATTTAAACACTTTTCATACAATTCAACTAACATTTCACAATAACAATTAATCCTAATATTCAATTATAACTTACAATTCACACTCAATCCTACAACCTTTAAAACAAGTTTATTTTAACAATAACAACAAATTTTAACTCACATTTCACACTCAATTCAACTCACATTTCACAACAAAAATTAAGACTAATACTTAATTATAACTCACAACAATACTCAATTGTAATACATAACAACAAATTTAATTTAAAACTAACCGCTATTAGATTTACGTCCGTGCGGTGGTTCGGTGACGGTGCGCACTCCGGTGCGGTGGTGAAACTTCAAACACCAAAATCCAATCCTAACCAGTTTCAATTTCAAGGAAAAAATAAATTAAAACAAATTCAATAAAAAATTAAAATTAAAACAATATCATAAAAAATTGAAAATCAAAACTTACAATAAGAGGTGGTTGTGGTGGTGGTGGTTGTGTGGTGGTGTGGTGGAAGAAGGTGGAGAGAGTAAGAGGGAAATGAGAAATAGTAAGAGAGAGAGCTAGAGAGGAGATAAATAGGAGGAGCTTTGGTGGTGGTGGTTTCGTGGTGGTTTCGTGGGTGGTGGTAAAATGAGAGAAGAGGGTTTAGGTTTGGGTGGTGTGGTGGAAGAAGGTGGAGAGAAGAAGAGTGAAAGGAGAGAGAGAGAGAGACAGATAGAGGAGAGGAACCAGTGGGGGTCGTCGGTGGTGGTGGTGGTGGTTGTGTGGTGGTGGTTGTGTGAGAAAGCTGTGAAGGTCGTGGGTGTGGGTGCTGGTGGTGTGAGGTGAGAGAGAAGAGAGAAGAGTGAGAAAAGAGTGAAGGAAAGGGAGTGTCGTTCTGTCAAAAATTTATTCACGGTAGCGACGGAATTAGCGACGGAAAGTCGGTCGCTAATCCGCGCGTAAACCAAGACACTGCAACGGTCAGAAATTAGCGAGGGACCCATTAAATCCGTCGCTAACTGTCTCGAAGTGCGTGCAAGCGCAATTTGAAATTGGCGCGTGCATTTAGCGACGGCCAGTCCGTCGCTACCAGCCTTAGTTCCGTCGCTAATTACCTAATTTGCGAGGGACCTGTTTCCCTCGCTATGTCCGTCGCTAATTTCTGAGTTTGCGAGGGACTTAATATTCCCTCGCAACGTCCCTCGCTAAATGACGTTTTTTTTTGTAGTGTTAATTACATGGTCTTACTTCTAATTAGGCCCTAAAATATATAAAAATAGTAAGTAGTCACCGAAATTTGTAACATCATTCAAACTAAAAGTTATATTTTTATAAGTAGTCATTTATAAAAGACTAATGAGATAAGTTTCTTAAAATTATAAAGAGTAGTTTGAAGAATTTCAAAAGTTTTAGGAACTAATTACTAGTATGTTCATATGTTTTAGGAATCAAGTAGAATAGAAAATGTAAGTTCAGGAACTAAAGTAAGAGTTTTAGACTTTATTTAATTGCTAAAACTGAAAAAAGTTGAAAGATATCTAAGTGCAAAATTTAAAATTCAGGAGATCAAAATAGATTCTATATAATTTAATTTTGTGAAGACTTTTGTCTTTGAGGGTGTGCAATAGGTCTTTCTATGGCTACGTTTTGGCTCTGTTGATGCATGTGATTCTCCCTTTTCAATAGATATTTTGTCACACCAAAACTTCGAAATTTTGAGGTGGGATTCAAATTCAGTTACCGTTCTAAATGACCATTGTTGGTGTAAATCGGGTATCATCTACGCGCAACTACAGAGATTAATCCATCGAGCCGGATAGGACTAAAATGGGCGGCAAAGCTCTCCCTCAAAAGATTTAACATTACTGCATGCCCAATGCTAGATAAAAACTTTCATTTTGTTTTATTACTATAAAGTAATAAAATAAAAATTATATCCATGCTATGATAAAATATTGGTGGCATTTCTCAATTGTTTCCTTGAAACCCCGGATATAGTAACACAACAAGTGGTTATTATATGAACTAAAGTTTAAACGGGAAGTTTAATTCGGTATAGTATAAACTTATGCTCACACCAAAACTCTCGCATTAAAGTTTCAATAGGTTCATTGCATAATATAGTCATAGTTAGTCATACTAATACATAGGGGTGTTCAAAACTCTCGTATTAAACTTTATGCTCACACCAAAACTCTCAAGTCTATTATATTTGAGAAAATATATATTCCAAAGACTTTCTAATATTCTTCTTTTTTTTTCCTATATAAAGGAAATTTGCATAGCTAGATAATAAAACATTAAAACAATAAAAAACAACTTTTATGGGGTATATTTTGTAAAGTAATTTTTTTTGATCAAATTTTTTAAAGTAATAAAAGTTGTTCCTTACAAGTTGCAACCCACGTCATGTCAAGTAGCCTTTCTATAATCTACACCACTGAATTATTTTAGGCTTAAATATTATTTACTTCCCTGCAAATATCTCCATAATCTATTTACCCTCGGTAAAAAAAGTTTTTTGTAAAGTAATAAAAGTTGTTCCTTGCAAGTTGCAACCCATGTCAGGTAGTCTTTCTATAATCTACACCATTGAATTATTTTAGGCTTAATTAAATATCATTTACTTCCCTGCAAATATCACCATAATCCATTTACCCTCTGCAAAAAAAAGTTTTTTGTAAAGCAATAAAAGTTGTTCCTTGCAAGTTGCAACCCATGTCAGGTAGCCTTTCTATAATCTACACCATTGAATTATTTTAGGCTTAAATATCATTTACTTCCCTGCAAATATCATCACAATCCATTTACCCTCTATAAAAAAAAGTTGTAAAGTAATAAAAGTTGTTCCTTGCAAGTTGCAACCCATGTCAGGTAGCCTTTCTATAATCTACACCACTGAATTATTTTAGGCTTAAATATCATTTACTTCCTTGTAAATATCACCATAATCCATTTATCCTCTGTAAAAAAAGTTTTAAAATACCTCTTGCAAATAATAACTGTTTCTAGTTACCCCTGTAAATATCACCATATTCACATATGTCGTGGATTAGAAAAGTTTTTAAATACGGAAGTTTTAATTGAGCATAGTTTAAAACTCTCATATAAAACTTAGAGGGTGTATTGGTTTAGAATTTCACAGGATTTTATAATATTTTTTTTAGGTAAAAAAGTCAACAGGTATTCAATCAGGATTTTCTATCACTTAAAAACAATCCAATGGTATTCGATCAGGATTTTCAGGACTTTTAAAAGAGTCTGTCAAATTCGTTTGAGATTTTTTATCACTTAAAAACATTCCACTGGTATTCAAAATTATAAGGATTTTAAAGGATTGTTTCGTTGGATAGATTTTGAATGACTTTTTAGTGTTAATTATTTACACATACATGCAGCACCCATTAAACAATTCCACTCAAATTCATGAGACTTTGAAGAACTTTTTTATTTCTTTCTTTTATGTTTTCAAGTTTCCATCAGCACCCCCTTCCAATCAAGGCCAAATTGCATCTCTTTTTCTCACCCCTTCAGTCATGCTTGTTGGAGCACGTCACCAAGGGGTATATGTTGGTGTGTTAAAATGGAGTTTGACGATGAACTAAACTTTGCAATTGTCTTCTTCTCCAACCGATTGAGCACTCAGAAACCAAATGAAAAAGATCAATGAATAAATTTTAAGGTTCCAATTTGCAGCAATGAAGAAGATGAGGGGCGTTTCCAAAATTTTTAATAAAAAATAATTAAAGTCCACACAAAAGTTCTCATTTTGAAGTTTCAATGGGTCAATATCTTCAAAAATATGTTTCAAAAGAATGTGAGAGTGGGACTTTGGTTTTTTGATTTACAAAATTTGTGTTCATTTATTTAGTCAAAGAAAAAAAAAATTGTGTTCATTTATCATAAAATCCTCCAAAAAAAAAGTTTCATTTTTTATATTACAAATAGTAAAAAATTTAATCGAAAATAATAAAATAGAGATTTTTTTAAGATTGATAATATATATACAAATAATAAAAAATAAAAATTCTATCCATTTTGTTTGTATATAATACCTTCATTTTTTATATTACAAATAATAAAAAATAAAAATTCTATCCATGTCATCATAAAATATTGTGTGTATCTCATTTGTTTCCTTGGCCGGATAGTAACAAAACAAGTAGTTATAGAATCTAAAGTTTTGATATTTGTATTTAGAGGAAAAGTTTTAAACGGGAAGTTTAATTCGGTAGTATAAAACTCTTGTATTAAACTCTCGCTTTAAATCAAATGGGTCATTTGCCAGACAAAATATTTTCCAAAGTCTTCCCAACGTGGGATTTAGTTTTTCATTTTTGACAACTTTAGTTTTTCATGGCGCGTGACTCACAGTCGACCACAAAATTTGTGTTCATTTATCATAAAATCCTCTAAAAAAAGTTTCGTTATCTCTAGAATTATATATATTTGGCTGAATTAAAAAGTATAACATCTAAAAGTTTCATTATATCTAAAATAACTTTAGATAAAAAATTTAATCGAAAATAATATATAGAATTTTTTTATTGTATATAATTTTAAAATAATAAGTAAATAGTACAAACCCTTTTTTTACTGTGTTATTAATGCACAAAATTCATTACTGGTTAGCCAGGTATATACCTGACTTTATCTGTGCATGTGGTTCTCCCTACCAACAGATTTTTTATTACATTCAAAATTCGAACTTGATATTTTAGAGTGGGATCTGAGGCCAATTACCACTTAAAGCAACCATTGTTCGTATATAAAACCTTCATTTTGTTTATATTACAAATAATAAACAAAATCTCCGGATAGTGACAACTGACAAGTTTTAAACTGGGAACTTTAAGATCTAAAGTTTTAACATTAGAAAAGTTTTAAACATGATGGAAATTTAATTCAGTATAGTTTAAAACTCACCCTATTAAACTTGTATACACACACAAAAGTTCTCTCTCGTATTGAAGTTGGGTCATTATCTTCACAAAAAAAAGTTTCAATGATCACTATGAGACAAAATACTAAAATAGTCTAAACGAGAAGTTTAATTCGGTATAGTATTAAACTTATGCGCTTGCAACGCATAATCCAACGCATAATACAAGTCTACTATTGAATCAATTTATCTATTTTTTCGTTTTGTTCATATCAGCTTTGTAAGAACATGACCGAATCGTAGGTTTCAATCTGATGGACTGGAAACCGGGCTGTCCGATGTTTGGTTAACCCATTTTGAACTGCTAAGAACCGCTTAACTGCCAATTGATCAGGTTGAATCGTCTGAAATGTATATTTTTGATTTTCAATTTACATTTTTCTTCAAAATTTAATATTTTTTATTTAATTAGTACTCATCCTGAGTGAATCAATTGAACCGTAATTCAGATGTCTCACCGATTCAATCTTGGTCCGGTTTTAAAAACATTCATTCATATAGCAAATAATTAGGTAAAAGTTACAAACATGTCGTCGTAACATATGTAAATGAATGATAACATATATTTTTATCCTATGCATGACAATCTGAAGTAAGTTTAAAACTCGTATAGTATAAAACGGGAAGTTTAATTCGGTAGTATAAAACTCTTGTATTAAACCTTTGAGAAAATATTTCAAATTAAGACTTTCTGCACACTTTCCTTTGGACATAACGACAAATAATAGACTAGATAAATATGCATGTTGAGTAAGAGCGACGATGGAAGAAGGAACTGCAGCTGCTACCGAAAGCGTTTCAATGGCATCACCTTCAAGAAGGTATTAATTTAATTCCCTCAAAATTTCTGTTCTGCTTACTTTAAAGTGTTAAATCAATTATTAAGTGTTATTATGTCACTAACTAACCAAAAAATATACTCTGTTTCTCCTCCATTGTAGCAAGATAGCTGTCTATCTCTTGAATGAAGTTGCAACAAAAATATCTCCACCATTTTTCCGGCTATTGTTTATATTAGTCGGGATTGATCAAATGAGCACAAGCAATGGAAACGGAAAGTCTCTACTCTTGAAGCTTTTGGTTGTCGCGGTTGTTCTTTACTACTTGGCGTTGGTGCTTGCGACGATTCTGCAGTTTCACGTAAAGAGTTTTCTTCCACTAATCATGCTTACTCTATCACTAGGAATGATATGTGTTGTTTCAGTTCTAGCCTTGATCATGATTTCACCCACCATTGCTTGGATTGTTTTGGCGCTGTGGTTATTAATCTTTGCTTTCATAGGCTATTATTACTATCATCAAGAGCTTTATCAAGTTATTCCAGAGAGGATTAAGAAATTGATGGAGGATTATGGTGACATGTCAACCCATAATTCAGTGTTGTCGACTGCGATTGGTGAGATTGGAACTGAGTCTGAGATTGGTGATCCTGAATTCTAAGCCAAATCTATGTGTACCTCTAGTTTGGTTGTGATCATAGTTCACCTGTTGTATTCTATATATGTGTATTATGTTTGTGAAATAAGTTTGTTAGGCTACGACGCTTTGTTGTAATTTGTCTAAGTCATGTAATTGTTGTATTGTAATCCCTGTTGGTTTCTTTGTCTAGTCCTCTTTTTTATGTTTTGGGCTCATAGATAGCTCTGCTTCGAAATGGAACTATTATTATTATTTAGTGATTATTTAGCTGCTCTCGTTTTATGTTTTTGTGTATCCTCTGTATAAGTATCATAGTATTTTATTTCATTGTATTTTCTTGAATCACCAGATAGGGACAAAGTGACAACTGATCACTTATAAGATCCAAAGTTTTTCACAAATGTCCTAGACTAACAAAGTTTTAAATAGGGAAGTTTAATTCAGTATAGTATTAAACTCGTATTATACACACAAAAATTCTCGTATTAAACATTCAGTGGGTCAGGGTGAGACAAAATATTCTAAACTCTTCCCAATGACGTGGGGGACTTTAGTTTTTCATGGTGCATATTCTTTGCAAACTCAACTTTTATAAAATATGCATTCATTCAAATTGATAGCAAAGATCAATAACGACAATAATTCAAAATTGCTATAATCATAATAGATGAATCTGTGAACAAACTCATATCACCTTAGTTAATAGCATAAAACGACAAAACGCCTATAATTTTGACAAAATCAAAGTCACTGGAATACCATGGTCGAATCTGATATGTCAATCTGAATCAAATGAACACCGCAGCAAGGCAGTAAACCAAACAGTGTCGCATCAAGACGACAAATACAATGTCGCACTTAGACGAAGAAATCAAGAAAAATTACATATGTGTACGTCCAAGTCTTTTTTTTTCTGTTACAGAAAGTTTAGGTGAGTTGGGACCTAAGGGCTCACCAGAGTCAGGGCAAGTCTCAATGCTCTTTGAGTAGTTACAAAGATACTTAGAGATCACCCACGAAAGAGGTGAGGTGATCACGCTGACAGTGGGAGTTGAACCCACACCCTTGTGGGAATGAGTCAACTCTTTGCCAATTGAGCTAACTTTCATTGGTGTACATCCAAGTCATTGATTGTGTTGTAATGGTCAAACTTGACCTGTCAATCTGAATCAAATGAACACCGCAAAAAGACAGTAAGACAAACAGCGTCGCAACAAGACGATGAACATAATGTCGCACTTAGACGATGAAGTCAAGAAAAAATACAATAAAAATTATATCTGTGTGGAAGCCACTTATTTAGGTAAAAAGATAAGGAAAAGGAAAACGATGGAGAGAGGTGATTCCAGACCAAAAACCACCTTTCTAGGTAGACTTGTCAAGATGGGTCGTCCAGCCAGGCCCACAAGGCCAGAGCGTAAAAGTGGACTAGGCTAGCCCGATTGTCAACTGGGTTGTATTTTGCTTAGCCCAAAAAACTAGGACAATGGGCCAGCCCGCGACCCAACTAATATTAACAAAGTAAACCATAAAATTTGTTCGAAAGACACTAGTATGTATGACTCGTGCCTGCGCATCGGTCGACATTCACGTGTACATTAAAAGTTAACAATTTCTTTTCCGAATATTTTTCCCCTAAGTTGTATATTGAAGTGGATTGTGTGAGATGTTAATTATTTTGGACACTATCTAAAACTAAACTATTATGTTATATAATAACTTGAGGTAAATATATTATTAACATATACTTACAAATATTTTATATTAAATTTTATATTTAAGTATTTGTCACAAAATATCCAGTTAGTCATAAAAATTACTATTTTGGTGGTCTTTGTCCGTTATCAATAAAATATTGCATTCTTAGTAACAAAAATTTACATCCAAGAGGTCACAAAAGACAATTTGAAACTCTAAGAAAAAACCTAAAGAAGTTTAAAGGCAATCAAAAAAACGTATAATAAAAAAAGCACACTAAAAAGAAAGCCAAAAAAAGAAGTCCAACAAAGAAAATAAATTAAATAGTGTAATATTTATTTAATAAAGACACCTGAAATGAAATCAAATAATTCCAAAAAAAATAAAATAGGAGATCAAAAAGAAGTTGCGAAATTTTATTGATTTTTTTCTAGAATTTTATGGATTGTTTTGATCATTTGTTCTCTTAGTAGAAGAGTCTTTTTAATATAATATAATACACCTCTATTCACTCCCCGACATATTCTATTTTTTTAATAAATATTTTTTTCTCATTCTTTTTACAGCTACTTAGCTTTTGAATGTCAAAAAAAAGTGTTTTGAAATTAATTTTACAACATCAAAATAGATTCTCAACTCAACTTTTTGGATCAAACAACTCTTTGATGATCAAACAACTCAACTTACTAATATTGATGAAAATATGATTTTTTTTTTGCTTGTAGAATTCACAATGTTCACCCAAAAACATAATCAAACTCATAAATTAGAGCAGAAGTTGAGACTATTCGCCAATGACTAGTAGTCGGTTGAGACATAATTGGTAGTAGAATTCACAATGTTTACCCAAACTCTATAGGATCCAAAGTAATTGCGTATATGAAAGAGTGTAAGAGAATACTATCCTCCGTCTAGTGACAACAAGGATTAGACAAACTGAATGTCGAGTCAATCTTTTAATCACTAGATAAGTAATGCAAATAGTTGATATTATAACATTTAATTATGTTTTAACTACTCATTTGATTTCCTTGAATCCATGTCTTCATAAATATTAATTGTTATCTCATTCAATTTCCAGATAAGTAATGTATATATTTTGTCAAAAGAATAAATGTTGTTATCTCATGCCACCCTAATGCAGGTCCCTCCGTCCCCACATATGTCCTTGATTAGAAAAAAATTTAAACACAGAAGTTTAATTCAGCATAGTTTAAAACTCTTGTATTAAACTTATTTACACACATAAAAGTTATTGAAGTTTCAGTGGGTCATTATCTTAAAATAAAGTTTCAAAGGTAGTCCAAATATTCCTAAGGATGTGAGAGTGGGACTTTAGTTTTTTCATTTACAAAATTCGTGTTCATTTATCATAAAATCCTCCAAAAAAAAAGTTTCATTATCTCTAGAATTATATTTGGTTGAATGAAGAAGTATAAGATCTAGAAGCTTCATAGAGAATAATTTTAGATATAAAGTTTAATCTAAAATAATACAATAGAGATTTTTTTTATAATTGATAAGATATTACATATATAATTTAAAATTAATAGATAAATAATATAAAACCTTCATTTTGTTTATATTACAAATAATAATAAAAAATTACATCCATGTCATCATAAAATATTGTTGGTATCTATCTCATTTGTTTCCTTGAAACCCCGCTGGATGGTAACACAATAAACGGTTATAGGATCTAAAGTTTTGATTCTTGTGTTGGACTAGAAAAGTTTTAAACAAAAGTTTAATTCGTTATAGTATAAAACTCTCCTATTCGCGCTTTAAATCAACGAATCTATCGAGAGTAAATCATCATTTAAGTCGTTAAGCTTAATTACATGGTCTTACTTCTAATTAGGCCCTAAAATATATAAAAATAGTAAGTAGTCACCGAAATTTGTAACATCAATCAAACTAAAAGTTAAATTTTTATAAGTAGACATTTATAAAGACTAATGAGATAAGTTTCTTATAATTATAAAGAGTAGTTTGAAGAATTTCAAAAGTTTTAGGAACTTATTACTACTATGTTCATATGTTTTAGGAAACAAGTAGAATAGAGAATGTAAGTTCAGGAACTAAAGTAAGAGTTTTAGACTTTATTTAATTGCTAAAACTGAAAAAAGTTGAAAGATATCTAAATGCAAAATTTAAAATTCAGGAGATCAAAATAGATTCTATATAAATTTTGCGAAGACTTTTGTCTTTGAGGGTGTGCAATAGGTCTTTCTATGGCTACGTTTTGGCTCCGTCGATGCATGTGATTCTCCCTTTTCAATAGATATTTTGTCACACCAAAACCTCGAAATTTTGAGGTGGGATTCAAATTCAGTTACCGTTCTAAATGACCATTGTTGGTGGTGTAAACCGGATATCATCTATGCGCAACTGCAGAGATTAATCCCTCGAGCCGGATAGTACCACAATGGGCGACAAAACTCTCTCTCAAAAGATTTAACACTACTGTATGCCCAATACTAGATAAAAACTTTCATTTTGTTTTATTATTATAAAGTAATAAAATAAAAATTATATCCATGCTATGATAAAATATTGGTGGTATTTCTCAGTTTTTTACCCTCTGTAAAAAAAAAGTTTTTTGTAAAGTAATAAAAGTTGTTCCTTGCAAGTTGCAACCCATGTCAGGTAGCCTTTCTATAATCTACACCATTGAATTATTTTAGACTTAAATATCATTTACTTCCCTGCAAATATCACCATATATAATCCATTTACCCTCTGTAAAAAAAAGTTTTTGTAAAGTAATAAAAGTTGTTCCTTGCAAGTTGCAACCCATATCAGGTAGCCTTTCTATTATCTACACCATTGAATTATTTTAGGCTTAAATATCATTTACTTCCATGCAAATATCATCACAATCCACAAAACATTATCCTCATCCACAAATTTATCCTGGGTAATAATCTGAAATTCAGGGGAAGAATATAAAAATAAAATATAAACTAAAAATAATCAATAATTGAGAAAATGGAAGAGTGAATAGAAGAAGCTTCGTTCCCAAAGGTTACTCACAGTTGGAACTAATGGGTTCATTTTTGTTATAAAATAACTATATATTTTAATGGTCCTTACTGTTTTAGGATGAAAACCATAATAAAATAGATGCACCTATAGAAAGTTGAAAGAATATGATGTGAGGTTCTATTGTTGATGTGGCTAAAGTTTCCATGAAAAAAATTAAACTATAGTTATAAATTAAATAAGAAGATTATAAAGTTAAAAATAAATATTAGCAAAGACATTAAAATTTGCGTATTTGAACATCTAATTTTTTTTGAATGCTAAAGTATTTCAAAACACACTGCTTAGCATCTCACTTTACGTATTTTGACACGATTTTTTTTACCAAACCGGTTACTGCAGAACAAACTCTGCGTCTTGAAACACATAATTTTTTTCCGGAGCCATAAAGTACAACAGAACACAGTGCTTAGCATCTCAATATGTATTTTGTCATCACATTAACTTTTTTCTGTCCAATGGATTATTGTGGAACGAAGTTTGTGTATTTGAATAGTTAATTTTTTTTGAAACGCTAAAGTATTATTTGATCAGTTAAAATTTTGTCCAAACGTTAAAGTACCTCAAACACACTACTTAATATTACATTTTACGTATTTTGTCACGAACTATTGTTTTGTTTTACAATATTAATATATGAAAAAAAAACAAAACAAAAAGACTTAAGTTTAAAATTAAAAAATGAACTAATGGCAAGTATTGTAAATATGATTGAAATGGAGGCTAAATTTTTTGATGAAGTTTGGCGCTAAGTTTGCCAAGCCGCATATAATATAGAAGATTTGCATAGCTAGATAATAAAACATTAAAACAATAAAAAACAACTTTTATAGGGTATATTTTGTAAAGTAATATTTTTGACCAAATTTTTTAAAGTAATAAAAGTTGTTCCTTGCAAGTTGCAACCCATGTCAGGTAGCCTTTCTATAATCTACACCACTGAATAATTTTAGGCTTAAATATCATTTACTTCCCTGCAAATATCACCACAATCCATTTACCTTCTGTAAAAAAAAAAATTATAAAGTAATAAAAGTTGTTCCTTGCAAGTTGCACCCATGTCAGGTAGCCTTTCTATAATCTACACCACTGAATTATTTTAGGCTTAAAAATCATTTACTTCCCTGCAAATATCACCATAATCCATTTATCCTCTGTAAAAAAAAGTTTAAAAATATCCCTTGCAAATAATAACTGTTTCTAATTACCCCTGTAAATATCACCATATTCACATATGTCGTGGATTAGAAAAGTTTTTAAATACGGAAGTTTTAATTGAGCATAGTTTAAAACTCTCATATAAAACTTAGGGGGTGTATTGGTTTAGAATTTCACAGGATTTTAAAAGATTTTTTTTGGGTAAAAAATGTTATTCTATTTACTCTAGAGAAACTGAATTGATTGAAATCTCTTGAATTGCATTGATTGAAAAACAGTATATATACACACGGTTACAACAAGGAAGGAAGCTTAACAGAAAAAACGGAAAAACTAAGCGCAATCGAAAAAGCAGAAAAAGAGTAAAGTTGCTGAACCAAAATTACACTAAAGCCCCTGTTGACTCAGGCATTAAGTCAAAGCCAACTACTAACAAAACTCTCCCTTAAACTAAATGCTCCTTTGAGAGGATTATTTAGTTTACATCAGTGGTATTGACTTGATGAACTCCAAGCATCTTCCTTAGCTTGATGAAACTTTCTCTGCTGAGAGGTTTTGTAAACACATCAGCCACTTGTTCCTTTGTACCGCAGTAAGTAAGCTTTATCCTTCCACTCTTTACTAGCTCCCTGAGGTAGTGAAATCTGACTTCAATGTGTTTACTGCGACCGTGAAGTATTGGATTTCTTGATAGCTTGATTCTTTGAGCTATTGTCACAAGAAATCTCAAAGGCGATCTTCATGATTGATCCCAATTCATTCAATATTTTCTTTAACCAAACACCATGACAAGTCTTGAACATGTCGCTACAAATTCACCGGTGGTGGAGAGTGCCACAATTGGTGCTTTCTTGAAGACCGTGCTATTGCACCTTTTGCACAAAAGGAATACAAAACCGGATGTACTCTTTCTATCTTCTAAGTCTCCAAAGATAGTCACCGCTTTCAGATACCTGTATTTTCTCTGATTCATCACCTTGTTTGCCTTTCTCATACTTGATTCCATAATCCATAGTTCCATGAATGTACCTCAACACTTTCTTGGCTGCCAGCATGTGTAACTGTGTAGGTTTACTCATGAATCTGCTAAGCAAACTAACCACGTACATAATGTCAGGTCTGGTGGCAGTTATATACATTAAACCGCCAATTAAGCGCAGCATGAAGTGTGTCATCAACCTTTTCTCCTTTCTCATCCTTATCAATTTTTGTTCCTGGAGTAATTGGAACAATCACAGAATTGCAGTTCATCATGTTGAATCTGTTCAATATTTCTGCAGCATACCTTCTTTGACAAATCTGAATTGATTCTTTTCCCTGTATCACCTCAATGCCCAGAAAGTGTTTCATCAAACCTAAGTCAGTCATTAGAAACTCTGATTTCATGGAGCTTTTGAACTCTTCTATCAGATCAGAGTCATTTCCAGTGTAGATTAGATCATCTACATAGATACTCACAATGATAATCCCACCTCCTTCACTTTTCTTATAGAACAAGGTTTGCTCACTTTGATCGGGCAAAGTGAATCCTTCTCGATGAAATAAGCTTCTATGCGATTGAACCAAGCTCAGGTGCTTGTTTCAATCCATAGAGAGCTTTGTGTAATCTGTATACCTTTGATTCACTGCCTTTTACCACATACCCCTTTGGCTGTTCCACATAGACAACCTCATTTAGCTTTCCATATAGAAAAGCAGATTTCACGTCTAGTTGATAAACCTCCCAATTTCTCCGAGCAAAGCAAGAGCCAAGATTAATCTAATAAAGATCAAGCCTACTTACTTACAGAGCAAATACCTCATTAAAATCAATTCCCTGTTTTTGTGAGTAACCTTTTGCAACCAATCTTGCTTTGTATTTGTCTACCTCTCCAAGTTCATTCAACTTGGTCTTGTATATCCATTTTACTCCTATCACCTTTGAGTGCGGGAAGATCAACCACTCCCATGTTTCATTTCTAACAATGGATGCTATTTCCTCATCCATAGCTTGCTTCCATTTCTTGTCTTTGATAGCCATTTCAAAACTAGTTGGATCAGTGTTCATGTCATTTGTGAGGCTTCCCTCTCCTTCCTCAGCACAAATGTTGAAGCTAGTTTCATAGTCACTCCACCATACTGGTGGTCTTCTAACTCTGTTGTTATTGTCTGCATACTCAGCATTTCTCTCTACAGCAGTAGACTCTTCACTCACACCTTCATTTTCACTGTCAGGAGCAATCTCTTGAACATCCCTGTTACTTTCACTGTCAGAAATATTCTCTTGAACCTCCCTGTCACTTGCACTGTCTTCTTCACTGGCTTCACTCTCTTGAATCTCAGCTTGAGTCATGTCTTCTCCTCCAGGCCTAACTCAATCGAGAACTCATTCTGTTGCTCCTCATTCCAATCCCATTTGCCATGTTCTTCAAACACTACATCTCTGCTTACTATAATTCTTTTTTCAATAGGATCATACATCCTATACCCTTTTGACTCATCACTGATTCCAAGCATGATACACTTTCTACTCTTGTCTTCCAGTTTACTCCTTTTCACATCTGGTATATGCACATAACCGATGCAACCAAATATTCTAATCTGTTCAACAGATGGCTTGTGACTGCCCAAGCCTCTTCAGTGTCTTTCTCTTCAAGGATAGAGTAGACACTGTTGAGGATATACATGATCCATCTTATCGCCTCGGGCCGTAAACTTTTAGGTATATCTTTGTAGCTTAGCATACATCTCACCATGTTCATAATACTCCTATTTTTTCTCTCTACTACTCCATTTTGTTGAGGAGTATATGGTGTAGTTAAGTTTCTTTTTATACCAGTATCTATGCAGAATTGATTAAAGTTGTTTGACACAAATTCTCCCCCTCTATCAGTTCTAAGACATTTAATTTTCAAGTCTATTTCTAACTCTATCATGGTTTTAAATGCCTTGAAATGATCTAATGCTTCAGACTTTTCTTTCATGAAATATGTCCATGTCTTCCTAGAGTAATCATCTATGAGACATAGAATATACCTCTTTCCACTGTTTGATGCTGGAGTGATTGGCCCACACACATCAGCATGAATGAGCTCTAATCTGGCTTTTGCTCTCCATTTGCTCTTCTTTGGAATTTGCTCTCTATGCTGCTTCCCTTTCATACAATCAGGACACACCTTGCTCTCTTGTGCTATACTTGGCAGACCTCTTACCATGCTTTGCTTCTGCAGAGTAGTCAGTCCATGGTTGCTCAAATGTCCCATTCTGCAATGCCACAAATGAGTCACTTCATCACTTGATACTTGAAGACATTTTGAGGTGTCATGCTTTTTGTCTTCCAAGTTCTTTGCAAACAGCTTGTACATTCTATTAGATGCCACCTTTGATTCCAGTATTAGACCTTTCTCAGGATGATAAACTCTGCAATTTCCCTCTCCTCCTTTGAACAACACAGTGAGGCCATTTTCTTGGAGCTGTCCTATACTTAACAAATTACTCTTAAGTGCAGGAATGTAAAATACATCAGTGATAAGGTGAGTAGTACCATTCATCTTTACTTTTATGTTCCCCTTGCCAGCAACTTGCAATTTCATGCCATTTCCTATTCTTACACTCTGTTTGAAAGTTTCATCAAGACTTTCAAAACTAGTTTTATCTCCACTCATATGATTTGAGCACCCCGAATCCAAATACCAGACCACGTCTTTATCTTCTCCCTTACTCTCAGTATTTACCATCAATAATGTCTCTTCTACACTATCATCTGTTATTCTATTGTTTACACAATGTACACTACAATTTGAGTCAATGTACCATACCTGAGAGTTCTGCTCTTCATCATCAGGTGAGGATACCATAAGTAACATCAATTCTCCACTGTCAGCCTCCAAATAGTGCGCAGCATTAGTTTCTTTATCCCATTCAGGACATTCGTTCCTGTAGTGCCCTAGTTTTTTGCATTTGTAGCATTCTACCGTGTCACGTGATTGCCTTCCTCTACCTCTTCCTCTGGAACTTCCCCTTCCTCTGCCTCCACCATTTGCAGATCCTCTTTCTTGAACAGCAACTTTCAGAACTTGTTCTTCAGGGCGATTCTTTCCAAAACGAAGATAATTTTGCTCATGAACAATTAACGAGCTATGAACCTCATCTCTGAGACATCTTTTCAGTATCCTTTGATTCTGCAATCGAGCACGCTATGTAGTTATACTTCTCAGTGAGAGATCTCAAGATTTTCTCAACAATTACACCGTCCTCCATTTTGTCACCGTGAATCCTCATCTTGTTCGCAATTTGCATGACTCGAGGAATGTATTCACTGATGGTTTCGCTCGATTTCATTTCACATGCCTCAAACTCCTTTCTTGCTGCTTGAAGCGTCGATCTCTTCGCCCGATCATTTCCTTGAAATTTTGCTTTCAAATGAATCCCAAATTTGCTTTGCAAGATCTTTCTTTAGAATTGTTTCAAGTGTAGGTCTATCGATTGCTTGAAACAAATAATTCTTTGCCTTCAAATCTTTCAGTTTAGAGTCATCGATTTTCTTCTGTATCGCCTCTGTCACTGGTACTCCCGGCGTTGCTTCTTGAACGCCATTCTCAATCAACGACCAATACTCCTTTGATCGAAGGAAATTCTCCATGAGCAAACTCCAATGCTCATAATGTCCATCAAGTTTCGGTATTGATGGCTGCATGTAGTTGTTTTCATTTCCATTATTCGAATTCGCCATTCTTGCGCGCTTGAAGAAATTGAAATTTCTTCCGAGAAGATCTTGATCAAGGCCCCAAGGTAGGGCCCGTGATACCAATTTGTTATTCTATTTACTCTAGAGAAACTGAATTGATTGAAATCTCTTGAATTGCATTGATTGAAAAACAGTATATATACACACGGTTACAACAAGGAAGGAAGCTTAATGAAAAAACGGAAAAACTAAGCGCAGAATCGAAAAGCAGAAAAAGAGTAAAGTTCTTTGAACCAAAATTACACTAAAGCCCCTGTTGACTCAGGCATTAAGTCAAAGCCAACTACTAACAAAAAAGTCGACAGGTATTCAATCAGGATATTCTATCACTTAAAAACAATCCAATGGTATTCGATCATGATTTTCAGGACTTTTAAAAGAGTTTGTCAAATTCGTTTGAGATTTTTTATCACTTAAAAACAATCCACTGGTATTCAAAATTATAATGATTTGAAAGGATTGTTTCGTTGGATAGATTTTGAATGACTTTTTAGTGTTATTTACACATACAACACCCATCAAACAATTCCACTCAAATTCATGAGACTTTGAAGAACTTTTTTATTTCTTTCTTTTATGTTTTCAAGTTTCCATCAGCACCCCCTTCCAATCAAGGCCAGATTGCATCTCTTTTTCTCACCCCTTCAGTCATGCTTGTTGGAGCACGTCACCAAGGGGTATATGTTGGTGTGTTAAAATGGAGTTTAAAGATGAACTAAACTTTGCAATTGTCTTCTTCTCCGACCGATTGAGCACACAGAAACCAAATGAAAAAGATCAATGAATAAATTTTAAGGTTCCAATTTGCAGCAATGAAGAAGATGAGGGGCGTTTCCAAATTTTTTAATAAAAAATAATTAAAGTCCACACAAAAGTTCTCATTTTGAAGTTTCAATGGGTCAATATCTTCAAAAATATGTTTCAAAAGAATGTGAGAGTGGGACTTTGGTTTTTTGATTTACAAAATTTGTGTTCATTTATTTAGTCAAAGAAAAAAAATTGTGTTCATTTATCATAAAATCCTCCAAAAAAAAAGTTTCATAATCTCTAGAGTTATATTTTGCTGAATGAAAAAGTATAACATCTAAAAGCTCATTATCTCTAAAATAATTTTAGATAAAAAATTTAATCGAAAATAATAAAATAGAGATTTTTTTAAGATTGATAATATATATACAAATAATAAAAAATAAAAATTCTATCCATTTTGTTTGTATATAATACCTTCAAATTTTATATAACAAATAATAAAAAATAAAAATTCTATCCATGTCATCATAAAATATTGTGTGTATCTCATTTGTTGTTTCCTTGGCCGGATAGTAACAAAACAAGTAGTTATAGAATCTAAAGTTTTGATATTTGTATTTAGAGGAAAAGTTTTAAACGGGAGTATAAAACTCTTGTATTAAACTCTCGCTTTAAATCAAATGGGTCATTTGCCAGACAAAATATATTCCAAAGTCTTCCCAACGTGGTGGGATTTAGTTTTTCATTTTTGACAACTTTAGTTTTTCATGGCGCGTGACTCACAGTCGACCACAAAATTTGTGTTCATTTATCATAAAATCCTCCAAAAAAAGTTTCGTTATCTCTAGAATTATATATATTTGGCTGAATTAAAAAGTATAACATCTAAAAGTTTCATTATATCTAAAATAATTTTAGATAAAAAATTTAATCGAAAATAATATATAGAATTTTTTTATTGTATATAATTTTAAAATAATAAGTAAATAGTACAAACCCTTTTTTTTACAATGTTATTAATGCACAAAATCCATTACTAGTTAGCTAGGTATATACCTGACTTTATCGGTGCATGTGGTTCTCCCTACCAATAGATTTTTTATTACATTCAAAATTCGAACTTGATATTTTAGAGTGGGATCCGAGGCTAATTACCACTTAAAGCAACTATTGTTAGTTTATAAAACCTTCATTTTGTTTATATTACAAATAATAAACAAAATCTCCGGATAGTGACAACTGACAAGTTTTAAACCGGGAACTTTAAGATCTAAAGTTTTAACATTAGAAAGGTTTTTGATATTTACTCTGGACATCCAACACATAATACAAGTCTACTATTGAATCAATTTATCTATTTTTTCGTTTTGTTCATATCAGCTTTGTAAGAACATGACCGAATCGTAGGTTTCAATCTGATGGACCGGAAACCGGGCTGTCCGATGTTTGGTTAACCCATTTTGAACCGCTAAGAACCGGTTAACTGCCAATTGATCCGGTTGAACCGTCTGAAATGTATTTTTTTGATTTTCAATTTACATTTTTCTTCAAAATTTAATATTTTTTATTTAATTAGTACTCATCCTAAGTGAATCAATTGAATCGTAACTCAGATATCTCACCGATTCAATCTTGGTCCGGTTTTAAAAACATTCATTCATATAGCAAATAATTAGGTAAAAGTTACAAACATGTCGTCGTACTCGTAATATATGTAAATGAATGATAACATATATTTTTATCCTATGCATGCCAATCTGAAGTAAGTTTAAAACTCGTATAGTATAAAACGGGAAGTTTAATTCGGTAGTATAAAACTCTTGCAAACCTTTGAGAAAATATTTCAAATTAAGACTTTCTGCACACTTTCCTGTAAAAATCAAATATAATAGACCCCACCACAGTGGGGGCATGAGCTCTTCTTTTTTAACTATAAATATGCATGTTGAGTAAGAGCGACGATGGAAAAAGGAACTTAATAATAAAATAAGAAATTGATTGTGGGCTATGGAAGAAGGGTGAGGATAAAGGAATTAGCTTAGCTAGAAATGCATGTTGAATAAGAGTGAGGAAGAAAATACAATGGAAGAAGGGTCTGCATCTGCATCTGCATCTGCAACCGAATCCTTGTCAATGGCATCACCTTCAAGAAGGTATTCCACCCTTAATCATGTTTTAGATATCTTTCTTTTTCTCAAATTTCTGCTCACTTTAATGTGTTATGCTGTCACTAACCAGGGCCGTCCCAAACAATTTGGGGGCCCTGTGCGAATTTTCAATATTGGGCCCCTAATTGGGCACTACAATTTTTTTATTATATAAATATATTTTTATACTAAGAATAAAAATTGGTGATACTAGAGTGGGGCAAATAATCTGAGCCAAAATACACTTTATAAATAAATTATAACTTCATTATTACTAAGAAAAATCAACTTGAATAACCTATACCCATCAAACTATATGTTAAAATTGCTCCTATTGGAAGTATAAACTTAACAAAAATATCTCTTTTGCCACAATTTATTTTACTGATCCCAGTGTAGCACACAATAAGAAAGCAAAAACTACTGAATTGAACATCACACTAGAGAAATAAGCTATTAGTCCCTCTTCAGTCACACACACACACAACTAGACAGAAATCAAAGAAGACAAAAAGATTAAAGTCAAACCTCAGTGACAATTCAATAACAATATTGATCAATCCTTTGAACCCAAAAATTCAATCAAAGGTTGATCAACAACCACATCACACATCCATTAGCAAGCAAAGAAACACACTAACTATGAAAAAGAAACCAAACCAAAAACCCCATACATGCAAAGAAACATCAAGTCAATCGATCAAACCCTAGATAAAAAAATCATAAAGTTCAAAACTTTCAAGCAGTAATACACCTAAAAACAAAGAATTACAATCGGGCATCACTAAAAGAGAGAGAATTAAAGAAAAACAAACACAGGGGTTGATGTTTTGGGCGATGTGAGGAAAAGGGAATCGTAACGAGGGGAAGCCATTGAAGAAAGAGGAGTAGAGGACAAGAAACAAGGGAGAGGAGAAAGGCGGTGGTGTTGATTGTGATGGGGAGTAACAAGAATTGAACGATTGAAAAAGTGCCTGTGTTTCACGTTTTTTGTTGTTTCACTTTAGTATTTTTTTTATGGGGTGCAGGGGGTAGTAATTGGGTGCAAAAAAGGGCCCCTAAACTTTTTTTTTTGGCTCGAGGCTCGACCTGTGGCGCCAAGACAACTGATCGCTGGGTCGGGCACATCACTAACTAGTAACTACCAAAAAATATATACTCTATTTCTCCATTGATTGATTGAATTGAAGCTATACTAATTAATCCTAACATACATATATGTACTCCATTGTAGCAAGATAGTTGTGTATCTCTTGAATGAAGTTGCAACAAAAATATCTCCACAATTGTTCCGGCTATTGTTTATATTAATCGGGATTGATCAAATGCAAACAAGCAATGAAAAAGGAAAGTCTCTACTCTTGAAGCTTTTGGGTCTCGCGGTTGTTCTGTACCACTTGGCGTTGGTGCTTGCGACGATTCTGCAGTTTCACGTAAGGAGCTTCATTCCATTAATCATGCTCACTCTATCCGTAGGATTCATGTGTGTTGTTTCAGTTCTAGCCTTGATCATTATTTCACCCACCATTGCTTGGATTGTTTTGGCGCTGTGGTTATTAATCTTTGCTTTCATGGGCTATTATTTCTATTATCAAGAGCTCTATCAAGTTATTCCAGAAAAGATTAAGAAATTGATTGAGGATTATGGTGGCATGTCAACCCATAATTCAATGTTGTCTGCAACTGAAACTGAGCTTCAGATTGTTGACCCACAATTCTAACTCAAATCTGTTTGCACGTATATAGTTTGCTTGAACATAATTCACCTGTTGTATTCTATGTGTTTGTTTGTCAAATAAGTTTGTTAGGCCACGGTGCATTTGTTGTAATTTGTCTAGTCATGTAATTTGTTGTAATATGTGAAGCCCTGTTGGCTTTTTTGTGTAGTCCCCTTTTTATGATTTGGGCTCATAGCTCTGTTTCTAAATGGACCTATTTAGTGATTGTTCCTAACTATTTCCCTAGAGTAGGATATAGCAAGAACACAGAATATAGTGAGTGGGAAAATAGAATGTTCGTCCCCATCATTGGCCTCAGGGGCTTATATTTATATTACAAGGTATCATTAAGGCTCATCAATGCTCATAAAGGTACATGAATTCCGCGAGATCTCAGGCAAAATTCTCGGGCTTGCCTAATATGTCTAACTGGACTTTTACCCGTAGCCGAGCCGACAAGAGACGTCGGCCCTTTGGCCGAGGGATGGCCTGTGCGTCGGCCTTCGTGTGTCGCTGACTGATGCTTCGGTGATAAGGGCGAGGTGGTCTTTGCGTGCGAGTCCTCGTCTTCTAGGCCCAGATGAGTCGGCTAGGAGGCGTATCGTATCCGAGCCTTCCTAGGTGGTCGGCTGGGAACACAGTCCCTCGAGCGGCGAGCACTTTGTGCGAAGGCGTTCCAAGGTGCTTTGGCTCATCCTCAGTTCATGTAGTCCCTCATTCCGTGTGTTCTGTGGTAACCCGCCCGTCTTTGCTTTTAGCGTCTTGGGTCCTGGTCTTGCGTGGGTTTTTGCGTTTCCTTTGACTTGGTCAGTTTCTAACTCGCATGGGTTTCTGTTGCATCATAAACGCGTTTCCTTTGACTTGGTCAGTTTCTGACTCGCATGGGTTTCTGTTACATCATAAACGTAGCCCCTAGGGGCTTTCGTTCTTCCCTTGTATAAATAGGGGTTTTTCGTCGCTTTGGTTGTTCATGGCTTTGTTGCACGCCCCTCCCTATTGTGAGGTCGCATCCCCTCCTTTGAGTCTTTTGAACAACCCCATCTGCCGCAGGCGTGTGGGGGTTGTCAAGAGGTTTAAAGTGGGGGTTATTAATCTTCGCGAGCTCTGGCTCTTTTCATTTTGCAGATGGTTTGTCTCTGAGTGTTGGAGTTGTTCAGAAGACTCAAGAAGCGATCGGCTGGGATATCCCACCGGTCGGGTGCGGAAGGTGACACCTCGGCCGTTCGATGCAGGGCCTCATTATAATTGGCTGGCAATCCTCGAGTGGGCTTTGGTGTCGCTTTTGGCACGAAGGGAGAGGTCGTCCTGACCGTGGTTTGAAGTTCTTCCACTTTCGCCAGGGGGTCGTCTTTCGTACTGCTTCCTAGGGCCGATTCAGAACATCGGATGTAGCAATCAGGCCAGGAAGCTCATCAGGGGACACTTCAAAGTTCGGTGGTACCTGCGACAAAGCCATCGTCACCTGGCACACATTAGTAGCTTATTCTTTTGTAATGATTTCGAATCCACACTGCCATTGTAATGTATTGTAATGTAGCGATGTATTGAAAATAGAACACAACAGACTTAATTAGTACTAAAACCTTCCCTTTTATTGTTGTCTCAGCTTATCCAGCTTTTCTTTTCGTCATGCGACCGATTGTATCTCCCTCCTCTTTCGACCTCTTTCCTAGCCGATGGCATTGTGGTCCCTCCGACTTCCCTTTTGGCCGACGACTTAAGGGCCGAGGTCTTTTGATTGACGCGATGTGACGTGGCGTTTGATTGCTTTGATTTTTGGCGGGAGGCGTCATCATGACGTTCTCGTGAACCGTTGCGTCTTTTAAGTGCTCCATTGGGGGTATGACACGTGTCGTACCCATGCTGCCTAGAATGGGAACCGCTTCGAACCTCCGTCGTTGATCCTCCTGGTGGGTGTGTGCACCGTTGGATCGTTCTCCTTCCGAAAGGGTCTTATAGCTTTGTGCCCCTTCGTTTGGCGTTTTCCTCCGTTTCACCTTCCTTGCCTTCCTACTACTGTCCTCTTCCCGCGTCTATCTTCTTCTGTGCTCTCCAGCCCTGTGCCTTGTTCTTCCTTTGGTGGTGTTCGTGACTGCCTAGATTTCTTTCCTCAGGTACGTGGCTTTTCGCATTACTCTTTCATTTTCTGCTTGGTGTGTATAGCTGGCTGTCTTTTTCTGCTTGTCTCTTGGGTTCATATTTGCTGCGTTTGTTGTTTCTGCAAAAATAGGGATGGTTTCGATAGTTGAGATAAGTAGCGATAGTGAGAGTGAGGTGACCTCTGAATATAAGTGTCCTAATCCCAACTGCACTGCCGCCGTTAAATGTGGCTATTGTTTGCTGCGCAACTGCTGCCGGGTGATAAGGGAAATAGGCAAGCTTTATAAAAGTGGTTCCCCTTCTGATTCCGCAGGATCGGCTGACTTGTCTGTTATGGCCGAAGATGAGAGTCCTAGCGGCGAACAGTCTGGGAGCGATGGGCTTTCCTGGGTGGATCAAGAGGTGCTCGATTTGTATTCAGATCTTCGTACTGAGGTCTCCCTTGCTAGTGTTCGGCAGGTACTGTGTCACCCCTCGGCCGAGGCTGGGAAGGGTTCTGGTCGGCTTCCCCGTTCTGGTGGCGACTGTGGTCTTCTGGATCCTCTGGCGTCTCTAGCATCTTTGGAGGCGCCTGTGTCCTCGGCTTCGATGTGCTTGTCCGCTCTTGCTCTGACTTCATCCATGTTTCTAGGGGTAGTGATGGACAGTGCTTCACTAAAGGTCCCATTTCTAAGGCCTTTCATGAAGGCTGTCACAAAGAATTTCTCGTCCGGATCTTCCACCTGCACTGTTATTTTATTGAAACACTCCAAGTATTTTTTCAGCGGCTCTGCTGGTCCCTGCCTGAGGTCAAACAGATCCCCCGGGTGGATAAGTTTTTTCTTATTGGCGGAGAATTGCTGGACGAAGCGGCTGGCTAGGTCCTCGAAATCAGTGATGGATCGAGCAGCCAACCCTTTGAACCATTTGAGAGCGACATCAGTCAGCGTTCCTGCAAACATTTTACAGCTGATGGCGTCGTTGCCACCGCTGATCATCATCTGGGTCTGAAAAGTGTCAACATGACTCTGAGGATCTCGCGTTCCGTCGTAGGTTCCGATGGCGGGCTCTCGAAACCTGGGGGAATGGGCACCGCCTCGATCTCCTCCGTAAACGGCTGAAACGCCCTCAGGGGTGCTCGGGCGACTTCCGTTCTGTTGTTCTGGAGGGCAACCAGCTGTTCATGGAGCCGAGCCTCCCTGACCTCGAGTGCCTGAGCGCGAAGAGTCTGCTCCTCATTCCTCCGAGCTTGTTCTGCGTTCTGTTCCTGAAGTGCTCTCACCGCCTCCATTAATTCAAGTATCCTGGGATCTGTGGTGCTCGTGGAAGCACCACCGTTAGCTCTGGTTCCTACCATGCTGAAGTAGGGTTTACTGTTCTGACGTGGGGTGGGAAGGTTTTGCCGGGCCCCACGGTGGGTGCCAATGTTCCTTACTATTTCCCTAGAGTAGGATATAGCAAGAACACAGAATATAGTGAGTGGGAAAATAGAATGTTCGTCCCCTTCATTGGCCTCAGGGGCTTATATTTATATTACAAGGTATCATTAAGGCTCATCAATGCTCATAAAGGTACATGAATGCCGCGAGATCTCAGGCGAGATTCTCGGGCTTGCCTAATATGTCTAACTGGACTTTTACCCGTAGCCGAGCCTACGAGAGACGTCGGCCCTTTGGCCGAGGGATGGCCTGTGCGTCGGCCTTCGTGTGTCTCCGACTGATGCTTCGGTGATAAGGGCGAGGTGGTCTTTGCGTGCGAGTCCTCGTCTTCTAGGCCCAGATGAGTCGGCTAGGAGGCGTATCGTATCCGAGCCTTCCTAGGTGGTCGGCTGGGAACAATGATCTTTCTTTTTCTATTAAAATAAAAAATAAAAAGATAGATCCAATTGTACCTATGAAGTATTTTCTTTTGATTAAAAAAATATATTCATTCAAATTAGTAGAATTTAATATAATATCTATTTATACAAATACACTACCTTTGAACTTCCAAATAAAGCCTCCAACTTTGATCGACACATATACTACCTTTTACATGCAAAAAGGGTACAACGGTCATTTTACGGGAAAAAATTCATTAAGAGGGAAACAATTTTGAATTAAAGTGACCTTTCACCATCAACTCCCTTCATCTCTCTCTGCCTCTCGATAGTTTCTCTTTCTCTCTCACAATCAACTCCCTTCATCTCTCTTCTCTACTCACCTCATCTTCCTTCTTTCTCCTTCTCCATTTCTTAATATTCATCCCTTCTTCCCTCCCTTTGGTCTCGCTCCCTCTCCCTCATTCCAAGCTTCCACGGGTTCCCTCTTCTTCTTGCTTTCGTTTTCAACTTTTGAAAAAGGAGGAACTTCTCTTCTTTTTTCTACCTTAGAGAAATGAAGCACTCTTGCACCAAGATTATGAATTGCGATTTCACCTACGACAACAACAATGGTGAACCTGGTTTCCATATCTTTTCATCTTCTTCTTTATATTTTAATTTAGTCACTATTTACTTGCATTTTGTTAGATTTTTATATGTTGAAGTTTATTTTCATCTTGGGTTTTAAAAGTCATTCTTTGAGTCATTTGGTATTATATTTTTTTCATCTTTCATTGCTGATTCCGATTTGTGTTTGTGAAATATGAAAATTAGGGTTTTTGTACTATTAAGGTTCCAACTCCTAATCACTCTTTAATCACTCAAGCATTGTCATTTGGTATGTTATGATTGCTGTTTTTGTATTTGGTATTGTATCTTTTATATTTTGTGTATGTTATTAGTTGAGTAGAACGTGTTTGATAAAATGTTTCAATAGATATTTTGGCTCACTATTAAAGAATATAGAAGAAGGTAGGAATTTTGGTTATACTCACTTTTTGTTCTTTCTGATTTTTGGATATATTGAACTTAACTATTGTTCATATTCCAAATTTCACCATGATTGTTTCACCATTGCGCTTATGTTGCTCAAGTATTTTTTCTTTTTGTTAACAACCTTTTCTATATTTTCTATATCTTCCCGATGCACATGTTATTTTACTAATTTTGGCCTTTTGATCTCTTCTTTTTTTTTTCTCACTTAATATTTGGTTCAATTAAGTTGCTTTCCTTTTCTACAAGTTAATAATCATTTCTATAACTTGGTAAAAAACAATGTAGTAGACTCAAGCCACTAGAAGTACATCTGTGAATTTTTGTTGAGGGATTAGTAGTTGTAGTACCATTAATTGGTTCGTGTGTAGATGATAAACCTAATAGAAGTTTCAGTAAATTTTGATTGGAATTATACTTGATATGTTCATGTTTCAAAAATTGGATGTTTCTCTGTATATTTTAGTTACTAATTCATGGTTGTTTCATACTAGTATAATTTACCCGTGCCAGCACGGGTCAAAATTCATTTGTTTAGACACCGTAAGGTAATTACTTCAACTATTTTAAATTTTGATTGGAATTATACTTGATATGTTCATGTTTCAAAAATTGGATGTTTCTCTGTATATTTTAGTTACTAATTCATGGTTGTTTCATACTAGTATAATTTACCCGTGCCAGCACGGGTCAAAATTCATTTGTTTAGACACCGTAAGGTAATTACTTCAACTATTTTAAATATTTATATGATATTAGAAAATTAAATTTAGATTTATATATATTTTTTCTTCATATATATATATATATATATATATATATATATATATATATATATATATATATATATATATATATATATATATATATATATATATATGTAACTATTAATAAAGGGGATTCAAAAAAAACTGTCATTTTGGTGTCAGGTTTTTTTACCTTATTTACCCTCACATTTCACAAAATCTAATGTTGTTCTTCTTTATTTTTCCTTTCAAATATCTATCTATACATCTATCTTACCTATATATAAAGGGGATTTCAAAAAAAATTGCCACTTTTGGTGTCAGGATTTTCCACCATTAAAATACCCTTAGTGTAAGTAAAATTTTCTAATAAACATAACCACCCACTAACACACCAACACGTGAAAGACGGACCCGAGGGCCCGTCTTTCCCCGCTAGTATATATAATATAATTATATATTATAATTTCAAATGGGATGTGGGGTTTTGTCCAAGAAATGATTTTGTTTCCTGTCTTATAATGTTTTGTAATAATTAAATGAAAGAAAATTAATATAAAAGTATTCAAACAAAGTACTAAAACGAAAATTTAAACCGAGGAAAATATGATTATCATCTAATGTATTCTGAATGAGTATATAGAAAACCACATTACTATTACTAATGTCGGAAGGAAAATGATATACGATAATAGAATGTCTCATCTATTTTATAATATATCCTTCATAATTTGTTTTCGCTAAGCGTGTGAACTTGTGGGAATTCGATTTTATTGTTATAAGCAACACGGGTATACATCTCATTTTATCATAAAATTTTAAAAGATCTACTGTAGAGGAATATCAAAAGCGGAAGACGGACACTCTATACATAATACCCTACGACTACTTAAAAGATCATGTGAGAGGAATATCAAAAGCGGAAGACAGGGCACTCTATACATAATACATACATAAATATCTTTCTTTGGTGGATGGGGAGAAAATCCCTCAACGGGCAACTTTGAGAATGGGGACGGGAGTCATGCTACCCGTCCCGAATATTTTATATAAATATCCTTAATATATACAATATACTTTCCTGAAAAAGTGATTAGTAGTATTTGAATTATTTGAATTTGATTTGAAAAATAACAGAGGGAAATTTAATAGTCAGTATTAATACCTATTTCGGTTATGTTTGGATTTATAGGTCTTATTTGAAATTGAGTATCTCTGGTACATTTCACCAAATTACATTAGGTTTTAACCATTCTTTGGTTCATTTAACAAATCTCTATAAATAAATAAAAAGATGAAAATCGATCACCAAGGCATAAGCTGACCGAATGATTTTTGATAGCAAAATAAAAGCTTTTTTTGTACAATACTTCTATTCTATTTGCAAAATACTATTTCTTTGTCTAAAAACTGGTGGGGATCCTCTTAAGTATTATTACCTAATAAAACGGGATGAACACTATTTAGAGTCATCATCATACCATGAAGGGATGCTAAATTAGAAATAGCTGTTTGAATTAGCTTACTGTCTAGATGAAAATGACATCAAAATTATATTTTATAATGAGTGCAGACAACATTGAAATGATGAGAGACTTAACAATTCTGAGAAAGACAAAATATGTCTTGATCCAAACTCATTGGAAACTACATCGGTAAAGATAAAAAAGAACAACATTCATTTTCTATTATTATTGAAATCATTAAATGCTCTTCCATACATTAATCCTCATGTAATTAGTGCAGTTTTGAATCTTAGCCTCCATAATCTACCGTTGCTTCTTTTGAACATCATCATTGACTGGCCTCTCTACAACTAAGATTAGGGGTGGCAATTTCTACCCGCAAGTGGGGATCCCCGCGGGGACTGCTCCGAATGGGGCCCCGTGGGCGGAGGATTTTTCCCCGTGGGATGGGGACGGGGGAGAAAATCCACCCCGCAATCAAAGTGGGGATGGGGATGGGGATCATACCCCCCGCCCCGCGGGGACCCCACCCCGAATAAATTACATAAATATACTTATTATAGATATATATTATTTATAAGTAATTAATTTTTTAGTCTTTTTATACGTGTTTTGAATTTAAAATATTAACAAAATATTAAATTGTTCTAACTTTTATACTTTCCAAATATTAAAATATAAAACTAAGACTAACATTTATATTTTTTAATAAAAATGTTAAACTTTTAAATTTTACTCTTACTTTTTATATATTTTTCTAATTTTATTATATTTTAATTTATATTTTTTGTTATTATTGGGGTCCATGCATGAGCAGGTGAGATCCGTGGGCACGGGGATGGGGGAGGAAATGTCCCCGAGGTGGGGAACGGGGATGGGGGACAATTTGGGAGGTGGGGATGGGAGCGAGGGAGTACTCCCCGCACCCGCCCCGCCCCATTGCCATCCCTAACTAAGATTCTACTCTAGAACTACATCATATGTGTCTCTACACAAAATTTAGAACATATAATTATGACAATTAAAAAAATAATTAAAACAATGCAAATGCAGACTTGTTCGAGTTTGATATATCACATATATTTCCAGCTTTATTGAACAAAAAAAAGGCAACGTGACCATTAGATGATATAAAAAGAACAAACATTGTCTTCAATAGATTCAAAAGAGCTATGTTGATGGCTAGCTTAAACCATTTGATGTGCACTTGGAAATATGGAAGTGACTGATATCATGTAAAGCGTCATCATGCATGATCATATCATACCTTTGACGAAAGTATAACAAAACATAATAATTTTCTGTAACGAAGAGTGTCGAATATCACAAGAAAACTCCCAAATAAGCAACCTGCAAAAAAGCATGAGAGATAACAGAGAATTAAAAAACAGGGGTGTGTCCTTAAAAAATTAAATCACTTTCTTATTTGCATAAGTCATATTGGTAATGTGCTTGAAAATGAGATAGTTGGGGGATTTCTTAACATGTGTAGTGTAGTAATTCGGAAATAGAGAATGGTGTGATCAAAACAGGACCATTCTACAACCAATTGAGCACTATTTTCCATTGCACACTTAAACAAATGAAAGGAAGAAAAAAAAGAAAATCGAACACAAACAACAGCGAAAAGATGAAGTGGTTCTAACACTCGCATTGCTAGCCTTTATATAGTGGTGTTGATACCAAATTTGGGTGGAAAAAAATTCCCAAAACTCGAATTCCAAACACTACTAAAAAAACAAAAATTAGAGATGCCCAAAATCCCTCTCTAAACAGCCAAAATCCGTCACTAAATGATTTAGAGAGGGAATTTGCATGACGAACCGAGATTAAATCAAGCAATTTTGGCGTCACAAAATTTTTTTAGAGAGGATCACGATAATCCTCTCTAATAGCGAGGAGAAATCCGTCGCTAACAGAGAGGGAAATAGTTCCGTCTCTAATAGCGAGGAAAGAAACACGCGTCTCTAATAGACAGGAACACACAGGTCGTCGCTAATAGTGAGGAAAATATCCCTCGCTAATAGAGAGGAATATTTTCCGTCGCTAACAGTGAGAGAATAATTTCCTCTCTAATTTTGGCAGATTTAAACAAAATTATTTTTACAAATACCAATTGTTTTAATTTATCTATTTCCACCAAATACCAATTATTTTAATTTATCTATTTCCACCAAATACCAATTATTTTAATTTATCTATTAGAAAACCTTTACATCTCAAAGGAGCTCCTTTAAAACACAGGCTACAAAATTTTTAAAAAACACAAACAGCTATTACTAATAATAAAGCGTGTTGTAATCATAATCCATACAAGAGAAAAGTAAAGTTAATTCAGCTTACAATCCAAAAGACATATCATTGTTTGAAAAGAAAAAAAACACATCAACCATCTAGTTCATCAAAATACTCATTATCATGTTGTTGACCCTCCTCGTTTGGTGAAGGTGGAGGTGAAGGCGGACGTGGATGACTCTGAGAAAAAGCTTCCATAAATTTAAGCAACTTCTCCTGATTTGCATGAAGCCCACTCATTTGCTCCTTAAGACTTTGGTTTTCAGCCTTTATTTGCATACATTCAGTCTTCATTTGCATATATTCAGACACAGAGATTCTAGCAGATTGTGTGGAACAAGAAAATTGGTTTTGTCCTTCAGGACCTAAGCCAAATATTCTTTTCTTCTTGTCGACACCTCCAACAACCTCTAAGAAGATATTGTTGTCAGATTGCTCACTAGACACGCCATCTCCTCCTAATGCTTCTTGTGAATCTCTTTCAAGAATACGACTTTCATACTCATTCAAAAAAAAAAATAAAACATGAGCACAAATATACCAAATTGCTAAATGTCTCTGTAATGAAACCAACAACACAAATAGATGATAGCTAGACATGGCAACGGAAAAAAAAAAAACCGACCCCGACACAATACCTGATCCCCGTCCCCGGCTCCTATGTTGACCAAAAAAAAAAATTAACAGAAAATATATTGAATTTAAACATTCCAGAATTCTAATTTAGAAGAATTTTGCTAAAAAATATGGATATGGGAGGTCAGTGTGCCTGTTTGAAATTATCAAACATATCCCTACGACCACTACTACCATAATATGAATGATCGACAACCACTGGGGGAATCGGCGGAATCGGTTCACCATGATATGTCCAATGATAATAATCACTCATGAATCCCTTCCTACATAGATGCATGTCTGGTGGGTGATGATACAAACACTTGCAAATCTTACATGGGCATCTTATCTCCTTGTATTGAATATTCTTCTCGCTTTCAATATTCTCTCTGTCCTTTTTTTTTCTTTTTTCCTTTTCTTTTTCCAAGACAAAGTTGACAAATTCCAAACATCCTTGTTTAAATTCTTACGTGATATTCTTCTCTCGATCTAGTGCATTATCCATCCACTTCCTATTTTGGGTACTTCCATTGCTAATATATTATTTACACAAACAACTATTAGTCTTCAAAACTATATGAAGAAACAATGAAAAGAAAGGAAAGTCATCAATGAGTACTTCAATGCAAAAAAGACAAAAATGGGGATAGATATCCACAAAAATGCAGATCAAGCAAGCTCTTATCAATTTTTGTATGAATTAATTCAGTGGAAGAATCAACAAGAAAAATGCACAACAAGTATTATCACATAAATTTACAAATAAGCTTATCACATAACTTTACAAATAACATAACTAAATCAAAAAAAAAAAAGAGACATAGTAACTAACATAACTAAAAGACTTCCTGTAACGACAACTTTGCTCCAATGACTTGTGTATCCAACTCGCAAAGACATTCAAACAACAAAACTAGCTATGTGAAAACAGTTGTCCATTAGTTAAGGAAACAACAGAATATTTTATGATAATTGCTGCTGTTGATATAATGAACAAATGCTAATATTTCCTTTGTTGTGCATTAACAAGAAATCATTGGAAGTGCAAAAAATACATTGAAGTCTGATGCATACCACACAGAACAGAAGCAATAAATTGAGAGAAAATAACACAATGGAATAAAAGAGTGAGTATATTATTGAATTGAAAGATAACTGCAGATGGAAACAAGCTCCCAATCTTCCCTAGAGCTAAGCTCCACAGAGAATCCGCAAAACAAACTCTTGCATACCCTCACACTCGCACTCCTACGACTAATAACAGAAATCACACCTCACACATGCCAGCCTAAACCTCTTTTTCTCTTTCTGCCACCTCACTCACTTTCTTGGCTCTCCTCACATCAATCTTTTGGGCTTTGCATGTCTCGTGTCCTGCCCCAAGGGCCCATCAAAGTCCGTAATCAATATTTAAGCAATTCCCTTCAAATTCAAAATCTAGTCAATATAGATATTCCTGTTTTTCATTCACCTTGATCAACAACAGGTTTGATGAAGATAAGGAACCTCTAATACTTCTTGAAGGGAAGAACAAGGAGAGACAATCACTTTTAACAGCATACTTAGTCAAGATCTAAATCATTCCCCTAAAGCTGTTGAGTACAGTTTTTGAACAACTGTATATCTAACCCACAACTAGACGGTGTTTATAACTTTTCTCATTGTTATTTTAGTGTTATTTTAAAAAAAATTCAAATATTGAAGATCATTATATTGTCTCGTAAATTATAATTATTATTTATTATCATTTTAAATAACTAAAAAAAATTGAAGATCATTATAATTTTATTGATGAATAATTGACATTAAATGAGAAATCAAAACCATAACTGTCAATTGAATAGTGGTTAATTGAATTGATTATATTGTCTCCTAGTTAAAAATTAATAAGAATAAGACTATTTCTCCCCTTTGTAGAATATTTATAGAAATTAATATAAACGCTTTTGAATGAATAATCAGAATTATAGTGATGAATAATTATACTAATAATCAAAATAAGTCTGTTTTAAATTTTGTAAAATAGTTAGAATTTAATAAAATTTTTGACTATTGATTAAAGCTAATGAAATTTGTTTAATTTACAGAAATTAAAAATGAAAATGAAATTACAACTGATATTGAATTGAAATTGAAATCTGAATTGAAACTGAAATTGCATTTTAAATTTAAAATTAAAATGACCCATTACTGGAATTTTTTTTTTGATAAATTGTATTAAATATTTAATAATGACCCATAACTGAAAATTAAAATGTTTTAAATATTTCTAAAATGGGTAGAGAGAGGAGAACTGTGTAGTTATTTCTGATGTGGTAATGGATGGGGTGTGGTTGATAGTGAGGTGAGTATTTCGGATCCCTGAATGTGAATGTTGTCGCCTTGAGAATCACTGGAACCTGCGAATTGAAAATCACAGCCAACACAAGCTTGTTCAGATAGGAGACAGATATCAAACTATGAAGCCCCCACATACACGGATACCGGGCACGACACAGACACAAGAAAATGTACAAATCCAAATCAATTATGAAACAAATTAGTAACTCAGGAAAACAACCTACATTATTGCTGAAAGTATATTGTGTGTGTGTGTGTGTGCAAGTGAGAGAGACGGAATAATAGCGCATATAATCGAAAAAGTACACATCACATTGAGAACCACAGTGATAACTCTATTTTATATAGAGTTATTCATAGTCTTTTACTTAGATAAATGTTTGAAACCAATGCAATAAACTTGTAAATACAATAAAAAGAGATGAAAATCATAAAATACATTATCAAGGAGATAGAAGTTCAATTTATATACAAATTGGTATGTTTGATATGTTTGTTGAGTACTTTTGCAGATTCTGTGATTTTGCATTAAGTGCTTAAGCATCGAGTGCTTAAGCACCAAAGCATCTGTTGAAGCATGCGGTGAAGCAAGTAGCACAAGACCCCACATTGGAAGCACCTCAATTTGATTTCGTTTCTAATGAGCCTTCTTTGGCCTCCTACTAGCTCGGTAATCACATGGAATCAATTGTCAAGTTACCAAAGAAGTCATCTATGGGATAAAAACAACAAACATCATCATTACACCAAGCCAAATGTCATCAACTAATTGGACCCCTTCAAAAGGAATGTTTCCCACTCAAAGGAATGTTTCCCATTCAAAGTGACAACAAATTGACACCTGCAAAATACTAGGATAAGTCACATGATGGTCAAAGAAAACTTCACAAGCAAGCAAAGAAGTCAAATACTTGAAGACAAAGAAAACCCTCCATGGAAGGAAATCTCCTACGCTATAAATAGAACTCTTTCATCTCTTGTAAAGATATAGAATAGAGGATAATAGAATAGATTACCATATAGATACAATAGTAGTTTTAGATTAAAGTTCATCTTGTTCTTCATTTTATTTCCAAGTCTTTTTACTTCACTTTGATTACTCGAAACTTAAGAAGAAGGTAAGAAGGAATTGACATCTCTATTCTTCACTTCTTCCTAATTGAGAATCAAGTGTTCTTCATTAATATTAAGTTCTTATTTCATGTTCTTCATCTTACTCTTTATTTACTTTCTTGTTATTTAATTTCTTGCAAGACTTGTCCAATCAAGCAATTTACTTTCTTGCAAGACTTGTCCATTCAAGCAATTTACTTTTAAGCAATTTACATTTCCAAGTTAATTACAATGCTTTCTTTACTTACTTTGTTTAATTACTTTATGTGGACGATGATGAGCTAAATTCCTTAGTTGGGATGCTCTAGTCATATGATGAACTCGTGAGAAATATTGTGTTGTCCAAAAGGGTGCCTCACTTACTAGTTCTTGTACTTGAATTAAACTTGTTTTAAGGTTAACTTAGAACACGAGGGGAGTTGTATTTACAAGAGATTGACTTACAACTAGATCTCAAGAACTAGAAGCAAAGGCAAGTGTTTATTTAAGTCTTTGATGAGAAATTTGTTTTCCACAAAGTCAGCTTGGTAATTCCATGCTAATTCAAAAGTAATTAGCATAGTCTTTGTTCATGTGTGGGGTTTATACTAAGGGAAAGTATTTAGCAACTTGAACCACTTGAAAGGAGGCGAGGGGAGTATGACACACTTGCCCTTTACTGCAAAAAAACAAGGGTTTATTGAGCTTGTACAGTCACCCTTAATCTGATGTATCTACACTAAGTGATTAAGCACCAGGTGCTCAAGCACCGAAAGACAGCACAACATTCTCACAAGGAACTCATATGGTAAAAGCATCTCAACTCTCTCTTAAATTACATCTTCTACAGGTATTTAAATTCTGTTTTTCTATATTCCAAAACCAACTACAAATCTACGAATAGTTGTAGACACACTAGTTTACCTATGCTAAACAAACACATTAAAAATTAGTCAATCCTCGTGGGAACGATCTTTACTTACTCTTTATTACTTGTTTGTATTTGTGTATACTTGCACATGCTTATTTCACACACCAAGTTTTTGGCGCGTATTTTTGGGATTGCTAATAATTTTTAGTTTGTTTAGTTAGTAAAAGAGTGTTTTTATTTTTTTTGCTTTTTGGTAGTGTTATTCATGCGAGAACAAGTGCTTAAGCACTAGCCTATGCCAAGAAGACCACCACCAAATTTTGATTTTGATCAGAGATTGAAAGAAGATTCGGAGACAATTAAGACTTCAGAGGGAAATCCAACAACAACACAAAGAATATGGTGAACCAGTAATACCACTAGGGATGCCACAAATACTGCATGAGATACTGTGACAAAGAACCCGTGCACCAAACACGGCCGGAAGATGAAGGATCAAGGCATAACATCATCGAGAGGTAATTCAATTCTCGATGTAGGATTAAATCATAGACATCAATTCATATACATGGACCCTATAGGCATGATTAATGATAGAGATAGGCCCATGAGGATTATGCCATGTTTGATCATCAAAATATGCAGAACTAGCATTGCTAGGCCTCATATTGATCTTTGTCCATTTTGAATTTAAACCAATGATGTTTCAAATGCTGCAAACAATTGGTCGATTTGGGGATTTTCACATGATGACCCCATGAGCATTTAAAGCAGCTTTTTAGAAGTATGTAGCAATTTCATCATACACGGTGTAAGTGAGGATGCATTTAGGCTAAAGTTATTTCCATATTCATTAAAAGATAAAGCTAAATCATGGTTAAATTCTTTAGAGCCTAATTCAATTCATTCATGGAATGAATTAGTGAAAAATTTCTGTCAAAATACTTCCCACCAATCAAAAATGCTAGGATGAGAAATGACATTACATCTTTTAAACAAAGAGATTTGAATCATTGTTTGAGGCATGGGAAAGATGGAAGGAATTGCTTAGAAAATGTCCTCATCATGGTCCGCGGTCATTATCTGAGATGGAAACATTTTACAATGGATTAGAGCCCCAAACTGAATTATGCTTGATGCATCATCGTGGGTGTTTTATTGAATCTGTCTTATAATGAAGCTTGTGAATTAATTGATAGGGTAGCAACGAATAGTTCTAGCTGGCCTCTTTGAAAGGGCAAGTGCCCAAAAGAAAGTCTGGAGTACATGAACTTAGTGAAATTTCATCCCTAATCGCTCGAGTTGCCACATTGGCTAACATGATTAAAACTTTCACTACACCTAGTTAATTTTACACCTAAACCAGCAGAAAAACACATTTGCGACCATAGAACAAGCACCTCAAGGAGCACCTAGTTGTGTTTATTGTGGAGGAGCCCACCTCTATGAAGAGTGCTCAAGTAATCTGTGTCGATTAACTATGTGGATCAAAATAGATATAATAATAATAGGAATAACAACCCTTACTCTAACACCTATAATCTGTTTGGAAAAATCACCCAAATCTTAAGTGGGGACCAAGTAATAACAAAGTGCTCAAGCACCGGTGTTCAAGCACCGGGAGCTCAAGCACCAGCCCAAAACCAGGATATCAAAATTATCAAAGGCAACAACAAACCGCCAATGATAATTCAATAGAAGGCTTTGCTTAAATCATTCATAAGTGAAACAAGAACGTGAAGGCAAACTCAAGATGCTTCCATAAAAACTTAGAAACTCAAGTAGGTCAATTAGCAAATGCTATGTATCAAAGACTGCGGTGTTCTACCATCCAATACTGAAGCATCCACATCTCAAAGGCAAGGAAAAGAACAAGTAAAGGCCATATCACCGAGAAGTGGTAAGGATCTCATAGAGCCCCTATGAGAATGAAGGTGTAGATAAAGGAGAAAAAACTCAAAAAGAAAAAGAAACTCGAGAATCGCGAAGCACCGAAGCTTCCACTTCTCAAAAAGAACCAAATCCCAGGTTAGTTATGAACACCCACCTCCTCCATTCCTCAAAGATTAAAAAAAGTGCATGAGGAGAAGCAATTGATAAGTTTTTAGATGTTTTAAAACGATTTGCACATTAATATTCCTTTGATTGAAGCTTTACAACAAATGCCTAATTATGCTAAATTTATGAAAGATATCATTTGTAGAAGAAAGAGATTAGGTGAATTTCAAACTATTGCAATGTCAAAGGAAGTTAGTTCAATTTTACAGAATAAAATTCCAAGAAAATTGAAAGATCCTGGTAGCTTTACAATTCCTTTCTCTATAGGCAACAACTATACAGGAGAGCTCTATGTGATTTAGGTGCAAGCATCAACTTGATGCCTAAATCTATCTTTGAGAAGTTAGGAATTGGTGATGCAAAGCCTACCTCTGTAACATTATCCCTTGCAGATAGATCAACAGCATATCCAGAAGGGATAGTTGAAGATATTCTAGTCAAGGTTGACAAATTCGTGTTTCCTGCAGATTTTGTTATTCTTGATTTTGTTGCAGATGAAAATGTGCCAGTAATCCTTGGAAGACCATTTCTTGCAACTGGTAAGACACTTATTGATGTTCAAAAAGGAGAACTAACCATGAGGGTGAATGATCAAGAAGTGAAATTCAATGTGATGAAAGCAATGAAGTATCCAGCAGAGGAGCAAGAAGAATGTTCTGCTATCTCACTTGATCATCTGGTGCAGAAGCAATTCAACAAACAGTATGACCATCTGACTAGTGCTTTAGCATCAAGTGCTTATGCACTTCCTGAGGCTGAAATGCAAGAACAAGGCATACTGACAACAGAGGAAGTTAAACCTAAGGTATGGTCTAGAACTTTTGAATCTTTAAATTTAGAGGATCCTAACCTTAAGAAAAACTTACCTTCAATTGAACAACCTCCCAAACTAGAACTGAAGGAATTGCCAAAACACTTAAAGTATGTTTTCTTAGGGGATAATGATTCACTTCCAGTTATCATTGCATCTGATCTATCATTAGAGCAGGAGCATGATTTAATTGAAACCCTTAAAAAACATAAAAAAGCAATAGGATGGCAAATGGCAGACATTAAAGGGATTAGCCCTCTATTTGTATGCATAGAATAAATCTAGAAGACAATGCTAAAAAGCAGCATTGAGGCACAGAGAAGGCTAAATCCAATCATGAAAGAGGTTGTTAAAAGGAAATAATTAAATGGCTAGATGCTTTGGGATTATTTACCCAATTGAAGATAGTACATGGGTTATACTGTACAATGTGTTCCCAAGAAAGGGAGTCACAGTAATAGCCAACCAAAAAAATGAACTAATTCCCACAAGAACAGTAACTGGGTGGAGAATCTGTATGGATTACAGAAAACTTAATAAATCAACCAAGAAAGATCACTTTCCATTGCCCTTTATTGATCAGATGTTAGATAGACTAGCGGGAAAGGAGTTTTTCTTGTTTCTTAGATGGCTACTCGGTTATAATCAAATTGCCATTGACCCCAAGGACCAAAGATAAAACTACTTTTACATGTCCATATGGTACATTTGCTTTTAGGAGAATGCCCTTTGGATTATGTAATGCACTGCTACATTTCAAAGATGTATGATGTCCTTGTTTTCGATTTTATTGAACAATCCATGGAAATCTTTATGGATGATTTTTCTGTCTTTGGAGAAACATTTCCTTTATGTTTATCAAATTTAGAACAAATTCTCCAAAGATGTGAAGATACAAATCTTGTTCTTAATTGGGAAAAGTGTCACTTCATGGTACAAGAAGGCATTGTACTAGGACATAGGGTTTCAAAGAAAGGTCTTGAGGTTGATAAAGCTAAAATTGAAGTCATTGAAAACCGCCACCACCAACAACTGTCAAGGGGATTAGAAGTTTTCTAGGACATGCGAGTTTCTATAGAAGATTCATCAAAGACTTTTCAAAAATTTCAAAACCTCTGTGTAATCTTTTGCAATTAGATACACAATTTAACTTTGATGAATCTTGTATAAAAGCATTTCAGAGAATGAAGAAGGCTTTGGTCATCGCACTGTCATTGTAACTTTTTTGGACCAAACCTTTTGAACTAATGTGTGATGCTAGTGACTTTCTTTGTAGGAGCTGTCTAGGGCAAAGGTATGACAAAGTGTTTCATTCAATTTATTATGCTAGCAAAACATTAATTGAAGCTCAAGTGAACTACACTGTGGATCGAGAAAGAGCTATTAGTCGTGGTGTTTGCTTTTGACAAATTCAGATCTTACTTAGTAGGCACAAAAGTGATTGTATATACTGACCACCACTCGCCATTAAGTATCTCGCTTGCAAAGAAAGATGCAAAACCTAGGCTAATAAGGTGGATTCTACTCCTTCAAGAGTTTGATCTTGAGATTAGGGATAAGAAGGAGTAGAAAATCAAGTTCTTTGATCACCTATCTAGGCTTGAAGGTGATGATACAGTACTCAAGAAATCAAGGAGAGATTCCCGGATGAAGATTTGTTAGCAATATCGTAATGAGAATATAGTGCTTTTGCACTTAGTGCTCAAGCACACGGAGATTCTCGCACCATGGTATCTTGACATTGCTAACTATCCGTAAGTAATGTTGTTGTACCGCATGGATGGATTATCGCAGAGAAGAAGGTTTTTCCATATAGTAAAACAATCTTGTTGGGATGAACCTTACCTATACAAGATGTGTCCAGACCAAGTCATGAGAAAGTGTGTCCCGAACAAGAACAACAAGCGATTGCTTGAGAGCACCGCCATGCAAAGACCATATGGAGGTCATTTTGGAGGACATGTAAGCAAGAGAAAGGTACTACAAACAAAGTTATTTTTGGCCCTCTTTATTTAAAGATGCATTCTATATAGTAAAAACTCGTGATAGATGCCAAAGAAGTGGTAATATATCCGAAAAACATGAAATGCCAAGAACCAACATTCTTGAACTTGAACTTTTTTGATGTATGGGGCATGGATTTCATGGGTCCTTTTCCTACTTCTTTTGGTAAAGAATACATCTTAGTTCTGTGAGATTATGTGTCTAAATGGGTTGAAGCAAGAGCACTACCTAGTGCCGATGCTAGATCGATGAGTAAATTTCTTCAAAAGAACATATTTACTAGATTTGGCACCCTAGGGCAATCATAAATGATGAAGGATCTCATTTTTGTAATAAAATTATTGAAAATCTTCTTGCAAAATATGGGATTAAACACAAAATTTCTCATGCATATCATCCCCAAACTAGTGGCCAAGTGAACTATCAAATAGGGAAATAAAAAGAATGCTAGAAAAATGGTTGGACCAACAAGGAAAGATTGGTCATTGCATTTAGATGAAGCATTATGGGCATATAGAATCGCATATAAAACTCCATTAGGTATGTCCCCCTATAGAATAGTTTATGGCAAAGCATGTCACCTGCCAATTGAGCTAGAAAATAAAACCTATTGGGCAATCAAAAAGCTGAATTTTGATCTAGACCAAGCAGGCAAACAGAGGTTTTTAGAACTAAATGAATTAGAAGAATTCAGGCACTTCTCTTATGAGAATGCTAGAATTTACAAAGATAAAACCAAGGTGTGGCATGATAAAAGAATCCAACAAAGAGATCTTAAAGAAGGAGGATTGGTCCTATTGTACAATTCAAGGCTAAAATTATTCCCTGGAAAATTGAAATCCAGATGGACAGGACCATTCAAATTAGTCAAGATATATTCTCATGGTGCAGTTGACATATTTGATGCAAACTCAGGTAATACTTTCAAAGTAAATGGACAAAGAGTTAAAATGTATTATGGTGAGCAAATGGTGCAATCTAAAAGCACCATTCATTTTGAAAATCCTTGATCTAAAAAGGATAGTCAGGCTGTTAAGACATTAAAACAAGCGCTTGTGGGAGGCAACCCATCAATTTTTTGATAAATATTAACTATGTTTTATGCAGTTTGATGTGTTCGGTGTTTTTAGAAATCACGAGAATTTAGTGCTCAAGCACCACGTGCTTAAGCACTAATGAAGCCCAAAGCAACACCAACAAGGAGCAGCAACAGACTGAGGAGTGGTGCAAAACCACAGTAAACTTTTTACATGCTTTCCTATATTAACTATGCAGTATTTTGTTATATATTTTGATATCTATAAACTGATGCTACTATGGATAAATCCCACATGTAATATTAACCCCCCACCCCATTTTGCACACTATTCCCCTGTTTTCATCTCAACTTAAGAGCTAGTGAGGACACTGCTCAATTTTAAGTTGGGGGGGGGGAAGCACTTCAAATTCTGATGCATGTGGTATATAAGTAGTATTTTAAACCTACTAATGCTTGTTTTATTTTAATATCTGTTAAATATCTGTTAGTATGTTGGATAAGTAGTCAAGTCTTTTGTAAATAGAATTTATTTTTCATTTTGTTTTAGATTTACTTAACAAAGCATTTTCAAAAAAATCAAATTCTGTTTTTGAACAGTTTTTAAGTAAATCAATAGTAGGAATGTACAGATTTTGAAGCATGATCAGCTTGCTATTTCACAAATGATTTTGATGCATCTCTTTAGAACCAAAATCCTCAATGAAAAAGAAAAGAAAAAGAGTCCTTTTTACTTCAAAAACAACCATTGTTATTATCACTTTTACACTTTAAAGTTGATTTTTGAAAAGGATCAAACCGAGTGAAAAGTTTTTCCGAAACAAACAGAATTTAAGAAAACCAAGGTCAAAAACAAAGTTTTATTAAAAACTTAGAAGAGTGTTGAGAAATAAGTTTGGGGAGATTTTATGAAAACAAAGGCAAAAATGAGGAGCTTAGTACTCAATAAAGTTTCAAAAAGAAAATCAAAAGGTGTCAAAACTATGTTTACTTAATATCTAAAGCTGAACCTGTTAAAAGCAGAGTGCATTTGATTTGCAAACCAAGAAAAAGAAAAGTATGCATAAGGAGGACAATGAATCCTGTTCCAAAGTGCATTTGGTTTGAAAAAGAAAAAAAAAAACAAATCAAGAAAAAAAGTATGCACATGGAGGTCGAGAAAGAGGGTAACATAAGTTTTAAGAAGCATCTAGTGCTTATCTAGTAGATGCTTATGCACCAAAAGAAAAAGAAACATCAAAAAGAAGCATTGAGTCAAAAAGTTTTGAACTACTCATGTCAAGCCCTTTGATATACTTAAAACCCCCTGAGCTTAAGGATCTTGTGAGTCTACTCTATGTTTTGAAACACCTTTGTGTTGACCAAAAGTTTTTCTAAAGTTTCAAAAGTTTAAGAAAACCTTTTTGCTTAGTTTGGAGCCAATCAAATTTCAATGGATCACACACGCACATAAAAGAGTTTTAATAGCTTTGGTTGTGATGAATTTCAAAGGCACAAAGACATAGAGATTTGAGGAAAGAAAAGTTCTTTTAAGAGAACATCACATTTTGAAAGATTGAAAGGAATTGAGGTGATCCGATCTTCTTCATCAAAAGAATCCTACTTGTTATTTTGTTATTGCTTGAGGACAAGCAACAAAGTTAAGTTTGGGGGTGTGATAACTCTATTTTATATAGAGTTATTCATAGTCTTTACTTAGATAAATGCTTGAAACCAATGCAATAAACTTGTAAATACAATAAAAGAGATGAAAATCATAAAATACATTATCAAGGAGATAGAAGTTCAATTTATATACAAATTGGTATGTTTGATATGTTTGTTGAGTACTTTTGCAGATTCTCGTGATTTTGCATTAAGTGCTTAAGCATCGAGTGCTTAAGCACCAAAGCATCTGTTTGAAGCATGCGGTGAAGCAAGTAGCACAAGACCCCACATTGGAAGCACCTCAATTTGATTTCGTTCTAATGAGCCTTGCTGGCCTCCTACTAGCTCAGTAATCACATGGAATCAATTGTCAAGTTACCAAAGAAGTCATCTATGGGATAAAAACAACAAACATCATCATTACACCAAGCCAAATGTCATCAACTAATTGGACCCCTTCAAAAGGAATGTTTCCCACTCAAAGGAATGTTTCCCATTCAAAGTGACAACAAATTGACACCTGCAAAATACTAGGATAAGTCACATGATGGTCAAAGAAAACTTCACAAGCAAGCAAAGAAGTCAAATACTTGAAGACAAAGAAAACCCTCCATGGAAGGAAATCTCCTACGCCTATAAATAGAACTCTTTCATCTCTTGTAAAGATATAGAATAGAGGATAATAGAATAGATTACCATATAGATACAATAGTAGTTTTAGATTAAAGTTCATCTTGTTCTTCATTTTATTTCCAAGTCTTTTTACTTCACTTTGATTACTCGAAACTTAAGAAGAAGGTAAGAAGGAATTGACATCTCTATTCTTCACTTCTTCCTAATTGAGAATCAAGTGTTCTTCATTAATATTAAGTTCTTATTTCATGTTCTTCATCTTACTCTTTATTTACTTTCTTGTTATTTAATTTCTTGCAAGACTTGTCCAATCAAGCAATTTACTTTCTTGCAAGACTTGTCCATTCAAGCAATTTACTTTTAAGCAATTTACATTTCCAAGTTAATTACAATGCTTTCTTTACTTACTTTGTTTAATTACTTTATGTGGACGATGATGAGCTAAATTCCTTAGTTGGGATGCTCTAGTCATATGATGAACTCGTGAGAAATATTGTGTTGTCCAAAAGGGTGCCTCACTTACTAGTTCTTGTACTTGAATTAAACTTGTTTTAAGGTTAACTTAGAACAAGGGGGAGTTGTATTTACAAGAGATTGACTTACAACTAGATCTCAAGAACTAGAAGCAAAGGCAAGTGTTTATTTAAGTCTTTGATGAGAAATTTGTTTTCCACAAAGTCAGCTTGGTAATTCCATGCTAATTCAAAAGTAATTAGCATAGTCTTTGTTCATGTGTGGGGTTTATACTAAGGGAAAGTATTTAGCAACTTGAACCACTTGAAAGGAGGCGAGGGGAGTATGACACACTTGCCCTTTACTGCAAAAAAACAAGGGTTTATTGAGCTTGTACAGTCACCCTTAATCTGATGTATCTACACTAAGTGATTAAGCACCAGGTGCTCAAGCACCGAAAGACAGCACAACATTCTCACAAGGAACTCATATGGTAAAAGCATCTCAACTCTCTCTTAAATTACATCTTCTACAGGTATTTAAATTCTGTTTTTCTATATTCCAAAAACCAACTACAAATCTCTGAATAGTTGTAGACACACTAGTTTACCTATGCTAAACAAACACATTAAAAATTAGTCAATCCTCGTGGGAACGATCTTTACTTACTCTTTATTACTTGTTTGTGACTGTGTATACTTGCACATGCTTATTTCACACACCACACAGGTACATGTGCGCTAGAGCAGTACAAAGAAAGAATAATACCATTTACAAATAAATCAAAATGAAGCAAGAATATAACCTGTGTATTTAACCACACAACTTTATGTACATTTAAAAGCCCAACCATGTCTCAACAGTATAAGTATAAAAAACACGTATTTATAAAAATCTAGACTATATGTAAAGAGTCTTACACTGTTGTTGAAACTACGTCGATGATGTATGCCATTACTGCGAACGGTGCTACCTGTAAGAAGACGATTTCAGAGAGTAATCAAATTAAATGAATATGATTAATATGAAGTGGTTGATTTATCTTGTATGAATATTACCTTAGGGAGAACACCAGATCTCAAGTAAGAGACATTGACATAATTATATTGTTGCAAGAAATCGTCAAAGAACGAACGTGGAAGGTCCTCAGTTTGGCAATGCTCCTATTGACCCGAAAAATTTCTGCTAGTTTTGGGAGAGAGGAGATTGTTGCAAAAATTGTCTATTTGAATGGGTAGTTGTTTGGGTATAAATTTTTGGACCCAACCATCAGAAAATTCGTCAATGAATGATTAATATTGTTGTTAAAACGTAGCTAATTTCATGCTAATAAACAACATATATTCCAATCATTCTAAAAATCAATGGTGCTTCAAGTATCTCTGATCGCGTAACACATTTTTTCAAAAACTAAATACACATAAAAATTACCTGAGGAACGAATCAACACCACTGTGGGGAAAAAAGGCTTGATGATAGGCTCCTGCTTTGTGTCTATGTGATGGTCCAGATTTCATTATATTTCCTGGAAGAGGAATAAAATATGATTAATAGGATTTATTGCGAATTTAAGTGCACTTATTGACAATGTTTTCTTGTCTCCCTCCAAATTAAATGTATTTGCGCCGAAATCTAATTTGATGAGAGCTGTTGATGTACTTCAGTGTGTCTTCCGTTGATTCAATGTGATGCTGCAAGATCCAACGCTGAACATTACATGGGATGTGTTAGCGCATAGACCACACGCATGTGAGCAAAATATCCAACGCAATTCCAGCCCTTGATCACCTTGAACACATGCATTCTATGGATCTCAACCGTTTATAGTGTCATGTATTAATTTTTAGTGACGTGGAAATGACGTAATGTATTACGTCATTTTTTTTGTCTGGTGACACGTCAGTTATTCATGGTTATATATTATTAAGATTTATATGGGTTTGTTGTGCAACTGTTTAAGAAGGCAGTAGAGTTTGTTATTTACCCGAGTCGGTGAACACCTTGACAAGCTCTCTGCAACCAAATGTCTGCTGCTAAGATTCATGGACTTTGAGGTGAAACTTTGTTGTGCAGACTTTATTTTAATTTTTGGGGTTCAAGAACCTGACCTCTTTTGTTTTCCTTTTCATTTGTTTGGGGTTGCAACTCATTGGGTTGCTTATTATTTTTATGTGGTGTACATGCAGTAATAATATGTTGAAAGCTAAGCTCGAGAAGTAGGGTATCACTATGGAACAAACATATCACTATGGAAACAAGTAAGGGCAAAATGTTCATTTACAAATTATTTGATTTGTCGTGAAGTTAACATTTATAGTTTCTTTGAAATATGGATTTTCTCCTACTCTCATTTTAGGCCAAAACAAATTTTTCCTTTATGAGGTAGGTTGGGAGGTTTCTCTGAAGCAACAATGGATTGTTGTTTGAAATGTGAACCTATTATTTGTCTCTAGAATTGATCTTAAGTTATTTGTAACTTTGGATGTAGCTATTCTGGAAAGGGGTGGTCTTTGATGCTTTGAGGGTGTCTCTGTGACTTGAAGTTCTGCTATTGAAACACAAGTCCTAACCCATTTCAGGTGCTTCATCTTACCCATTTCAGTATGCAGCTTCATCTCTCTATGTCTTCTCATTTGTGCATGTAGGAGCTTTTAAATCACACATTTCTATTTGGGGTTTATCAATAGTGAGAGGTAAGTTACAATACTGAAAAAAGTATAGGACTTAGTAATCTTGCCTTATGCTGATTGTCACATTTTCTGATTTTAGCTTTACTTTTCCTTTTCCTTTTGGGGTCTTCTTTTTGCCTTTCTTTCTCTTGGTTACCTACTTACCCGATGCTTTTTTGCATTTTGGGCTTCTTCATTTCACTTTATAGTTGCTTATGTAGATTCTCCTTCTACTTAGTATGACATATGCTTATTTATGTTTTCTTTTATAGGATTGAAATCATTGTTTCAAAAATTTGGACCCATTAAGTTTCATTTGCTAGATAAAACTTATTTTTGTTGATGAATCTTTTGGTCCATCAGAAACTTGAGCACTAAATTTGGCTTTAAAACCATAACAGTGATGAATCTTAAATAAGAACTGAGGTGATCATACATTGTAGTCATAATGTCTTCCACTATTCTCTAACAAATAAATCTAATCAATATTTTATTTGTTAGTTTATTTAAAAACAGAGAAACCGTGATGGCCGATTTATCATTGCTTCTTGCTCTATCTACAAGAATAGAAAGCTTTAGATTGCTTGGCAACCTCGTGATCATGTGATTGACTGAACTATTTTTTTCAAGGCAAAACAATATTGATGTTTTCTTGTTTCATAATGCTAGAATCAAAGACGAGTAAAGTGTATTAATATATTCTCATCCCTCATCATAGATTTGAAATTATTCCCCCCAAAATGAATGCATAGACATTTTTTTCTTTCTTCCAAATGTTATCTTCATTGTGCAGGTTCGCAAAGTTAAGTTAACTAGCTCCATGACCCGTCCTACGGACGGACTGGCTAGTGTTTCTTTTCTAATGAAAGATAGGTTCATAACATAATGGAGAGGTGTTATAATTTGTGCATAAGTTAATGATGATAGGTGGAAAAACTTTGGAGATGTGATTATAAATTAGAAAGGAACAACATTGTTGCAACAATAAGCATTAACATATCTGACGATTTTAGTGAGTCTATAAAGACTTGGGGAGTACAATAGCGTAGATGTAGTCTATATAGTTAAAAAAAATTGTAGGGAAGACAAACATGGTTACAGTAGGTTAAAAGTGAACACAGCTCGCCAGATTTTTTTCTAGTCTAGATAGTAAAGACATACTACATATTGTCTTGGTACAAAACCAAGTAGCTTAGGTCAAATAAAAATTCTTTCAGTCTAAACTTAGATATGAAACAAATAGGAAGAAGGAATAATAATAAGAAACATGTTTAAAATAGTTCAAAAGCATAGATATTTGTTAATGAATATCCGGCAGTTTGGATATTTAAAGGCCAAGGGCTATTGTTTCAGTAGAAAGGTAAGTACTACAGTTAATTATTTCTACCAGATTTCCTAATGATATCAACAAAAACAGTCAAAGGGGAGTCACCAATTTCCAATTTCAACAAATCTCCTACTCGCAGTTTTTTCCCCTTAACAAAGGACCCCATGTGGCTCCTGTTATGTATTTTCTCATCCCTTGAATGTTATCCAAGTATTTTTTTTGACTAAACAAATTCTAAATATTAGAAGGACATCACATTTAAAGACAAAAGTCACACATATTAGATCAAGTCATAACACAAACAGTTTAAAGTTTGAGCATAAACAACAGCGTAATCACACAGATTAGATGAAGTTATAACAAAATCAGTTTAAAGTTGTAAAATAAACAACAACCTATAATAAAATTATCCATATTCATCAAATGTAACCATAAAAACTTAACCCATAATACCGTCTTACCGGTTCGATGGATTAGTCTCTAGAGTTGCGGGTATAGGATTCACAGTTTATACAAAAAAAATGTACACATGAAAATTTAACTCATAATTAAAGAGAAAATAAGACAACATAATTAAAAAGTGAAACACGTACGTAGGTCTCATGCAGAGATTGATTTAAAAGTAAATAACAATTTAACTATGCTTCTAATACTTCTAGATGCGAAATTATCTAAATAAAGAAGAAAATACCAATTTGGATATCTAATTTTTTTCAATATTCTAAAGTACCCCAAAACACACTGTCTAGAATCACACTTTATGTATTTTGCCACCAAATTATTTTTCCATCAAATAGATTATTGGCAAACGAGGTGTTTCAATAGTTAAAAAATTTATGAATACTAAAGTAACCCAAAATACAGTGTCTAACATTTCGCGTTATGCGTTTTGCTACAAAATAATGTTGTCCTATCAAGTACACTAAAACACACTATTTAGCATCCCACTTTAAAATATAAAAATATATATAAAAAAATGTAGATTAGTCATCGATAAAACTCTGTTGGGAGGATATAACCACACACGCCGACAAAACCGAGTACTCGTGGTCAGCCAACTTCTCCAGTGTACATTAGTCATCGTTAAAGCCGATGAAAACTGCACACTAATGAGATGGTAAAAAAAAGTAAAACAAAGGAAACAAAAAAAAAGCCAAAGTGAAAGAAAAAAAGCCAATTGACTTCGATGGACGTGTTGTCTAACTATTGATTAAATGAATTACTATTAAACAAAAAACAACAGTAAATAATAACATCAAACAAATTCTAAGTATTAGAAATACATCACAATTAAAGATAAAAGTCACATAACACAAACAACTTAAAGTTGGAGCAAAAACAACAGCCTAATCACACATATTAGATAAAGTTATAACACAAACAGCTTAAAGTTGTAACATAAACAACAATCCATCAAGAATGACTATTCTGGGTTAGTTTGCTCTTGAGGTTGATAGATTCGTCCTGAGCCGGTTGTAGGATTCTGTCGATCATGCACAGTTTGATTTAAAACTAACCACAAATTTAAGAATGTTTCTAATACTTGTTGATGCGAAATTATCTAAATAAAGAAGAAAATAATTTAGCGTTACGCATTTTACGATAAAATAATTTTGTCTTACAAAATTAAACATTTTTTCACCCAAAATTTTCATATTTCATCATGTAAGATTTTTCGAGATTGTAAAATACCTCTTAAAATATAAAAAAGAAAAAAAAATACAAAACCATAAAATATAAAAGAAGAACCTGGGGTTGGGTGTGACAAAAACTCTGTTGGGAGGAGACAAAGCCGAATTCTCGTGGTCTGCCAGTTTCCCCGGTGTAGATTAGTCATCGGTAAAATTAAATTTTTTTCTAAACCCTAAAGAACCCCTAAGCAAACCGCTTAACATTTCACTTTACACATTTAGTTACAAAATGATTTTTTCCCCATCAACTACACTAAATCACATTGGTTACCATCGCACTTTATGTGTTTTGTCATGAACTTAAATAGTTTTCCCCCAAAAATTTGCATATTTAACCATCTAAAATTTTTCAGGAAGTACCACTTAAAATATAAAAAATAAAAATAAAAAAAGAAAACTTTCAAATATAAAAAAAAGTTTGGATGTGGTAAAAACTCTGTTGGGATGGGAGACTCGTGGTTAGCCAGACTCCCTAGCGTAGATTAGTCATCGACAAATACAATGAAAATTACGTACCAATGACATGGTAAAAAAAAGAAGAAGGAAATAATAAAAAACAAAAAAAATACAAGCAAGAAACAAAAAAGAAAGTGAAACAAAGAAAGAAGAAGAAAAAAAAAAACCAACCAAAAAAATGAACCAACAAAAAATCATGCCATAGACAAAAAAAAATTTCCCACCAAAATCCAAATCAATTTGAAACCCATGACAAGCCAAATAAGATATAAGATTAATGGCCCTAGGGTTGACTAACTGGTATTTTGACTTATCTTCTGAATAGGATTAAGATCCTATGCCATGATATCAATGTTCATATTAACACCGTGTATCCCAAAAATAAAGGTAAGAACAAATCAATTCTTCAAGAGACAATGAATTAATTTATTATGTAGTCTGCATTTTTCATGTCATTTCTTATTGTAATTTATATTTGTTTTTCTACTCAGATTTCTTCTCAATTTCCCTTTGGCCTTGCCTTTTTCATGTCCACCACTACATCTTTTATGATCAAGGCATGATGATACTGTGTCTATGCCTTTAAGTAAGTAGCTTAGAAGTTGACAAATCACAAATACACTAATTGAGTTAATATACGACTAACAATTTATTTGTTGTAGAAGGAGGTGCAAGGGTGTTTGCAACCTTTATTTCTTACTTTAATATAATTATAATTATATTATTGAGTTATTCTTGAGTTGTTCAGGTTGGGATAAAACAATTCATGTTTCCTCTATCATGCTTAACACCTCTTCATTTGACATAAGAAATCAAAACCTACACTGTTCGGGGTTGGGATCAAGGATTGAAGGTTGCAACATTGATAATGATGTGATGTAGTTAATCAAAAACCTATATATATATATATATATATATATATATATATATATATTCTTTTTAATCGATGTACTTAACCATATCGATGGATTTATATAAATACTTAATCATAAGGTTCTATATCCCTTTTAATGTCTTTTTTTTTTAAATCTGAATTATTTGACATTTTAAAAAAATTATGTTCCTTTTATTTATTAATTATACGTGACTATATTTATTATTTATCTTTATCTATTCACAATCATAAGTTTGAAGGGAGAAAAGTAATGGCTTAGTATACTTTGATTACATTTGTTCTATGTAGAATTACAGATAAAGAAATGACATCATGATTGAAAAACTTGAACAATTGTTTTTTTGTTTTACTAGAAGCCTTTGATTTTAGTAATCTTATTTATTTTTCTTCCATATTTGTTATTGCTTGATAGTTGATCATCATCAAACTAATTTAATCGAGTGATTTTACATAATATATATTGCTTATTGTCTTTTTGAGAAACATTCGTTATGTCAACAATGATGTAAACCTGATTCTTCGGAATCATCAGATTCAACTATTGATATGCCTCTTAAGGGAATTGACCTTCAACTAGTGTTATGGTAAGTAGAAATTTTTCAATCTCAATTGTGTTTTATTTTTGTAATACCTTTTCCACTTAACAAGAAAATGTTCATGATATTATATTTATTCATTCACAATTTCTATTTTTTATTTTAGCACTTCCCACAACAAATTCGGAAATGTTTTATTTCAAAATTGCTTAAAAGTATTATTTTGTTTGATGTTGACAATAACGTGGAATATGTTTGCGATCTTATTACGACACACTGAAACAAACGGGAGAAGTATCTTACAATGGGATGGTACAAATATGAAAAGGATAGCAACCTTAGTATCATAGAGAAATTAAGCTTTGAAATTCAAAATCTTCCAGAATGTCTATTCGTGAGGATGCTAAGGAGAGACGTCGAAAGAAATTGTTAAAACATCGGAGTAGATATTAAAACTTAGATGTCTGTGTTAGGATTTCATTTTTTATTTGTACAAAATTGCTATTTAATCTATTGGTTACTCAAATTTGCAAATCAATTTGACAAATATTCTACTACTTATCATTTTAATTGTAATTTTTAACTAATCATAATTTAAATATTCAACTTTTTAAGAGCTTTTATTTTTTAGTAACTTCTGATTTGTCCCACAGCAATAATACTATTACGTTTTTTTGTTGTTCTACCTATGTTTTTAGAACACTGAACTTTTAAAATTTTAATTTTGGTTTGAGTACTAATTGTACCACGTAACGCGATCAACCCGTGCGGATGCACGGGTATGTTACTAGTATACTACGACACAATAAAACTTCAAACATCGCTAAAATTCACATTAATTAATAGCAAAAAACAGAAAAATGTCTACAAATGCGACAAAATTAAATTGATTGGAATACTCATGTATCTGAATATTTAATGTTGACGCACTAGTAATTTATTGAATTTGTAATAAACCGAAATTGATCTGTCAATTTGTATCAAACTAATGTGACATTTCAAACGGCAAAATCAAGGAAAAATACGAAAGAAAAATTAGATATATGTGGATACCACTTATTTAGATAAAAAGAGAAAGAAAAAAAAACAATACATATGGATGATAGCCAAAAAATGACCTAATGCCCATACCTCTGGATCTGTAAAGTTGATGTCCAAGTCATTGGTTGAGTTCTAATGGTCGAATCTGATCTCTCAATCTGAATCAAAAGAACATCGCAACAAGACGGGAAACTAAATAACGCTGCACCAAGACGACGAACACAACAACGTTGCACTTAGACGACGAAGTCAATAAAAAACACAAAAGAAAAATTAGATCTGTGTGGAAACTGCTATTATTTAGGTAAAAAGATAGGGAAAACAATGGCGAGAGATGATTCCAGTCCAGACCAAAAATATGACCAAAAACCACCCCTCTCCAAATATATAAGAAGAAGAAAGAGATGAGTAGATTAGAGAGAAACCCAAAATCACCTCATGTGATGTCATCATAAAATATTAATATCTCACTTGTTTTCTTGAAACCCAGGAGAGTAACAAAGTGGTTATTATCATCTGCAAATAGTAAATGAGAGATTCAGAACATTCTAGATATTTATGAGCAAGCTTCTGGTCAAAAGGTTAATTTCCAAAAGGCAGAGATCTTTTTTAGTAGGAATGTTCACACTCATGATAGAGACACAATTGTTGCTCAATTGGGTGTTCAAGTGTGTATGGGTACGGGGAAGTATCTTGGTCTCCCTTCCATGGTGGGGAGAAGTAAGAAGGCTCTTTTTAAGTTCATCAAGAACCGTATTTGGCAGAAAATAAATTCTTGGAGTGGCAGAATGCTCTCAAAAGCAGGGAAAGAGGTAATGATTAAATCCATATTACAATCCATTCTTACCTACTTCATGAGTCTTTTCGCTATTCTGGCTACACTCATCACTAAGATTGAAAGACTGCTTAATGGTTTTTGGTGGGGTGGAAATAGTGGAGGAGGGTGTGGCATTCGTTGGATGGTCTAGGAGAGACTGTGCGTCCCTAAGTCCCATGGTGGGATGGGTTTTCGCAACTTGAAGCATTTTAATTTGGCTCTCTTGGGTAAACAAGCTTGGCGGCTTCAATCCCAACCGGACCTCTTAGTGACCCGATTGTTTCACTCACTGTGATTTTATTCATGCAACTAAGCGGAGCAATGGAAGCTTTGTTTGGAATACTATTTTCTCCTCCCAAGAATTGTTACTAAAGGGTTCATCCTGGAGTATTGGAAGTCGTAATTCAATTCGTTTGTTTGAGGGCCGGTGGACTAAGACGCCACTCCAGCTCCGTCCTAGGAACCCAGGTACATTTAATCCCCTGCTTCGTGCTGATTATTTGGTGATCCCCGAGAGAAAGTGTTGGAATGAGACTCTAGTTCGGTTTATGTTGGATGAACCTTCTTGTTTGGCGGTGTTGAATACCCCCTTGCTTAATTGTGGCCACGATGATGCTTTGTATTGGAAAGGTGAGCGTAGTGGTACATACTCGGTTAGAAGCGCGTACCGGCTTGCTGCCACTACTAGTAGCAATAACGCAACATTGTTAGTTGAAGGGGCGTGGAATTTGATATGGAAGCTGCAGATTCCGCCAAAGGTGAAGAATTTTTTGTGGAGGCTTACGAGATGTTGCATTCCTACGCGTGATATCCTTATTCGTAGAGGAATGGACGTGCCGTGTGACTGCCCTTTTTGTGGTTAATTTGCTGAGTCTAGTCTTCATATTTTCTCCGATTGCACTATAGCTGCCAGTTGCTGGATGAGTCTTGGTATTGGCTCGGTAATTGCCCGAGAAACAAAGAATGCAACATCATCGTCCGATCTTGGTTTTTAGCATTATGCAGCAACTTTCAGGGGAATTGCGTATAGCTTGGGTCATGAACTTGTGGAGCATTTGGTCAAGTCGAAACATTTAATTTGGAACAACATCCGTGACTCTGCGCCACCACGGTTATCGTGCATGATCCACTTTTTATGCCGATCGGCTCACGACACTGTGTCCGGCTTTGTTTGCAGATCGTTGCAAAGACTGTTTTGCAAAGCAAAGAAACCGAAGCATGTTTTTACACCACTTCTTGATGTTTATATAGGGGAGGCATTTGGGTTGTTATTGGCAATCGATTGGATGCAGGAGCTCCGGTACCGGAATGTCATTTTTGAGCTAGATGCTAAAGTTGTTGTGGATGATTTTAATCAAGCCCCTGTTATTAATTCAGATTATGTGTGTATTTTAAACTCTTGTAGAAAGACCTTTGGTTATTTTTCTGTAAACTCTCATGTGGAGTTCTTTAGGAGAGCGACTAACAAGGTGGCTCATCCCTTAGCAGGGGTAGTCTTGTTCCCAGACTTTATTTGCTATTCCAGCATGTATCTTTGCTACTATTTTGAGTGAAATGAATTAGAATTTTTGCATAAAAAAAAAGTGGTTATTATAGGATCTAAAGTTTTGACATTAATTAGTGTTGGACTAGAAAAGTTTTAAACAGGAAGTTTAATTCGGTATAGTATAAAACTCACTCTCGTATTAAAGTTCCAACGGTCATTGTCATGCATCCATAAGTCTTCCCAAGGCGGGGTTTTAGTTTTCCTGTGCATAAGCAGCATGTGGGGATTCATGAAGTTAATGTGTATTTTATTGTATTTTATTTTATCTAATTGCATTATTTTTATTTACCTAATATATGAATATAAGTCTAGCTAAGATTGAATTAATTTATCTCTTTTTCGTTTCGTTTATATAGCAAATAATAAAGTAGAAGTTTCAAACATGTCATAGTAAAATATTTAAAGAAACTCTTCTTTAAATATGCATTATCTCTTTTTCGTTTCGTTTATATATGCATTATCTCTTTTTCGTTTCGTTTATATATGCATTATCTCTTTTTATTTTTTTTTGGGTGCTGAGCAAACTCTTCTTTTAAAATGGCTCATACCTTTGCTTCTTTGTCTATTTCTATTTCAAAATAAAATATAATAACCAAAGGTGGCTCATACCTTTGCTCCTTTGTCTATTTCAAAATAAAATATAATAAACCCATTCCGTTTCAAGAAGGTACTCTCTCATACCTTTGCTTCTTTGTCTATTCCATTCTATTGCTTCTTTTTCATATATAAAGGGCCAAAGAGGCAAATGCAATTTAAATAAGAACGAAGAACAAATACAATGGAAGAAGGGACTGCAGCTGCAAACCATTCCGTTTCAAGAAGGTACTCTCTCAATCTTTTTTTTTAGCTATTTATTAAAATTCATGGGGTCCCACTATTTTGGAATTGGGACCTATATTAATTTAGTGAGACTAAATAAGTTTTAACTAATCATAGAATAAGTGTTTGAGAGACAAAGTGTTAAACTGTTAATTACCTTTTTAGTTGCTATTATTTGATTTGATGTATCACTCTCGCTCTCTCCTTTTTAGTTGAACTCCTTAACTAGTAGTGTAAATTAGATTAGATAAAACTAATATCTCTCTCTCCCCCTTCTCTCCTTCGTGAAACTGTGTAACCTTAAATTTGAGACGGGTGAGTATCCTAACATATACTATATGTATTAATGGAAGCTATACTAATTAATCCTAACATATACTATATGTATTCCATTCTATATATAGCCAGGCAGGTGTGTATCTCTTGAATGAAGTTGCAAAAATATGTGCCCAATTTTTCCGACTCTTGTTTATATTCGTCGGCATTGCAACAATGAACAACAGCAACGGAAACAGAGAGTCTCTACTCATGAAGGTTTTGGTTTTCGTGCTCGTTCTTTACTACTTGGCGTTGGTGCTTGCGACGATTCTGCAGTTTCACGTAAGGAGCTTCATTCCATTAATCATGCTCACTCTATCAGTAGGATTGGCAGGTGTTGTTTCAGTTCTAGCTTTGATCATGATTTCGCCCACCATTGCTTGGATGGTTTTGCCCTTGTGGTTATTTATCTTTGTTTTCATGGGCTATTATTACTATCATCAAGAGCTCTACCAAATTATTCCAGAAAGGATTAAGAATTTGATTGAGGATTATATGGTGGCATGTCAACCCATAATTCAATCTTATCTCGCAATTGGCTGAGCTTGATTGGTGACCCATAATTCTAACCCAAATTTGTTTGCACGTATATAGTTTGCTTGAACATTATTCACCTGTTGTATTCTATGTGTATGTTTGTCAAATAAGTTTGTTAGGCCACAATACATTTGTTGTAATCTGTGAAGCCATGTTGGTTATTTTTGTGTAGTCATCTTGTTATGTTTTGGGTCTATAGCTCTTTCTAAATGGAACTTTTTAGTATTTAGTGACCTTTTCTTTTTTATTGATAAAAAAGAAAAGATAGATTCTATTGTACCTAGTATGAAGTAGTTTCCTTTGATTAAAAGATATTTGTATTCATTTAAATTGGTAGAATAAATCGAAACAACAAAACTAGAGGTGAGCGTAGGACGGGTTGGGACGGGTTATAAGCGACTCTAATCCGTCTCTAAATATTGATCGGGCCAATATTGAAGCCCTAACGCGTCCCTTAACCCGGCACAACCCGATGACATGCGGGTTCAATATATAAGAACTGAGTTCATAAGGACGGGTTGGGACGAGACGTGGGACATAACCCAAAACTATGCATTCTCATATGTTCAAGGTGTAATTTTTTTCAAATCTTTTTTAATACTGTTTTTAATTCAAATGAATATCAAAATTGCAAATTAAGTTAATTACCAATTAATTCGTTGGGTTTATTTAATTATTGGTATGATCATCACGTGCTCCTTTTGATGATATGTCAACATTACCCACCTTTTTTTGACATGATGGTCAAACCAAAATGAACTAAAGTAATAATCAGCTAATAATCAAGTAATTTAAGACCCAAATAATCAAAATGATCATCAGGGACTCCTTCTGATAATCTCAAAACCAAAATGAACAGCTAATAATCTTCAAGCCAAATAATCTTAAAACCCAAATAATCTTAAAATCAAATGAACAGCAACCCAAATAATCTTCAATTATTGGGACTGGCAGCGTCTATTAGTATTCACTACTCACTAGCGTCAATCATTGGGATGGGCCGGGTGACCCGAGGGGTAACCCGAGCCCGTCGTGGCCCGACACTGGATTATTATATTGGACAATCCTAAATGTCTTCGTGTCTTATTTTTTTCGGGTCAGACCCGGCCCGATGACATCGGGCTAGGATGGGCAAGCGGGCCGGGCCGGGTTTTGCTCACCCCTAAACAAAACCTTAAGGATTTTTTTTACCCCCACATAAATCCCATCTACCCCCACATACCCTGCAAAAAGACCATAATACCCTTAATAAAATTTAAAAACCCTAAAATATCCTCAGTTCCAAAAAAATATATAAATCGATATACATAGTCATATATACCAAATGTGGGGGTATATACGATTTGGTATATACGACGATGTATATACGATTTAGGGGGTATATACGATTCCTAGATTTTTTTGTAGTTAAATAAAAAATAATTATATTATTTAAAAATTAAAATTATATTTTAAATAAAAATTAATTGGATATGAATAATTTAGGCTAAAAAATAGGTTTAGTGTGTAGTTTGTTAAAACATGACGATGTTATACGTCGAACGAATAATTTATGCTAAAAAATCGGTTTTCGGACAACCTACTCCGATTGTAATGAAACCACCGCCATTAAATCCGAAAAAAATCAAAGACCAATACTCCCGTAGAAGGAACTTCTTACGGGATTGCGAGGCTCAAATTCCCAAATTCAATCGTTTACTATTTTTTATTAATTTTTTAAATTTTTCATAGTCCCCAAAAAATTTTAAAAGAATTTGCATAGACTTATTTTGGTTTTGTTAGATTTTAGTGGTGCTTTTATAATTTTTGGCTTAGTTTTGACTCTTTAACGGATTTTTAGTAGCTTTTTATAACATTTTAAAAAAAAAATTAAAACAAATCATATTAACAAAAAATAATAATAAAAACAAGTCGTATATACCCCCACACCTTGGTATATACGACTTGTTAAAATACAAATCATATATACCAAGGTGTGGGGGTATATACAACTTGTTTTAAAAATTCTCATTGTATTTAAGTTTTTTTAATGTATATAGGATTCCTACAAAATGTGAGTCGTATATATGTTATGTAACATAACATATATACGATTGATATATTTTTTTTAAAAAAGGCTTAATTACAGTTTTGGTCCCCCTATTTTCACTAACTCACGATTTTGGTCTCCCAAGAATTTTTTTCACGAATTTGGTCCCCCTATTTTCGCTAGCTCACGATTTTAGTCCACCAAGAATTTTTCTCACGAATTTAGTCCCCCTATTTTCGCCAATTCACGATTTTAGTCCCCCTATTTTTTCAATTTTTAAAATCAAAGTCTCCCTCTAGGAAAAATAGGGGGACTAAAATCGTGAGTTTGCGAAAATTAGGGGACTAAAATCGTGAGTTGGTGAAAATAGGGGGACTAAATTTGTGAGAAAAATTTTTGGGGGACTAAACTCGTGAGTTACTGAAAATAGGGGGACTAAATTCGTGAAAAAAATTCTTGGGGGATCAAAATCGTGAGTTAGTGAAAATAGGGGGACCAAAACTGTAATTAAGCCTTTAAAAAAATACGTTTTTATGGGTATTTTGGGCTTTTCAGAAGTATGTGGGGTAGATGGGATAGTGTGGGGCACAAAAAAAACCCAAACCTTAAACATCACTAAAATAGAGCCGTTAAAAGGAGCTCATCCCGACGTGTTGGCCCAACCCGCCCGACAAAATAGGTGGATTGGGCCAAGAAAAATGAGTTACAAAAAAATTGGCCCGACCTCGTTCAGCCTGGAAATTTATTAGCCCGTCATGGGTTGGGCCAACCTGCTGACCTTACGCTTTTTAAAAAAATGAGTGCAATTACATTTAGCTCATTCTTATGCAACACCCTCAACTACTCTCCCACCCCCCTCAAATTGGTAAAAATTCTAAAATGCTCCTAAACTATAAAAAATCTCTCTTCTTTGTGTGGTCCTTTATTATCCGTTTTTATTAGGTTCGGTACCATAATACCGAACTAGCTAGTACTGGATTTTGATACTATGCCTTATAATATTTTGCAAATTCTAAGTTCGGTACCAAGGTACAGAGTTAGTTAAGTAGGAAACATCACACATTTGGTACGGAACTTGAAACAAATTGTACAGAACCACTTTTGACAGATATTTTCTATGTTTAACGATTTAGATTCCAGTGACACTTTGATCAACGGATAGAATTTCAATTGCATAGATGCCACTGACAATCTTGATTAATGACCTATTTTGTGGTCAATTTTTTTTAACATAGTCGTTGGAATCTCTGTCCTTTGTGTCAGAAAAAAGAGTGAATGACATTTACTGTGGTGAATGTGCCTCAACGGATATAATTGTAATGGCCTAAATTTATCGTCCACAATTTTGTTCAACGACACCCTCTCACTAGCAACCACTATAAATACACACACTTACCCCCATTACTTTCACACCAACTTCCACCAATATCTCTCTTTTCGCAAATACTTGCTTCCTCACACACAACACCATCTCGAATGGACACCCTTTCGACCTAGCTTTCGATTGGCACAACCAAGGTTGTTAAACTCTAGTTTTAACTCGTGGAATCTCACGATTCTACGTTTTCAGCTTCTTAATTCGAGTTAACTCGCTTGTGGACTCATTTCTAGGTAAACTCGATTTTCTAGCGATTTCACTCGCCTGAAATTACGAGTCAACTCGTAAATTCAGGTAAACGAGTCCGAGTTTAATCGATTCTACTCATCACAATTATTTAGGAACTTATGAATTTAAGATTTATTGTCATAATTTATGTAGTTTGATACAAGTCTATAATACTTTATTATGGTGATATGTTATTTTGTTTTGTTGTATAGTTGAAATTTTGAACTATTGGTGAATTAATGGTATTATCTAAGTATATATGTCACATATATATTACTTTTAATATTAGGTAAAATCGTACGAGTCTTCGAGTTTATGTCTCGAGTTCACCTAGGCAAAACGAGTTTACTTGAACTCTCGACTTTGACAACCTTGGGCACAACCCTGACCATTCTTTATCATCATGGACATCGATTATACTTTAAAACTAGAGTGGTATCTCCTCCTCGTTTTTGGTTCTTGCATACCCAACCTATTCATTCCTTCCTCTCTCTCTCTTAAGTCTTAACTATCTCATACACGTTACTGACTCTCTCACGTACTCTCATTGCATTCGTACTCACTATGCTTGTTGGTATCCTCCCTCATTGTCGTTGTCTTGCTCCCCTTCCTTCAGTGGTTGTTCTTCTCTTGGTGACAAATTTAGGTGTAGTAATAAACTCTCCCAGCATTTTGCTCGCCTACTTAGCTTCCATAGGGTCGTCATCAACCTTAGCCTCCTCCCCCATAAACTGCTTAGGCTCATGAGTCTCATAATACGTTCCATCATACTGTTGCGCCTCCTGCTCATGTCAACAGGAAGTCATCCACATACACGTCTTTGTCGTTCTGAAGCGTGACCGGCTATCCTATGTTGTATGCGACCACTCACTAATGCATCTTCAACATCAACACTGCCACCTCCATTGGTTGTTGACGTGGCACTTGTCAGTGCCATATGCCCATGATGACGTGGGATGATGACGCGATGTTCAGTGATACGTGGCACAATGGTATAATGAGATGATGACACATGGCAGTGACATCATTGATGATGTCATGTTGACGTCATCTCCATTAGCCACTTCAGTTTTTTTGGATGAAAAGTTAACCGAGGGGCTTACCTGTAAACGCTTAATATTTGCAATGGCCGTTTTAAAACTTTTTTTTTTACAGAGACCTAAATGGATTATGGTCATATTTGCAGGGGTTCGCCAAACACATATTTAAGCCTAAATGATTTGCATTGTTTTACTAAAGCTCAATTGCATTTTTAGTCATTTATCTTTTACTAAAGTTTCAGTTTAGTCTTTTATCCTTTTTTCCCCACTTTGGTCATTTATCTTTCATATTCGTGTCAGTTTGACCCTTTATCTATTATTTTTCTCACATTAGTCATTTATCTTTCCTATTTGTTTCCGTTTCGTCCTTTAAAATAAAAACTCAATAAAATGTATTAAACAAAATGTTTGCCATATATTATAATCCCTTATTATTTATTTTTTTGCATTAAATGGGGGCTAAAGCCCAAAAAAAGAAAAACTAGCGACATATATAACGGGGGTAGCTACACCGAAAGCATCAGTGAGGATCAGAGCACCGATTTGGTGCATTATTGCAAAATCTCCATCGTTGAGATAGAAGATTTTTGAATTTCAAATTCAAGATTTCGGTTTCAGAAGTGATTTTCTGCATAAGCACTTTTTTATCATAATTTTAGTTCCATTAAATTTCTTGCAAAATTTTATTCAAGTTAGAGTTCAATTTATTCAATTTGGTCAGGTATTATATGAGTTATTCAAGAAACAAAAATCGAAGATACATGTGTGGGTTGAAGACATTCATAAGGTTATTCTTTTATCTGAATTTTTGTTTTAAAAGGATAAATAAAAACAAATATAAAAGATAAATAACCAAAGTGAAAAAATTAAATAAAAAAGGATCAAATTGACTCAAATATTAAAGATAAATGAAAATAAAAATAAAAATAAAGGAACCTAACTAAAAGTGTAATTCAGTTGACATTAGGTGCAAATGCAATTCAGTTGACATGAAATTGAATAAATAAAAAAATCAAAAAATTCTAGTGCTTTGCGTTACCCACCATTACAGTCGTGCTCACACGTTACTCTAAAGAATAGCAAGTAACCAATTATAATTAGTAGAAAAATTATATATTTATTAGTGTTGACTAATATTTGGGATCGGAAGTAACCAAAAAAAGCATTTTGGATCGAAACAAATTTGTATTTCAATCACCAAATAGTGATCGACCATCATGCTTCATATCTTCTTTGCTCTGTATGTCTGATCTTCTTTGCTCTGTATATCTTCTTCTGCTGTTGGTTTGGGAACCGCCTTTTTGGTATATACTTTCTCTTCCCTTCTCTTTTTAGTTCATCTATACTCTACTAATCATCCTACCTAATATTTATCTTATTTGTATTTGGTTAATTAACTTATGATAAAAGTGAGTGATGTGAATATTGCTTAAAGCTTTAAACTATGGTTTACCAGCCTCATGTTGAACTCATAACTTATGATAAAAGTGTGCACCAGACTTGTGTAGGCTTTTAAATGTTATTAAGTCTGGATGGATCTGTAAGATTTTGATTTTTCTTGAAACCGAGTCTTTAACAATTATTCTTCAAAGGCTACCTAAGAAAAATAAAAAGAATTATTCTTCAAATGTCAATTTAAATCTCACGTTGTTATGATTAAAGCAAAATATTCCCTCAACTAAGAGCACAGAGACCGTTGAGGTATGCTATGACCCTTTAAGTATAATACAGGGCAGCCATGATCACAGGCCTTACACCAATTTTAGGAAAAGAACTAAAGCATAACACATCTGCTCCTTTTAGCAGAAATTCTTCCCACAATTATAGCCCAATTCACTCATAAAATCAACATCCTGGTGGTTCATCATGCAATATATATGTTGCAGTCTCGAGTTTGCCTTACTGAGATATACTAATATGTGAGCAATTTAGGAGCACACCCATGCATTTAGGTACTGACCAGCCATCTTTATCAGAGTCTCATTCAAACCTGCTACAATTGTGATTATTTAGGAAACATATTGATCATGAGAAAGGCTGGCGGAAGACCGAAGGACGAGATTTGGAAAAACGTTACGAAAGAAAAAAATGGTAAGTGGAAGTGCAAGCATTGTGGACATGAGTTTAGTGGAAATATTTCAGCTACAAGAATTAGAGCGCATATAGATAAAGAACCTGGACAAGGCACTGCTCCATGCTCCTTTGATCATGGTAATGAACGAGATCACAATAATATGGCTTCTGGTTCAAGTAATCCACATCAACATGTAAATACATTGGGTTCAATACAAGGTATTTTTTCCAAGATTTTTTTATCTAGCTTTTTTTTGTTGCAAAAGAGCAGCTATAAGATATCCTATTATTCATGGATCCTGCTTCAGCGCCCAAGATTAATTTTCTACCTTCATGCTTCGTTGTAGTGGCTGAAGGTGTTCCAGAGATATTAAAATTGTGTTAGTTTATCGGCCAAAATAGAATTTACAACCATGACTTTTGAACACCCTAAAATTTCTAGTACACATCCAACACCTCACTTTCTCCATGTCTCTCTTTCTATCGCATCACTCACCTATCCCAGTTATTATATTATTTTCTATGTGTATAGTGGGTTTGGGTGTCGAGAAAATATTTTTGTGGAACTTAAATGTTTCTATTGTTTAAGATTTATGTAATGAATAGAAAGCACTGAAATAGGTATTGATGGAGGTAGCAATATCGAAAATACTTTTGAATGCGAGATTACTCTTCTAAATCAATTGGTTTCTGATCTACAAAATGAGAAAAGTGACATTGAAGGACAAGTACAATGGCTGCAGCGTCGGGGCAAAAAGCGTAAGATAGATGTTGATATTTGGTTAGATGAGGTAGAGGAACTAAGGAAAAGTGCTGATGAATTGAATAACGTAGTGCATTCAGGGTCTGAAGTCGATGGAGATGTGGTAAAAATGTTAATTGTAGAAACAAAAGAGCATAAGAAAAATGTACCTTCGGTATTGTCTACTGAAATTGTTGGGGAAAATTTTGAGGAAAATATAAAAAAGATGTGGAAACTTCTATCCGATGACCAAGTTTTTATAATTGGTGTACATGGAATGGGAGGAGTGGGAAAAACATTACTAGCAACTCATTTGGAGAATGAAATAAAAAGAAAGGGAAGTTTTAAGGATGTGTTTTGGGTTACGGTTTCTCACAATTTTAGCATCTCAAAATTGCAACATGATATCGCAAAAAGAATGGGTCTAAAGCTTGATGAAGATGATGAGAAAATAAGAGCAGAAATTTTGTCTTCTGCATTGGAGACAAAAGAAAAACCGGTTTTAATTTTGGATGATGTTTGGAAATACATTGATTTGGAAAAAGTGGGAATTTGTCGCAACTTGAATGGCATTAAAGTGATTGTGACAACCCGATTGAAACATGTGTGTCAACAGATGGATTGTCTACCAAAAAATATGATAGAAATGTTACCTCTGTATAGTAACCAAGAAGCTGGGGAGTTATTTAAGGTAAAACTCGGACACAGTGGAACACCAGCAACTCTTCCCCCTGAGGCAGAGAAGATTGCAACACGTATTGTAGACCGTTGTGGTGGTTTACCACTTGCAATCAGTGTGATGGCTAGAACCTTGAAAGGTTCGATCAATGACATTCATCGGTGGAAACATGCATTAAATAAGCTTGAAAAATTGGAAATGGAACAAGAGGTGGAAGAAGAGGTCTTCAAGGTATTAAAACGCAGCTATGAGAATTTGATAGAAAAGGACCTACAAAAGTGTTTCTTGTACTGTGCACTATTTCCTCGTTTTACAAGATGTGAGTTGATCGTGAAGCTTCTCGACATTGGACTGTTGGAAGGAAGGAGGAGTTTGGAGGAAATATTCTGTGAGGGGAACAACATAGTGGAGAAACTCATAGCCCATTCTTTGTTGCAGGAAGAAGATGAGATGTTTTTAAACTTCACTGTAGCTCCTTTTGTGAGAGTCATGGCCTATAATATACTGAAAGAGAGTCAAAGGTGTGTCGTGAAATTCTTGGAAGAGAAAACATGTTTTCAGAAAGAATTGACAATCCAGGACTGGAAAGATTTGGAGTTGGATAATATGGTGATATGCAGATGTGAAAAAATCCCAGAGGATACGTCCCCACATTGTCCACACTTGTCGACCTTGATTATACGTCCATGTGACACCTACTATTATAGCCAAAGTATCGATTATTTTCCAGAGTATTTTTTCAAAAACATGAATGCTCTAACTGTACTCGATCTATCCAGAAATTTAACTCTAGAGTCTTTACCAGAGTCCTTGTCTGACTTGATATCTCTTGTTTCTTTAACCCTCTGTAGATGTTCCTCACTAAAATATGTGCCCCCATTGGAAAAACTACAAGCATTATCAAGATTGGACATTTCATTTTGTTCGATTGAGCAAGTACCGCAGGGTTTGGAAAAGATAATCAAGTTGAAATGGCTTGATCTGAGTTGGAACAAGAATTTGATTATGGAACCAGGGTTTGTGGATGTGCTAACCAATTTGACAAGTATGCAATACCTTGATCTTCGTGGTTGTCCTAATGTTAAGATTAAAGTGGAAGATGTACAAGGGATGAATAGGCTAGAATGTTTGGGAGCAACCTTTTTAGACTGCAAACATTACAACCGTTATATGGAAATATTATTGGACCAAAGTTTTGGGCCCAAAACATATACTCTCTCTTTGGAAAACCATTTTATTGCTTGGGAAAATTTTGAGTCCCCAATACTTCCTAACCACCAACGGAATCTGTATCTCTATGATAATGACCGATGGATTTGCTTTTGTGGGGCTCTTTCATCCAAAGCTGTTTCTTCCTTGAATAAAATTTATGTATATAAATGCAAAAAACTGAAGAGCGTGTTTTGCTTATCTGGTTCTTGTTTCGTTTGCATTGATATTTGCAAACTCGAACGTTTGTATCTCACAGATTTGGAGAGTTTAATTGTCATCTGCAAGGAAGATGATGTTGATGTCTGGCAATCTTTGCCTATGCGTAACAGGTTCCCTTGTCTGACATATCTTGATATTTCTAAATGCCATGAGATAAAGAAGTTGCTGACACCATGGCTAGTTTTGCAGCTTCCAAATCTTGAGAGGATCAGTGTAAACAAATGCGATTCAATGGAAGAAATAATATCAGTGGGCAACGGTGATGACAATGATGGTTCCAGCATTACGCTTCCCAAGTTAACCAGATTGGAGTTGTTGGGTTTACCACGATTGAAGACTGTGTGCAAAGGGTCTATAATAATATTTGGGTCTTCACCGACATTAGCAATCAGAGACTGTCCGAATTTAAAATGGAAGCACCCTGCATTCCCATTGCAACTCGATAGCTTTGGTAATAAGTTTTAATGTTGACTTACATTTTTGAAGTTACGAAATTATGCCAAACAGCGTTTGTTTATATTTATGTATAAATTCCTTTTCAATTGTCGGTTTAAGCGACAATGTATTTTGGGGTATGCTCCTGCAATTATTTGAAATGATCAATGAATTTGGTGAATGTGATGAAACTAGGTGAGTATTCCTAACTTTTGTATGGCCTGAACTATTTTGAAATGACTGAAGAATCACATGTTATAACAATAGGAAAAAGTGCTTGTGATGCACACTTAGCAATTAATCACAATCGCTTGTACTGTTTGTGACAAAATCATTAACTTGTTCATGTAATTGCTTCTGACGGAGAAAATTACAAATCACTCACTAACTTAAACATGGGATCCATCACATTTGAAAAATTATAAATTGTGTATGATTGTCATTATCTACTATGCATATCTTCTATATTATACTTTCACTTGTTAACCTCCCTCTCTTAACATCAAATTATTCAAAGGGAAAAACAATACTGAAACGCTTTCTTATAAAGAAATGGGCAACCTTGGAATTGGATGAATGAGATTGCAAGTGTCAAAATCACTAAATTGTAAGCTTTAAAATCAATAGAAAAACGATTATTCATCCTCCTCTTCCTTAAAATCACTTCTGATTCCTTCATCAACATGATGTACATCCTCCACACTAGCAATAGAGGATACTTTTCAATATAGATGATTCTCTACTGTAAGCTTCTTGAAAGACAGGTAAAACATATGAGGATGCCGCTAAAATACTTTGTGGACTTGCTGTGGAAACCCAAAATACTTCTTTAGGCATAAGAGCTTTTTTCTCTCTGCTAAATGAAAGGAGAAGGTTTTACACTATTTGCTTTTGCTTTTGATAGGCAATCACATTTTGAGAGAGCTTAGTATTGAGTGCAAATACATACATGGTTTGAGATGGCTTTTGGAAGCCAAGAAAGTTCAAGTTTCTTTAGTGAGTCTCAAAGTAGCTGGAGTAGTAGAGACTAGGATTCCACAACTTCAACTATGGTTTGAGAAAATTTAATGCACACGCGCTCACACGCATACAAGTGAACCTGCCATTCTTATTAGAGATATACTTCCTCCGTCTAATATTATATGACTTTCTAAGCAAAAAAAAAAATTATCCTATAATACATGACTTTACCGGGATCCTTGTCTGGCTTGATATCTCTTGTTTCTTTAAACCTCCATTGATGTAACTCACTAAAACATGTGCCCCCATTGGAAAAACTACAAGCATTATCAAGATTGGACATTTCATTTTGTTCGATTGAGCAAGTACCACAAGGCTTGGAAAAGATAATCAAGTTGAAATGGCTTGATCTGAGTTGGAACAAGAATTTGATTATGGAACCAGGGTTTGTGGACGTGCTAACCAATTTGACAAGTATGCAATACCTTGATCTTCGTAGTTGTCCTCATGTTAAGATTAAAGTGGAAGATGTACAAGGGATGAATAGGCTAGAATGTTTGGGAGCAACCTTTTTAGACTGCAAACATTACAACCGTTATATGGAAATATTATTGGACCAAAGTTTTGGGCCCAAAACATATACTCTCTTTTTGGAAAAATATTCAACACATTATTTTTGGGGAAATTCCCCCATGCTGCCTAACCACCAACGGGACCTGTATCTCTATGATAATGATCGATGGATTTGCTTATGTGGGGCTCTTTCATCCAAAGCTGCTTCTTCCTTGAATCAAATTAAAGTAGATGATTGCAAAAAACTGAAGAGCGTGTTTTGCTTATCTGGTTCTTGTTTCGTTTGCATTGATATTTGCAAACTCGAACGTTTGTATCTCAATGAGTTGGAGAGTTTAACTGTCATCTGCAAGGAAGATAATGTTGATGTCAGGCAATCTTTGTCGATGTGTAACAGGTTCCCTTGTCTGACACATCTTCATATTTATGGATGCCATAAGATAAAGAAATTGCTGACACCATGGCTAGTTTTGCAGCTTCCAAATCTTGAGAGGATCAGTGTAAAAAAATGCGATTCAATGGAAGAAATAATATCAGTGGGCAACGGTGATGACAATGATGGTTCCAGCATTACGCTTCCCAAGTTAACCAGATTGGAGTTGTTGGGTTTACCACGATTGAAGACTGTGTGCAAAGGGTCTATAATAATATTTGGGTCTTCACCGACATTAGCAATCAGAGACTGTCCGAATTTAAAATGGAAGCACCCTGCATTCCCATTGCAACTCGATAGCTTTGGTAATAAGTTTTAATGTTGACTTACATTTTTGAAGTTACGAAATTATGCCAAACAGCGTTTGTTTATATTTATGTATAAATTCCTTTTCAATTGTCGGTTTAAGCGACAATGTATTTTGGGGTATGCTCCTGCAATTATTTTGAAATGATCAATGAATTTGGTGAATGTGATGAAACTAGGTGAGTATTCCTAACTTTTGTATGACCTGAACTATTTTGAAATGACTGAAGAATCACATGTTATAACAATAGGAAAAAGTGCTTGTGATGCACACTTAGCAATTAATCACAATCGCTTGTACTGTTTGTGACAAAATCATTAACTTGTTCATGTAATTGCTTCTGAAGGAGAAAATTACAAATCACTCACTAACTTAAACATGGGATCCATCACATTTGAAAAATTATAAATAAAAAATTGTGTATGATTGTCATTATCTACTATGCATATTATACTTTCACTTGTTAACCTCCCTCTCTTAACATCAAATTATTCAAAGGGAAAAAACAATACTGAAACGCTTTCTTATAAAGAAATGGGCAACCTTGGAATTGGATGAATGAGATTGCAAGTGTCAAAATCACTAAATTGTAAGCTTTAAAATCAATAGAAAAACGATTATTTATCCTCCTCTTCCTTAAAATCACTTCTGATTCCTTCATCAACTTGATGTACATCCTCCACACTAGCAATAGAGGATACTTTTCAATATAGATGATTCTCTACTGTAAGCTTCTTGAAAGACAGGTAAAACATATGAGGATGCCGCTAAAATACTTTGTGGACTTGCTGTGGAAACCCAAAATACTTCTTTAGGCATAAGAGCTTTTTTCTCTCTGCTAAATGAAAGGAGAAGGTTTTACACTGTTCCCAACTATCTCCCTAGAGTAGGATATAGCAAGAACAAGGAATGTAGTGAGTAGAGAAAATAGAATGTTCGTCCCTTTCATTGGCCTCTGGCGTATATTTATATTACTGATTATGTCATAAATGTTCATAATGGTACATGAATGCCCCGAGATCTTAGGCGAGATTCTCGGGCTTGCCTAATATATCTAGTAGGTCTTTCGCCGAGGCCGAGCCCTTGAGGCGTCGCCCTTTGATCGGGATGTGGTGCAAGGCGTCGGTCTTGAGGTGTTGCCGACGGAAGCCGGTGATGAGGCGCAGGACTTGGTCTTCGTCTTCGAGCGGATGATCGGCTAGGGAGCGCGTCATATCCGAGCCTTCTGGGTGGTCGGCCGGGAACACGATCCCGAGCGCGCGAGCACTTTGTGCGAAGTCGTTCTAAGTATCTTCAACTCATCCTCGGTTCCCATAGTCCTCATTCCGTATGCGTTAAGGAGATTTAGCCTTGTTTGCTTTGAGCGCCTTGGATTCTCGGGTCTGCGTGGGTTTTTTGTGCTCCACTTTGACCCGATCGATTTTGGATCGGGCGTGGGTTCTATTTGCCTCATAAGTGCGTTTTCTTTGACTCGGTCGAGTTTTGACTCTCATGAGTTTCAGTTACGCCATAATCATAACTCCTAGGGTTTTGCTCTTCCCTTGTATAAATAGGGGTTTTTGTTGCTTTGGCTTTTCATGGCTTGGTTGCGCATGCTTTCCTATGGTGAGATCGCATCCCCTCCTTTGAGTCTTTTGAACAACCCCATCCATTGCGGTGTGTGGGGTTGTCCAGAGGCTCAAAGTGGGGTTATTGATCTTCGTGAACTCGCGGCTCTTCTTCTTGTAGGTGGCTTTGCTTTCGATTTGGAGTTGTTCAAGAGACTCAAAAGCGATCGCCGGAGTATTCACCGACCGTTCGGGGAAGGGGACACCTCACCGGCAGTCCGGAGCCTGCGTCATAATTGGGAAGCAATCCTCGAGTGGGCTTTGGTGTCGCCTTTGGTGCGGCGGGGAGTCGCCCTGCCGCTTCCGAGGCCGATTAAGAACATCGGATGTAGCAAGTAGGCCAGGAAGCTCGTCAGGAGATACTTCAAGGTTGGGCGGTACCTGCAAAAGAGCCGTCGTTGCCCCGTATATATTAGTGGTTCATTCCTTTGTAGTAATTGGGAACTTTTCTTTTTATTGTAACGTCACATAATGTTGTAATGAAAGTAAACATATTTAATTAGTACGGAAACCTTCCCTTTTATTGTTGTTCTCCGGTTGTCTGGGTCTTCTTTTTGTCTGCGACCGATTGCGTCTTTCTGCTTTCTAGACTTATTCTTAGCCGAATGGCATTACGGTTCCTTTTTCTGGGCCGATGGCCTATAGCCGATGTTCATCGATTGACGTACCGTGACGTGGCGCTGATTGATTTGATTTTTGGCGGGAGGTGCCATCATGACTTCCTTGGGAAGCGCCGCGTCCTTTAAGTGCTCCATTGGGGGCCGGACACGTGTCGTTTGGGATTTGAACCGTTTCAAATAACCACCGTAGATTTTGTTGGTGGGTTTTTAGCCGTTGGATTGCTTTACTCCGAAAGGGTCTTGTTTAACCTTCGTGTCTCTTCTTCGCCGGTTTTCTTTTTCTGTTTCATTTCTCTCCGTTCTTTCGCTACCGTCTTCACGCCTCTCTTCCATTGTGTCCTCTTGTGTCTTTCTCCTCCTTCTTGGTGGTGTTTGTGGCTTGCCAGTTTCTTTCTTTAAGGCACGCGGCTTCTCGCATTTTCCCCTTACTTTGTGGCTTCTCTTATCTTCGTTCTCGCTTCTCTTGGATTTGTATTGTTTGCATTTGTTTCTGCAAAATAGAGATGGTCTCGATAGTTGAAATAAGTAGTGATAGTGAGAGTGAGGTGACCTCTCTGAATATAAGTGTCCCAATCCCAATTATCGCTTCCCTTAAATGTGGTTATTGTTCTCTGCACAACATTCGTCGAGTGATAGGGGAATGGGCGATTCTTATAATGATGAGTTCCCTTCCGATTCCGCAGACCGGGTGATTTATCTGTTATGGCGAAGACGAGAGTCCTAGCGCGAACGATCCGGGAGCGAGGACTTTCTTGGGTAGATCAAGAGGTGCTCGACTCGTGACTCGGAGCTTCGCGCCGAGGCCTCCTCTCTGCCGGTCTTGGCAGATCTTTGTGCCACCCTGCGGACGAGGATCGGCCGTAGCTAGTCCCGGTCTCCTTGGAGGAAGAAGTCGTTTGAGATGAGTGCATTCCGGGAACGATGTGTATACTTACGCTTATCGGACTGGTTTGAGCACTTGGGGTTCGGTTGCCTTTCTCCTTTTACCGCTGCGGTGTTGAAGATGCTTCACGTGGCTCACGCGCTTGTTGCATCCCAACGGGTGGGCCCATATGAGGGCCTTCGAGATCCTTTGTGAGTGCCTTGGGGAGGAGGTTTCGGCCGCAAGTTTTTGTATTTCTTCCGCTCGTCGGTGAAGGACCCGAGTAAGGTGGGTATCTTCGTGCAATCATCGCGGCCCTCTTATGGCTTTGTACAAGAGCGATTACAAGTATTTTAAGCATTACTTGGTTTCGTTTGTCACCGGGCCGAAGTGTCCTTTCTTCGTGGTTGATGAGGTTGGTGATGAAGCGGTTCCCTTTGAGTTGGACGAGGCACCCCGAGGATAAGTTTTCATTGTTGAGAGAAGGGTGCTTAGTTCGGTCGAGAAGGCGGAGGTGGATCGGCTGGATGGTTGGGTTAAGTCCTCGGTATGCTGAAATCCTCCTTGTTGTTGGGCTTAGTGGATGACGCCGAGTCTTTAATAGACTATTTAAGTAATTCTCTCGGGCATATTCCCCCCATTTTTTTTTTCCGATTGCTTTTCCTTAACCATTGTTTCTCCTTTCAGGCGGTTTTGGAATGTCTACCCTTAGTGTTGCTGAACGCAAGAAGTACCGAGAGAGGCAGAAGAAGAAACAAGGGGGAGTTTTCTCGAGCCTTCTCCTTCACCTGTTTTAGAGCCGAGTTCCTCTTCTGGCCGAGGCTCTCCTGTTGCCAAAAGTCCGGTCAAGGTTCTGCGGTCGCCTCTGGTGTCGGAAGGTGCCACTAATGTTCAAGGTGCAAGTAGTCCTCGTCCTCCTCCCTTCTCGGAGAATCTCTGCTGCAAGAGGCGGCGAGTTAGTCTTCTTTGTTGAGATCGGTTTGCGCAGCCACGGAGGGGGTTATTGATACTTCTTGGAAGGCGTGCTAAAATCTTGGGAAGAGGCCGACTGCCCGCCGACGATCCTATTCGGTCAACTTTTGACTCAAGGTATCCTCGAACTCGTTCTCAATGCCATTTCTTTGGTGCGGTGATGTGGAGAAGGTAGCCACTCTCGGGAATTCGCAAACGCCGGTGGCGGAAGACTTACGGCCATTATGCCTCGGTGCTTGCTCACCTTGCCGAGGATGCCTTTAACAAAGTGCTGGCGATCAAGGTCGAAAAGAGGCGGCTTGGAAGAAGTTCGAGGAGGAGTTGGAGGTCAGTAAGGCCGACAAGAGCCGCTGGAACAAGAGTTGGTTAAGTGGGACTGGAGAAGCGTCGGCTTGAGGAGAGGGTGTTTGAGCTGACTGCCGAAAAGAAGAAGCTGGGAGAGTCCTTGGAGAAGGCAGCAAAGAGCTTGGAGGGCGCGCAAGTGAAATCGCTAGCAAAGCGGGGTGCTCAAAGGAATTTGGGATTTGTTCCCAACTTGCTCGTGGGTGGGGACTTGGTTGCCGCTTATTGACGAAGTGAAGGCCTCCGTCGAAAGTTTTGACAAAATGGGTTTTAGCAGAGTATTTGGATCGTGAGGCCATTTTCCCGAAGTTGATGTGGGGCGGCTTGATCTCGACAAAATTGTTGTGAATGGCGAGCTTGTTGATGAGGAAGTTGCGGAAGGAGTTGTTGGCGAAGTTACGACGATGCCTTGCACGATTTTGGCAAAGTTGATGCTTCTTTGTCACGATCGATGCCGAAGTGGGGCGGGTTTTGCCGACTGGCGAGGACCATGGTGAAGATCTTCCTCCCGCTCCCTAGTTTCTCTGTCGAGAAAAAGACAAAGTCTTGTAATAACATTTTGTAATAGATTCGGGTTACCTTTGTTTCTTTTTATTATGGCTTTTTGGACATCGCTGGTTGGGCGTTGTATAATTCCTTCCTGTTTTCCTTTGATTTTGTTTTGCTTAGTTTGCCCAAATGGTTTTTGCGCTTTTTGGAGCGTCTTATTTTACTTGGTTTTGTTTCACCCGGTTATGTTTGCGCCTTTTAGTTAGAGCGTCTTATTTTACGCCGGTTTTGTTTTATTTGGTTATGTTTGCGGCCTTGTTGGTGCCTGAGCGGTCGTATGTCGCTCGGCTAGGCGATCTACACTGTCGGGTCTTTGGTTTAATGGGCCCTTCTCCGGTCTGGACACGTTGATCCCGTCGGCGAGCGCGCTAGCATCGCTTGCACCTTCGAAGAGCTCTTACATCGCACCGAGCGTGTTAGCGTCGCCGGCAGGTACTTTAGCCTATGTGATGTAAGCTCAATTTCGGTTTCCAGTGAGGCGAAGGCCCACGTCGAACCGAACTGGTGTGCCTGGAGGTGGGACGTGGCTCGTCCACCCTACTCACTGTCAGACTTTAGTCTTCATCGCCCAAGGGCAACATCGAGACGCGTTGCTCGGTCCTTGCCTATCGGGACTTTGTTATTGTGGCCGCATTCTTGTTTTGACTCTCGGAATTAGATTTGTTGCGTTTACTTTGTTTGGAGAAAATAAGTGTTGCTTTCTGGAAATGCTTTGAAAATCGATTCTCTTTATTCATGATGGAGATGGATTACATTCGGGGCTTTTTATACTGCCACATACAAATGTTACATGAAGTGAATGATGGATGATGATGAGAACCGATGACTAGTAGCTTGACTTTAACTGTAGTAAAACCGGAGGTTGGCTGCGTTCCAGGACCTCGGGATCTTGCCTCCATCTAACTTTTCCAACTTGAATGCTCCTTGGCCGATGACCTCTTTTACTCTGAACGGACCTTCCCAGTTTGCTGACAGTTTACCTGTGGCGCCGACACGGCTTGATCTTCTAAGTACTAGGTCTCCAGCTCTGAAAGTCCTTGGTAGTACCTTCGAGTTGTATTTTCTCGCAGCTCGCTGTTTTGCTGCCTGCTCCTTTACCTTTGCCAGCTCTCTTACTTCCTCTACCAAGTCTAAGTTTACTCTGAGGGAGGCTTCATCCGGGAATTTGTTTGGTGAAAGTTCGCCTTGGGCTAGGCTCCAAGCACCTCTATGGGGATGAGGCGTCGCCGCCAGTATACCAACCCAGAAAGGGGCCTCCTGAGTGGAAGACTGCGGAGTGGTGTTGTATGACCATAGCACGAGTGGTAACTCTTCAGCCCATCCTCCTTTGGATTCATTGAGTTTCTTTTTAAGTCCGTTCAATATGACTTTGTTTGCAGCCTCGGCCTGCCCGTTGGTCTGGGGGTGCTCGACCGAGGTGAAGGCTTGATAGATGTTCCATTTTCTGCAGAGTTCGGCTACTGAGTCTGAAGCAAACTGAGTGCCATTGTCGTCACTATGGTGGTATTTGGAATACCGGCGGCGGATGAGTCTTTGCCAAGGGAATTTCTTCACCCTGCTTATTTGAGATGGTGGTTATGGGCTCGGCCTCTATCCACTTAGAGAAGTAGTCGATGGCCACGAGCAAGTATTCGACTCTCTTGGCGATGGGGTGAGCGGACCGAGGATATCAACTCCCATACGCAAACGGCCATGGAGAGACCATTGCCTCAAGGTTGGTTGGTGGAGCTCTTGGGGCGGCGGCATGGGCGCGGCACTTGTCACATTTTTTCACATATTCTAAGGCGCCCTTTTTGAGGCTCGGCCAATAATAATAGCCGGCTCTAAGGGTTTTCTTTGCGAGGGCTTGTCCTCCTATGTGGCTGCCGCACACTCCCTCGTGGATTTCTTTCAAGACTTTTTCAGCTTTCTCACCTGCCAGGCATTTGAGGAGCGGCCTGGAGAATCCCCTTTTGAATAGCTCGGTCTCAATGAGGATGTACTTAGCGGCCATCTTCTCTAATTTTTTCACCTCCTTTTCCTCGCAGAATCGCAATTGTTCACCCTGCAAATAAGCAATTATATTGGTCATCCAAACTTTTTGGTTCCTCCTCTATTGAGAGGACATGTGTTTTAGTTAAATTTGGGTTCGGAGAGTGACTCTGTATCACCGAGTGGTTGTTGCCGTGCTTTTTAGTCTCAAGCTAGTTTGGCCAAGATGTCGACCCTTCCATTTTGTTCCACGGGGACATGGGTTAGTTCGAAGACGTAAATTTAGATTTAAGTTCTTGTACCTTGCCGCAATATTTCTTTGAGTAGTTCATCTTTGGCGCAAGGCGTTGGTAACCGTCCCGTCACTAGGAGGAGTCGCCCGCGCCTCTCGGTGTTTGATGCCGAGGTCGGTTGCAAAGGGTCATACCGATCGATCGCTGCTTCGTGATTCCGCTTTGGTTGTTGGTGGCTTTGAAGTTGAACCCGAGAGATTGCTCGATGAGGATACCATCCGGTCCTCTAAAGTTATCCCAAGCACCACTTCCCCTCGTGTTGGAGGATCCGCTCTCACGCAAAGTGTCCAAAAGGGCCTGTTTGTTGGGGCGACCTCATTTTCTCGCTTCTACCAATTTCCGCCACGAAATCGCCGCTTGCTTGTGCTTTGATGGGGCCCCGGGTACATACTTTATGTCAAACTCGATAATTCAATAGACCACGCTACCATTCTCCCGCTAGATCGGCTTTGCTAAGACTTGGCGAATTGGCAATCGATTTTCACCACGGCCGAGTAGTTTTGGAAATCGCTCGAGTTTTTTCTTCGCGAACGAGCATTGCATAGGCGGCTTTCTCAATTTTTTGGTATCTCATTCTCGCTCCCTCCACATTCTCGTTGACGTAGTATATTGGCAACCGGGCTCCGTCTTGTTCTGTGCGCAGCGCGCAAGCGTCTTTGGAAACAAATGGTAGGTATAGTAGTAGGGGTATACCTTGCTTTGGTCTTTGTGAGAATTGGAGGTGATGCAGTCTCGTCTCGAATTTGTTGGAGTGCGTGCTCACATTCTTCCGACCACCAAGCTTGAATTTTTTCGAGTGGCTGGAAAAATGGCTTTACTCTGTCGCCGAGCGCCCGAGGAATCGGGAAAGCGCTCTATTTGGCTCGCTAGGACCGCACCTCCTTGGTTGTGGATGGGCCACGGCATTAATTATTGCTCGGCATTGGGAGGGTTGGCTTCAATACCTCGGTGAGAGAGGATGTAGCCCAGAACTCTCCCGCTTGGACACCGAACGAGCACTTTTTCTCGGTTGAGCCGAAGATCATATTTTTCTAGTAGCTTGAATATCTTGGCGATTGGTCACATGATCGTGGTCTGCATTGCGATTTTACCACCATGTCATCGACGTAGACTTCAATGGTCTTGCCGATCTCTTCTTCAAGATCCCGTCCATCAACCGGCCGATAGGTTGCGCGCGTTTTTCAAGCCAAACGGCATCACCTGGTAACAATAGTTGGAACGGTCGGTCATGAAGGCAGTCTTTTCTTCATCGGTGTGGCTCATCCCGATCCGGTTATAACGAGTATGCATCCATGAAGCTGAGAAGCTTGAAGCGGATGCTCGTCGACGAGGCCATCAATGCTCGGCGGGGATACGCGTCTTTGGGGCGAGGCCTTGTTGAAGTCTGCAGATAGTCGATGCACATCCTCCACTTGCCGTTGGACTTCTCGGACAAGTACTGAGGTTCGCGACCATGTTGGGTACTTCACTTCCGGATGAATTCTCGCGAGAGCAACTTTTACATTTCTGCGCTTTATGGCCTCTGTTTTCTCTTGCCCCTGTTTTCTTTTTCTTTGGGACACAGGTTGAGCAGAAGGGTTTAGTGATAATCTATGACAGATAAAATTTGGGTCGATACCTGGCATGTCTTGGGGAGACCATGCAAATATGTGGACGTTGTCCTGCGAGGAGCTTGTGAGCTGGTCTTCAATCTCCGCCGAGAGTCTCGTTTCTATCTTTGTCTTACGATGTTGCATCGGGCCTATCGTAACTTCTTTTAGATCACCTTTGGGACGTGGCCTCTTTCCTTCTTTATTTGGGTCATACATTTCGGGGTCCAGTCGAGGAAACTACAATGGTTGCTTTTTCTCGCTCTCGGCCCTTACAGGTTGTTTTGATCTTTGGCGCTTTTCTGCGTAACACTTGCGAGCCATCGCTGGTCTCCCCTTCACTGTTCCTACTCCCCGTTGGGCGGGGTATTTGAGCGAGAGATGAGGATAAGAGATTGCGCCATTAGAGCGTTGAGGTGGGCACGCCAACAATTATGTTGTAGGAAGATTTTGCGTTCACCACCATGTACCTCAAAGACCACCTGCTTTTGATGAGATCTGCCGTAGAAGGTTGTTCTCAGAGTCGAGTAGCCTCGGACCTCCAATTGCTCACCGCAAACCGGCAAGTGTACTGGGTAACTTTTCAACAGCTCCTCGTAGCTTGAGCTCTTTGAAACATTTCCAATACATCACGTTGGCGGAGCTTCCGCCATCTACAAGTACTCGGGTCACTTTGTATCCATTGGTGGTGACGCATATCACGATGGGGTCGTCGAATGAACGGGCCGACTCCATTGAAATCGTGATGTCAAAAGAGATCGGCGGGTAGGCCGGATGGATCTTGGCAAAGACTTGTGGAAAGCCCGACATGATAGATCGGGCGTGCTTCTTCCGCCCGGGGATGAGGGGCTCTCACCGGAGAATCCGCCCGAGATGGTGTTGACTACTCCTGGCCGTCCTACTTCATGGCCTTCTTTTCTGCGTGCCTCCTTTCTTGGTCCTCCTCTTGGGGGTTGTCTTCTCCTTGGGCTCTCGCCCGCCTCTTTCTTTGTTCATCCGAGAGTACGAACTTCTTTGAAACCCTCATTTGGATGAGAAATTTGTTCAATCTGGCCGCTTCAAGGTCCAAAGAATCGTCGGTGGTGTGTCCTCCGATCTGTGGGAACTGCAATAAGCTTCGGATACTTACCCATGGTGCCGAGCGAATGGAGCCGGTCGGTGATGATCCCGTCGATGAGACCGCTGCGTTGAGAATGGCGGATGGTCGAGCCCCCGAGCGGGTGTAAGTGCTTTCGGATTCGGACGGGACTTCTGTTGCGAAGCTCTTCCTCCCCGGTCTCGGCGGCCGAGGCCAGGAAGGGTTCAGTCCGCCTCCTCGCTCGAGGCGGCCCGGGCCTTTCGGGTCCTCTACCATCTCTCGGCGTCCTTGGAGGCGGCGGTGTCCTCGGCGTCGATGTGGTTGTCCGCTCTTGCTCGACCTCGTCCATGTTTTCGGGAGTGGTGATAGATAGTGCTTCACTAAAGGTCCCATTTTCGAGGCCCTTCATGAAAGCCGCATCACGAAAAACTTCTCGTCCGGTCTTCCACATCTGCATCGTGATCTTATTGAAACGCTCTAAGTACTTCTTCACGCTCTGTTGGTCCTTATGCGAGATCGAACAAATCTCCGGGTGGATAAGCTTCTTCTTGTTGGCGCAGAGAATTGTTGGACGAAACGGTGGCAAGGTCCTCGAAACTTCGTGTGATGGATCGAGCGGCTAACCTTTGAACCACTTCGAGAGCAACGTCGGTCAGCGTACCTGCGAACATCTTGCAGCAGATGGCGTCATTACCTCCGCTGATCATCATCTGGGTCTGAAAGGCGTCAACGTGACTCTGGGGGTCTCCCGCTCCGTCATAAGTCCCAATGGCAGGCTCTCGAAACCGAGGGGGAATGGGTACTGCCTCGATCTCCTCGGTAAAAATGGTGAAATGCCCTCGGGCGCTCGGGTGGTATCCGCCTGTTGTTCCGGAGGCGACTAACTGTTCATGGAGCCGAGCCTCCCTGGCCTCTAGCGCCTGAGCGCGCAAAGTCTGTTCTTCGTTCCTTCGTGCTTGTTCTCCATTCTGCTCCTGGAGTGTTCTCACTGCTTCCATCAACTCGAGTATCCTAGGATCTGTGGTGCTTGTGGAGGCACCACCGTTATTTCTGGTTCCTACCATGGCGAGGTAGGGCTTGCTGTTCCGACGTGGGGTGGGGAAGTTCTACCGGGCCCGACGGTGGGCGCCAATGTTCCCAACTATCTCCCTAGAGTAGGATATAGCAAGAACAAGGAATGTAGTGAGTAGAAAATAGAATGTTCGTCCCCTTTCATTGGCCTCTAGGGCGTATATTTATATTACAGTATGTCATAAATGTTCATAATGGTACATGAATGCCCCGAGATCTTAGGCGAGATTCTCGGGCTTGCCTAATATATCTAGTAGGTCTTTCGCCTGAGGCCGAGCCCTTCAGAGGCGTCGGCCCTTTGATCGGGATGTGGTGCATGCGTCGATCTTGAGGTGTTGCGACGGAAGCTTGGTGATGAGGCGCAGAGGACTTCGGTCTTCGTCTTCTGAGCCCAGATGATCGGCTAGGAGGCGCGTCATATCCGAGCCTTCCTGGGTGGTCGGCTAGGAACACACACTATTTGCTTTTGCTTTTGATAGGCAATCACATTTTAAGAGAGCTTAGTATTGAGTGCAAATACATGCATGGTTTGAGATGGCTTTTGGAAGCCAAGAAAGTTCAAGTTTCTTTAGTGAGTCTCAAAGAGCTGGAGGAGTAGAGACTAGGATTCCACAACTTCAACTATGGTTTGAGAAAATTTAATGCACACGCGCTCACACGCATACAAGTGGATCCTCTCCGTCCCATATTATATGACTTTCTAAGCAAAAAAAAAAATTGTCCTATAATACATGACTTTTTAGAATACCAATACAATATCAATTTTCTTTTCCAGTCATACCCTTCATTATTTAATATATATATATATATATATATATATATATATATATATATATATATTCTTACAATTCTACTTTTTATATTTCTAATGTCATTATTGAATGACAATTTAGTAAACTAACTCACAATCTCTCTTTCCCATACAAAATTAAATACTTTTTTTAATCACGTGCCACAACCTTAAACGACATATATTATGGGAAGGAGGGAGTAGTTTGTTGGTAGTAGTAGATACCTATAAATAGACTTAGGCAATCATTTTACTCTCGTACCTTAACTCTCGTCCGGCTCTCTACCCGAGCTTTTTGTGATTCATACCTAATAGAGAATGTAATAAAAGCAAGCAACATGTCCCTATTAAAGCTATAGGCACAACCACAATTCAATCTCCTTTTGATCCTAGAGTAAAATTTAAACTGAATAAACTGCTTCATGTCCCTAAAATCAAAAGAAATATTCTTATCTCAGTATCATGTTTTGCTAGAGATAATAATGTTGTATTTCAATTCAATGAAAAATTCCGTGTTGTAAAATGTCAGGCAACTAATAAAGTGTTGCTCAAAGGCTTGGTTGGTCGTGATGGTCTTTATTCCTTCAAGGCCATACCATTCAAAGTTGCAATCAAGCCTAGGGTGAAGCTTGCATCTCAGCTATATTCCAAGTCTAAGTCAGCTAGTTTACCTAATTCTACTGTAAACAATGTTAGTTTGTCTAAAATCAGTGATCCTAAGGATCCGAAAGTGTCTGCAAAATGTAATGCTTCTACTTGTATCTCGCGGTTGTTCTTTACCACTTGGCGTTGGTGCTTGCGGCGATTCTGCAGTTTCACGTAAGGAGTTTTCTTCCATTAATCATGCTTACTCTATCAGTAGGAATGATATGTGTTGTTTCAGTTCTAGCCTTGATCATGATTTCACCCACCATTGCTTGGATTGTTTTGGCGATGTGGTTATTAATCTTTGCTTTCATGGGCTATTATTACTATCATCAAGAGCTCTATCAAGTTATTCCAGAGAGGATTAAGAAATTGATTGAGGATTATGGTGACATGTCAACCCATAATTCAGTGTTGTCGACTGTGATTGGTGAGATTGGAACTGAGCCTGAGATTGGTGACCCTGAATTCTAAGCCAAATCTGTTTGTATCTGTAGTTTGCTTGTGTATTATGTTTGTGAAATAAGTTTGTTAGGCCACAACGCTTTGTTGTAATTTGTCTAAGTCATGTAATTGTTGTATTGTAATCCCTGTTGGTTTCTTTGTCTAGTCCTCTTTTTTATGTTTTGGGCTCATAGAAGCTCTGCTTCGAAATGGAACTATCATTATTATTATTTAGTGATTATTTAGCTGCTCTCGTTTTATGTTTTTGTGTATCCTCTGTATAAGTATCATAGTATTTTATTTCATTGTATTTTCTTGAATCACCAGATAGGGACAAAGTGACAACTGATCACTTATAAGATCCAAAGTTTTTCACAAATGTCCTAGACTAACAAAGTTTTAAACAGGGAAGTTTAATTCAGTATAGTATTAAACTCGTATTATACACACAAAAATTCTCGTATTAAACATTCAGTGGGTCAGGGTGAGACAAAATATTCTAAACTCTTCCCAATGACGTGGGGGACTTTAGTTTTTCATGGTGCATATTCTTTGCAAACTCAACTTTTATAAAATATGCATTCATTCAAATTGATAGCAAAGATCAATAACGACAATAATTCAAAATTGCTATAATCATAATAGATGAATCTGTGAACAAACTCATATCACCCTAGTTAATAGCATAAAACGACACAACGCCTATAATTTTGACAAAATCAAAGTCACTGGAATACCATGGTCGAATCTGATATGTCAATCTGAATCAAATGAACACCGCAGCAAGGCAGTAAACCAAACAGTGTCGCATCAAGACGACAAATACAATGTCGCACTTAGACGAAGAAATCAAGAAAAACTACATATGTGTACGTCCAAGTCTTTTTTTTCTGTTACAGAAAGTTTAGGTGAGTTGGGACCTAGGGGCTCACCAGAGTCAGGGCAAGTCTCAATGCTCTTTGAGTAGTTACAAAGATACTTAGAGATCACCCACGAAAGAGGTGAGGTGATCACACTGACAGTGGGAGTTGAACCCACACCCTTGTGGGAATGAGTCAACTATTTGCCAATTGAGCTAACCTTCATTGGTGTACATCCAAGTCATTGATTGTGTTGTAATGGTCAAACTTGACCTGTCAATCTGAATCAAATGAACACCGCAAAAAGACAGTAAGGCAAACAGCGTCGCAACAAGACGATGAACATAATGTCGCACTTAGACGATGAAGTCAAGAAAAAATACAATAAAAATTATATCTGTGTGGAAGCCACTTATTTAGGTAAAAAGATAAGGAAAAGGAAAACGATGGAGAGAGGTGATTCCAGACCAAAAACCACCTTTCTAGGTAGACTTGTCAAGATGGGTCGTCCAGCCAGGCCCACAAGGCCAGAGCGTAAAAGTGGACTAGGCTAGCCCGATTGTCAACTGGGTTGTATTTTGCTTAGCCCAAAAAACTAGGACAATGGGCCAGCCCGCGACCCAACTAATATTAACAAAGTAAACCATAAAATTTGTTCGAAAGACACTAGTATGTATGACCCGTGCCCTGCACGGGTCGACATTCACGATGTACATTAAAAATTAACAATTTATTTTCCGAATATTTTTCCCTAAGTTGTATATTGAAGTGGATTGTGTGAGATGTTAATTATTTTGGACACGATCTAAAACTAAACTATTATGTTATATAATAACTTGAGGTAAATATATTATTAACATATACTTACAAATATTTTATATTAAATTTTATATTTAAGTATTTGTCACAAAATATCCAGTTAGTCATAAAAATTACTATTTTGGTGGTCTTTGTCCGTTATCAATAAAATATTGCATTCTTAGTAACAAAAATTTACATCCAAGAGGTCACAAAAGACAATTTGAAACTCTAAGAAAAAACCTAAAGAAGTTTAAAGGCAATCAAAAAAACGTATAATAAAAAAAGCACACTAAAAAGAAAGCCAAAAAAAGAAGTCCAACAAAGAAAATAAATTAAATAGTGTAATATTTATGTAATAAAGACACCTCAAATGAAATCCAATAATTCCAAAAAAAATAAAATAGGAGATCAAAAAGAAGTTGCGAAATTTTATTGATTTTTATCTAGAATTTTATGGATTGTTTTGATCATTTGTTCTCTTAGTAGAAGAGTCTTTTTAATATAATATAATATAATACACCTCTATTCACTCCCCGGCATATTCTATTTTTTTAATAAATATTTTTTTCTCATCTTTCCTTTTAATCCTAAGCAGTTTGGTGTTGGATTTGGCGCCAAACTTGCAGGGGTATTTTCGTAATTTTAAATGCAAGTTTTGGTTAGTGTGTGGGCAGTTGGTTCCTTTTCTTCCATCCTCCCACTCATCAAAGGTAACTTCGTAAATTCAAATTTACTGACTTTTCTGTCTCTCTCTGCCCATGTAACACGTTTCACTCCTCTCCCTGTCATTTTCTCTCTTTCTTCTCTGTTCTTCTCTCTTTCCACCCAACCTTAGTTTCTTCTTCTCTTTCCTTCTCTCTTTCTCTCTATCTTCTTCTCTCTCTTTCTCTCATCACACATGAACTTCTTCTCTTTCTTTCATCGTCTCTTTCCTGCTCTCTTTCTCTCTATTTTTCTTTCAATTTCTTGTCTTCTTTTTCCCTAATAGCTGCAAGCGAGTGGAAGACAGAAACAATGGTAGGAATAAAGAGAAGATGAAAGAGAGATTGAGGTTGCGAGAGATGAGGGAAAAGAATGGCGGCAATTAGGTGGAGCACGACGGCGACTAGGTGGAGCACAGCGGCGACGTAGGTATCGCGCTCAACATGTTCGATTATGCAATAACATTTTTGTGCTTGTGGTGGAGATAATACTACCAGCGAAGACGTTGGCGTCGCTTTGTTTCGGAGCCTACATCAGGTATCATGTTGTCTTCATTTTGTTGTTTTCCACGTCGTTCTTCGTTGAGTTCTATTTACACTAACCCCCTCTCTTGATTTTTCTCTAATGGTGGTATCATCGGGAAGAATCAGACCCACAGAGAGTGAGTTCAGAAACCACTCACACAACAAATTTTCCTCTGATTTTTTCTTCTCTCTCAAATTCCTTTCAAATTCTGAAACCCTATGCTTCTTAGAGTCATTTGTAAGTGTAATCTTCTTCTTCGTCACTTCCTCTGTTTAACGCCGAACAATCGTGTTTGATTCCTCTTCGTAATAGAGGAAGTGGAATTGTTGTTTTGCGCTACCAAAGGTTCTAGCAATAATCATGCAATGTATCGCGCACTTTGATAGGGATAATGTTGCGTTGAGGGTCTTGCTAAGTAAGTGATGATCTTTATTTTCTTTTGTTTTTTTACGTTGATTGCTAGATGTTGATGATTGGTTTTGATTTTTGATTTTTCAGCTTTTTAAGGAATCTAGTGAAGAAGAAGAGAGAAGGCATCCTGAGAAATTGATGGAATATCAGGTGGTTGAATTTGACATTATTTTGTATAATTTTTTTTCAATTATATCATATGATGTTGAGTCTCGATTGTTTATGGTGTTTTAATATCTTTTACAAAACAAAAGGGGTGGAAAAGTGAAGTTTGCAGACTATAGTGATGCCGCTTTCCTTCTCTCTGATCGATTGTGTGTTCTCGGGGAAGATTTCAATCAAAATAGCCCCAAAACGAAAAGGCAAATGCAGTTCTTGATTACCATGCTTATTGCTTATGCTTAATGAATTTCATCTCACTGATTTTTTTTTTTCTTTTTCATTTCTTCATTTGCCTTATACTAAGCTGGATTTGCAGGCGTAGGTACCCAGTTCGAGAAATTGAGGTTGCAAAGCAGTTGTTATCGAATTTTATGCGACCTGACAATGCGAACTGGAAAGTCATTAATCTTTGGGTGGAGGTAATGTGCCATATTGCTCTTTAGGTTGTTGTTGAACTACTTCAGACGTGAACGTTGTTTTCATGTACTTTATGTTTAATGTTAGGTTGAAGACCTTGAGATATTGATTATACATGTGGACAAAACAAATTTGAAGAGGACTTGGCTGTTGCTCACCAATTCAGCTAGGTATGTGCAAACAGTTTATACAAGTTCGTGAAACAAATCAATTGAGTTCAGAATAATTTTAAAGAAAGAGAGAAGAATGGTTATTGGTACTGATAAAATTTTGTATTTTTGTGGTTTAAAGTGTTTTTGATGCTTTTAAAACTTGCATGTGTGATCTATATAAATTTTGAACAAATGTCCAACCAATCATTTATGCCTTATTTCAGCTATCACTTATATGTAAGCATAATACCATCACGATACATCTCATCTCATGTATATTTCTTACATTTGTGGTTTACGAGATGGAATTGCTCTATTCATTAATTGTTTAAATGGGATTGGTTGTTGTTTTGTATACCAATGGTTGAAGGCAGAAACACATACTCTCATACTGGTAATTTGAAAAAGGCAGTTAAATTGTTCAGTAGTTCTTGGAATATGCAAAATATATAATGAATACCTCCTAGAATCTTATGCAGGAATGTTAAAATCTGTTCTATACATGTAGCAAACATGAAACGTCTTACAGCAATTTTGTTTGTATAAGAATCTTTTTTTTTTGCGTTCTAGGTATCTTTGGATATTGTTAACATTATGAAAGAAGTTTCGAAAGCGGTATGATGAGAAATCAAATACTCGCTACTCTGAGTACATCAAATGAATACAAGTGTATCCTTTATGGATTGTTGTCTTCGTGTTCTTAGCTAAGGGACCATAGGCAATGGCAACACTGTGGTACAAGTTTTTTAAGGGTATGACAAGCTTTATTCCATCTATGTCATCTTAAAATGCTGATTTTTTTTGCCTTCATTGGTTTTTATAGGAGACAGATCCAAGCCGTGTATCGATTAGCTTTATTTTGTTTTAAGGTTATTTTTAACTATGGTTCATGAAAATGGATTGTGTTTTGACATGTCCATCATTAGAATTGTATATTTTGAGCCTTAGTTATTTGTTGGCATTTAAACCTATCCACAATGATTTGCTACTGAGAGTTTTATTACGGGTGCCTAATGAGGGCATATAAGTCATGGGGAGATCTTGGTCCTATGTGTCATATACCTATGTTTCTCATGGTTTATCTTTAATTTTAGCTCATGTTAATCTTTGATTGGGTTGCTAAATTTGTGTAGAAGCTATCAATTGTACAACTTTTATTTGTTCATATCATCAAAGAAACTCATATCCTTATAAATATTAAAACTCATTACAATTAAAACTCTTCTTTTGTTGATTATTGAGGTATTTAATCGCCTAGATCATTCTCATTTATGTAGCTATCGAGACAAGACCTTGTGCCAAATAAGGTTTTAATTATTGTAATAAAAGCATAAAACAAGGTTCAAATGATAGATTTTGTTTATTCACATTTTGGGAATCTGCAATGAGCTCATTGGTAAAAAATTTGATGCAATTTATATTTGTTTATATGCATTTTCTTGAACATGGATTCTTTTTTACTTGATGAGATTGTTTTGGGTTGATGTTGCCTATGTAAGTAAGTGAATAGGAGACTCAATTCATTATATGCTACAACTTCCTACAAGGTCCGTGATTTTCTAGGAAACTCAAGGAAGGTTTCAAGCTAATTCATTCTTATTTCTTAGATTTTCTAGAGTTGCAATGATGAAGTTGGTGAAGGCATAGAAGGTCATATATCTTCTCTTTTCCTCTATCTCCTCTTGAATAAATTGCTTTCTTTCTCTGCTATTTTTTTTTCTTCCATTGCTTTCTCTTAACTTGTTCTTTCTTCTTCTACCTCTTCTCTGTTGGATGGTTCTATCCAGAGTGTGTTTACAAGGTCTTCCTTTCTTCCATTCTAATGTTAATGTTTATGTTCCATTCATGTATGGAAATCTGTCCTTTTCACCTTCAATTTGTTGCTTTGGTGATTTGTTTTTGTTTTAGGTGGCTTTTCATTTATTGGGGTTTCCAATTAGGGGTCTTGGTTTTCTGGATTTGTGGTGTTTCTTATTATGGGTTTTCAAGTTGATTGTAGATACCCAATAAGTTACATGTCTTCTCGCTTAGGGAGAATCTCAATACTGAATTGCATGTCTTAGTTGGTTACTTTGCTTTCAATTTAATGTTATTAAAGTGAATTGGTATTGAACTATTGGTGTTATTTATTTATTAATTAATGATTGTTTTCAAGGGGCTTTCAAAAGTACAACTACAAGAGGTTGTCTGTAACTGCATATGTTTAATTACTTCCTCGACCCATTGTCTCTTCTCTTTTGTAGTTTTTCCTGTTTAGTCGTGCATGAATTTTATCCTTCAAAATGTCTATGCCTTTGTGAATTTGGTTAATCTGGAAGAGGAGTGTGAATTTTTTCTCTCATACCTTGATCTTTAATTGCTATATGGGTTTTACATTTGTGAGTGTGTCTTATGCTTTTGATTTGCACATGTGTTAGAGATGAGAAGATTAAAGCCTCAATTTGTCCAACCACGAGACTAAATATGTCATTTATTACGATGTTTCGTTTTTTGTTACATGGTTTATGATCTTTTCCTCTTTGTTGGGTTTTTTGTGATGAGGTTTGGGCTTCCCTTCATTTTCCATTGTCCTTCCATTTCTTCAATCCCACATCCGCATGGTATCTTGAGATCTCCATCGAGGAGGAGAGCTCGACTCCAACAACGGCAGGGGCCTCAAGTAGTTTATGTGTGCACACATGATTGGCTTTGTATAAAGTATATTCATATTCCCTTATAGCCTTTCCATGTCGCTTTCAATTCCATGATCACTAATTGTCCTGTCCTCTTTCCACAATCATCACACTTGAATTGATTGTAATTTTTTGATAAACACTATTAGCTGTCCAGGATCTGTACAGGACATTGAATTCTCCAACAGTGCTTCTGAGTTCTGATTGCCTTCTTCACACTCACATTTTATTTCTCTTCTTTACAGAACCTAATGCGTCGTCAATCATCACCTATTCAAGTTGTACATCCAGAGGTTATTGGAGCAGTTCGACGAGAATATTACTTTCCCGATGGAGTTGTTGGGGATACTACTGATAATCCAATTTTCCTCTAATCATAGTTGTGCTTTAAAAACTTTTAACTACTCTACTTGTGTTTTGTATGGATTGCTAAGTAAGTTTGGTTTGTAATGGATCATGTTTTGTTTGTAATTTTAAGTTTTTAATTTGGATACCTAAATACTAATGCTATTGTACTTGGAATTTCTAAGGTGTTTCTTTTGGTATCTTTTGGGCTTTTTTAAAATGTTTTTATTGACATCTAATTTTCAATCGTATTAAACGCCTTAATTTGTTAATACTGGCGCCTCCGTGCATCGCACGGGTGTGAGGCTAGTTCTTTTTACAGCTACTTAGCTTTTGAATGTCAAAAAAAAGTGTTTTGAAATTAATTTTACAACATCAAAATAGATTCTCAACTCAACTTTTTGGATCAAACAACTCTTTGATGATCAAACAACTCAACTTACTAATATTGATGAAAACATGATTTTTTTTGCTTGTAGAACTCACAATGTTCACCCAAAAACATAATCAAACTCATAAATTAGAGCAGAAGTTGAGACTATTCGCCAATGACTAGTAGTCGGTTGAGACATAATTGGTAGTAGAATTCACAATGTTTACCCCAAACTCTGTAGGATCCAAAGTAATTGCATAGATGAAAGAGTGTAAGAGAATACTATCCTCCGTCTAGTGACAACAAGGATTAGACAAACCGAATGTCGAGTCAATCTTTTAATCACTAGATAAGTAATGCAAATAGTTGATATTATAACATTTAATTATGTTTTAACTACTTGATTAAAGCTTATAATCTATGATTATAAAATTAAATCCAGCAATTAACTCATTCGATTTCCTTGAATCCATGTCTTCATAAATATTAATTGTTATCTCATTCAATTTCCAGATAAGTAATGTATATATTTTGTCAAAAGAATAAATGTTGTTATCTCATGCCACCCTAATGCAGGTCCCTCCGTCCCCACATATGTCCTTGATTAGAAAAAATTTTAAACACAGAAGTTTAATGCAGAAGTTTTTTTTGCAATCAGCATGACCTGTCAAGCTTTTAAGAACAAAAATCCCATAGTTGTGTCATATGCTATGACAATTGGTGGATTGTATTATCCTAGACTTGTTTTTATAGTCATGTTCAATTATACATCATAGTTTTCCGAGTTTAGAGCAAAAAAGGACTGAAGATTCTAATACAAGATAAAAATAAACCATCAATAAAAATCACCAACAATGTTTTCTTTCTTTAAAGAGGTTTTGCAAAACCTAAAACAAGTAAGTCTATATTCAATTATCAACCATATCTCAGTATCATAATAAGTTATCCAAAATAATTTATTCTGTTATTCTTTTTCTGCAAAACAGGATATCTGTAGAATTTTGCACTTCTTTATAATTTTTCTCCACTTTTTTTCACTTAAAACTAACAAGGGGTTGTAATGGTAAATTTGCAGGCTGCAAATAGCAAAAAACCCAATACTGTTGATGAGTCCAGCCCAAGAGAGAGGAAGGCCTGATAGACAGAAAAACAAAACAACGTGTGACGAGCTACTCTTCACTCTCACTCTCTGTTAAGCTTCTTCTTCCTCACTCCTTCGTCTTTGCCGCTCTGCTAGGGTTTGACGGCAAACCTAGCAGAGTTCACCCAAACACGAAACCAAAACCACCAAACTTTAGATCTTGAACTCCTCTTCAAAACCCCTCAAGAAAACCCCTGATTTGATCACCTCGAACCAAAACCCTAGAATGCTTTCTTGCTATTTCTGGAACCCAGAAAGAACACGATGAAGATCAAGGCTTCTCACGGTAAAAACCTCTTCTTTCTTCTAATTTTTCTGTTGATTCTGATTTTACAGCAAAACCCTAACTTGTATTGTTTTCTTTGCTGTAAGCCTTTCTGGGTACTGATGGTGAACTCACCTTCACTTCTTGAAGGAACTCTTCAAGGTCAGAACTGTACACACAGGTAACAACCTCTTCTCACTTGATTCTCTCTTTCTCTTTTCCTTATTTTCACTCATGAACAAAACCTAACTGTTTTGTTCTTTTAATGCGAGGTACCTCACTGTAACTCACAATTTGTGAAGATCTTGAACAGAGACTTGGAACAATGAAGAAGAAGAAGAAATTAAAAGTAAAACCTTCTGTAATCTTTTATTTCTTTTGTATCTGTGTATAAAACTCTGTACAAAATGTTTCTGAATGTAAACTATTATATACATGCTGAACTTTGAATTAGATAGAGAGAGAGAGTTAGTTAGGCAGTTACCAACTGCTGTAACTAACTTAGGGTTAGTGCTTAACGGCTATTTTTCATTTAAAACATGTCTGTTTGTTTGTAAAAAAGATTTAGCCAAAGCACTAAGTGTTTGAAATTAGATATTTCAACACTCTCCCTTAATTCAAACACTTAGGTTGAGTAGAACATTAGACTAGAGCTAAGCTAATAGGAAATATAAAACCCAAGACAAGCCCTTGGTATAGCCTTAAAAAATAACCTTTGGAACAAGCCTCCAAAGCTGACTTTCAGAGGAGTAGTCATTCATTTGACTTGAATGAAATTACTCCTAATTCCCTCCTTAGCTTAGCAAACAGATCTCCTTTGAGAGCTTTAGTAAAAATGTCTGCCACTTGGTCCTTGGTAGGACAATACTCAACCTGCAACTTTCCTTTTGATACTTGGTCCCTCAAGTAGTGGTACCTAGTTTCGATGTGTTTGGTTCTGCCATGAGCCACAGGATTTTTAGCAAGGCTCAGGGCAGACTTGTTGTCAATTAGGATAGTAGGTGGTTGATTCAACTCAACCAATAGCTCACTTAGCAAAGTGTTTCAAGCCAAGCGACTTGGCATGCAAAGATCGCTAGTTGCTACATACTACGCCTCACGGGAGGACAGAGCCACAGCTGTTGTTTCTTTGAACTCCGGGATATAGGTGCCCCTAGGAACTTAAGCGAAACCTGTGAGGTACTTTTCCTCTCAATTTTATCTCCACACGATGAGTCTGTGTAACCTAGCAATAGAGTGTTAGTTTCACCATTTCCTTTAGGAAACCAAATACCATAATGCAAAGTACCTTGTAGATACCTAAGTATCCTTTTAGTAGCCCAATAGTGGACCTTAAGTGGTTTATTCATAAACTCGCTCACAATTCGAGCATCTGAATATCCGGCTCTTTGTGACATAAGTACCTTAAGGACCCTATCATTTGCCTATATTCTCAGTAGGATTCACTTCACTAGTGTCCTCCTTAGTTGTTTGTGTTAGATTACCTTACATTTGGTGTCTTGGCGGGATTACAATCCTCCATTTCAAATCCGCCAATACCTCCTTAGTGTATTTGGGTGATGCAAAATTATCCCATTTGGAGTTCTTAGGAATTCCATTCCCAAAAAAATATGACAACCTTCCAAGGTCCTGTCATTTCAAACTTAGTTTCCATAGATTGCTTGAACTTGGCAATTTCTTTAGCACAATTGCGATTACAAGCATGTCATCAACATAGAGACATATAATCGGGAAATAGGTTTGTAGAGTACCTTTGGTGTAGACACCATATTACGAACCACACTTATTAAACCCATTTTACGTGAAGAACTTGTCAATACATTTATTGCATGCCCTAGGGGCTTGCTTTAACCCGTAGAGAGCCTTGTGTAGATGATAGACATAGTTCTCTTTACCTTTAGTCTCAAAACACAGAAATTTGCTCAATGTAAACTGTCTCCTCTAGTGGTCCATTAAGGAATGCGATTTTACATCAAGGTGATACAATTCCCACCCTCTATTACAAGCAATGGCGTGACTAACCCGATAGTCTCATGTCTTGCTCTTGGTGAGAATACTTGGTGTAGTCTAGGCCTTCTTTTCTTTGAAAACCCCTTGCCACGACCGGCCTTATACTTAGTTACCTTGCCATTAGGATCTAGCTTGACTTTGAACACCCATTTTACACTAATGGCCTTCTTGCCTTTAGGTAAAGTAGTTAGGGTCCATGTTCCATTTTTTTCTATGGACTTAAGCTCTTCTAGCATCGCTTCCTTCCACTCTTTAGATTTTAGAGCCTCTAAGTAGTTTACTGAGTTCTCGTGATCCGCTAGCATTGCAAAGTGGATGAGGTCACCTTCTTTTGTTACCTCATCATCATTTATAATTTCATAGTCCGCTAGATTCCTAGGAGTTCTTTCTAGGTCTCGTGGTCCTGACCGCACCTTGACCATTAGGCAATCAGAATCTTTGTTTGAAGATTTTCTTCTTCTTGAGGAACACCTTCCTCATCACCAAGTATCCTCTTGACTTCTTTGAGGTACTTCATTTCTGTCACCAATAGTTTTTGAGTTGCCAATAGAGTGCGAGATTACTTGTTGTGGTTCATCCCAAACCCATTGTTCCTCCTACAGGACCGTGACATCCCTAGAGACTTCAATTTTACCACTTGTAGGGTTGTACAATCTGTAGGCACCCGTAGGGTGATATCCAACTAGAATCAAAGGCTTGCTCTTGTCTTCAAGTTTTGTTCTCTTAGGATCGGGTATATGGGTTGTAAGTGAGGAGCCAAATACCTTAAAGTGATCGACATTCGGTTTGTCACCGACCAAACCTCTTGGGGACTTTATCTTCAAGTTTCTTTGTTGGACACTGTTGAGAATGTAGGTTCTTTGTATCAATAGCTTCACCCCATAGCTTCTTAGGTAGTCCTTCTGCTGTTTGAGCATAGATCGGCCATGTCTAGAAACAGTTCTCTTTCCTTCTCGCAACACCATTGTGTTGTGGAGTATAAGGGATGTGACTTCATGAATGATGCATTTCTTTGGTGGTGCAACTCCTCAAAGTCTTTTGAGGTGTATTCACCTCCTCCATCGATCCTTAGAATCTTTAGTTTTCTGCTACTCTGTCTTTCCGCCATGTCACGAAAATTTTTGAAAATTGCTAGGGCCTCTCCCCTTAGTCTTTATTAGGTAGATCCACATTTTTCTTGAGTACTCATCTACAAAAGAAATAAAATATTTATTACCACCTAGTGATAAAACATCAAAGGGGCCACAAATGTCAATGTATACAACATGCAGCAGATCCTTTGATCTGTCTTGCAACTCTTTTTGAAAACTCTTCCTAGGCTGTTTGCCTAGAAGACATGTTGTACACAGCTCATTTGGAGCCTCTATCTTAGGCAAACCCATTACTAGACTCTTAGTACTTAGGTTTGTCAAACTCTTGTAGTTTAGGTGCCCAAGCCTTTTATGCCATAAACAACTTTCAGAACTAGTAATTGCACTCAGGCACCTTGCCTCTGAAGAGCAAATACTAGTCTTGAAGGTTCTGTTTTTGGCTAAAGGTGTGGTCAACAGAAGCTTATTTTCAGGATCATATAACTTTAGTTTTAGGTCCTCATTACAATAGAAAAACCTTTTTCAAGTAATTGACCTAAACTAATCATTAGAGCACACACACGGGGACATAAAAACATTTTGAATCAAAATTATCTTACCATCCTCTCTTTTAAGCAGAATGTTGCCCATACCTTCGCGATAATTACTTTATTACCGCACACCGATAGTGGTCCTCTTGCTAGGATCAAAATCAATCGCCCAATCCTTGTTACGGTCATGTGATTGGAGCACCACGAATCTAAATACCAAATCTCGGTGATGGTTTTTCCATCACTTTGGTAGTTATAGCAAACACAACAAATTCGATCCTACTTCTAGTTCTACATTAGTTATACTAATTTCCTTTTAGGTTCAATTTTAGACATAGGAATAGGATCATCTGTTATAAAGCACTAAACACTATTGGGCGAGAATGCGAATCGAGTCTTCTTTGGCCACATTGGCCTCTTGCTCGATTCTTTGCCCTTATTATTTTTCTTAGACCAAAGAATCACTTGCATAGTGACCATACTTTTCACATTTGTAACATTGGATGTGTGATTTATCCTTTTTGAAGCGCTAGCATCATTACTAGGCTTATTAGATGAGTTTCCTTTAGAAAACTTACCTTGGGGCTTACCTTTAGGCCCATTATTTTTCTTTGGATTGCTTGCTGCCACCCTTCCCTCCTTTCTTACCTTTAGAAGGAATGAAGAAAGCTTGACTGTCTTCATCTGCTACTGGTCCCCACATATGTCCTTTTAAATTTATATTATAATATTTTAATTAGTTGTAGTTGTTAACGGCTCCCCTTAATATTTGGGGCAAGATCTGCTACTGGTCCCCACATATGTCCTTGATTAGAAAAAAATTTAAACACGGAAGTTTAATTCAGCATAGTTTAAAACTCTTGTATTAAACTTATTTACACACATAAAAGTTATTGAAGTTTCAGTGGGTCATTATCTTAAAATAAAGTTTCAAAGGTAGTCCAAATATTTCTAAGGATGTGAGAGTGGGACTTTAGTTTTTTCATTTACAAAATTTGTGTTCATTTATCATAAAATCCTCCAAAAAAAAAGTTTCATTATCTCTAGAATTATATTTGGTTGAATGAAAAAGTATAAGATCTAGAAGCTTCATAGAGAATAATTTTAGATATAAAGTTTAATCTAAAATAATACAATAGAGATTTTTTTTATAATTGATAAGATATTACATATATAATCTAAAATTAATAGATAAATAATATAAAACCTTCATTTTGTTTATATTACAAATAATAATAAAAAATTCCATCCATATCATCATAAAATATTGTTGGTATCTATCTCATTTGTTTCCTTGAAACCCCGCTGGATGCAAACACAATAAGTGGTTATAGGATCTAAAGTTTTGATTCTTGTGTTGGACTAGAAAAGTTTTAAACAAAAGTTTAATTCGTTATAGTATAAAACTCTCCTATTCGCGCTTTAAATCAACGAATCTATCGAGAGTAAATCATCATTTAAGTCGTTAAGCTTAATTACATGGTCTTACTTCTAATTAGGCCCTAAAATATATAAAAATAGTAAGTAGTCACCGAAATTTGTAACATCAATCAAACTAAAAGTTAAATTTTTATAAGTAGTCATTTATAAAAGACTAATGAGATAAGTTTCTTAAAATTATAAAGAGTAGTTTGAAAAATTTCAAAAGTTTTAGGAACTAATTACTACTATGTTCATATGTTTTAGGAATCAAGTAGAATAGAAAATGATGCTGCTTCAGACAAACAAGACCCCATCCCCAATGTTGAGGTGGTGGACCTCAGCTATGATGCTGCTGTCACTCCGGTGCTGAAAAGGCCATGCCCATCGCCTGATGAGAGTTCCAATTCCGGCTTCAAGTTGATCAAAGAAATCAAGAAGGAGAAGGAGTGATTAACTGACACTGTTACACGATGAAAGCTTTTTATTTGATTTTCAATTTCCTGTTTTGCCGTTATTTATGTTTTTGAGCCATCCTCATGTTATCGTTCAAGTTTGTTTCATGCTTGGGTTTATTATTGCGATGGTAATTGTCACCGCTTTAATGGTATTTTTGGATTTAATTAGTACTTGAATTTTATATTATTGAGTCTATCCTCCTTTTAAATTCAGTACTAGGAATATTGCGTACATTATAACAGTTAGAACTTTGCATCACATACATATTTTATTTTATAATGACAGTGACCATGATTGAATTTTTAGTTAAGCAAAACAAAAATATACCTGTTACTCCAAACTTTCTCCTTCACATATATATGTGGAGAGCAATATGCTTATAACCTGCAAATACCATGTTGTTCGAAAACTTCAGTTAATATTTAAATAGATGTACTTTCTGTTTTTAACTTGCTATAGTTACGGCAAGTTGTTGTTTAAGTGCAGGAGTAAAAAATCACAGTGCATACGTTTGTGTTTAACTATACTGAAGTTTATTTTCAGATTTGTCTATGTCTAACAATGAACCTACATACTTAAGACTACATCCCTAAATATCTCAGCCCAACATTCCGAATTTTTATCTCAATTTCAACTAAATATCACTTTTAAAAAGGGGTGTGAATTTGTATTTCAAATTGAAAATTAAATTTGTATTTGGTGCTGTCACGTTACTATTATGGAATTCAGTTACTATAGATGGCTCAGTATATATGGAATATGTTAATTACGAATTGCCTGATGTCTATTGTATAGATCCAACGGATGAGAGATATGTTTAAAGATCCAATCACATTGAATTGAATTGAATGTGGTGACAGTTTTCTCATTTGTGCAGAATAATGTAATAATGATTGGAGGTTTTATTATTTATTGACTTGAATACGTCTATGATTGTTTGGCTAATATTTGACTACTTAATGAGTCATAATGGGGTTATTTATTATGCATAGATAAATTGGGATTCTATTCAAGACAATCACATTAAATTGCAATTCATTCTAAATATTTCCCCCCAATATAGCATAACACAATAAGTTCACAGTCATAAACAGAGATCCAAGAAAATAGAAACTAACCAATATATTAGTTTATCAAAAAAATCGTGGGAGATATAAACTTACCATTCATGCAAGCTAATATTGTGCCCAAGTCAGTAGTAGTGGTAACCACAACACGAACACCCTTTCCTGCCAACGTGAGAACTCCAATCGTGTTATCAGGAGTAGACTGAATCATTAGACAAGGAAGAAAAAAACATTAACACAATTGAACACCCTTAGCTTCAAATTAACTTTAAAAGTCAATTCTTAAACGCATGGTCATTCTTTTTACTTAAGCAATTACTTGGAACTTAAGATTATTAAGGAGCACAAAAATAAACATGAAAATATTTGTGAGAAATTCTAAGATTAATTATAAAAAATAAACAATTACTAATATGTTTTATAATACTCAATTACTCAATCAAGTTATATCAATTAGAGACAATTAGTTTAAGTGAGAAATTAACTCTAATTGTCTGACAAGCAAATATTACCAGCTTGCACCAATTTAGGAACCAAAACTGCATAACTTCCGTTTGACCACTTAATGACTCATAAAGGGGTTAATAAGTAGGTAGAGATAAATTGGGATTCTACCCTTATATTGTTGGCAGTATAATGCTGGACCAGAACCAATTTTCAGCAATTGCTAATTGTGAATTGAAGACGTTTTAGAAACCCATACATCAGAGTAATTCATCTATTTTCCAAGTAGGGGAGTCATTAGGTGGTGACTCTTATTGTGTACCTCATACAACTAAAAGACAGAACAGTTATGTGATACGTACAATCAAAACCAATTAGTGTCACAAAGTGGTGTAAAAGGATGCAACCAATGGAGAATCAACAGGGGACCTCCCACAATTCGAAGAGAAAATTTGATCAATCCAAGTCAAAGTCTAGATCCAAACGACGCGCATCAGGTACTACAGACACTTTCTCTTATAGTTAGGTGTTAATACCATAATAGTAACTTCTTAAGTCAAATATCATTTACTTATAAGTGTTTGTTACATTTTTCAGACGAGAACCAACGACCTCAGATGCAAGTCGATATGACCCCTAATATCTCAACTGGCTTCAAACAAAGCACCCACATGTTCATTCCAAATGGTATTAACCGCTACAGCTATCTTGAGATAATAAGTTTGCAAATTTACAGGCAATTATGTATGCTATATCATTACTAATTTGTTACTGAATTTCACATTATTAACAGGAGCATGTGGCATGTGTCCACCAAACTGTGTGCTGATACCGACCCCATATATGCCCACACGCTCTCCTCTGTCGAACTTGAGTCCGTGTAAGATTTTTCAGTTAGATTGATCACAGTCTTAGTCATCTGAAAATTTTCAATCTAGAACTACATGTAGTAATCTTTGTTATGTTATGAAACCCTGTACATACAATATATATAATCTTTAATATATATATATATATATATATATATATATATATATATATATTGTATGCAACTTATATATTTTTATGCAAATGCAAATATTTATGCAACTCATATATTTTACTTCTTCCTAAACGCAAAGACAACTAAATACAATACCAAAATATTGAGTCAGGCACACCTATAATGCCATACATAAAGCGTATTTGAGTCATGCAAACCCGGGGATGGTCTTCCCAAACATCAATCTTACTTCAAGCAAATTCCACGAACCCCCAACGCCACGAGGTATATTACATTAACCTTTTCATTCAATTGTATGTCTCTACTTACAATGAATAACTGTATAACACATGCAGTAGCCCCTCAATGTAGACTACACATGATGGATCCCAACAATATTATCCAGATGTCCCAAACTTACCCCACACAGCTTACACCAATGTCTAACATGACACAAGGTTCGTTTATAATTTCCAGTTCTACACCAAAAGCAATAAATTACTGATTTGTGCTACCACATAAATGAGATAAGGTGTAGTTGATAGACTAATTTTATTTTAATTTTTCATTCATGCCTATTCATGTCGATATGTGTAACGCAGTAAATTCCAACACACATCACCAAAGAATCAATTCAAAAGGTAAACAAAAGATGGATGATGGTGTCGACCACAAAGGTAACTATATAACTTTCTGTTTAGTCGGTGGTGTCACTCCCAAAGATAATCTTATTCTACAAATATCTCAAAATATCCATTACAAAATTTGTGGCTACTCCTTTATATGCATTTGTTTTTTTGAATAGGTAAGGGTGTTGTTAACCCGAACGTGATGTGTATACCATTTTGGCAAACACCACATAGTGTTGTCACCCAACAAAATTACCTACCCAAATCCCAAAGAGGTAAGTGTTGCCATCCCATATAATGTGAGATCTTTTGTTTTCTAAGAAAACATTTCACTTACCATAATTAAAATCACACATTGCAAAACATACTGTACTGTGTGCATCCATGTTTTGTGGCATTGATTGAAGCTTTTAGAATACATTGCAAGCTTATGATTTCTTATGAGAGAACATATCAACATTACTAGGCATCATACTTTACAAAATACAATGCGTACTTATGTTTTCTAATTATAAAAAATCAATACTTAGAAATTTGAGTTATTGTCACCAAGATAAATAACACATTAAAAAGGAAATCAGTGTTGTAAAACTATAGCAATAGTTAGTTCTGGGGAAGGGTACGACCCATAACCACTTGTCCACAGAGACTCTGATACCATTTAAGGGACCAATTAATTATCTCAAGAGCTTAAGCTATTAGAAGCAAGTTCATGCCTGGATTTTATATCTCTAACACAGTACAGCTGAGAGACAGAATCATATAAGCAGATAAATGAGATTTTTACATTAGTATAAGTTAGAAGTCACTAGAGAAATAAATATGAGGACTTTGAGTTGCATGTGAGTTAGAAGGCATACCTTCATTTCACCGCTATCATATGCTGCAGCAATAAATGAGGACTTTGAGTTGAATGTAATCTGCAAAAACAGACACATAATTGTAATATAATGGCATTTTTTTTAAGATGCAAGTTAGATGCTAATGTAACTTTTAATTACACCCCCACCCCCAACTAATACTCCATTGATATATTGCGATCAACCTATAATAATCAAGTAAATAGAGAGTGCAGTCAACACACACAATTCCCTCAAACACTCTTTTGAAATCATTCACTAATTTATCAATCATTTAAATCTCTATGGAAATGGTAGTAGCACAGTTTAAAGTTTGATATTAAGTAATTAAGTAATTAAGTAAATAAATACAAGTAACTAACAGAGAAATTATGCAGAGCAGATAATTTAAATAGCGAAGGTTAAGACACTGAAAAAGAAACATTCCTTATTTGCAACATTGTCCATTAACTTTAGTTAGGCTAGCATTTAGTGAAAGGAACTAGACAGTAAAATAGATAATTGCAGATACACATGATAGCACATGTTTTCATTATTAAATACCTAGAAATAGTAGGAAAATGATGTGTATACCATTTTGGCAAACATTATATAGTGTTGTCACCCAACAAAATTACCTACCCAAATCCCAAATAGGTTAGTGTTGCTATCCCATATCATCTGAGACATTTTGTTGAATCAGAAATCATATCACTTACCATGATTAACCAGTTTTTTTGTATCAATTCACACACCATTTGTAGAATCTGTCCATACCAACATGGATAAAAGCAATCAGTCTATTACCTCAGATAACAGAGCAAGTCGTAAATCCACAAGTATGTGAAACAAATTCATTTGTCCTATTTTATTTGTATATTTCCCTCTTTTTTTGTGCTCCAAAGTAACTCACCTGTGTTATGAATTTAGCTTGCAGTTCAGCTAGGACCAATAACAACCACGATGTACACCATCAACCAACTCCCAGCAGCATCAGTCAACCCAGACGCAAGTTTTCACGGAAAGGACTGGGAATATCACCTATCACTTTGAGTTTTGATGACGAACAAACCGAACCTTCTGAAACAGGTAATTCTCTATGGACACCTGACAATCAAATTACAAGTATTATGTTTAAAAGTTTGACCAATATAATGTCCAAAGTGCATAACATTTACCATTACGCGTCAGAAATTCACAGGCAAACCAGAAGTACATTACATCACAACAGTCTACACGAACAGTCGGAAAATCAAGGTGCAAATAAGAATATGTGTTTCATCAAATATATTGGCTAAGATTAAATTAACGTTGTTTCAACGATTCTAACTCAATTGTATTTTCAGGTTATGTTTCTCTCGGAAATCCCCAATACACCTGCAAGTATTGCCTGGCATTACTATGGTTTGAGGAGCGGGCAACTAAGTCTGACAAGTCACCCAACCCAGATTTTTCACTTTGTTGCATGAAAGGCCAGGTGGATTTGGAGTTACTTAAAAAACCACCCGATCTTTTATGCAATCTACTATGTGGGGAGGACAATAGGTCAGAAAACTTTAGAGAGAACATAAGAGCATACAACAGCATGTTTTCTTTCACATCCATTGGTGGTCGAGTTGAGACAAACCTGAATGATGGAGGTGGCCCACCACAGTTCATTTTAAGCGGCCAGAATTATCATCGAATCGGTAGCTTACTTCCAGAAGTCGGTCAACTCCCTAAGTATGCCCAACTATATATTCACGATACTCACAATGAGGCGTCAAATAGAATGACCCACTTTAGGTACGCATTTAGAATGAAACAAGTATATATTTTAACTCATCTACATTACATCATTGACTAACAGGATGTCTAATACATAACACAGATCTAGCCGTGAATCCAAAGGTATCGACCCCTCTTTGGTTGCCGACTTGATGAAGATGGTTGATGAACACAATGCATACACTAAGAAGTTTCGACAGGTCCGTGACTATGCAGAAGCAAATCCAGAATCCAAATTCTGCCTTAGATTAATAAGGCACAGTGGATCGACATCAAGAACAGACAACACACCAACGTGTGATGAGGTGGCCGCACTAATTATAGGGAATGATGACTTGCTTGAGAAAGGGCGTGACATTATTGTTAAACAGAGATCAGGAGAGTTTCAAAGATTACATGAAACACATGACGCCTTCATACCATTGCAATACCCACTTATGTTTCCATACGGGGAAAGGGGTTATCAAGAGGACATCAACATTAAGAAAAAGGCTGGGGTTATTAGAAGTGAGTCCAGACAGCGTGTTTCACTTAGGGAGTTCATTGCATTCAGAATCCAACAGAGACAGGCTGAGTATGGAAATATTATTAAGGCAAGGCGACTATTTCAACAGTTTGTAGTTGATTGCTACACTATGATAGAATCACAGCGTCTTTCATACATCAGGGCTAACCAAGCTGTCATTAGATGTGATATTTTACATGGTTTGCAAGATGCTATTAATAGAGGTGAAAATGACCCTAATGCTATTGGCAGACGTGTTATACTTCCGTCCTCATTCACTGGTGGTCCCAGATACATGTTCAATAACTGTCAGGATGCCATGGCCATATGTAAGCGTTTTGGGTACCCTGATCTGTTCATGACACTTACATGTAATCCAAATTGGGAAGAAATGCGTGAATTCCTTAGCGACTTCCACGTTAAGCCATATGATAGACCAGACATTGTCTCACGGATATTCAAAATGAAATTGGAGCAACTACTTAATGAGATGAAGAAAGATCAATTGTTCGGCAAAGTCGAGGCAGGTATATATCACTTTACCTTACATACTTTACCTTTAACAACCGTTAGTGTATATATATATATATAATACAAATGTACTCACGATCTCTTTTATTATATTCGCAGGAATGTTCACCATTGAATTCCAAAAAAGAGGTCTGCCCCATGCACATATGTTGTTTTGGCTCAGTGGTGAAAACAAGATGGTGACCACAACAGACATAGACCGTGTCATATCGGGCGAGTTGCCCGACCCATCCTTTTACCCAAAACTTTACCAAAATGTCACGAAACACATGATCCATGGTCCGTGTGGTCGAGCCAATCCGAAATGTCCTTGCACCAAAGATTACAAATGTACAAAGTTTTACCCTAAACAGTTCAGAGATAAAACTGGTATCGACGATGACGGATATCCTTTGTACAAACGCAGGGACACTGGTATAACGGTCCGTAAAGGTGACATCACTCTTGACAACAGAAGCGTTGTGCCGTACAATCCACATATTTTAATGAAATATTCTGGTCACCTTAATGTAGAGTATTGTAATAAGTCAAACTCAATCAAATACCTATTTAAGTATGTCAACAAGGGACCTGATCGTGCGTCTCTCCAGATTTTGCGTGATAAAGAAGGTGGTAACAAAGAAAAACCGGTTGACGAGATCAAGCAGTATTATGACTGCAGGTACGTGTCACCATGTGAAGCTACTTGGAGGATTTTTTCATTTGACATACATCACCACTGGCCTCCAGTACAACGGCTAACATTTCACCTTCCCAATGAACAAAATGTTAGTTGGAACCAAAACTCTAATCTACAAACGGTTGTTGAGAGAAATGAGTCTATGGACACAATGTTCCTTGCATGGTTCACTGCAAACTCTAAATACTGAAGAAAGAGAGATTTGACTTATTCGAAATTCCCATCTAGATTTGTATATGACAGCAAAAACAGAGAATGGCGACTTAGGAAAAAGGGCCAATCCATAGGTAGACTAAAATACGTACCTCCAGGGGCTGGTGAACTGTATTACATGCGCATACTCCTTACTGTACAAAGGGGTTGCACTAGCTTTGCAAGTCTCAGGACCGTAGACAATCATGTACATGATGATTTTCAGTGTGCATGCGCTGCATTGGGATTACTCGACGATGACAAAGAATTTATCAATGCAATAACTGAGGCCGCTGAACTTGCATCTGGACACCAATTGCGTCGCTTATTCACCACCTTGCTTGCGATGAATACAATGAACAAACCAGACGTTGTATGGGATGCAACGTGGAAGTTTCTCGCTGACGGCATTGTTTACGAAAGGAGAAGACACTTAAATTTACCAGGTATGTCGGGTTTGTGTACATTATTTCTATATGCTTATGAGTTGTACAAAATTAATTAAATCAACACCTAATTATAATATAATTTTGCAGCACTACAGGTAACCGAAGATGCCCTGAAGAACCTTTGTCTGTGTGAGATTGAGAATCTCCTCCGTTCTAATGGAATGTCTCTTGCCGACTACACTATGCCATTTCCAAATCATCGATGGTTTTGACTTTGAGAACAAGTCGATTCTTTGATGAACTCAACTACGACAAGGAGGAAATGGAAATACTCCATCAAAGACTATTAAAGGGATTAACGGTGAGCAAAGGAAAGCATATGATGACATTATGGAAGCGTGATTATCTCGATCGAGGGGTTTCTTTTTTTAAATGGATACGGTGGGACGGTGTAAGACTTACTTATGGAACACAATATCTGCAAAGACGCCGCGCGAGAGGAGTTATTGTCCTCAATGTTGCATCAAGTGGTATTGCTTCCTTACTACTCCCCGGCGGTCGGACTGCACATTCAACATTCTCAATACCTCTCCAACCACGTGAAGACTCTACTTGCAGCATCAATCAGGGAAGTCCTCGGGCCAAACTCCTCATCCAAGCCAAACTAATTATATGGGACGAAGCCCCAATGATGAGCAAGCGAGTTTTGTTTCGAGGCCTTTGACCGCACTCTACGTGACCTGATGTCCATCCAGGATATAAAGAATCTAAATAGGCCCTTTGGAGGCAAGGCTGTTGTACTTGGTGGTGACTTTAGACAAATTTTACCCATCGTCCGAGGGGCTTCCCGAGAAGCTATTGTTAGTCAAGCCGTTAATTCTTCGAGCATTTGGCATTTCTGCCAGGTACGTAGTCTAACTCATAACATGAGACTTGGAAGATCGAACATTGAGTCAGAAAACTTGGAAATTAGCCAATTTGCAGATTGGATATTAAGCATTGGCGATGGTGACCCAAATGCAAATGAATTTGGAGAGTACCCAATTGATATCCCCCCGGACATTCTCATAGATGATCCCCACAACCCATTGCAGTCATTGATTGACTTCACCTACCCAGACATTCTTAATAACATTAACAGGGACCACTTCTTCGAAGAGAGGGCCATACTTGCTCCTACACTTGAATCAGTTGCTGAGGTGAACGAATTTATGATTTCAAAAATTCCTGGCAATGAGACCGAATACCTTAGTCATGACTCTGTTTGCCAATCAGATGAGGATAGTGACATTCGAAGTGAATGGTTCACCACTGAATTCCTAAATGACATCAAATGCTCTGGAGTCCCTAACCACAAACTAAAGCTCAAAGTAGGAGTTCCTGTGATGCTGATGAGAAACATAGACCAGTCCCATGGTCTATGTAATGGGACAAGGCTAATGGTGAATGACCTCGGAAAGAATGTTATCGGAGCAACAGTTCTAACCGGTAAGAATGTTGGAGATAAAATATTCATACCAAGAATGAATATGGTCCCAAGTGATGCAGGACTTCCATTTAAGTTTCAGCGGAGACAGTTTCCAATTGCCTTATGCTTTGCGATGACTATAAACAAGAGCCAAGGACAGTCACTATCACATGTTGGTGTATTTTTGTCACGTCCTGTTTTCACACATGGACAGTTGTACGTTGCCTTATCGCGTGTCAAGTCGAGGAAGGGTCTCAAAATTCTTATTTTTGATGAGGAGAAGACACTATGCACTCAGACCAAGAATGTTGTCTATAGAGAAGTTTTTGACAATGTCAGAGGTTAGATATTATAATTATTTTATTTATTTCTTATTTTTCATTTACCACTGTTTTAAACTGTCAACCTTATATCTCACAATGCTCCAATATCGACCTATTTTCCAGGTAATGGAGAGACATTATTTGAAACCAGCCAAAGACATGCTTCATAAGTATATTAGTCACGTACAATAAAACAGACCAAGTTCCTACTGTATGCGCGAAGTATTATCTAGATAGCGGTTTTTTATATTTTTCTTATTAATGGTGTTCATATTATGTGAAATTTTCATCAGGAGGTCTTTTCTCCCCCGGTTATATTTAATCAAAGCCAATTCCTATAGTAATCCTAACCAACAACTAAGTTTCATTTGATATCATGTCCAATCAATGGTTGTTTAATCCTATAATGGACATGCTAGACATGAATGACCATTCTGTTGCCCAAGAACAGTGATCAAAGATGAACACAAGCCAAAGAAAAGTACCGAAACATACGATTCTAAATTGATTAAAATTCAACAAAAAACAAACATAACACAATAGTAGCGAATTTTGACAGAGGGTCAATAATTGGTATTCAATCCTTAAATTTTCAGAAATCTGTGACTAAGTTGTATACGCATCAACATTAAAAAATCGTTTTGGGAAAGGAACGCACATACCTCCATTGTGTTTTACAATCGCTGAATCTCTTCATCAAGGAGAAGTAGATTTTCGAATCATTCTGTCACACAAATCCAGATCGATCCTTCTTTCCCTCTCCAAAAACAATACGACGCTCTGACCAAAACCCTTATTCTTCTTCTTCCTCTTCAACACCAAAACGACACGTTGTTGACCATAGCGAATACTTCGATTGAGTTACCGCCATCGATGATAAGCTTCTTCGACTTGATATTAACAGTTCCGTTGGAACTACAACTTTTACCGCCATCGATGAGATCTACACAGAACAAACTGAAGTTGCGAATCAACCGTGGATTTTGGTTCGACTTCTTTCTTTGATTTTCAGTGGATTGAAAATGAATCTGTGGAGCTATGGTTCTCCAAGATTCAATCGTCCCTATTCCCCCAATTGGCATTTAGATTTTGAGCTCCTAATTCTACCAATAATATCGACTTCTGAGATGTTTGGCACTATTGGAATTTAGAAAGAGTTTTCATTTTTTTTGCGAATATACCTTTATGGAAGCTAAAAAGCCTTTTCACTTCAATGTTACTGTAGTTTCCTTTTCCAATGCACACATGTAAGTTGCAGCTTAAATAATTTTAAGCTAAACACCACTTTTGCTCTTTTATGTTTGCTCTAAGTCTCACTCTGATCCTTTTTTTTTTTTTGATCCCTTTTGGACTTTTATCTTTCATTTCTGTGTCAATTCATATTGACAATTATGTTAGTATCGTGACCAAAATGTTTTGTTTAACAGGACACAAATAAATTAATAAATGAAAGATAAATGACTAGAATGAATCAAAATAAAGATATATGACCAAACTGACACAAAAATGAAAGATAACAGACCAAACAAATCATAAAAAAGAAAAAGGAAAATAATTAAACTTAGATCAACGATAAAGGACTATAAGTGGTATTTAGCCATGATACTAACATTTTTTTTTTGAAGTTTAATAATTTTAACATTATGTTGCCTTTGGCAAAATAAAATTGAAATTATCTGTCCAAAATAAATTATCCTCTAAATGTCTCATTCTAACTGTCACGTTCGCCATTGTTTTGCGTCTCGATATATATGTTCCTTTTTTTTATGAAGCAAAAATTATCTGTCACTTTTGAACCCAAATACAAAATTTACAATTTCTTTCGAAAATTATCATTACCTTACAATATCAAAAATCGTTCCTTTGCTATAATCGAGTAAGAACTAACGGTATTTTAGTCCTAACATTGCAAATCTATTTCTTTAATAAAATCAAATGTAATTAGTCAATAAGAACTTTATCCCTTTCAACCTTAGAGGAGTGTTCATACAAAAAAAAATTTGCGCAGTTATGCATACTCATAGATGTCAATCAACTTATATTTATGTATAGCGTACAAATATTTCAACGTATTTACGTATTTTATATTCATCAATTGAACGAATAATTATCGGTAAATCAAATACTAAAAACTACTTTCTAACTTACAACATTATTTTCAATTATACGGCTGAATTTGATCATAACACATTATCAAAGTAAGGTGTATACCCGTGCATCGCACGGGTCATACGCACTAGTAATAATAAAAAATTCCATCCATATCATCATAAAATATTGTTGGTATCTATCTCATTTGTTTCCTTGAAACCCCGCTGGATGCAAACACAATAAGTGGTTATAGGATCTAAAGTTTTGATTCTTGTGTTGGACTAGAAAAGTTTTAAACAAAAGTTTAATTCGTTATAGTATAAAACTCTCCTATTCGCGCTTTAAATCAACGAATCTATCGAGAGTAAATCATCATTTAAGTCGTTAAGCTTAATTACATGGTCTTACTTCTAATTAGGCCCTAAAATATATAAAAATAGTAAGTAGTCACCGAAATTTGTAACATCAATCAAACTAAAAGTTAAATTTTTATAAGTAGTCATTTATAAAAGACTAATGAGATAAGTTTCTTAAAATTATAAAGAGTAGTTTGAAGAATTTCAAAAGTTTTAGGAACTAATTACTACTATGTTCATATGTTTTAGGAATCAAGTAGAATAGAAAATGTAAGTTCAGGAACTAAAGTAAGAGTTTTAGACTTTATTTAATTGCTAAAACTGAAAAAAGTTGAAAGATATCTAAGTGCAAAATTTAAAATTCAGGAGATCAAAATAGATTTTATATAAATTTTGTGAAGACTTTTGTCTTTGAGGGTGTGCAATAGGTCTTTCTATGGCTACGTTCTGGCTCTGTCGATGCAGGTGATTCTCCCTTTTCAATAGATATTTTGTCACACCAAAACCTCGAAATTTTGAGGTGGGATTCAAATTCAGTTACCGTTCTAAATGACCATTGTTGGTGTAAACCGAGTATCATCTGCGCGCAACTACAGAGATTAATCCCTCGAGCTGGGTAGGACCACAATGGGCGGCGAAGCTCTCCCTCAAAAGATTTAACACTACTGCATGTCCAATGCTAGATAAAACCTTTCATTTTGTTTTATTATTATAAAGTAATAAAATAAAAATTATATCCATGCTATGATAAAATATTGGTGGTATTTCTCAGTTGTTTCCTTGAAACCCCGGATAGTAACACACCAAGTGGTTATTATATGAACTAAAGTTTTTTTTTTTTTGGTCCAAATTATATCTGATTTATAAAATGGGCAAAGCCCAAACCAAATACAACAATAGTAGCCATAGTCCAAAAGAAACAAACACGGATCAAAAGACCCGGCCCAAAACAACAGAGCCAACAACCAAACAACAACAGCGAAGAAACGAAAACACAAAACCAGCAACACGCTTCAGAATAATCACAACCCCAAATTGAAAAAAAACCTAAACATTGAGGAAGAAATTCGCCCCAAATTGAGAAGCAAGAGAGAAGATCCCTAAACTTCACAAGCAAATCAGCAAATAACAACCCCAAAACAAGAATTAGAGGTTCGATAATACAATTTGACGCCAAAACTCTCGCATTAAAGTTTCAATAGGTTCATTGCATAATATAGTCATAGTTAGTCATGTTCAAAACTCTCGTATTAAACTTTATGCTCACACCAAAACTCTCAAGTCTATTATATTTGAGAAAATATATATTCCAAAGACTTTCTAATATTCTTCTTTTTTTTTCCTATATAAAGGAAATTTGCATAGCTAGATAATAAAACATTAAAACGATAAAAAACAACTTTTATGGGGTATATTTTGTAAAGTAATTTTTTGACCAAATTTTTTAAAAGTAATAAAAGTTGTTCCTTGCAAGTTGCAACCCATGCCAGGTAGTCTTTCTATAATCTACACCACTGAATTATTTTAGGCTTAAATATCATTTACTTTCCTGCAAATATCACCATAATTCATTTACCCTCTGTAAAAAAAAGTTTTTTATAAAGTAATAAAAGTTGTTCCTTGCAAGTTGCAACCCATGTCAGGTAGCCTTTCTATAATCTACACCATTGAATTATTTTAGGCTTAAATATCATTTACTTCCCTGCAAATATCACCATAATCCATTTACCATCTGTAAAAAAAAAGTTTTTTGTAAAGCAATAAAAGTTGTTCCTTGCAAGTTGCAACCCATGTCAGGTAGCCTTTCTATAATCTACACCATTGAATTATTTTAGGCTTAAATATCATTTACTTCCCTGCAAATATCACCACAATCCATTTACCCTCTGTAAAAAAAAAGTTTTTGTAAAGTAATAAAAGTTGTTCCTTGCAAGTTGCAACCCATGTATGGTAGCCTTTCTATAATCTACACCACTGAATTATTTTAGGCTTAAATATCATTTACTTCCCTGAAAATATCACCATAATCCATTTATCCTCTGTAAAAAAAAGTTTTAAAATGCCCCTTGCAAATAATAACTGTTTCTAGTTACTCCTGTAAATATCACCATATTCACATATGTCGTGGATTAGAAAAGTTTTTAAATACGGAAGTTTTAATTGAGCATAGTTTAAAACTCTCATATAAAACTTAGGGGGTGTATTAGTTTAGAATTTCATAGGATTTTAAAAGATTTTTTTTTGGGTAAAAAAGTCGACAGGTATTTTATCACTTAAAAACAATCCAATGGTATTCGATCAAGATTTTTAGGACTTTTAAAAGAGTTTGTCAAATTCGTTTGAGATTTTTTATCACTTAAAAACAATCCGCTGGTATTCAAAATTATAAGGATTTTAAAGGATTGTTTCGTTGGATAGATTTTGAATGACTTTTTAGGGGGAGATTGTTGAAAAATTCAAGTGTGAGTAGCTAAGTCCCACATCGGCTAGGAATGAGCTATATGAAGGACATATAAGAGAGGGGGACCCATATATGAAGGACATATATGAAGGACATATAGAGAGGGGACCCATATACCTAATACCTTAAGGTTTTGGGTAGAGATGTGGTGTCCAAGTCTCTTGGTGGTCTCTTCATTGGATAGCTCGGTAATTCTCCTCGTGCTCCCCCGGACTCTCCAACAACGCATCTCTATCAATGAAGTTGTTGAATGATTGATTCACTGTCAATTGCATTTCTGAGTTTACAATTGGTATCTAGAGCTGTAACGAGAGAGGGACCTGTGTGAATCAATCGATTGAAGGCGATCTTCAATGGCGGAGAACAATGGAAACGGGAATTACATGCATGCTTCGATTCCCAAGTTTGATGGTCACTATGACCATTGGGCTATGCTTATGGAGAACCTTCTCCGCTCCAAAGAATACTGGACCATCGTCGAGGGTGGAGTTCCGGCGTTATCGACACCGACCACGACGGAGAACACCAAGGCGCACGAGGAAGGAAAATTGAAAGATTTGAAGGCTAGAAACTATCTCTTTCAATCAATCGATCGAGATATTATTGAAACAATTTTGAACAAAGAATCTTCGAAGGCAATCTGGGATTCCATGAAACAGAAATTTCAAGGTACGACAAAGGTGAAAAGATCTCAGTCGCGTGCTGCGAAGAGAGAATTTGAGCTTCTTGGTATGAAAGATGATGAGCGTGTGGCTGACTATCTTTCAAGAACGCTATATGTTGTCAACAAGATGAAGATCTTCGGTGCAAAGATTGATCAGAGTGAAATTGTGGAGAAAATTCTGAGGTCCATGTGTGAAAAATTCAACTATGTGGTTCTTTGCTGCGATTGTGAAGGCAATGATGTTGAGAACATGACGATTGGCGAACTTCAAGGGAGTTTCTTTGGTTCATGAGCAGAGAATGCATCCTCAGAAGGAGGAAGAACAAGTCTTGAAGATTGCAGGCACGAGCAGAGGTTCTACAAGGGGAAGAGGACGAGCTTCTACCACTAGAGGAAGAGGTAGAGGTAAATCATCCTATAAAGACTCTTTAGAATGTTATAGATGTAAGAAGCTTGGACATTTTCAATATGAATGTCCAAATAGTGAGGATAAAGCTCACTATGCTGAGTTTGATGATGAAGAAGAAGTACTTTTGATGGCTGCAATTGAGGCAGTATTAGAGATGATCTGGTATTTAGATTCAGGGTGTAGTAACCACATGTGTGGTCAAAAGGAGTGGTTTTCAGTACTGGACACTACCTTCAGAGAATCTGTTAAACTTGGTGGTGGTTCCAAGATCATAGTTGAAGGGAAAAGTACTGTGAAGATGCGTATAAATGGTATGCTTCTGGTAGCGAGCAATGTGTATTACATACCCAAACTGAAGAACAATCTATTCAGTCTTGGGCAATTGCAACAGAACATTGAATTGTCAATTTCCTTGCATCAAGATGAATGTAAGGTGTATCACAGAGAGAAAGGATTGATTATATCCTCCAAGATGACCAAGAACAAACTATTTCCAGTATCTGCTACTGCAGTAAGTTCTTCCTGTCTGTACACAGAAAAGGAAGATGTATCACAGTTATGGCACCAGAGATTTGGACATCTGAATATGAGGAGTCTAAAGGAAATGTCACAGAAGAATATGGTAAAGGGGCTGCCTGAAATAAATGATTTGGACAAGACTTGTGAAGTCTGCTTGAAGGGCAAGCAACACAGATTGGAGTTTCCAAAGGCATCAGGTTGGAGAGCAACTAACAAGCTGGAATTGATCCATTCTGACATCTGTAGTCCTATTACACCAGAGTCTTGTGGAGGAAAGAGGTATGTGTTGACTTTTATTGATGATTATAGTAGAAAAACTTGGGTCTATTTTCTAGTTGAAAAGTCAGTTGCACTAGGGTGTTTTAAGAAGTTTAAAGCTCTTGTTGAAAAAGAATGTGGTAGAAATATAATGTGTCTTAGGAGTGATAGAGGAGGTGAGTTTACTCTCACTCGAATTTGAAAGTTTCGCTCGAGAATGGCATTAAACGATGACTTACTACTGCATATAGTCCCCAACAAAACGGTATAGCTGAAAGAAAGAATAGAACTTTGATTGAAATGACTAGAAGTCTACTGTTAGGCAAGTCCATACCTAAAAACTTCTGGCCAGATGCTGTTAATTGGGCTGTCCATCTAATAAATAGAAGTCCTACTGTGATCTTGAAGGATATTACCCCACAAGAGGCTTGGAGTAATGAGAAACCTACTGTTAATCATATTAGAATATTTGGTTGCATAGCTCATGCTCATGTTCCAGCTGTTATGAGAAATAAACTAGATGAGAAAAGTAGAAGATGCATCTTCATAGGTATAAGCAATGAATCAAAGGCTTATAGACTATATGATCCTATTCTAAGGAAAGTGATTGTGAGCAGGGATGTGATTTTTTCTGAAAATGAAAGATGGAGTTGGGGATCACAAGACAGGAGGTTTGCAGAAATTGATAGTGGTACAGAAAGTGAAATTCAAGTAGAAAGGGTTGACAGGGTGGTTGAAGTTGAGCAAAATCAGGAAGAGGTAGCTAATGAGACTCCAACTAATGTAGAAGCAGGTTCATCACAGAATCAAGAAGAAGAAGAAACTGGCTCAAGAATAAGAAAGCCACCTGTGTGGCTAGGTGATTATGAAACCAGTTTCTTTAGTGAAATCAGCAGTGAAACAGACCAATTGATGAGCCTAGCTGTTATTGGACCTATTGAAGATCCCACAACATATGAGCAAGCCTCTCCTCATGAGGTTTGGAGGAAAGCTATGGATGCTGAGATGCACTCCATAGAGAAAAACAAGACTTGGAAACTTACTACTCTACCTAGTGGTGCAAGGAAGATAGGTGTAAAATGGGTGTATAAGACCAAACTGAATGAATCAGGGGAAATTGAGAAACATAAAGCCAGATTGGTAGTGAAAGGGTATTCTCAAGTACATGGTGTAGACTTTGATGAAGTATTTGCTCCGGTAGCTCGTTGGGATACCATAAGGAGTGTTCTAGCTGTGGCTGCCCTAAGAAAGTGGGATGTGTTTCAACTAGATGTGAAGAGTGCTTTCCTGTATGGAGATTTATTGGAGGATGTGTATGTGGATCAGCCACAAGGTTACATTGTTAAAGGGAGAGAAAATGAAGTGTACAAGCTCCAAAAAGCTCTTTATGGTTTGAAGCAAGCTCCACGAGCTTGGTATAGTAAGATTGAATCTTACTTTGATGAACAAGGCTTTGTGAAATGTCCATATGAGCATACATTATTCACCAAGCATGATAAGAATGGAAACTGTCTGATTATAAGCCTATATGTGGATGATCTTATATTCACAGGAAATCACGGAGAAATGTTTGAAGAATTCAAGGATTGTATGAAGAAGAGATTTGACATGACTGATTTAGGGAGGATGAGATATTTTCTAGGCATTGAAGTTGTCCAAAACAGTAAGGGCATCTTCATATGCCAACAAAAATATGCTCGTGAAGTGCTGGTAAGGTTTGAAATGCAGTGCAGCAAACCTGTAAAGACCCCTATGGTGGCAGGAACTAAACTCTCCAAGCATGATGAAGGAGAAGCAGTGGATAGTACTCTGTACAAGCAGATAATTGGAAGTTTAATGTACCTCACTGCAACTAGGCCTGACATTGCCTTTGCAGTGAGTTTTGTGAGTCGTTTTATGGAGAAACCAGTGGAGAAACATATGATAGCTGCAAAAAGAATTTTGAGATATGTGCAGGGGACAGTTGAATATGGTATTCTGTACAAAAGAGGGGGATCAAAAGCTCTTGAAATTTATTCTGATAGTGATTATGCTGGTGACCAAGATGATAGAAGAAGCACCTCAGGCTATGTGTTTCTACTTGCAAATGGAGCTATATCTTGGTGTTCTAGAAAGCAGCCAGTGGTAACCTTGTCCACAACAGAAGCTGAATTCATAGCTGCAGCTGTATGTGCTTGCCAAGGCATTTGGCTAAACAGAATTCTGTACAGATTGGGCATTTCCCTGCAGAACAAGATGGTGATTAACTGTGATAATACTTCAACTATTAAGCTCTCAAGAAATCCAGTGCTGCATGGACGTAGCAAACACATAGATGTACGTTTTCACTTCTTGAGAGAGCTCAACAAGAAAGGAGCATTGGAATTGAAGTAATGTGCATCAGAAGAACAGAATGCTGACATTATGACCAAAGCCCTCAAGTTGGAAGCTTTTGAAGAATTCAGAAAGCAGCTGGGAATGTTGCTTGCATCGAAATTAAACTGAATGCTTGTGAGCAGTTTCAGTTTAAGGGAGGATGTTAATTGTAATATAGAATAAAGCTAGTAGTTGTTTTGTAATAATAAAAGGTTAAGGGGTCAATTGTAAATAGAGAAACTTAGTTAGTTTCTATACGGTTACAACAGTTAAACTTTGTTGGAAGTTTGTTAACTGTTTTCAGTTGTAGTTGACCCTTTAAAAGGGAAAATCTCTATCAATGAAGTTGTTGAATGATTGATTCACTGTCAATTGCATTTCTGAGTTTACATTTTTAGTGTTATTTACACATACAGCACCCATCAAACAATTCCACTCAAATTCATGAGACTTTGAAGAACTTTTTTATTTCTTTCTTTTATGTTTTCAAGTTTCCATCAGCACCCCCTTCCAATCAAGGCCAGATTGCATCTCTTTTTCTCACCCCTTCAGTCATGCTTGTTGGAGCACGTCACCAAGGGGTATATGTTGGTGTGTTAAAATGGAGTTTGACGATGAACTAAACTTTGCAATTGTCTTCTTCTCCAACCGATTGAGCACACAGAAACCAAATGAAAAAGATCAATGAATAAATTTTAAGGTTCCAATTTGCAGCAATGAAGAAGATGAAGGACGTTTCCAAATTTTTTAATAAAAAATAATTAAAGTCCACACAAAAGTTCTCATTTTGAAGTTTCAATGAGTCAATATCTTCAAAAATATGTTTCAAAAGAATGTGAGAGTGGGACTTTGGTTTTTTGATTTACAAAATTTGTGTTCATTTATTTAGTCAAAGAAAAAAAAAATTGTGTTCATTTATCATAAAATCCTCCAAAAAAAAGTTTCATAATCTCTAGAGCTGTATTTTGCTGAATGAAAAAGTATAACATCTAAAAGCTCATTATCTCTAAAATAATTTTAGATAAAAAATTTAATCGAAAATAATAAATTAGAGATTTTTTTAAGATTGATAATATATATACAAATAATAAAAAATAAAAATTCTATCCATTTTGTTTGTATATAATACCTTCATTTTTTATATTACAAATAATAAAAAATAAAAATTCTATCCATGTCATCATAAAATATTGTGTGTATGTCATTTGTTTCCTTGGCCGGATAGTAACAAAACAAGTAGTTATAGAATCTAAATTGATATTTGTATTTAGAGGAAAAGTTTTAAACGGGAAGTTTAATTCGGTAGTATAAAACTCTTGTATTAAACCTTTGAGAAAATATTTCAAATTAAGACTTTCTGCACACTTTCCTGTAAAAATCAAATATAATAGACCCCACCACACAATCTTGGTCCGGTTTTTCTTTTTCTTTTTTGACAAAATCTTGCTCCGATTTTAAAAACATTCATTCATATAGCAAATAATTAGGTAAAAGTTACAAACATGTCGTCGTAATCCCTTTTTATAATGAGTAATCCCTATTTTGGTGGGAAAATTATTTTTTCCACCATTTATCAATATACCCCTCATTTTGTATCCCATTGTTTATCAATATATCCTTACTCTATATTTTTGATCGACATCACTACTCGATAATTTATTTTTATTCAACACTTTTTTTATTATCAAAATGTCACTCTCATTTTGTACTGCACTTCACTGCTTACCAATATACCCCACTCTATATTTTTGGACCGACATACCCCTGACAAATATTTTTTTGTCCAACACTCTTTTTTTTATCCACTTTTAATGTTCCACCATTTATCAATATACCCCTCATTTTGTACCCCACTGTTTACCAATATATCCTTACTCTATATTTTTGGACCGACATACCCCTGACAATTTTTTTTTGTCCATCACTTTTTTTTACTATCAAAATGTACCTCTCATTTTGTACCCCACTGTTTACCAATATACCCCCACTCTATATTTTTGACCGACATACTCGATAAAATTTTTTTGTCCAACACTTTTTTATCCACTTTTGGTGGGAAAATTTTATTCACACCATTTACCAATATACCCCTCATTTTGTACCCAACTCCAATATACCCCCACTCTATATTTTTGGACCGACATACCTCTGACAATTTTTTTTTGTCCAACACTCTTTTTTTTTATCCACTTTTGGTGGGAAAATTTTATTCCCACCATTTACCAATATACCCCTCATTTTGTACCCCACTCCAATATACCCCCACTCTATTTTTGGACCGACATACCACTGACAAATTTTTTTTTGTCCGACACTCTTTTTTTTATCGACTTTTGGTGGGAAAATTTTATTCCCACCATTTACCAATATACCCCTCATTTGTACCCCACTGTTTACCAATATACCCCCACTCTATATTTTTGGACCGACATACCCCACTCTATATTTTGTACCCCACCATTTACCAATATACCCCTCATTTTGTACCTCACTATTTACCAATATACCCCCACTCTATATTTTTGGATCGACATACCCCTGACAATTTTTTTTTTGTCCAAGACTTTTTTTTAATTATCAAAATGTACCCCTCATTTTGTACCCCACTGTTTACCAATATACCCCCACTCTATATTTTTGGACCGACATTGTTGCCTCATCTCACCAAGGGCTATTGTTGTCTCTTCGTCTTATATATATGTGTTGCGTATTTTTATACCCCCTTATAAAATGTTGATGTTTTTTCGAAACTACATCTGTAGGCCTGTTAATCACCTTCCCACACCAGTCCCTACGCACGGGGCGGCGTAAATAATTTGTTAGCCATACAAATTAATAATTTGTTACTCTGATCTATGTTATATATTTTGCCCTCTTACACTAAGTTCTCCAATATGTGTAGGCCTAGAATGTTATTTGTTACAAGCTATGGCCTATAATATATGCAGATAAATATGACTTACTATTTTTTAAGCTTCTGGGAGAAAATCGTATCTACATAAATACGATGCAAAATGTGCTGAAAATCGTATCTATCTCCTGGAAGGTAAATACGATGAGATTTAAAATATTTCTGGTCAAATCATATGTAAGTGATAAATGGTCAATATTCTGTAAATTTGTAATTATTTAGGGGTATTTTAGTCTTTTCACCGTATGCGTGGGGGGGGGGGTATGGAGTCAAATGGTGGGGTACCCAAAAAATTCTTTATTTTTATGAGAATGGTTGTTCCATATAACATAAACAGTTGGTTAGTTAATATCTATAAGAAAAATTTCATGACCATTTTTTTAACCAATAGTACACACATCCATTTTTTTGTGAACTATATTGTCATCATTATTGTTAAAGAGTTTTTTTACAACGTTTTTATGAATTAAGTTTCTCACATTCAAAATCACCACCCCGCATTGGTACGTATCTTCGGAAATATATGATATATAAACACAACCCTGTTAACATAAAAATTTCATTTTATGTTTGGTTGTAAATTATCAATTCACATCAACCACTAACTTTGCAATACATAATTTTTTAACATTTTTTACAGAATTCCTTATAACCATGTCCTGTACATCGCACAGGTGTACGTCCTAGTATATGTAAATGAATGATAACATATATTTTTATCCTATGAATGACAATCTGAAGTAAGTTTAAAACTCGTATAGTATAAAACGGGAAGTTTAATTCGGTAGTATAAAACTCTTGTATTAAACCTTTGAGAAAATATTTCAAATTAAGACTTTCTGCACACTTTCCTTTGGACATAACGACAAATAATAGACTAGATAAATATGCATGTTGAGTAAGAGCGACGATGGAAGAAGGAACTGCAGCTGCTACCGAAAGCGTTTCAATGGCATCACCTTCAAGAAGGTATTAATTTAATTCCCTCAAAATTTCTGTTCTGCTTACTTTAAAGTGTTAAATCAATTACAATTTTTCTAAAAAACTTTTATTAAGTGTTATTATGTCACTAACTAACCAAAAAATATACTCTGTTAATTTTCTCCATTGTAGCAAGATAGCTGTGTATCTCTTGAATGAAGTTGCAACAAAAATATCTCCACAATTGTTCCGGCTATTGTTTATATTAATCGGGATTGATCAAATGCAAACAAGCAACGAAAAAGGAAAGTCTCTACTCTTGAAGGTGTTGGGTCTCGCGATTGTTCTTTACCACTTGGCGTTGGTGCTTGCGACGATTCTGCAGTTTCACGTAAGGAGCTTCATTCCATTAATCATGCTCACTCTATTCGTAGGATTGATGTGTGTTGTTTCAGTTCTAGCCTTGATCATGATTTCACCCACCATTGCTTGGATTGTTTTAGCGTTGTGGTTATTAATCTTTATTTTCATGGTCTATTATTTCTATTATCAAGAGCTCTATCAAGTTATTCCAGAAAAGATTAAGAAATTGATTGAGGATTATGGTGACATGTCAACCCATAATTCAGTGTTGTCGACTGTGATTGGTGAGATTGGAACTGAGTCTGAGATTGGTGATCCTGAATTCTAAGCCAAATCTATGTGTACCTCTAGTTTAGTTGTGATCATAGTTCACCTGTTGTATTCTATATATGTGTATTATGTTTGTGAAATAAGTTTGTTAGGCCACGGCGCTTTGTTGTAATTTGTCTAAGTCATGTAATTGTTGTATTGTAATCCCTGTTGGTTTCTTTGTCTAGTCCTCTTTTTTATGTTTTGGGCTCATAGATAGCTCTGCTTCGAAATGGAACTATATATTATTATTATTATTATTTAGTGATTATTTAGCTGCTCTCGTTTTATGTTTTTGTGTATCCTCTGTATAAGAATCATAGTATTTTATTTCATTGTATTTTCTTGAATCACCAGATAGGGACAAAGTGACAACTGATCACTTATAAGATCTAAAGTTTTTCACAAATGTCCTAGACTAGCAAAGTTTTAAACAGGGAAGTTTAATTCAGTATAGTATTAAACTCGTATTATACACACAAAAATTCTCGTATTAAACATTCAGTGTGGGTCAGGGTCAGACAAAATATTCTAAAGTCTTCCCAGTGACGTGGGTGGGGACTTTAGTTTTTCATGGTGCATATTTCATTGCAAACTCAACTTTTATAAAATCTGTGTTAATAAAAAATGTATTCATTCAAATTGATAGCAGAGATCAATAACAATACAAATTCAAAATTGCTATAATCATAATAGATGAATCTGTGAACAAACTCATATCACCCTAGTTAATAGCATAAAACGACAAAACACCTATGATTTTGACAAAATCAAAGTCACTGGAATACCATGGTCGAATCTGATATTTCAATCTGAATCAAATGAACACCGCAACAAGGCAGTAAACCAAACAGTGTCGCACCAAGACGACAAACACAAAGTCGCACTTAGACGACGAAATCAAGAAAAATTACATTTGTAAAAAAGTCCAAGTCATTTTTTTTGTTACAGAAGGTTTAGGTGAGTTGAGACCTTGGGGCTCACCAGGGTCAGGGCAGGTCTCAATGCTCTTTGAGCAGTTACAGAGATACTTACAGATGACCCACGGAAAAGGTCCTCACACTGGCAGTGGGAGTTGAATCCACGCCCTTGTGGGAATGAGTCAACTCTTTACCAATTGAGTCAACCTTCATTGGTGTACATCCAAGTCATTGATTGTGTTATAATGGTCGAATTTGACCCGTCAATCTAAATCAAATGAACACCGCAAAAAGACGGTAAAGCAAACAGCACCGCAAAAATACAACAAAAATTATATCTGTGTGGAAACCACTTATTTAGGTAAAAAGATAAGGAAAAGGAAAACGATGGAGATGATTCCAGACCAAAAATATGACCAAAAACCACCCTTCTAAGTAGACCTGTCAAGATGGGTCGTCCAGCCCGGCCCACAAGGCCAGAGCGTAAAAGTGGGTTGGGCCAGCCTGATTGTCAACTAGGTTGTATTTTGCTTAACCCAAAAAACTAGGACAATGGGCCGGCCCGCTGCCCAAATAATATTAACAAAGAAAACCATAAAATTTGTTTGAAAGACATAAAAGATAGGCCCTTCTTGGCCCATGGGCCAAATGACCCAGTTTTTTCTGGACCTCTATTTAACGAGTCTGTCACTAGGGGTGTTCAAAACCAAACCAAACCAAACCGAAAGCCGCAAAAAACCGCTTTCTATTGGGTATGTTCGGTTTTTTATTAGTGAACCGCGTGGTTCGATCCGCGGTTTTGATTACCGAAACTGAACCAAACCAAACCAAACTGCAAAATCTTATATATTAAAATAAAATTAGGCAAAACAATGTATGTAGGAAATAAGAAAACGGTTTATTCAAGGAGTCGTTTGGATTAGCTTATTTTTGAGCTTATGAAAATCAACTTATGAAGATAGTAAGTTTTTATGTTAATTCATAAGTTGTCACTAACAAAAATTGCATCTCCCTAAGTTGTTTTTTCCATAAACTACCTTGACAAGCTTATGAATAATACATAAAAACTTATTTATTTGCATAAAATAAGTTCTATCAAACGAACCCTAAATTGTGATTTGTCTCGTCAAAAACCAAACCAACCGAACCAATCCAAACCGCATTGGTTTAGTTTGGTTTGGTGTTTTTTTCGGAAGCCAACCGAACCAAAGCAAACCACATCTATTTTTACCTTGCGGTTCGGTTTATTTTTTTGCTCAAAACAGAACCAACCCGCACCGCGAACACCCCTATCCGTCACATCTCAAAATTATGGGCCATGGACCTCTATTTAACGAGTCTGTCACATCTCAAAATCATGGGCCACTGGGTCGGTCCGCTGGACTGGGGCAAAGTTGACATATCTACCCCTAGGTATATGAAGAAGAAGAGAATAGTAGAAACCACCTCATGTCATCATTATATCCCACTTCTTTCCTTGAAACCCCGGATTATGATATTTATCTTGGATTGGAAAAGTTTCAAACAGGAAGTTTAATTCGGTGTATAAAACTCTCGTATGAAACTCTAGCTTTAACGGGTCATTGTTATTTGTCAGACAAAACATTCATAAGTCTTCCTAACGCGGGATTTAGTTTATGATTCTCCTGTGCATCAGCATGTGGGTCATATCTATCATGAAGTTAATGTTGTTGTTGGTGTTCTTACTAAATTGCCTGAATTTATTAAATAAAAGAGAAACAAGACACAGAAGACAAAGGGGGATTAGACCAATACCGTTGGCATGATATAAACTAAAGACAAAACGGTAATAGGTAGCTCCCAACAGAGGCCCCTAAAACAAATCAAATAATAAACTTAAAAAAAAAAAAAAGCAAACTAACAAATGTTAGATAACAAATAACCCACCAAACTCTGGCCAAAAGTTGATTCAGGACCCGCTAAAGCTCAGATCAAGTCTTCTTAGAGCGAGTGTTATATCCTTAGCAATTTTGTATTTATGTTCACTGCAAAAAAAAAGTAAATGAACAAAAGAAACAAAATAATATAAGTTATTATTGTTATTTGAATTGTTTAAAATAAAATATTTGTGATAAGGTTCATTTTATCTTATTTTATCTAAAACGCCCAAAAAAACTAGATAAGTGGTCGCAGATCTTTGGTTGGCATTTAGACTTTCCCACCTTGCGAGTTGAAGACCCATTTACGCATTATTCGGACCATGACACCGCTTCTAGTCAAATGTAGTAACACCCAAGGGCATATTAACAAACCTTTCCATTTTCAAGCGATGCGGATGTCTCATCGCATTTACGATTTCTTTGTTGCTAATACTTGGCGAGAAGGTTGGAGGAGATACGCTTTTTAAGCTTGGCAAAACTAGGAGCAATCTATCATTTTAGCAATAATGTGTTTGGTAATATTTTCTAGGAGTGGTTTTTTTACCCCCACCCCATCCCCTCCCACCCCCACCCTTTTATGATATTCCGAGTTTACCCCGCCATAATCACCATTTTGACTTGCATTGAATTCACTCTGACTGGGACCCACATTATCTGAAATTGTATATACCTCAATGGAAGGTATATACGATTACATTAAATATTGAACGCTGACCAGAAAAAGTGTGTGTCGTATATATGTCCTTCAAGACATATATACGATTGCATTATTAAATGCTTTGTTGACTACTCATCGTATATATGTCCTTCAAGACATATATACGATTGCATTATTAAATGCTTCGTTGACTACCCATCGTATATAGGTTATATACGAGTGGGCTTTGAAGATCTAATCGTATATACATCTGGGCCATGTATATACGATGTTAAAAAATACCCATCGTATATACAAGGTTGAGGAGGTATATACGACTGGGTTATTTTTTTTTGTTTTTTCCTGAGTTGATATCTGTTTTGTTGGAACAGATATTGACCCGCCTACAGCAGCAGATGCCGACTCTCAGTTGGCTCCTGTTGATATTGATACTACATTTGGCGTTCACGACGGACATCAGTATTTTTGTTACTCAAGTTTGGTAAATAGAATTAAATTACTTAAGTACTTAATAAATTATATATTTTATAGATATTTTCTACACGCGAGGCTGTGGAGGAGTGGGCCAAAGCTGTTGGTAGAAGTATCGGTGTAGTCGTTATTATTGTGAGATCAGAAAAAGCAGCTGGAAAGAGGGGGAGACGAGATAAGATTGATTTTGGCTGTGAGAAGCAAGGCGGGTTTACTAATGATTCAAGGGTTTTCGGTTCTAAAAGGAGAGGTTGTCCTTTTAGATTGAAAACTACTTGCACTGTTAGCCGTGGGGGTTGGTGTGTGACGGTTAAATGTGGTAGACACACGCACGAGTTGCTTAAAACTTCCATTGGTACTAATGCATTTGGGCGTCTGTCTAAGGCGCAAAAGGATCTAGTTAACGAGCATGCGGATCTTGATGTTGGACCGAAAGCTACTATTACTGCTTTGAAGAAGCTAGATCTGGAGAATGTGACTACTCTTCGTCAAGTTTATAGGCCGCGTCACAAACACCGGTCTACAAAGAGGGGTCCTAGAACGGACATTCAGGAGGTGTTGAGACTGATTGCATCACATAATTATCTATGTTGGAGTAGAAAGATTCCCGGGTCTGATGTCGTCAGTGATATCATGTGGGCCCATCCCACTTCTATAAAGTTATTGAGGTTGTTTCCCAAAGTTCTCATTCTTGACTCAACCTACAAAACCAACAGATATAACTTGCCTCTTATACAGATTGTTGGAGTCACAAACACCGAGATAAGTTTTCATGTTGCATTTGCGTATATTGGGCGTGAAAGTGGCTATTCATTTTCTTGGGTATTGCAAAGAAATTGAGGATATTTGTGAGTTGCATTCTATTCATCCACAGGTTTTCTTGATAGACAGAGATCTCGACTGTATGTCTGCTATTCTTGATGTCTTTCCTTCTGCTACAAATTTATTGTGTCATTGGCATGTGACAAAAAATGTGAAAGCGAAGATTAAAGACTTGGTTCACAAGGATAGGCGGGAGGAGGTCCTCTCTCTCTGGCTCTGTATTATTGATTCTATTGATGAGTCGGAGTACTTATCTAATCACGAAGTTTTTTGAGGTCGCTTGCTCACGATAAACTGCTCCCATTAAATATGTGCACGACACATGGTTGACACCGCACAAGGAGCGATTTATCTCAAAGCATGGACTAACCGGATCCCACACTTGGGAATTCCACGACCAACGGTATTTCTATCCGTTACTCGATTTTTTTTTGACACGTGCACATATTTTTTTTTTCGATTAAATTTCTTTGACACTTGTTTATTATTTCTATCTGTTACTCGATTTTTTTGACACGTGCACATATTTTTTTTCGTCGATTAAATTTCTTTGACCCTTGTTTATTATTTCTATCCGTTACTCGATTTCTTTTGACACGTGTACTTATTTTTTTTCGTCGATTAAATTTCTTTGACACTTGTTTATTATTTCTATCTGTTACTCGATTTTTTTTGACACGTGCACATATTTTTTATCGTCGATTAAATTTCTTTGACACTTGTTTATTATTTATATTCTTTACTCGATTTTTTTTAACACGTGTACATATTTTTTTTCGTCAATTAAATTTCTTTGACACTTGTTTATTATATCTATTCGTTACTCAATTTTTTTGACACGTGTACATATTTTTTTTCGTCGATTAAATTTCTATGACACTTGTTTATTATTTCTATCCGTTACTCGATTTTTTTTGACACGTGCACATATTGTTTATCGTCGATTAAATTTCTTTGACACTTGTTTATTATTTCAGAGCGGAATCTTTGCATTGGAGTTTGAAAAGACAGTTGAAGACTTCGAAGGGTGATCTATCAAAATGTTTCATATCTATTGATGACATGCTGACAATTCATTTTGATCAAATTATCGGGTCTTTTCAAAGAAGCATCAACAGAATCGAAGTCAAGTCTAATATTCCACTGTTTAAAAATCTTCAAGGACTTGTTTCGTTATCTGCATTGGGTCACATGGTGAAAGAGTTTGAAAGGTCAAAATATGGGGTTGGATATGACAAAATGCGGTGTCGGTGCATTCAAAGGAAGACACATCTACTTCCTTGTGCTTGTGAGATCGGTATTTTTCATGCTTCCTGCAATTCCATTACGCTTAATGTTGTTGATGATCACTGGAAACACTTGAGTTTGGATGCAGTAGATGATAAATCCACTCAGGATAAATCATCTACCTGTGATATTTCTTATCAGTTTGATGCTATCCAGGCAAGATTTAATAAAGTCAGTGAGGAGGAAAAATATCTTATTAAGAGGCAGCTGAATGAGATAGCTTTCCCTTCTACTTCTTCTATGGTTCCACCTAAATCAAAAGTCAGAACAAAAGGTGCACCAAAGAAGAAAAAACATAAATTATTTGATGCTAAGTGTGATCCTTCTGGGTGGGAGCATGTGGATGAGAAGGTAAAACAGACTGAAGAATCCGGGGCTTCCAAAAATACTACACAACGGTCAACCAAATTATCTCAGGGTGCTTCTAGAGTATTATCACAGACAGCTGACACTAAAATCCATTTACCGTTTGTTCCAGCACACATGCACAACTATGTTCAAAAAATTGTTGATGTTGAAGGTGACGGTAACTGTGGTTTTAGAGCAGTCGGGGTTGGACTTGACATGAGTGAGGACTCTTGGCCTCTGATTAGGCAAGTTTTGATTCAGGAAACAAAGGACAGGAAACATTGTATTCAGACCATGTTTAGGAAGAACCGATCGTTAGAGCTTCGCAAAGCTTTAACTATTGAGTCATACTGGACGTCAGTAGGACTCAAAGTGGTTTGATTTATGCGAGATGGGGTATATGGTTGCAACCAAGTATAATGTTGCATTGGTTCGATTTTCTTTGCCTATAAATTTCACTTATATCGCCTTTGAGAGGTACTTATGGTTCATCTAAGTTCAAAATCATATATACATTACGAACAAGCAAAATGTACATGGTTGCATCTTTCAATCTCTCCCACTGTCTGCTGCCTCCTATTTATTTCCATGCCGGTTTCAAAGACTACTCACCAGAGTCTGCTTCATGGTTGCATCCGTATGCCAGACGTTTTACCCTATGGCAGTCTATGTGTCCTTCCGTGCAGCGTCTCGCTCCTGGTGATACGCCTAGATGTGTCGATTTAGCCGATGATTCTATTGACGACTTATAGATAGATTAACACATTTTTTGTATTACACGTGTATCTATTACTATATCGCGTTTTTGTAATTATACGCGTTTATTTTATCCAAGATATCTACACCGTTGATGTTAATCAAATCACGAGACTTCAAATTATAACCGGTAATAAAATCACAACTATTAACAAATAATAAGCCCATCGTATATATCTCTTTTGGGGCATATATACGATGTGCAATTTTTTGACATCGTATATATGTCCATTGTGAGTATATACGATTCACTTAAAACGCATCAATCGTATATACACACAATGGACATATATACGATGTCAAAAAATTGCACATCGTATATATGCCCCAAAAGAGATATATACGATTCGTGTCAATTTGTAAAAAAAACAGGTTTTTTGAAGGGCATTTTGGGAATATACTATTGGGTGGGGGTATATGGGGAAGGGGTGGGGGTACAAAAAAAAAACCTATTTTCTAAATGAAGGGGCATTTGGAAGCTCGTATTATGAGTGTTCATCTTCAGCTTGATCATTTCCCTTCTAGTGATTTAATTCGCTTGGAGAAGGAACATCAGCATCAATATTCCAATGTCCTTAGAGAAGTGAAACTTTTTTGGTTTAAAAAATCTAGGGTAAATTGGGTGAAGTTTGGAAATAAGAATGCCAAATTTTACCATATCCAAAAGGTGGTTAGGAGGCAACGCAACAAAGTTACTAGTTTAGACATTGATGATATTATTTGTGATGAAGAGGTTTTGTGTAGACTTTGTAGAAGCTCGTCACTTCTTCAAGCAACTTTTTCAACAGATTTCCTATTATGACCCTCATAGTCTTAACGTTGATTGCACATCCAAAACCCCCCAAGAAGTTACGTGACCTTTTTTTAACACTAGTTTCTAGAAGGAAGTGAAATATGCTCTTAACAATGGACCTTTTTAAGGCTCTAAGTCCTAATAAGTTTCAACCTATTTTCTTTCGTAGCTATTGGTAGGTTATTTCTAAAAATGTTTGGGAGCTTATTGCTAATGCTTTTCATTTTGGAATTATTGATGATTAACTTACATATATAAAATTTGATTTATTGTTCCCACATTCATAAGGTGGATTATCCTAAATCCATTAGAGACTTTAGACCTATAAGTCTTTGTAACATCCTGCTGAAGTTCATCTCTAATATCATCGTCAGAAGAATGAGACCATTCTTGGATGACTCTATTGTCCCGTTACAAGGTAGTTTTATTCCAGAGGTACTACGGATAATGCTATGATAGCCTAGGAGTTGGTTCACTTTATGCACAAAAAGCAAGGTAAGAATGACTTTCTTATGTTTAAAATTGATTTCAAGAAGACATATGATAGTGTGGATTGGATTTTTCTCAAACGTACTCCATCTGTTTTTGGTTTTCCTCCTCCCATCATCTGGTTTATTATGAGTGGTGTTACTTCATCTAGCTTGGAGGTTAAATGGAATAACAATAGGTTTGAGAATTTCTCTCCTACTGAGGGCCTTGAGTCGGGGACCTCTCTCCCTTATTTTTTCTTCTTTGTATGGAGAAAATTTCTCTTCAAAGTCAATCTAAATCGGAGAACTAGGGGTTCCACCATGTTCAAAGTCAATCTTAAATTTTTGTGAGCATGGTGAGATACTAGGGGTTCTCACCAAAGAAACCCTCTCTCCCCTAGTATTCACTACAACAAATATGGTAACCGGCGGCGGACATTCTGCGGCGGTTTGAGGTAAACCGCCGCCGCTTATCATTTAGCGGCGGTTTGTGCGGCGATTATCTTGGCTGCCTCGGTTAGTAAGTAAACTGCGGCGGTTTGAGTTTTTTAGTCAAGCGACGGCGGTTTTGGGTTATACTGCGGCGGTTGAATTTTTTTTTTCTCAAAAACAATTCTCCATCTAAAAAAAAATCCCCCTCCCTTTTGTTTTTGTCAAAAAAAAAATCCCTCCTGTGTTTTCATCGAAGCGCCTCTTTCAGTTTCCTCTCTCTCTCACGACTCAGTTTCCTCTCTCTCTCTCACGAAGTTTTCTCTTCAGAGAGCGTTCGTCGTTCTCTCTCACGATAGCGTTTTCTCTCGCCTCTGTCACACCTCTCTCTCAGCGCTTCAGTTCTCTCTCACGAGCAGCAACACTCACTACTAGAAAAATTGTTTTTAGAGAGGGATTTTAGAGATGGATAAATATCCCTCACTATTAGTGAGGGATTTAGCTAGGAAAAAAAATTCAAAGAGGACGCATACAACTTATGTTTGTGACGAATGTAGAGATGGAAAATATTCCTCTCTAAAAATTTCGTAACTAAATCCGTCACAAAATATTGAAAAGGCGTTTAGAGACGGAATTTGGGAGAAAACGTGTTCCTCGCTAATGTGAGGCATGCGTAATTCAGTTTAGTCGAAAAAGTGTTCGTCGCTGATAAAAACTTGGCTAAAATGTACTTTTAGTCCCTGCAAATGTCAAGAAAATCCAGTTTAGTCCCTGCAATTCCAATTTTTTTAAAATAGTCCCCGCAATTAGTAAGCGTTACTACTTTAGTCCTCTTTGTTACTTTACTCTTAACAAAGGAGGGACTAAATCGATTTTTTCGACATTTGCGGGGACTAAAAGTACCTTTTAAATGGAATTCGAGGGACTAAAGTAAATAATGACAAGGACTAAAGTAGTAACGTTTACTAATTGCGAGGACTATTTTAAAATTTTTGGATCATATGACTAAACCTGGATTTCTTGGCATTTCGAGGGTAAAAGTCTCTTTTAACCTAAAAACTTTTACTAATCCCACTTGTTTTTTTCACTTCCCTCCTCCCACCGTCCTTTTTTTTGTCACTTAAAACTAAAACTTTTTTTTTATCAATTAAACAAGCTCCCACCGTCCCACCTCTCCAACTCTCACTCTCTTCGTGAAATTGAAACCACCGTCCCACCCTCTCCAACTCTGGAACCCTAATCAACAAGCTCCCACCGTCCCACCCTCTCCAACTCTGAATGAACAAATTGAAACCATCGAAGCTTCATTCCCCACTCTCCAACTCTTAATCAACAAATTGAAACCATCGAAGCTTCACAACTCTCAGCAGCCAGCAACCCTTTTCCTCTTTTTCTTTAGTTCTCCGCCACACCCAGCAGCCAGCAACCCTCAGGTGCGTCTTCTTTCTACCTCTCTCTCTCTCTCTCTCTCTCATTCTCTCTTTCTTTAGGGTTTGAACGGTTTGAGTTTGAATCGTTTTTGTAGTAACGATTGATTCTACAAATTAGGTTTTGATTTTTCTTTAGTGGGTTTAATTTCTGGAAGTGGTTTATTGTAACTTGATAACTTTGGTATTGTATATTGAATTGAATCATCCAGTGGATGAATTTTGTAATTTCATTTTTTTTTGTGAATACTGAATAATGTTTCTGAGAAGAATTGAATCTCTGCAAATTAAACACTATTTCTTATCTATTTTCAGTTTTCCCAAATTTCTGCCCTAGAATTAAACACTATTTCTTCTCTATTTTTAGTTTTCCCTAATTTCTGCACCTTAATTTGATTTTTGTTCTTTGCTATTTCAGGGAGGTACTTGGTTGATTGGTGCTGGCTTGAGGTCCTTGTTGAGAGGTACTGAAAGCTACTTGTTTTTGTTGAGAGGTTCTTGCTGAATATAATTTAGGTTTTGAGTTCGTATAAGCTTGATTTAGGTCGATTTTAGCTTCAATAGAATGATTTGCTTGTTAATTGGTTGATTTGCTTGTTAACAATTGTTCAGTGTTTGCAAAATTTGTGTTAAATAACCCTATTGTATTGCTTTGTTCTTAGTGTTATATCTTCTTTAATTTTTTGCGAATCTGAAGTTATATGTGCTGGGTATTAGCTTGTTCTCTATTTTAATAGCTTGATTTGTTTGATTTGCTTGTTGGGTAGTAGCATGATGTGTGTTGGAGAACTGAGAGTGTTGCTGAACCTCATATGAGTGTTGTGTTGGGTAGTGATGAAGGGGAATTTGGGGAATTGTAGAATAGAGGTGTTTCTGTGATTTGATCTGCATTAGTTTTGTGTTTAGTGTTGGAGACATTTATGCAGTCTTTTCTTTTAAATTGTGCATTGCTAATTGAACTAGCAAAAATAAAATATTCAACCTTAAGTATCATCCACTGAACAATACATGTCTTTGCAACCAGAACAATTTGAGTTAACAATAAAAATGAATATGAATTATATATATATATATATATATATATATACACACACAACTGTAATACAATATGAACAATTTGAGATACAAAGTTTGATTATATCATATGTACATAATTAATCTTAGTTACGTATATTATCATTAAATATCTGAAGCCAAGTTGAGGAATAAATTCTTAGAAACATTATATTTTCTATGAAGACTTGAAGCAGAAACAAGTGACTTGAGGAACCATTCCTGTTTTTCTGATTTTGTTTGCTTTTTCTTTGACTTCTAACTCTTCGTTTCTTTTTTGTTCTTCTAACTGTGAAATTGCTTTTTTTGCTATCATATCTATCCTTTCAATCTTTTTCTTGTTTTGTATTTCAATTGCTCTTTTGTTATCCAATTCAGTCTGTAATTCCATTAACAAAATGAGATCATGTATATGAAATTTGATAAAAATAGAATTTCATGAATCTATTTAGAGGCAAACCTTCTTCCTTTCCATTTGGAGTTTGGCTTGGATTCTTTTCTCTCCCTCCCAAGATAGGATTTTGGACTTTATCTTCTCATACCTAGAATTTTTCTTGTAATGACAACAAATAAACTAAATCCACTTTCTTTACTAAAATCCCTTTAACGACTATTATAGAGAAAAGTGTAATTTTAAGATTGTATAGAAATAACTAGCTTTTTGTATAGAAAAGTAGATAATTAGTTATATGGGAAAACCATAAGGTGTTATGTTTATTTACTTGCAATTGAATCCATTTATTTGAATTTGAATTTGGATTTTCTGTACTAATCTGCTTGGTTTGATTTCTTTGTTACTGTGGATGCAGAATTTTAAAATGTCATCTATTTATCTTGTTCCTGATGTGGATTGATTTATTGGAACTGTTTTAGGTTGTTGTTTAATTTAGGGTGCTGTGAATTCTCATCTAACCTAGTGTGAATTGATTTTAATTGTGAATTCTTGTTGATGAAATATTGTATTGGTTTAGAGTTTAGACCCATCAGAACTTGCATTCGAGCATGTTGACACTAGAACTGACTTACTGAGTGAAATTATCTTGTTCTATTATTATATAACATGTGGATTCAGATCTAGTAACTCAGTAGACAACACTTTGTTAGTCTCTTTTGGTGCATGTGGCTATGTTGAATCCATTTGACATCAACTGGTGGTAGGCAATGTGGCTGTTCAATTAAATGTTTTTTTCTGGAACTTATAGTAGCTACTTTGAATTTGAATTTGAATTTTCTGTACTATCTGCTTGGTTTCTTTGTTTCTGTAGATGCATTTATTGGAACTCTGCTATGCTGTTGTCTAGATCAAGTTGCTGTTTGTTATTTTGGTGACTTAAGTGAAAATTATCCAAATTTTTAATTCTGTGACTTTAGAATCAGCATAATGTTAGCATTTCTTTGATTCTTTTGTTAATGCATTGTTGGTTTTTCCTGTTATTGTAATTCGTTGGGCAGAGCTATTGATTGAGAATTGTTATCTTATCTAGTTATCTACTTTCAAAAAGAATTGAATTGAAGTTTATGTTAGATTGTTAGTAGGTATGGTATTCTGGTGTGCAGAGTTTATGTTTATGCTATTTGTTATAAGCATCTAGTACAATTTCTTACTTTTGTTCCTTTCTCCCCTTTCTCTGCTTTTCAGGTTGCAGATTTACCTTCGCCTGCTGAAGCAATACCCTCTTCATCTGCCAGTCATGTACCTGCACATCGTGGACCTAGATCTAGTTTTTAGTTGTCGAATTTGTTATTTTTAATGATCTTATTTTGGGGAGCTCTTACATTCCTAAGCACATTACCTTTTAATCTTTTGGAGCGCCAGTACTTTTGATATATTTTGAAACTACAGTCCTTTTGATATTATGTGTTGTGTTATTTTACTTTAGAAGTATGAATGAACTTTTTGTCATTGTTTGTGTATGTTTAAATTATTTGAAGCATTCTTGGCATTTTTAGTTTATGTTTTTAAATAATTTAAGAAAAAGTTGTTATAAATAACCAAAAATATATTAGGCTTTAGTAAAAGATCTGTTTTTCTCTCGGTTTTAAAAACACAACAGCAAAATCCAATGTTATTAAAATCGAACCGGAGGTCGACCCGAGCAAGTCACTGGGTCACTGAGTCAATGGGCGGACCGAGGGGTTAGTAGTTGACCCGCATGACCCGTGACACTACTAAAACCTGTTAAAATTAGGCATGTTGTATATTCACATATCGCAGAGCTATGAATTTTTTTACCATACAATAAAATTGTCCAAAAATTCACTACTCATTCATCATTGAAAACAAACTTCAACATTACACATAACTTAAAATTGAATAATATTGAACTCAACAACAACTACAGCAACTAAATATCATTCTTCATTGAAAACAAACTTCAAGATTAAAGATTCAACATCTACATTCAACAACTTCAACATTACACATAACTTAAAATTGAAATTATGAAAGAACTTAAAGATAAATCAAAATAGTGCTTCTAAATTGAAATGAAAGATGAATAACAACCTTAATGTTAAAGTTAAACTGAATTAGAAAAAAGAAAGATTGAAGAAAGCTAGAGCAATGATAAAACTCATAAAAGATGCATCAGAAATGAAATAAAAACCTTAAAGTTAAACTGAACAAGAAATATTGAATTCAAATTTAGCTTTTGTTTTAAAAAAAATAGCAAAGTAGCGTCGTTTTACTTAAAAAATAAAAACAAGCACAAATCAGCAACCCGGACCGGGTCTACACCGGGTCGAGCCGACCGGGTCAACACCGGGTCGATGCCTTCCGCTCACGGGTCACACCGGGTCGCACCGGGTCTGGAACAACCACGATCCAATAGGTGACTCGGACCGATCACATCACCGCTTTCGTTCGGCCCGGACCAGGGTCGGTCCGGGTTTAATAACATTGGCAAAATCCCTCAAAGCCGGCGCGAAATTATAGATTTTTTCTAAAACAAGACTTATTTGGGGGCAGTTACAACTGTTGTAACAACCCAACTGCCGCAAAAAACTTTAAAACCGTCGCAAAATTCTACATTTTTCTCAAGGACAGAACCTATTTAGGGGCGGTTGCAAAAACCGCTGCAACTGCAAAACCGCCGCAAACAACCTAAAAACCGCCGCAAATCTCTACATATTTTCCAGACTCAACAGCTATTTAGGGGCGGTTTTGTAACCGCCGCAACTGTCCAACCGCCGCTCATAACCGCCGCCAGTTACTCCTCCAGGCGGTTGCTAAAACTGCCGCTGTAATCCTCGCGGCGGAGAATACTACGGCGGATTTGAAACCGCCGGGAGGTGCATTCTGCGGCGGTTAAAACCGCCGCAGAATGCTTTTTGAACCGCCGCCGCTTGCCTGTATTGTTGTAGTGATTCTTTGTAGATGATTATCTTCTTTTCACCAATGCTAGGTCCTCTCAGGTCCAACTTGTCAAGGAGATGTTTCACCCTTTTTGTTTAGTCTCAGGAATGAAGATTAATGTCCATAAGTCTAGATTTCTCCCTTCCAATAATCTTACTAGAAGAAAAGATTCTCAAATTTTAAAGGATGCTGGAGTTCCAACATACCTACAACATTAGGTGATACTTGATTTTTCCTATGTTGTCAGGTAGAGTTACCAATTCTTGTTTTTCTTTTATCTACTTCTACTATAATATAATAAAAAGAAAATATAAACCCTCCGCCAAAGTTACTATTATGCCCTCCTTTTTCTTTTTTTCTCTCATCTACTTTTATTATCAGTGGGTCCCACATTCACATCATCTTTTATCTTTCCTCTCTCTCTATCTCTCACTCTTTTCCACTTATTTCTACTATCAACTTAATCAAACAATCTACTACCAAAATTTTTTTTTTGGTTTTTTATTTTAAAAGTCAGTAATTACATAAAAATTAACTAAATTAATATTAATTTACTATAATCGACTCAAACTACTAAACACAATTAATTTGACCACTACCAATCGTCAAAAAAAGCGACACCGCTAGCAAAAATTCCAAAATTATTTTTCCTAAAAAAATAAATAAATAAATAAATAATTAAATCTCATCCACATTTTTCCGTGAGCTTCACTGTAGCAACAACGAGAACGCCATTGACAGCGCCAACGGGAGAGTCAAAAAGTAGTAAAAGCAGTCTTCCGCGCTGACGCGCGTAGTCAATTTTTTTTCAAAACAAATAATTTATTTTTTCTAAAAAATCTATAATTAAATAAGTTTAATAAAAGTAATATTAAATTATGTAGAATTTATTATTTACTTTAATCTACTCAAAACTACTAAACCCAATTAAATCAACCGCTACTGATTGTTAAAAAAAGCGAAACCGCTAGCAAAAATTTCAAAATTATTTTGCCTAAAAAAATAAATATGAAATCTCATCAATGTTTTTTGTGAGCCGCACGGGAACGTCAACAAGAGCAGCAACAATAGTGCCAACGGAATGGCCAATAGAAGCGCCGACGAGAACGACAACAGTAATGTCAGCGCCAACCTAACAGGAAAATACCAAATTGATGGCAAATAGGAATAACTATTAGGGTGTTTGTTTTCGTACCCCCCTCATTCCCTCCCACACCCCCATAATTCAAAAAATTCCAATAATACCCCTGCCTTTTTAAAAAAAAAAAAAATTCAAATTTTTCGGAATTACCTCAAAATAAGGTAATTAGGTTCAAAAATAATTGATAATTTTGAATTACCTTTAAAACAGGTATTTCAGGTTCATAAAACATAAAAAATTTCGGAATTACCTCTAAAAAAGGTAATTCCGAAATTTTTAGTTTTTTATTAATTTTTTTAAACTTTGTATATTGAATTAATATTTAAACGCGTTATATTTTGGAACTATGATACGAACGGTTTACGATTTAAATAACAATACGTCAAAATATATAAAATGAGCAACATAAAATAGGAGTACAAATACAATTATGGGTCCAAAATGTCTAAAAATGACTGAAAATAAGCACGTGAAGTAGGTGAACGGGCGACATCTAGGGCATCCCGGGCCAATCCAGGACGGGCAGTGCGTATATATACGATTTGTTTTAATTTTTATTACTAAAAGGCTATTAAAAATAGTCAAAACTACTCTAAAAAAATATAAAAACACCACTAAAAATCTAACAAAACCAAAATAAGGCTATACAAATTTTTTTAGATTTTTTGGAGACTATGAAAAATTAAAAAAATCGTAAAAAATAATAAACGATGGAATTTGGGATTTTGAAATTTGTAGTCCCGTAAGAAGTCCTTCTAGGGAGTCTTGATTCTTGATTTTTTCGCTTCTAATGGTGTGGTTTCATTACGATCGAGTATGTTGTCAGAAACCGATTTTTAGCCTAAATTATTCGTTCTACGTTGGTCAAAAGACTACTCGCGCATTTCTACGTTTATCGATCGTCTACTCGCCATCGCTCAAAAAATAAATGTAATTAGAAAATATTAAAAAAAAAAAAAAAAAATTAGATTTTGATTACCTAGTAATTAGAAAGAATTTTGAAATCTGCCGAAGTGAGGTAATTAGGTTCATATTCTGACCTAATTACCTCCCTTCGAGTAATTCAAAATCTTTCGAATATAGATTCAAATTCGAAATTTTTTTTTTTTTAACAAAACCATGTAATTTTTGGGAAAAAGTAGGGGTATTTTTGTCCATTTGGGACATTATGGGGGTGTGGTAGGGAATTAGGGGGGTACCGAAAATAAAACCCTAACTATTAGATCCGGTCAAAAAAAAAAAAGGAGTAACTATTAGAAAAATGTGTGGTTCATGTCTGCTCTGCTTTATCTCCTTATCTCCTCTTTGCTTTATATGTCTGTTTTGAAATCACTAGAGAAATTTAGAGACAACCAGAGTTGATGCTGCTGTTTTGGAAGGGTTTATTTTTTTGGTACATACTTTCTCTTCCGTTCTCTTTTGAAATTGATCTATAGTATACTCTACTAATCTTCGTACCTAATATTTATCTTAATTTTATTTGGTCAATTAATTTTCTATGAGAAAAAGTGGGTGCTGTAAATGATTGCTTAAACTATGGTTTTCCAGCTTCATGTGGAACTCATATTTATCTTAATGTATAGGAAACTTGATCTGCGGAAACTTACAGAATTTTTTTTCCTTCTTTTTTGATGTAGTTTTTGTAGATCTGATGACTTTTATAAATTTATATTTTTGCTACTTTTGTGTGCACCATATTTGCTTGATTTAATTTCCATGTTGATTTAAAAATGTTTATCATCTATGTTTGCAAAGTCGAAAGTATTTTTCCTTCTATTTGTGTGCTCCATGAAAAAATCTCACGTTCACATATCCATTGTTTTGCCGTTTAGATCTCAAAATCTGGTTTGCTGGTGATCCTTCCGTTGATCTCCCCACCTTATTTTCTGTCCTATATTTTGAGGCTAGTCTTAGAAAATGAAGGAAGTGTCTATTAATGATTTTACCCTCTGTTTTGTGAGTGATCTGGGAGAGTTCGAACCTGAGAATCGACGTCTCCATGTCGCTGAAATTGCCAATACAACCAATAGTGAGGGAGATGGTGTGTTGAGTGTTGACACTTTGGATTGTATTTCCAGATGAATGGAGTAATATGTATTGTGGTTTTACTTGTCCCTATGGGTTGAGCCGGACTCACAATATGGATATCTGTAGTGTTTTTGCTTTTTTTTCTAGTTCTTGTCCTTTTCTCCCCTTATTGGAGTGAGATATATTTGTAAACATAAGATAAGATGTTTAATCTACTTTATTTAGGAAATATATTGATGATGAGTAAGGCAGGCGGTAGACCGAAGGATGAGCATTGGAATCATGTTACGAAAGAAGAAAATGGTAAATGGAAATGCAAGTACTGTCCACATGAGTTTAGTGGAAAAATTTCAATTACAAGAATTAAAGCGCATTTAAATAAAGAAACAGGACAAGGCACTGCTCCATGCTCCTTTGATCGTGTTATTAATGAAGGAGATCACAACAATATGGCTTCTGGTTCAACTAATCCACATGAACATGTAAATACATTGGATTCAATACAAGGTACTATTATCTAGCATTTTTTTTGGCGCCGTGTTCTTCATCCTATTACCGCGCTCGATATGTCTCATGCTTGTGTTGTTTTAACATGTTGATTGTGTTCCAAGTTCCTGGAGCCTGCTTCCGCGCCCAAGTATTTGTAATCAATTCTTGAGTTACATTTACAGCAGATATGAGATTTGCATGCATATAATATTATTTCTTTTCTGATTTTTGAAGTTCAACAATTGTGACAAGATTAATTTTCTACCTTCAGGCTTCATTGTAGTGGATGAAGGTGTTCCAGAAAGGATTGACGCCAACGCCATTATCAGTAGTTCAAATAACCGTGACAATAATATTGATTATGGAGGTATGTGTACAAGTTATCATTTCAGTGTTGTAAAAAAAAGTTATAAATTCAGCTAGTACGTACACATCCAACACCTCACTTTCTCCGGGTCTCTCTTCCGATCACATCACTCACCTATCCCATTTATTATATTATTTTCTCTATTCCTATCTCACTCTATCTGTATAGTGGGTTTGGGTGTCCAAAATATATTTTTATGGAACTTAAATGTTTCTATTGTTTAAGATTTATGTAATAACGAGAAAGCAATGAAACAGGTATTGATGGAGGTAGCAATATCGAAAATACTTTTGAATCCGAGATTACTCTTCTAAATCAATTGGTTTCTGATCTACAAAATGAGAAAAGTGACGTTGAACGACAAGTACAATTATTGGAGTGTCGGGGCAAAAAGCGCAAGAGAGATGTTGATATTTGGTTAGATAAGGTAGAGCATCTGAGGGAAAGTGCTAATAAGTTGAATAACGTAGCGCATTCAGGGTCTGAAGTCGATGGAGATTGGGTAGAAATGTTAATTATAGAAACAAAAGAGCATAAGAAAAAGATGCCTTTGGTGTTGTCAACTGAAATTGTTGGAGAAAATTTTGAGAAAAATTTCAAAAAGATGTGGAAACTTCTATCCAATGACCAAGTTTTTATAATTGGTGTATATGGAATGGGAGGAGTGGGAAAAACGTTACTAGCAACTCATTTGGAGAATGAAATAACAAGAAAGGGAAGTTTTAAGGATGTGTTTTGGGTTACGGTTTCTCACAATTTTAGCATCTCAAAATTGCAACATGATATCGCAAAAAGAATGGGTGTAAAGCTTGATGAAGATGATGAGAAAATAAGAGCAAAAATTTTGTCTTCTGCATTGGAGACCGAAGAAAAACCAGTTTTAATTTTGGATGATGTTTGGAAATACATTGATTTGGAAAAAGTGGGAATTCGTCGCAACTTGAATGGCATTAAAGTGATTGTGACAACTCGGTTGAAACACGTGTGTCAACAGATGGATTGTCTACCAGAAAATATGATAGAAATGTTACCTCTGAATAGTAACAAAGAAGCTGAGGAGTTATTTAAGGTAAAACTCGGACACAGTGGAACACCAGCAACTCTTCCCCCTGAGGTAGAGAAGATTGCGACACATATTGTAAAGAGATGTGATGGTTTACCACTTGGAATAAGTGTGATGGCTAGAACCTTGAAAGGGTCCATCAATGACATTCATCGTTGGAAATATGCATTGAATAAAATTGAAAGCTTGGAAATGGAACAAGAGGTAGAAGAAGAGGTCTTCAAGGTATTAAAACGCAGCTATGATAATTTGATGGAAAAGAACCTGCAAGACTGTTTCTTGACGTGGGCACTATTTCCTAATTTTACAAGACATGAGTTAATCTTGAAGCTTGTCGACATTGGACTGTTGGAAGGAAGGAGGAGTTTTGAGGAAATATTTGATGAGGGGAACACCATATTGGATCTACTCAATGCTCATTCTTTGTTTCCGGAAATTCCTTTTTATAGAATTAACATCTATAATCCCATGACACACATGGCCCGTCACATAATAAAAGAAGAGAGCCAAAGGCGTGTCATGATGAAATTCCTAGAAAAGAAAACATATTTTCAGAAAGAATCGACAACCCAGGATTGGAAAGATTTGGAGTTGGTTAATTTGGTGATATGCAGTGATGAAAAAATTCCAGAGGGTACATCCCCGCATTGTCCACACTTGTCCGCCTTGATTATAGGTCCATATGCCTTAAGTTGTAGTGAAGGTATCAGTTATTTTCCAGAGTGTTTTTTCAAAAACATGAATGCTCTAACTGTACTCGATCTTTCCAGAAATACAAGTCTAGAGTCTTTGCCAGAGTCCTTGTCTGACTTGATATCTCTTGTTTCTTTAACCCTCCGTAAATGTTCCTCACTAAAATATGTGCCCCCATTGGAAAAACTACAAGCATTATCAAGATTGGACATTTCATTGTGTTCGATTGAGCAAGTACCGCAGGGTTTGGAAAAGATAATCAAGTTGAAATGGCTTGATCTGAGTTGGAACAAGAATTTGATTATGGAACCAGGGTTTGTGGATGTGCTAACCAATTTGACAAGTATGCAATACCTTGATCTTCGTGGTTGTCCTGATGTTAAGATTAAAGTGGAAGATGTACAAGGGATGAATAGGCTAGAATGTTTGGGAGCAACCTTTTTAGACTGCAAACATTACAACCGTTATATGGAAATATTATTGGACCAAAGTTTTGGGCCCAAAACATATACTCTCTCTTTGGAAAAATATTTTATTGTTTGGGAAAATTTTGAGTCCCCAATCCGCCCGACTGACCACCAACGGAATCAGTATTCTATGATAATGACCGATGGATTTGCTTATGTGGGGCTCTTTCATCCAAAGTCATTTCTTCCTTGAAAAAATTTATGTATATAAATGCAAAAAAATCAAGAGCGTGTTTTGCTTATCTGGTTCTTGTTTCGTTTGCATTGATATTTGCAAACTCGAACGTTTGTATCTCACTGAGTTTGGAGAGTTTAAGCGTCATCCGCAAGGAAGATGATGTTGATGTCCGGCAATCTTTGCCTATGCGTAACAGGTTCCCTTGTCTGACATATCTTGATATTTCTAAATGCCATGAGATAAAGAAGTTGCTGACACCATGGCTAGTTTTGCAGCTTCCAAATCTTGAGAGGATCAATGTAGAAAAATGCGATTCAATGGAAGAGATAATTGCAATGGGCAACGGTGGTGACAATGATGGTTCCCGCATTAGGCTTCCCAAGTTAACCACATTGTCGTTGTGGTGTTTACCACGATTGAAGACCGTGTGCAAAGGGTCTGTAATATTTGGACCTTCACCGACATTCATGATTGAAGACTGTCCCAAATTAAAATGGAATTACAATGCTGATGATTCTTGAATGATTTTGATGCATGAGATTTCTGATTTTAGATTATTTACATTTTTAAGTCGAACTTGTAGAATATAACGCTAATTAAGATTACTTCTTATATGTCGTCAATAAGCGTTTGTTTATATTTTTGTACTTCAAATTACCTTTCAATGGTAATAGTCATATTGGGTTTGAGCGACAACGTATGTCTGGTTATGCTCCTCTCTTGATAATGAATTTGGTGGATGTGATAAAGTTAAGTGGGAAAAGAAAAAGTACTTGTGATGCACACACAACAATTAACCACAATAACTTGCACCATTTGTGACAAAATCATTAACTTGAACATGTTATTGCTTCTGACATATTTCTCCTATATCTCCCTCATATGGTGGAGGATTGTCTAAGAAAATTACAAATCACTCACTTAACAAGCAAGCGAAATATTATACTGAAATTTGAAATGTTTTAATCCAATTTTGCTTTTGTACATTCCATGGAGTTCTGTTATTGGATGGTTTCTGAATTCTAGAATTCACATTGGCAGAATCCTAAACATTTCCATTTGGAAAATTAGTCTATTTTTTATTGGGTTGTTTTTTTATACCCCCACCCAATCTCCATATACCCCCACCAAATTTTAAAACCCCAAAATGCCTATTTGACAAATAATTTTTTTTAAAAAAATAAATAAATCGTATATGCCCATTTGAGTACGTATATACGATGGCTATTTTATGTCCAATCGTATATACGTACTCAAAACGTATATACGATGGGTTTTTTTTTGTTTTTTTAATAATTGTTTTTAATTTTTATTACTAAAAGGCTACTAAAAATTCGTAAAATAGTCAAAAATACTCTAAAAAATTATAAAAATACCACTAAAAATCTAACAAAACCAAAATAAGGCTATACAAATTTTTTTAAATTTTTTGGAGACTATGAAAAATTAAAAAAATCGTAAAAAATAGTAAACGATGGAATTTGGGGATTTTGAGGCCGTAGTCCCGTAAGAAGTCTTTTTTAAGGGGGTCTTGATTTTTAATTTTTTTCGGATTTAATGGCTGTGGTTTCATTACGATCGAAATATGTTTCCCGAAAATCGATTTTTTAGCCTAAATTATTCGTTTGACGTATAACATCGTCACGTTTTAACGAACTACACACAAAACCTATTTTCAGGGCTTAAATTTTTATTTGACTTAAAATAAAAAAATACCATAGGGATCGTATATACGCTGAGGGGTGTATATCGACTTACATTTCGCCATCGTATATACACCCCAAGGCGTATATACGATTGGCAAACCTCACTATAATCGTATATACGCTGGGGGGGTATATACGACCACTTACATTTGGCCATCGTATATACACCCCAAGGCGTATATACGATTATGGTGGGGTTTGCCAATCGTATATACGCTTGGGGGTGTATATACGATGGCCAAATGTAAGTGGTCGTATATATACCCCCTGTGTGTATATCTGATTAACAAATTTTTTTTAAAAAAAATACGTTTTTAGAAAGGCATTTTAGGATTTCACTTTTGGGTGGGGGTATATGGGGAAGGGGTGGGGGTACAAAAAAAACCCTTTTTTATTCCCCAAGTATAGAAGCCCAATATTTAACTGCTACTCTCGTAATTAAGCAGGATTAAAAAACTGCATAATCAAGTAAAACCACAAGATGAACGTGAAAAAGAAAATAAAAACTATTAATGTAGCACTGACACACATTGCTAAGAGTAGGAACTTTAAGATTCTTGTAAGTGTGGACTTCACACACTACAAGAAAAGTCTGATTTAGCCACCAACATTTGCCACAGACTTTATTCTGTCGGTAGTTTGCCACGGACTTGCGACGGATATTAATTCGTCAGTCGTTTGCCACGGACTTGCGACGGCAATGTATAAAAAGCAAGAGGCGCGAAGTTTCCCGCTGGGGTTTGCCACGGACATGTGAAAGGCCAAAAATTTGCGACGGCAAGTCCGTGGCAATCCAATGATGAAAATAAAACATTCACGATCCCTAAATCCCTAAATATCAGAACGCTCTCTCTACCTCACTTTCGTTTCACACCTCTCACGCTCTCACTCTCTCATCTCCGTCGATCTTCTCATCTCCGCCGATCTCACTCTCCATCTCTCAAACCCTCACTTCTCTCAGACCCTCACACACCCGCACTCCACTTCTCCCTCAACCTCCGTCTTTTTCCACCCTCCTCCGCCCTTCTCTTCTCACCCTTCGCTCTCTCATCGGTGGTGACGGCAGCCTTGGCATCGAAATCGCATTTAAAACGTTTTCGATATCCGCGATAATCTCATGCTCAAGGTTGGTTTATTTCATCTTCTCTACTTTCTTAGGGTTTTGTATCTATGACTATGTATGTCGTCGCTTACTTGATTTTCACTCAAAGTTGCAAAGAAGGTATTGCTTATCAAGACGATCGCCTTACGCCATTCATCTTGTCTCTCACATTTATATTCATGACATGTAATTTATCTTCTCACTTCCTCTTCTTTATGGTTTGTTTTCTCCGATTATGGATTAAGAAAGGAAATGGAAATATATTATTTGCTACCTTCGGTCTTGGGATTTTGGGGTTTATAATATAGTTGTAGAGTTAAATTAGTTTAATGTTTGGTGGCATATTTGCCTTTGAAATAATCACTATTTTTTTGGATATAGTAAATTTGGAAGGGATGTGGTTGGTTGTTTCTTGCAATTTGTTCAATTTTAGGGTTTTTATGTTTGCTTTTGTGATATTGCAAACAATAAGTGCTCGTTTTCTTTGGAAATCAATACCTTCTCAATCAAAGAAAGCCACTGATGTGCTTCTTTTTCTTTCTTCTTTTTTACCCCTGTGTTTTGAAACAGATATACAATGATCAAATTAGGAATTTACTCAATCCAAATCAGCAGTAACCTTTTGGTAGGCAACTAGGCATATCTGCGATCCTTCATTTAATTTGGTAGTGTCTTAAGGATTTTCGATTGTGATTTGAATTTGTCAAGATCACAGAAACCCTATTAAAATTGCCTTAGTTTTATGCGAGATTGTTATAGTACCGGGTCATTTTTGTGTTTTATTTTGTAGTAGTTTCGTAACATGTTCTCGTGATTGTGCCTTCGCATGAATTTTTCGGGAAAATATAAGTGTATTTGCACATCAATTTTCTACTGCGATTTGCAAATATGATATCTATCTCACGATTTCTTGACTTGTTTGGTTCAGTACACGAATCGCTTGCAGGATATCAATCCGGATCGGTTTTTATACATCGATTTAGAAATTTGTTAAAAGTGGTTTGTCTTTTTATTGTCAAATATTGATAATATGTTTTCAACAGCCGAGGAAATGTTGGATATTGCTTCCAGATACTTACTTGTTTCCTCTCTCAGCGTGAGGTGGCTGATGTCTTGTTGCCACACTTGGAAATGGCGTCACCTGAAGAACTTTGCCATTGGTTAATGCTAGCGGACATGTATTTTCCTTCTCTCCCAATTTTCCTCCTTCATCTTGATGGCTCCAATTATTCTTTGTTCTTTAATACATTATCCGAGGGGATGGGAATCCTTCTTCACATTTTTATTCTGTTTTCCTATTATGCTTCTATAGTTATTTCAATATAATTTCATACTGCTTTTTACTTTTCCTTTCAACTTATTTTAGACCACTCTATGCCAAGAAACTTTATCTAATAAGCTATACTACTATAATAACTTATTAAAGATGTTTATCCGGATGGGTTAGTGGAATGTCTTTTGTTGTAATGCTAGTTGATCTCAAGCGGACTTTAGTATTAACTAATCGATCTAGAATTCAGACGCACAATTAGTTGGACATATAACTAATCGATTTAACTAACTCGATCTAGAATGTCTTTTCCTTCCTTATCCCCTTATTGGTCGCTAATCTAAATACTTATGTATGTGTTTGGACTTTGGAATTATACATTGTTTTCTAGCTTACCGCAAAGTGCAAGCCTTTTTCGCGCCTTAGATAGTGTTGAGTCTTGAATGGCTTATTGGAATATCTTATTCTTAAAAAGAATCACCTCTAATATCCATTCTTCACTTTTCCGTCACTTACTTACGAACTCATTACTTTATCTAATGGTGGGCAATATTCGTTCATACATGAAATTAATAAAACAGGATAACAATCCTAGGCAAAGTCTTCGATTTTTATCCTTTACTTTTCTTGAGTTCATCCGTATGGAAATATGTTGTTGATATTGATAAAAGTATTGACATTACAAAGATTACTCCATCAACCGAGTTGCTCTCCGCAAAGATAGTTATGTGCTTCATTTAGTTACGCCAAGCAAAGTCGATCCATTGGTCAATCTGATGAAAGTTGAGAAAGTTCCCGATTCTACATATGACATGATTGGTGGTTTAGACCAACAAATCAAAGAAATTAAAGAGGTAAGTTGCATGACATTCTTACTTTAACTTTGAAGTTCATTATCTATTGAGTATGAGAAGTATCCATATATTCATGTGTCGACCATGCATCATTCCTGTGTGTTATATTCGTATATATGTATATTTTAGTATAGTATTATATATTAGAAAATCATTCTTTGTTTTTTTGGCCTCATGTATGTGATCAAATTTACTGTGTCATTGAGCTACCAATTAAACATCCGAATTTGTTTGAAAGTCTTGGAATAGCTCAACCAAAGGTAATATTCCTCCGAGTTATGCATTTGAATTTTCCATTTTCCATCAAAGCATGCACACACAGTGTTGATATTTTTTTTTTTTTTTTTTTGCTTACACTCTTTTACATATCCCGGGGTGTCTTGCTCATGGGCCACACAGTACAGAAAAACATTGTTGGCTAGGCAAGGTGGCATCATCATCTTGGACCAGACGTTCATCGGGATGTCCAGTTCGAACTAGTTCGAGAAATACATTGGAGAAGGTTCTAGAATGGTCGGGAACTTTTCGTTATGGCGTGTTTAACCTCTTTACCATGCCTCACAATTTTGATCCATGAGTTTCCATGCTCAGTTCATGTAGTTCATGTAATGTAAAAGAATGGCTCAAGACTTGCTTAATCAATATTATATATATATTATCATAGAATGCTACTCTTTTTCACAGGAACATGCTCCATCAATTATCTTCATGGACGAAATTGACAATATCGGATCCGCACGGATGGAGTCGGAAGTGGCAATGGTGATAGTGAGGTTCAATAAGATTATCTTTGGAACTTCTCAACCAGATTGGATGGTTTTGAAGCTTCCAATAAGATCAAGGTGAAACATTTGCTTTATATTTATGATGCTTAGTGTTTTAAAGGGGGTCTTAGTGCATCGCAGTTGAATATAAATCTGTAATGTGAGATGGACATATATTTTTAATTATATCCGAGTCCTTTGGGATATATTGATTCATCTTTCTTAACTAATGTGTTCAAGCATCGTCTTTGTTATTTGTCTCTCTCGATATTTGTTTATAATTTAGGACCTAGAGGGACATACCTAGAAGCCTTTCTTGTATCTGTCACTTTGAAGCAACTACTTGAAGTAAGCAATATATAGGTCCATTGTTTTCTTGATTGTGGATCCGAGAGTGCCACAAATAGTTTCATGATATTTTTGCATGTGTTTAAAGGAGGTGGCTCTAATCGGTATTGTAAGGCTTAAAATATGTTATTCTTCCTGCACTACCTAGTCTTTAAGCCCACCATTTATATTGTTCTTCTGAGAAAAGTCCTATGGAACTTAGAGGATGCAGAGAGTAACACAAATTTGTTATATGGTTTCTTTGGCTAAAATAGAACATAACAACAAAAGCTTTTTTTCATTAAGTGGAGTTAAATTTTATTTGAATTGGTTTATGATTATGTGACATTCTTGTGAATTTCTTTGTTTTTGACAAGCAAGCCACAAAGAAATCTTGTATGATTACTTGATTAGAGCATCAAGATAATTGAATTTATTTTCTTTGTTAATTTTGATATGAGATGTATTTGTTCATTAAAGTGATGATTCACTCTTACCACTATTGAAATGAGTCATTTGTAACCCAAGTCTCTCACCAATAGAAACGAGTGATGTTCTTCATGCTTTTTCATGTTATATATGTCAAGTTTTTATTTTCTAATGATCTGTTCCTATTTGAATAAGATAGTTCCTTGTTCTGTGTCAATTTGTCTTTTGATTTGGTGATCGCAACTGTAGTATGTTCTCATATTTGGATCGAATTCTACTTTGTATTCGTCATGCAAAGATGATGATCTTGATGATGAGAGGTATGTGCAAATAAGCTATGTGGGTTTAAAGTTTTAGTTCTTGCATTATGTGGAGGGTGGTGTATGTTTCATTGGATTGTTATAAAATTGTCTATCAATGGGACATTGGGACAGCTTTTACCATACCATGTACTTAAATATCCGCTATTAAGCTTTTTAGTCCATGTCCTTTGAATGTACTTAAATACAAAGATTCTGCTACTTACAATTCTTTTTACTTTTTGCAATAATTTTGCAGAGATATGCATGGTTCACAAACTTGGCTATGCATGGGAACTGGATGAGTCAAGGCGCATTTTGAACATCACCCTTGTTTCGATTTGATTGGTTTGTCAAGTCTTGTATCGCACAGAAGCGCAAGCGATTAACAATGGATGATTACGCAAGCCCGGTGTGAATACTTGCTAAATATGCTATGTTTCCTTCTTAATTACTTGGAAGTTTCTTTCTTTGTGTTTTTACTAAACCGAGATCATGCTATTGTGGCGGGGAAGAGGAGAAAATAAATGGCCAAGCTTTGATGTGGACTCTACCTACCACCTCTTTTGATTTGTATTGGCTTCAAATATCGGTTTGAATGGGTGGTTTGAGAGCACTATATGTAGAATCGGATGTAAAGAGTTTGTAAATCCGTGTAGAAATCCTTAGAAGCTTAGTTCAATTAATGTGGAATCCTAGCTTTAAACTATTTTGTAGTAGTCATGTATTAGTCTAATGTTTAGTTTCTTTTCTCAATTAGTATCTGTATTAGCTAACATGTTTATGCAATAGGTTATTAGATAGATAGTAATTAAATGTTTTGCACATGGATTGTACTCATTTATTATTGTGGTTATTATGTTTTGCTTTATATAAGTTTATTAATTATGATGTTGGAGCATTTATATGTTCTGTATAGATATCACTATTAAATAAAATTTGGAGGCATAATTTAATTTTTTTTTAAATTTTTTTTTTAAAATTTGCGACGGATTTGCCATGGAAGGTGTAAGAATTTGCCACGACTTTGCGACAGAAATTTGCGACGGATTTGCCACAGAAAAATTTGCCACGGAAAAATTTGCCACGGATTTGCGACGGAAAAATTTGCCACGGAAAATCTGTGGCAAAGCGTTTGCGACGAGCGCTTTTGCCACCAAAATTTGTCCGTCGCAAATCCGTGGCAAATTCATATTTGCCACGGATATTTGTACATTTGCCACGGGAATGTCCGTGGCAAACCACCGATTTTCTTGTAGTGACATCTTGGGATTGGGCCGTAAGGGGTCTCAGTTTTATAAATGGGAGAGCACACATACTAACTAACCACCACACACGCGCCGCCGCCGTCCGACATGCTGTGCGGTGTAATTTATTTTTTGCGAAAATAATTATTTTATTTTGGTGTGTTACCTGTCCCGACACGTTGAACCGACTAGATACGCTAAACTAGTCGTTTGCACATCTGATATAGCCGTTTTTTGGCAGTTGAGAACTTTTCTCCAACAACTGCACTTGTGTAGCAAGTCCCGTTTATAGTTGTTGGAGTGAAATTCACAACAGCCTTGCTTGCACTCCAAGCTCATTTTCGCGTCTCCTCACTTCATTTTTTGCATCTGAAACTTTACTATAAATCATTTCTCAAGTTACTATTCTCCCTAAAATCATTCTTTTCTTCTCTACTACATCAAGAGTGTTTTACAAACCATTGCGACCTAGTCTGCGACTCATTAATCTCTTCGGTTATTGTTTTTCGAAAATTCTCCGAAATAACAGAAATTACTTGAGACGAAAATGTTGGATCATTGATCCAACATTGACCTTATATATTAATAATTATGTATTGTGGACTGCCACTTAAGATTAAGCCTAATTAGAGTGATCTAATAAGGTGTGGATCTTTAATGTGTAGAGACTAAAAGTTAATTCTAATTTTGTGATGGGCTAAATTAGAAATACCAATAGATAACCCTAATTAGGTTTCTATAAATAAGGAGGTTATGGTCCTGGGTCACATTACAACTTTTGGAGCCGTTCTTATTTGACATCCAAAGGGTTCTCTACGTGTTGACTTGAAAGGCCAAACCAAACAACATCATATGCTTCCGCTAGTATTCGGGTGTATTCGGGTACGCTTTTGTTTTATATTCTCATCTTGAATTCGGTATGGGTTTATTGTAGAAATGAAAATCTCTTTCTATGTTTTGATGATACAAACTTAAAAGAATGAGTTAAGTTTTCTAAACACCTATTATGATTTAACAAGTTTTCAATCAAGTGTTTAAAAGAACAGGAAATAAGAATCATAGCAAAGATCTTGGCATTACAAATAAACCAAGTGTTTTTCAAAGTTCAATTATGCCAAAAGAAGGTTACCTACAGAAGGTTACCTTAAAGAAGGTTGATTTCAGAAGGTTACATCAACAGAAGGTTGATTAAAGAAGCTTAAAAGAAAAAGTAACTTTCTTCAGAAGGTTGACTGAAAGTCAAACAGAAGGTTGACTAAAAGTCAACACAAGGTTGACCAATAGTCAACAGAAAGTTTGATTGAAGTCAATAGAAGGTTGACTCTCTATGTAATATTGTTAAGAAGGTTTATTGTTCAAGAAGGATAAAAGAAGATTGAAGATTTCAAGCTTCTGTTTTCTGGGAAACATGTTCATATCCGAAACATTGATCCAATATGCATCAAAAGAGTATTCAAGGAATAAAAGTTGTAGAAATATTATCCTATGAAAAGAGGAACTCCTTGATTATTTTTTGTATCTTAAAAGCATGTTTGTTCATGTTGAAGAAGCTTCAGAAGCTTCAAATTAAAGTATGAAAACTATTTTGAAAGTACATGAACAGGTCATGAAGGGACAGAAAGATGGAAAAGGAAGTAAGGTGCAAGTCATAAAGTGCTGTCATGTCAACAAAAGCACAAAGGTTGCTTTAGAAGGTTGAAAGGCTACTACCTAAAGCTCAAAAATCATCATTGCCTACCTACAAAGCTACAACAACTTCCAACAGCTCTTTCCTTCTTTCCAACGGCCATATTTCAGATTGAGAGTCTATAAAGAATGTTGTTCTACTCAAATGCAAACCATGAGAGTGAATTGGAACTTTTACAAGTCAAGCTTCTCTAAAGAAATCCAACCTTCTCTTCCACACTCAAAGCTACTACAAGTTCAGAATTGGGAAATACTATCTTGAGTGTGTGTTTGCTTGTTATGCTCTTAGAAATACCTTGTATTTATCTATCAACAAGCTCTTAAATCATCCCAAACCCAAACCCCTTATTATAAGAAATATTGTGCAAGTTTCTCAGCAAGCTACCTAGTGAGAGGTGAGTGTTGTTGGTTATTCAATTTGAAAGTTTCTCAACAAACTACCTATTGAGAGGTAAGTAGTGTTGGTGATTCGGTTCAAACAGAAATACCTTTAGGAAACTAGAAGAGAGTTTTCTAGTAGGTTAAGACACTTAGTGAAAGTGTGTAAGTTAGCACTTGTCTTTTGTGTGTGATCAAAAGTGAGTGGAGTGAAAAGTCTTTGGCGGTTGAAGCTAAAGCAAGTGTAAAATCTATTTGGAGAATAGTGGAAACTCTCACGTGGGACGTGGGGAGAGGAGTAGTCATGGTTTGGTGAACCTCTATAACTCTCTTGTGTTATTATCCGCTTTTCTTACTAATCGCTTTTAAAAGCTGTCTCACAATCACCAAAGTTTTCAACCACTTTGAAGGTTAAATACACCAACCTTTCGTTGTCAAAATCATAACTTTAAATGAATCTTACTTTGATTATCTTTTGAAAACAACACTCTTTGCTAAATAAAAGACATCTAAAATCATCAAAGTTAACTATCTTTCACTACTGTCATACTTGATTATTGTTTGTGCAACTAACATTCAACCTTCTGATATCCAAGTCATCTAGAGAAATAATATAGAAGGTTGCAGGAACTAAAAATTAAAAAGAGAGCACAATTCAATCCCCCCTTTCTTGTGCAAATTAATCACTTCATTTATAAGGATCAATTTAGGATTGTGATTTCTATATGGGTAGAAAACATGTTGTTAGGAACAAATCCTTAATTGTTAGAAACCAACAGAAAATTCTCCAAAATAAGAGATCACTTGAGAAATTTAGAGACAACCAACCAGTTCGCCTTTGTTTGTTTCAGAAAGGCCTTTTTGGTACATACTTTCTCTTCCGTTCTCTTTTGAAATCGATCTATAATCATCTTTTTTTTTTGAATTGATACTAATCGTCGTACCTAATAATTATCTTATTTGTATTTGGTTAATTAATTATGATAAAAATGAGTGTTGAGAATGATTGCTTAAACTATGGTTGACGTGCCTCATATTGAGCTCCTATTTATTATCTTAAACTTTGGAATGTAAAGGAAAGTTAATCTGCGGAAATCTCCAGGCTTTTTTCTCTTCTTTTTTATGTAGTTTTTGTAGAACTTAAATGTTTCTATTGTTTAAGATGATTTATTTATGTAATGACGAAAAAGCAATGAAACAGGTAGATATGGATGGTAGCAGCTATATCAAAAATAATATTTTTGAACGCAAGATTACTCTTCCAAATCAATTGGTTTTTGATCTACAAAGTGATAAAATCATAAAAGTGACGTTGAAGGACAATTACAGTTGCTGCCTTGAAACAACCCGGTTGAAACATGTGTGTCCACCTTGATTTGATAGAAATGGAAACTCTAGATAGTTACATACCGATAGCAACCAACACTTGTCCACACTTGTCCCTGCATTGTCCACACTTGTCCACCTTGATTTTATCTCATAATTTCAGTCATATTCCAGAGTGTTTTTTCAAAAACATGAATGCTCTAACAGTACTCGATATATTCAAAAATCTAAGACTAGAATCTTTGCCAGAGTCCTTGTCTAACTTGAGATCTCTTGTTTTTTAACACTCTATGAATGTTTCTTGCTAAAATATGTGCCCCCATTGGATAAACTAGAAGCATTATCAACATTGGTCATTTCACATTGTCTAATTGAGCAAGTACCACAAGGCTTGGAAAAGATAATCAAGTTAAAATGGCTTGATCTGAGTTGGAATGAGAATTTGAGTATAGAACCAAGGTTTGTGGATGTGCTACCCAATTTGACAAGTATGCAATACCTTGATCTTCGTGGTTGTCCTTATGTTATGATTAAAGTGGAAGATGTACAAGGGATGAATAGACTAGAATGTTTGGGAGGAACCTTTCTAAGGAAAAATAATGGAATCACCCTGCATTACCTTGAAAGGTGCAAGTTTTAATGTTGATTTACATTTTTGAAGTTGAACTTACTTATATTTAGTAACGTGACTTTGATGATGTTTTTGCTTATATTCGACAATTAGCAGTTATTTTGAACTTAAGTGAACTACTGGTATTGCAGATTGCAGTGTGCACACCAAATATAACATTAAGATAATATCTATCTATCCATTTATATTTATGTGCTAAGAACTTAGAAGTTCCTATTTCTTAGATTACTTCACTTTGATTATGTTGTTAATTTATTCTCTTTTGGATAAGTATGGTTACAATCTGTAGTAAATTATTCACAGGTTCATTTATTATATCCATGACAGGTGAGTGGCGGATCTTGACCCAAAAGTTAGGGTGGGCCGCTGATGAAAGATTCATGGAAACTAAAAAACGTATGGATAAAAATGCAGATACGCAAATATAATTAAAATAAATAAATAAATAAATAAAAATAGATATGTTGAAGCCTGAAGGTTTACGTGTTGATTCAAAGCAAGCCGTGTGTCTATATATATATATATATATATATATATATATATATATATATATATATATATATATATATATATATATATATATATAGTGAACAGCGATTATTTGAAATTCAATCCAAATCTCAAGTTCATGGTGTGCAGTTTAGTTTACATGAAACAGTTGGTTTGGTTCGTTATCTGAATTGAATTGAATGGTTCAGTTAGTGAAATGTATTTAATAAAGTCAGTTCGGTTCAAAACTCGTTACTAAAAGTTTGGTTCGTATAAATTCAGTTCGGCAGTTCATTTGAATAGCCCTAAATAAAAGCACACCTATCACCAGGAAGTGTTGTTTCAGTTCTAGCCTTGATGGTGATTTCGCCCGCTATTGCTTGAATTCAAGGTTGTCAAAATCGAGAGTTCAAGTAAACTCATTTTCCTAGGTGAACTCGACGCGTAAACATACATGACATATAGATAATACCATTAATTTCAGCAATAGTTCAAAATTTCAACTCTACAACAAAACAAAATAGCAAATTGCCTTAATAAGGTATTATAGACTTGTATCAAACTATATAAATTATCACAGTAAACCATAAATTCATACAAGTTCCTAAATATTTGAGGAGTAAAATTGATTAAACTCAGACGAGTTTACGAGTTGACTCGCAATTTCAAATGAGTGAAATCGCTAGACATTCGAGTTTACCTAGAAATGAGTCTAAAAGCAAGTTAACTCGAATTAGGAAGCTGAAAACGTAGAATTGTGCGATTCCACGAGTTAAAACTAGAGTTTAACAACCTTGCTTGAATTGTTTTGGCATTGGGGCTCTTCATCTTTGCTTTGTTGGGTTATTACTACTATAATCAAGAGCTCTATCATATTATTCCCAGAAAGAATCAAGAATTTGATTGAGCATCGCGGTGGCATCTCAACCCACAATTCAGTGTTGCCTGGAACTGGAACTGACCCTGAGATTGTTGACCCATAGTTTCCTCCATTCTAGAGTTGAGCTACACTCATCATTGCATTTTCCTAAGCAAATTTTGTTTGCACATGTAGTTTTGCTTGTTCACAAGTCACTTGTTGTATGTGTTTGTTAGGCCATGTAGTTTTGCTTGTACACAAATTGCCATTACACAAATTCACACATGTAATACGAAAGAGAGCACCATGGTTAAATTCAAACAATCACATTCTAGTTCTAGGAGAAGAAATACAAACATTTGGGGATACAATCAATCTCCATAGGGAGATAGCTACAAATTCCAATCTCTAAACTAGAAGCTACACTACTTACCAATGCCTAAAATTATCAACAAATACCAAAAGGGTTTTCCAAATTATCCATAGAAACGTACATGAATGAAATTGCTAAAAAAATTCAATCAACCTTCCTAGGTGCCCCCTCGTAGTTATATATAATCTACTTCCAAATTGTTAATACAACATAACTTCTCACCTTATCTCTAAAGTTGATGAGGTCAAGACACAACAAACCAAAGCTGCTTGCCTTGTGTTATGTTGTAAAAATTTCCACAGCTTCTTCCCCACTGAAGTTTCCCAGGATGTTGGTAATCCTCATCAACCTCATTCTCATCATCACTGGCATCTTCTCCTTGGGATTCACTCCTGTACTCAATATCATGCTCTTCTACATCATCAGCTGTTCCATTTACCTCCTCACTCAAGGCCATGTTACTGTCAAGGGTCCTATCACCATAACCATCCTGGATCTCCACTGATTTATGGGACTGAAACAAGTAACAACATTAGCTTCATATCCAAATCCAAAACTTAATAAAAACCAGATCCTACTATCAATCTCAAATTTTAAAAATGAAATTTAATTTGAAATATAAAATAGGTTTTGATTACTCTGAACTATTTGTGATTTTCTAAATGTCTTTGAATTAAAAAAAAATTGTAATCAAAGTCTGTGAACTTATCTATATTTTATGTTTAGGTCCCTACATATTAAAAAAATTGTTATTAGGTCTTTGTATTCAGGTGTTTAATTCTAAATTATTTAAAAGTTTAAGACCTGATTACTAATTATTTAAAATTTCAAAGACCCGATTTAAAATTAGGGAGTAACCTATAAAATATTAAAAAAGAAAAAAGGCAATGATTAGAAGTATCTTCTTGATTAGATTGCATACAAAACTTACCTGATCAAGATCTATGCTTCCACCATTATCATTAGTGACACCAACTGAATGGGATTGAGAAGCTCTTGAGTAGACATTTCCTCCTGCATCTTTTTGACGATCAACTTCTCCGTCACTTTCTTTGCCGCCACCAGACACGACTCTAGCAGAAGAAGTGGTTGCTCCACTAAAAAAAATTCAGTGCGTACCCGCATGTAAGTGGCTAAAATAGCAAATAAACATTTGGAACCTATCACATTCAATAATGTAATAATTACAGGTATAATCAAACAAAAGGTACTCACGTTTTGGGCCGCCTTAAATTATATCGTGTTTCACCAGCAGTTTGTACAGGCGCAGCAGCAATCTTCCGTCGCCTGCTTTGGCGTTGCCCTAGTATCACACTATCGGAATGCCCTTCACTGGCATCACCAACATGCCCACTAGCAGTCGTCTGAGAAGTTTGAACCCGGCTCCTCTTTCGAGCATTCGCTGGTATTCTTTTACTGGTTTGTTTCTGAGTTTCAGAATTCAGGTTGGCAGAATCCTCAGCATTTCCATTTGCAAAATCAGTCTCTCGATCATCCACAGATTCTGCAGGTACTGCCACGGCCTCTTTGATAACGGCTTTCACAGTGGTTGTACGCTTTACTCTGGCCCTTCCCCCTCTGCGAGGTTTCTGCTGCCCAACCTTTGAATCAGTAGGCTGAGAATCTTCGGGGGCCTTACTGTCAAGGTTGCTCTGGTTGTCAATTGACTGTTCATGGTCAACTTCAACCTCTGTGATATCATTGCCAGATTGTACCCTTCCAGCATCAAAAGAATCATTTGCAATTGCGAAAGACAATTCTGCTTCATTTTCAATGCCAGGATTTTTTCCTGACGAATCTCCAATGTCAGGTTTCTCATTAGAGAAAGTAGCCACATCCCTTAAACTATCAACTTCAGATTCAATCTTTCTGATGGGGGATATCTTGAAAATTTTAGAGGTGCATTTACGTAGCCAAGAGACAGTACCACCAGGAACTGGGGACTTTGGATCAGGTGCAGGAGACACTTCAGTATTTTGCCTCAAAGAAGCAAGATTTACATCAGAACCACTATGCATAATATCGCCAGCCAATTTTGGAAGAGAAGGCACCTCTAAATTCTCAATGTCAGCAGAAGATTGTAAATCAGACAACACAAATTCAGAGATCATTTCCCCACAGTTCTGGCAACTACTTAGTTTCTCGACAAACTCAATAAAGCGTCGTCTCTCCATAATAAACTGCTCCCGCTGATTTTTCAGCTTCTTATTAAGGTCAACAAGTACATCTATGTCCTCTTGCATTTCCTTCCTTTGCCTTTCAAGATGTATTTTATTCTCATTTGCATCTTCTTTCTCCCTCTCTAGTTTACTTCTTTGATGTTTCATTTCCTCCATTTCTCTATTAGCTACTTCTCTCAAGAAATTAATATTGTTTAACTCACTCTCTCTTTTCTCCTCAAATAACTCCCTCCTTTCAAGCAAGTCTTTTTCCTTTTGCTCCAACTGATTCTGCATATCAGCTTCAAGTTCTTTTCTCCGCATCTCAAAATCTAGGAGCATTTGGTTTTTCTCACTTGAGCTTTTTCAGATAGGCTTGACTTCTCCAACTCCAATTCTGCAGCAAATGACTCTTTAGCCAACTTAAGAGTTTCCAACTCCCTTTGTACATAATCCTGTGTGGCCTGCTTCTCATTCTTTAACTTGTCTTCTTCAAACTGTTGTAGCTTTAAAATTTCTTCCTTCTGTTGAGTTACATTCTTCAACTCTTTCTCCACATCTGCTCTTTTCAGATCCAGCTCATCCCACTCTCTTTCAAAAGTCTCTTTTGCTGCCTTAAGTCATCAGCTTCCTTCAGCAATAGTTCCTTCTGATGCCTGTACTGATCAATTTCATTCTTCAATTGTGACTGCAAGTGTATATATTCAGACCTCTCCTCCTCAGTCACTTTAAGACGGTTAGTCTCTTCATTTATCCTCAACAACTCTTCTTCATTGTTAGCCCTTATTTTCTCAATTTCAGCCTTAAGACTGACCAATTCCTCTCTCTCACTTAATAATTTCCCCTTTTCCTTCTCCAACTCTTTTTGCTCAGACTTAAGAGACTTTTCCCTTTCCTTCAGAGATTTGACTTTTAGTTCATATTCTTTCTCTTTCTCCTTGAGCTTCTCTGCTTTCTTTTCCAAAGCCTGCTCACGTTTTGCAACCTTCTCTTCCATGTGATTGATTTCACCTTCTTTCTTTTCCAATTCCACCAATCTATTTTTCAATCCATCTTCAAAGGATGTTCTTTTTTCCTCCAATTCCACCTCAAACTCCTGCTTCTTTACATCAAGAGTAGCATTGTGTTCATCAACAAGCTTCTGAATCTCAACCTATAACCAAACCAGGATAAAATTCAGTAAACGAATGAAAGTGGAATAGAGGCGTGCCATACTATTCAATAATAAACACTGATGCTAATAAGACATTGATTTTATTATCAGTCTGACAATTTATTTCCAATTTCTAGGATATTCAAACGCATAAACACAACCACAGTGCTACCTTTTGAATGACCAAAAGTTGAATAACGGTAATAAAAAATTCAGCAATATACTCGGATTCATCAGCCACCCATCACAACAGTTTCCCAGAAAAAAAATTATCAGAAAAAGAGCAGTTAGAAGAACATACTTTTTCTCTGGCATTGAGCTTTTCCTCCCATGCAGATAACTCCTTCTCTTTGAGATCTAAGTTCATTCTCATAGAATCACATTCCTGCATCAGAGGATATAGACCTATTAAAACATGACACTGGAATAGACAAAAATATAGTTTAACATTAACACGTTAACTAATATTTACCTTTTCTTTTAGAGTTATATTTGCAAGCCTGCTATTAACATTTTCTTCTTTGTTTCTCAAAGATACATTTGTCGCATCAATGTTCTTTTGTGCCTCTTCAAGGTCCTTCTCTTTCTGCCTGCATATTCTGTCAATCTCATTAGCCCTCTGCTCTCTTTCATTGAGAATTCTTTGACCTTTGGCTAGCCTATCTTCTCCATCTTGCAGTTTCTTCTCCCATTCTCTTAAGTCCTCTCTCTGCTTAGAGAAAGTACTCTCATGTGCTTCTTGCCTGTCTCATTAATCAAAATAAATTAGCCAAAAGAAATACTAAAACAGACAACATAGAGAAAACCAGCATAAATTCGAAATAGAAAGAGAATAGGCAATGATGAGAGTACTCTGCGATTAAGGATAAACGCTCCCTTCTAAGTGCAGATTCCTGAGACTCTAGGTCTTGTGATTTCCTCTCAATCTCTGAACTCTTTCTGCTGATTTCGGCAAGTCTGGCATCAGCAGAGCGTAACTTGGCTTCCACTTCAAAAGATTTCTCTTCAATGCTAGCTATTAAAGCATTTGCTTCAGCTAACTTAGAGTCTGCTGTAAATTTAATCTTTGCATGTTCTGATCGCATATCTCGCAGAGCCTTCTCAAGCTATTGACACATAAAGTTTATAAAAAATTAGCATTAAACAGACTTCAATTTTATCAATTTTATTATGACTAAAAGTATCAACAGATAGTCAAATACAGAATATCCCCAGATAAGGTTTGATACACTGAGACGTGCATTTTTAAGAATAATAAATATAATGCATATGTAAAACTATGTATGTCAAAAAAACTTACATCCAGCACACACTCTTTCTCAACACCCAAGGCCTTCCTCAGATTCTCTTCTCGCCTCTCTGCCTCGGATAGAGCAAATAAATGAGCTGCTTTTTCTCGATCTAGAGCATCTCTGACTTCCACTAAATCTTCACTCAGCTGAGTATACTTCGCGTTCCACTCTTTTTTCTCAATCAAGAGAAGCCCCATATTGAATTGGTAATCATAAAGCTGGTCCAAAAGAACACAAAATCAGGTCAAACCATAAAACGAACTTGAAAAAGAAAATAAAAATTGTTAATAATGCACCAGCACAAATGCAGGTCTATTTAGTGGTTTTGTGTTTACAAGTTGGTAAAAAGTAAAGCACGAATTATAAGGAACTCTTCACATGACATCACATAAAAAACTATAAGTTGTGTATGGTGATCATTGCCCACTAAGCAAATTTTCTAAATATTAAACTTTCATTTGTCAACTTCCCTCTTAAGATGAAATTGCAAAAATAACACTTGGAGTAAATGAAATTGTGAGGTATTTATTTAATAGCATCAAATGAAAGTGCACTAATTAAACAACAAATGAGCTCAAACTTTGCAGTAAACCAATATAGAAGTTTACGACTAGTTTTAATGAATGGCGGCTTAAACAACATATACAACATTGCTTCTCTACTTTAGCCTTCGTAGCTGAAAACTTCAATATTAAAATGTATTTTTTTCTGTTTTGATTGCCATATTTATAACGATTATTATTAGTTATTAATAGACACAACTTCTCAATGATATGTAACAGTAAATGATATATAAATATAACTAATAACGAAAAACAGATAAATGAGAATATAAAAGTGAAATTAAGGCAAACAAATAAACAAAATACACTAAAACCCTCAATCCCTAGTAAAAGACCCTTCAAGAATCTAGGATGGGGTCAAGCAATTTCAGTTTTTCTCCAAACTAAACAAAAATTGAAATTTAGTTTTAAAAAATTATAGCATTCCTCTCAAATCTCAACTCACAAAATACCCAGATCCAAAAGCATAATGCATTGCTACAAAATTTCACTTTTTTTTTAACCCCAACCTCCAATATACTATGAAACAGATGCTCAAAGACTAGAAGAACAAAACAAAGTCATTCTTCCTCAGTCCCCACAATCATAAAGCAAACCAAAGCAAAATTAAGAACTAAATTACTAATGACTACTACCTACCACCAAACCATGTTCATGCATGGAACATAATAACAAGCCGCCACCTAAGAATCAAGCTTCAAGTTTCAGCACTCAAATCAACTGAACAAAATCCCAAAAAATAAAAATACATTTTTCCAAACTTCACAAAGGACAAATAAAAAATATACCAACAATTTAAAAAACTTCCAACTATGCATCAAAGAAAGTCAAACAAAAATCAAGGGTTCTTCCCCATAGTGTTACCCAAAACTTCAAAACACACATGCAAAACACTGTCACAGAACAACTAACTAAAAACTAGAAAAAAAAAATCACCCAAAACATATATTAATATTAACAAATAGAAATTGAAGAAAAACCAAGAAATGGACGAATCAACTAACCTCCTTCTCAAGGTTGGAAACTTTCTCAACCAAAACCTCGCTATCCAAATTCCCTCCATTTTCAACAAAGGCGACACCTTTCCCCTTCGAACCAGCCCCTTCAGCCGAATTGGGACCCAAATCGCGGTCCGAACCCGACCCGGCTCCCGGCCGGGGTGCGGGCGAGAGGAACCGACCCGACCACCCCCTTTGCGGCGTAAACATTACCGTCGAATTCTCAACTCAACAAAACCTGAAACTTCGAATCTCGAAATTCGACTTTAACAACATAACCCCATCGCGAAAATTCGAAAACCGAAAGTGTTCAAATTGAAATCCAGAAAAAACACTTGTAGAAGAACAAGATGAAAGAAACCCTAGTTCCCCGGACGCAACAAAGGTTCCCAAATTCCGGCGAATTGCGGATTTGAAGTCCGATAACGTCTCCAAAAATCTCAAACGGTTCTATTTCTCTCTCTACTTCTCTCTCTCTACTTTTTGTGCTCTGTGCTTTCTGCGCGGATCACTCACGTTCTTGTTTTATTTTAATGGTTTTATTTCTGGAAAGGGCGTAAAGTACGGGAATACCCTTGCTTTTGTTACCGGGTTATATAACTAGGGAAGGGTAATCTGGGAATAAGGAATTGGCTTTCTTGTTTGAAACGTGGGTTCTCGTGTGCGTGTTTAACGACGTGACAGTATTGCCCTTGGTGGGTGGATGGAGTTCTTTTTTTTTTTGGTTACAAATGAGAAATAAAAACAAAAAGCAAGTACTACAAGCGCATGAGACGAACTCCAGACCTCGAAAGATCATGAAGGTTCTGGATCATTCCCGCGGAGGAGACTCAAGGTGAAACATGTTGTTCTGCTTGAAGACATTCCCAACTTAGCTAGAAAATCAGCGCTGAAGTTGGCTTCTCGGTAGACATGACGGAGGCGAACAATCCAAGGGCGAGCAAGTAGACTGCGGACCAAAGCAACTTCATTGCCATGTACATGGATGGAGTTCTTTTAAAATTATAAAATGAAAAATGAAATTTTATTTTTAACACAAGTTTATGACGTCTCGGTCAAAATAGAAAAAATATGGGTTTTTTTTTGGACCCCCACCCCATTCCCATAAATCTCACTCACACTGAAAACCTCAAAATGTCCTTCTGAAAATTTATTTTTAAAAAAATTTATTAATCGTCGATATATACACATGGGGGGTATATATACGACCTAATTTTGCCCATCGTATATACACCCCAAGGCGTATATACGATTATGTGAGGGTTTTACAATCGTATATACGCTTGGGGGTGTATATACGATGGGTAAAAAATAAGGTCGTATATATACCCCCTGTGTATATACGATTGGTACAAAAATTTAAAAAAAAAATACGTTTTCAAAGGGCATTTTGGGGATTTAAAATTGGGTGGGGGTTTAAGGGGAGAGGGTGGGGGTCCAAAAAAAAAAACCCAAAAAATATTTGTGCTCTTTAAGAATTTGACTCCGTTTGCCAAATAATAGTGGATAGCCGATAAGTTAACGGATAGCGAATAAGCTATTTTATAGACTATGTGGTAGCAGATAGCGAATAAGCTGACGGATTGAATTTTATTTCCACAGATTCCATATATTCCATATATAAGAAAAAAATAGAGTTTTATATTTATTAAATAATTGATCTATATATTACCAAAAATAATAATAATAATTTATGTATATAACCAAATTAAAATTAAATTTTTTGATTACAAATTATATATAAATTAGTGAAGATTTGAATCTACAACATACTCTCTGATCGTGATTATAAATAAAAAATTCTACCATTTTAAATTCTTTGAATTACTAAAATACATCAATAATTTAATGAATTTAGAACTAATTTTTCTATACAATATATGGCATGTGCATGCAAATAATAGCAGACTATAAGTGAACCTTAAGGCTTGTTTGGTGGTCAAGATAGAATAGAGACAAAATATGATAGGAATTTGTTCCGGAGTGGGCTCAAGGCCCAGTACAGTTTAATAGGCCCAACACGGCCCAACTTGGCGTGCTCAACAAGATATTGTCAGAGTGCCTGTGCCACTATTAAAGCAGCACAAATCCCGAGAATCAGGTACGTTATCTCACCTTGTGAATCCTGCCCGAGCGTCACACTGACCAGAGCGTCGGAGTGTCATTGCAGGTACCACCCGCATGCGGCCAAGACCCCAGGTTCCAGCCAGGTCCTCAACGATCGATTTAGGTCCTCAGCGACCGGGCCAGGTCCTTCCTCAACATCCTGGCCAGGTCCTTCCTCAACGTCCAGGCCAGGTCCTTCCTCACAGGTCCTTCCATCAGCGACCGGGCCAGGTCCTTCCGTGCGGCCAAGACCCCTGGTTCCAGCCAGGTCCTCTACGACCCAGGTCCTCAACGACCCAGGTCCTTCTATTGGTCAAGGTACGATCAGAATTAAAATAGGTATATAATAGGATAGAAACACGATAATACATTATCATATCATGTGTTTGATGTGCAACACGAATAAGATATGAGATACTATATATTAGTCTCTTTTTAGGTACAAAAATAACATATATTATTCTATTATATATTTTGGATGAGCTAATAAATAATGATATGATTGTGTCAAAATAAATATAAAAATAAATAATGATATGATATGATATATATATATATATATATATATATATATATATATATATATATATATATATATATATATATATATATATTATATATTAATGACACAACTACCCTTGTTAGATGTTATAACTACATTTCATTTGATGAAAAATTAAATTAAATTTATATTTTTATGCTTTTTAATAATAATTTTTATATCACTTATTTTAATTTTTAAATTTCGATAGGTTTTTAAATTTTTAGATTATAGAAAAAGATAAAGTTACCTTATCATAAAATCGTATTTTATTTTTAAAATTAAGTACTACTGTAATATTTTAATTTATAATTTAATATCAAATTTTATTTTTTATTTATTATCTTTAATATATATATATTTATTTTCTAATGGATTTCATATTTTAACATATATGAATAAATTATTTTTTTATCTTATCTTATTGGTCAGAGAGATTTGATAGGACACGTTAAAGGGTTAAGTTATCATCATATCATAATTGCTCAACAAACACAGAACTGAAACATAAAATTATGGACTTACCATATATCTTATAGTAAGGGAATTTTTGAAATAAATAAATAAAGAGATTGGAGTTTGGGGGTGTTTCGGTAAAATAGCATAATATACCAATTTATTATTGTTGGATACCCTGTGTAAGTGCTGTTTAAGTTGGGAAAGAGAAAAAGAAATAGACGATAGCCAATTGGGGGGTTTGGAATCGAAGATAAGTATTACACTGGTTTGTCCTGTTTGGCTTACTTCACACTTGACTTCATCATTATATATTGTGTGCTTCCAAGTGAACAACAACAGCTGTACACTTTCTATATTACTACTCCTCTCTCTATCTGTTCTATTTTGAAATTTATGAATATAAAACTATGGTGTACCTTTTTTGTCGTTTGGTGACTTTGAATGAATATGTTAAATGAAACATATAATAATAAATTTGGGTAACGAAAGCCATCAATAAATAGTAAAGACTTCTGCTTAAGTACAAGGAAAATAACATATGAATTAATCGAAAAAGGGTACATAGAATAATGAACTAAAGTAACTAAACATTATTGTCAATAACTAACTACAAATTATTTAATTGGTAGTATTCTCTCTCAAACCAACTTGGAGGTGAGATCTTTGACTAGAAATAGAACATATTTCATTTAGTTACTCCATAAAACAACAAATAAAGAGAAATGATCAAGTTACACAACTAAATTAACTTAAATAGCATATTAGAAAAAAAAAATTAAATAGCAATTTCTTCTAGTTAACGCTTTTGTTGCTTAATCAAATATTAACTTTAAGACCTTATAGGACTTCTCCCAATATTTATAATCTTATTCCGAACCTCAACTCATTCGTCGAGCCAAGGATTCTCGTCGAGAATTTTGGGAAGTAAAGTGAATGAAAATAGTTTTGAAAAATCAATTTTTTTATAAAATGGAATGTAGTGTTTTCATAGTCTAAAAAGACATTCAGACATAAGTTTTAAAAATATATTTTAATTTAATACAACATTTCAAGAATTACAAATATATTTTTTGAAATTTTATTAAATAATTTTGTTTAAAAACATTTGTGTGTCAACATTTAATTGGTTTAAAAATATATGTTTTGAGATGTTTAATTTGTGGGATTTGGATCATGTCATTCAACATTCTCACAATCGAGAGGAGACTCTCTCCATTGAACTTTTCACTTGACACTCTCAAGTGTTAAATGCACCATTCAATCCTCTTTATCACTTTTTTTAATATTTCTCTCCAACTTTTTGTCTTATTCAATGAGTGATTCATATTTCACTGCACCGTCCCGGGAATGTAGCTCAGTTGGCAAGTTAAGGGACATGAAGAAGTTACAATTTGCAAGAAGGAGATCCAGTGTTCAAACCCCAGAAACTAACATTTCCCTACCCCTACTAACATTTGCTTATCAATATATATATATATATATATATATATATATATATATATATATATATATATATATATATATATATATATATATATATATATTTCATTGCACCATAATGTCACGAGAGAGAATTCATTCCCCCCTCTCAATCATCCTCTATTCTCTCTATCTCTCTTAAAAAAACTTAAAATAATTTATTTAAGAGAAAAAAAGTAAGAGAGAAAGTAAGAATTTATGAGAAAGATGGAAAGTGCGATGACTGAGAAAGTGTTGAATGAGAGGATTAAAATTAGAAGCATTATCATGTTGTAATCCGCAAATATTTTCGAAACATGGTGGTGCCCAAGTGGTAATTCATGCGCTGCGACGTATGTACAACATGTCTTTGGTTTGATTCCCTCCGTAAAATTCTTTTAAAATAAAATAACAGTGTTATGCCTTGTTGCACAACCCGGCCGGGTCACCGCTTCACGGCCTAAACCGCCTGGGTCGTACCGGGTCACATCAGGTCTAGTGCATATTCGGATCCAATAAGCAGCCCGAATCGGTCTTGCCACCGAGTCAGGTCTGATTTTTTTTTGGGTACAAACTGGTCTGGATTTGATAACACTGATAATAATATATCAGTTTTTTGACAAAATAATAAATAACTTTTTTTCTGACAATAAAACAATAAAAAAATTAAAAAGTGATGTTTGTTAAAAAAAAACTTAAAAACTGATATGCAATAAGTGCTATCCAAGTTACAGATAATTGTTAAACTTGGGCAGCTAAAAGAAAAGTGGTGCCCAAGTTACAGATAATTGTTTACATCGTTTCTATGATTCGTGCACAAAAGAAAAAATGGAAAAAGTTAGTAGTACTATCTTAGCCCTAAGGAAGGTAACATTGCCTGATTTTTTTTCCCAAGGAAAGTGACATTGTCTGCAAACGGGAAGAGAACGCCACCTTTTGTCTTTCAAGAGCAATGCCTTGGATGTTAAGGTTGTGGTTGGTAAAAAAATTATACTGAAAGTTACTTAGACCTTCCGTAAACAAGTTACTACTTACTAGCCTCCTCACCATGCATTCTATAAACTAGTGCTATGACTTGTGCTCGCACTTGCGGCGTCCCCTAACGCTAGTTATATTTGTACATAAAGTTAAGATTTTTTCTAAAACCATAAAATTCCCGTTTGTTACGTTTTTTTTTAAAAAAAATCACTTTTTTTAATAAAATAATCACTTATGATGACATGTTGTATGTTTGTTACAAATTCTTAAAAAAATGAAAAGTTGAAAATAATCTAAAAACTGCTTCATATAAGAAGCTGTTTGAGTAGCTTCTCATGAAAAACTGTAATGATCCAAGAGTAATTAAGTAAAGCCCAAAGGAAACAAAGTTAGGCCCATTTAGAAGAGAATCTAGAAGGTTCTCTAATTGGATGAGTCACCAATTTTATTTTGTCTTGTAGCTAGTCATTGGATTCCTATCTTTTAAAGCACAATATGTATTTGAAGTGCTATATATATCTTGATTGTAGAAGGCAAATCCATCAATGAAAATTATGAAGAAAAGTTAGTGTAGTTGTTAGCTTAGTTTTAGTATTTCTTTGGTTACAAAATCTGTTTGAAGGTTTACCCATTTTCGGGTACCTTACATTGGTGCTTTCATTGCCATGGATTCCACCTCCCACGTTATCTCCTTCTTCACCAAATTCTCCATTCCCAAGAAGCCGATGAAGAGACCATATCACCATCATTTCGACCTTTCCACACTCAACACCACCCTTGCACTTTTCATCCCCACAAACCCCCTTGACCGTTACTCCACCAACACCAAGTTACTGTGACTCACACACCACCACTCTCCATGGAGCTCATCCACTTCCTTCTATTTCCAACCCGTAATCCCTTCCACTCATACATCACCATCCAAAGCCAACCACCTCCCACTTCCACCAAAGACTCTCTCCCATCGCCCCATGCCAAAATCTCGGTTGCTACTCTCACCCCAAAATCCTCACTCCACAACCACAAAACCTCAACCACTTCCTATGTCAAACACCACCACCGATTCACTACCAGAACTAATTCAACCATCACCCACTACCACTAACCTGAACCTCCATAACCATGACCAACCCGTACCACAGCTTCCTCTAAATGTTTCTCCCCCAATATTTGATTCAAAGCCCAAATATCATGACATTGACTTTGCTGGTGATTCTTCGCATGATCCAGAAATCACAGAATCAGAAATAGCGGATTCCGATTCCGATTCCGATTCTATTGTGGAAGACGTCACCGAGGAAAACATGGTTGTTCACTCACAGGCCATGTGTTTAGCAGATGCATCATCAGTAACCACCGACGATCCTTCCGATTCTCAACCGGTTGAATCGCCGATGGTTTTGTGGAAGTTGACGAAGCAGGTGACATTCATTCTACAGGAACAACGCAGACCAACTATAACAACATCAAAGAAGATAATCACGTTTTCAGATCTACTTTGCTTGCATGAGGTAAGATTTCCACCTCCACCGCCGAAGCCACCTGATTCACCATATTGCTCGGTGTCAATCCCTTCACTGCCATCTGCCTTATTTGGTCGTCGTGTCGCTCTGCGCTCGCCGCTTACACGGAAGCCTCTCCTCCGGCCGCCGGCTGAACCACCGGATTCGATGCATTGCATCGTCGCACACTCTACACCACCGCCCGAGCCACAAGATTTGCACTGCAGTGTAGTTTCTTTCATGAGGTTTCATCTCACTTCAATTCATCGCTTTTCTCATATTCATAATTTTCTGGGTATTGCACGACTTGTATTTGATAAAAGGCTTCACAGGCCTGTGGTTTCTTTGAATTTGCCATTTTATGGGTATAGTATAGTCGGTTTGTTCACAATGATTAATGAGTATCTAGAGGTGTCAATGGGCCGGGCTCGGGCCGGCCGCTTGAGCCCATCGGGCCAAAGTTGTATATATGGTGGTCGGGCCGACCTAATATTCTAATGGGTTGCAAAATGTAGGCCCAAGCCCGCCCAACATCAGCCCATGGGCCAATGGGCCCGCCCAATGGGCCGGCCCAACGGGCCACAAGCCATTGACTTTTTAAAATTTTAAGTATATATTGTTTCTATCAATGAACAACATACATAAACAAAATTCAGCAACACAATATATCTTTGTCCATAATCCAAAATAGCATACATAAATAAATTCGTCTTGGTTTTGCAAAACACATTGTCCATAATCCAAAATAGCTCAAATAAATAAATTCTTCTCTATTGAAATTGTCCTATTTCCAACCACTATGTCTAGAACTTCAAACACAAATGCTTGAACTTGCATATCAAGTTGATTTCATATATATGAAAAAAAGGTGGAAAGTTGATATACTGTGATTAAATTCTCATGATATTACCGACTCAAAATTTGAGTTACCAAATCTTATTCGCTTTGCCTCTAATTTATTTGTTTCTTGAGTGTGATTCATTAGGATTAGGATTAGATTAGGATGTTGGTTGTCTTTATACCGAATTGGTAAGTTGATATAGGACAATTTCAATAGAGAAGAAGACAAAGACATCTCGAACAGTTATGGATCGGTATTTGGTGGTGGTGTTTTTTTTTTGAGTCGAATCGCTTCAAGAATTTATGAATGGAGTTGCAAAACGATTTGAAGAGAAGACGAAGGACGATCCGTTAAGCTCCAAAATCGAAGGCGTGGAATAAATAATTGAGTTGTCATATTTTGATTGGATAACATTAAAAACAGCATGTATAGCACTTGTCATATTTTAAAATTAAAAAACAAAAACAAAAAACAAACGGGCCGCCCATGGGCCCATGGGTGGGCGGGCGGGCCGCCCAATAACATCATCGGGCCAATCGGGCCGGGCAAAAACATATCGTTGATTTTTGGGCTACTATTTTTAGAGCCCAAGCCCGCCCAAAATATCGGGCCATTGGGCCGGCCCATTGGGCCGGGCCCAAATTGACAGCTCCAGAGTATCCAGCTGTCATAACGTATAATGGTGTGAATGGGTTGGAAAGATGCTCAATGCAGGACTTGGCTGTATCAAAAAGCCGTTTACCCAGGGAGCCTTGCAATGAATTTTTCAGGCTGATGCATATAAGTGCTTGTCCCTTCATTTTTATTCAATTTGAATCTCACAATAGGACACACAATTATGCATTCCAATTTTCATCTGGCACATCAATATTCCCATATTTTAGTTATTCATTTCAAGACATTTACACATGGTTTGGGGACTACAATTATGGGGAAGTTACCAAGTATAGCTATAAAGGTCCCTGATTTGGTTTGGAATGACACCATCATTTGGGTGCAAGGATAATGGGCAAGACAATTACATTAGTACCAACATGGGGAGCTTGAGGTTTTGCGACTTTTGTATCTTAGAAGACATGCTCATTTTGGGAAGCTAGGAAACACGATACTTGCAAGTATCTTAACCGGGTATGCCCATTTCTTCATTAATGGCCTTTTTGAATAATGATCTGGAATTTTTGTCACCAATTATGATTTTATCACCAAGTCATATCTTAGTTGGCTTGAAGATTCATCAAATGTGATGCCATCAGTTGCAGTTGCTACTGCACATGTTACTCTCATATCACTTGTTGTTGCCTTAGAGCTATTGAACCGGCATATGTTGCTACTGCATATTTTTATTACCCCAATATATAGCAACATTAAGGGAGTTGATTTAGAATTTGGAAGGTTGGCCCAAAATCTTTGAAGAGGATGTTTTTATGTTGTTGATAATGAGTTATTGCCACTGCAACAAACTGTATGGTGATGGTGCTATACTTGAAGTTATGCCAACAAGTTATTTGCTAACGCCACTAATACTTCTTATCCACAAGAAATCCTCTTTGGTTCTCATGATTTGTTTGAAGGTCGATAATTGGTGGCGGTGTTTGATATTTCCTTACGACAATGGTTCAAAATGCCAAAGGATTTTGGATCACCGTTTTATTATTATTTGGATATGGAGGCATGCAAATAGTGTGGCAACCTCGATTTCTTATTAATTGATAGAGTTCTCGCTCAAGCTTGGTGGCATCTGGTGAATACTTTCAAATGTCTAAAGCTCTTGGGTCATTCCAATTCAAGCAATGGGATCCAGGAAAATTTGTAATAACACTCATTTTTCTTCAACCTTGAGGACAAGGTTGCTGTGAAGGGGAATGGAATGTAATGATCCAAGAGTAATTAAGTAAAGCCCAAAGGAAACAAAGTTAGGCCCATTTAGAAGAGAATCTAGAAGGTTCTCTAATTGGATGAGTCACCAATTTTATTTTGTCTTGTAGCTAGTCATTGGATTCCCTATCTTTTTAGCACAATATGTATTTGAAGTGCTATATATATCTTGATTGTAGAAGACAAATCCATCAATGAAAATTATGAAGAAAAGTTAGTGTAGTTGTTAGCTTAGTTTTAGTATTTCTTTGGTTACAAAATCTGTTTGAAGGTTTACCCATTTTCGGGTACCTTACAAAAACAGTTTTTTAAGAATGATTTTTTTAAAATAAGTGATTCTCAATATGTTACATAAACACAAAACAACTTCTCATTTTCTTAAAAATCTCTAAAAACTAATCTCTAAATTATTTAACAACAAAATCACTTATATTTTAATCCGTAACAAACGGGTCTAACATTTAGAACATCTAATGAAGAATGGTTTGCTTCAAATGGTGACTATACAGTAGGTAGATTCCCATATAGAAACGTACAATGTATTCATTTTATTTCTGTGACAATACAAAATTTATTGTTGAAGCCGATAAGTAAAGTATTATTATTTCTACAAAATTTCTATAAAATGCAATGTAGTGTTTTCATAGTCTAAAAAGACATTCGTACATAAATTTTAAAAATATATTTTAATTTAATACAACACTAGCCCCACGACCCGTCCAACGGACGGGTTGGCTATGGGGTGATCATGTGTAATATATTTATAAGTTGCAAGTAAAAAATAATAGTAACAAAATTACTTATAAGACATGTGACGTATTTATAAATTTGTTAAGTGATAGATAAGCATAAGACCAAATTGAAATTGTCAAACATGAGTTTTGAAAACGCAAACACAATAATAATAGTCAAAGTCGTTAACATTAACTTAAAAAACTAAATTATAGACCAAAAGATGATGGAATATTAGAGGATAAATAGTCTCATATGAAACCACTGAGTAAGAAGATATCAAATACGGTGTGGTGACATCCACATGGGTAAGTGAAGCATAGAAAGCCATAACAACTATAGGCCTCCGACCAACATATAGGGAAGGATCAACGAGCTGTAAATCGCATCATCGGGTTCTTTGGACCATCCGGGTTCCTCGTTGAGCTAAAGAATGCGGGAGGAGCCGCACACATGGTGGATTCATAGCGCGCTATCTATCACGCCTTCAATATAAAAACGCCTTGGCATTACATAGACCATTTTCGACCACCCTCCATCATTCGGGTCCCAAACGTTGACCAACATGGCGCTAACCTTGAGTAAGAAACACATCCAACCCGTGTTTCATAGCGCAGCCACCTCAAATTCATTACCACGATGATCGAAAAAGGACAATAGACTCAGAAACTCGGTGCCTATGTTGCATAGAGAAAAGAGAAGACAACCTAACTTCCAACTAAAATTGAGAAACAACGATACGTCAGTGTGTACAATGTTGTAAAATTTAAACAAAAACAACTAATTAAAAGATATACTAACAGCATCCGAGACACATTCAACCTCAAAATGTTCAAACTTGCCAGGCTGAAATGGTACGACCGAGCAACACGGTGGGGTGGAGAACGACTAATTGCTGCGTGTATGAACTCAGTATTGGAAGAACACAAGTGAAGAGAGAAAATTAACAGCGTACCAAACATGAAACAAACCTTCAAGGTTGGTGGCTGAGAGGCACAAGTTATTTCTTGAATGACTAAATGTAGAACAAAAGATTGATATATATAGGAGAAAAAGAGGTTGAACTATCGATTTAGGTTGATTGGTTATGAAGAGAAGAGAGTGAAAAATGGAAATATATTTGTCATACCCCAATTTTGTCCGGCTAATTCAAAATAAAAATTGTCTTTTCGCGAATGCGGGGTTCTAACAGTATTTTTCTCGTAGTTGAAGGAAGGCTCAAAAATATGTTTGTTGTGCTCGCACATTATTCCTAATCGTGTGCGCGTTATGGCACTTGTTGTGCGCGTGTCATACCCCAATTTTGTCCGGCTTAGGTCAAAACCCTAATTTTCCACAAAAAAAATAAATAAATTGAAGAGTGAAGAGCCTTATGCACTGCATTTCAGGTCCTAGAAGGCATTCCAAGGTTCTTGAAATCATTTTTAGGGTTGGAATGCGTTTTTAGCAAATTAGGGTTTTAGAGTCAAAAAGGGTATTTTGGTCAATTTTAACGGGTATTTTTCTCGCTTTCAAAATTACAAAATAAAAAAAAAAGATAAATAGAAATCTGAACCCAAAATAAAAGAATGAATAACAAAATAATATTGGATACTTATTGTAATTTTAGAATTAGGGTTAATTCCTTTTTAGTTGTTTTTGCTTTTATCCATTTTGGCTAAAGTAAGTAGCAATTCTACACTCAAAGGCATTGGTGCAACTTGCAAGCAACAACATCAGCCACCCTCACTCAATCCTCACATCAGCCCACATCAAGTGCACATCAAAAGCCTTTCTCCATTTCTTTGGACAAGCACACCTTTGAATCCAATAACCTTCAATACACAACATTTCCTTTGCTTCCTTTTCACCTCCTCCCTTTGTAATTTAAAAACAACAACTCATTCCTCTCCTAAGTCACCCAAAACCGTGGCCTCTCCTCTCTCCTTCACTTCATCTTGTTTTTCTTTCATCTCAAATCAACCTTCCCATTTCTCCTACACTAAAAACCCTAACACACAACTCACCTCATTTGCATCCCTTTTTCACATACTCCTCCATTTCTCATTCAAAGTTCAAGCATCATCATCAAGTGGGTACTTCTTTGGAGAACATTGGAGTTTTTGTTGATTTGTGTCTAGTTTCATCTTCTCATCACACTTTCTAGTTTAGAGCTAAGGTAATCCTTAAAACCTTGCATCATATTTGAGTCTTTCCTCAAAAATATAAAAAACATTCATCCTATCATCTTCATATTCTCATATTGTTGATTGTTGTTGGTGAGAAGTGTCATAAGCACTTTGACAAGCACTTAGGGAGGCTTGGGTGCTTATGGTGCTTCTCACCCTTGAATGATTGTTGATTTGTGTTGGTTTGATCTTGATCCTTGCATTTCATGAAATAAAATGTTGTTTTATAGCACATTATGTTTCGCATACTTGTAGAAAAAATAGGGTTTATGCTAGTTTTGTGCATTTCTTTGCCTAATCACATGAACTTTTACCAAAGATTGTAAGCTAGTTTGTTTTCCTATAATATCTCACTTGATTTCAAAAATAAATGTGTTTTTGGCTATGTATTTGGGTTTTCATATTTTTGCTTGTCATTTTAAGTTGATGATAGGCAATATGACTCTCACTTGTGCCTAGTGCACCTTGCTTAAAGTGATGAGGATTGTTCTATATGATTCAACACTTTTTTTATAGTTTATGTGCTTGCTTGTCATTTTAAGTTGATGATGGGCAATATGACTCTCACTTGTGCCTAGTGCACCTTGCTTAAAGTGATGAGGATTGTTCTATATGATTCAACACTTTTTTATAGTTTATGTGCTTGCTTGTCATTTTAAGTTGATGATGGGCAATATGACTCTCACTTGTGCCTAGTGCACCTTGCTTAAAGTGATGAGGATTGTTCTATATGATTCAACACTTTTTTTTTATAGTTTATGTGCTTGCTTGTCATTTTAAGTTGATGATAGGCAACATGACTCTCACTTGTGCCTAGTGCACCTTGCTTAAAGTGATGAGGATTGTTCTATATGATTCAACACTTTTTTTTATAGTTTATGTGCTTGCTTGTCATTTTAAGTGGATGATATATAGGCCATATGATTCTCACTTGTGCCTAGTGCACCTTAATTTAAGTGAGGAGGATTACCTAGAAATGATTCAATCTCTCTTTATAATTCTTAATGAGTAGGAAGATGCAAATTTTGGTTTCTTTTTATGATAGTTAAATAATGCGTGAATGCTTGAAGGCCAATTTGGCCTATGATGGCATTCACCTTGAAAGGTTTGTGTGAATGTAATTTAGGGTTTTGTGTAGACTTTGCAAAGGATAGGTTGTCCTAACCTTGATGCATCCTCACTTGCAATGGTGGTGTTGGTTCTTGGAGTGTGTGTAGAATAGACTCACTCTAGTCTTGATGCACATGTGTTCTTATTCATATATGCTTGTTTTTGTGCTTGTCATATGATTAAGTATTGAATTGGTGTTCACAATTTGCTTGTTTGTTTTGATGATCACATTGACTTTGTAATCCGACTTCAAAGTTCAAAACCTTTGTTACTCGTTAGTAACACCTCAAAACCATGTCGCATTCAAATTATACAACAACTTGTTACTCGTTAGCAACGTTTACAATCTCAAATCTTTTCATAACCAAGAACATTTTCAAGCGTAAAAAAAACATCTCATAAACCAAAAATCGATTCAATTGCGAAAACCCTTTTGATTACCTAAAATAAGAACCGATTATCATTAATGGTCACTCGTGCCGTTGCCGTTTGGTTGTTAATGATAATTTCATTTTCAAAAGAGTTAGTAGTATGACCACTCTAAACCGTTGTTGTTTGGTCATCACGAACACTCAATCCAATTGCGAACTCTTTTTCAAGTTATCAAAACATTTTCTCCAAATCAAACCGACGTAAACGCTTTTCAAAAACAAATCTTAAAAACATCAAAATCAAAACTAATTGTTATTGATGATCACACTCGCGCCGCAGATTCTTGCCGTTTGATTGTGGGTGATAATTTCATTCCGTGGGAGCTAATAGTGTGGCCGCTCTAAACCGTTGTTGTTTGGTCTTCACAAACGCTCTCCTCAATTTGCGAAAACCTTTTAAATAATCAAAATAAAAACCGGTTGTCATCAATAGTCACCGCGCCGTGCCGTTTGATTGTTAGTGACGATCCCATTTTCAAAAAAGAGTTAGTAGCGCGGCCACTCTAAACCGTTGTTGTTTGGTCACCGCGAACGCTCAACCCCTTTGCGAAAAACTCTAAAAAAGATAAAAAAACAAAAACCTTTTTCAGGACAAACAAGAACTACGTAGCTTTGAATTCTCCATCGACTTTGGGAGATACGTAGGAGCGAGAGGCTAGGCTAACTCGTCAAGTGCCAAAAATAAAAATTTTCATTAAGTCTTTTCATTCCTTTTTCAATAAAGAAGCAAATTTAAGTATTTTCCAAATCAACACTTAAAATCACACATTTAATTAAAGGTTCCCTTTCGATAGAAAGGAGATGTGGGGTGCTAGTACCTTCCCCATGCCTAACCGACCCCCGAACCCAAATTTTCTGGTTTCCAAAAGGCCATTCGCTTTCAAAAAAGGTTTTTCTTCAATATTTTCCTTATAAAAAATATTGGTGGTGACTTCATTGTTTTAAAACGTTGTAAACGAAGAAAGATCCCCTCAGGGACTTTTTCGGGCGCAACAGCTGGCGACTTCACTGGGGATTTTTCTTTTTAAGTGGGTCAAGCCTAATTAATTAAATGTGTGGTTTAATTTGCTATCGATTTGATTTGGACACTTTATTTGCTTCTATCCCTTTTCGGTTTCCTTTTCTTATCATGTTGCATGCGTCTCCCCCCATCTTGTTATGTTCCCTTCTTCTTGGCTCCCCTTTCTTGAGGTAAGCAATGCACTTGATTGTTGTTGAAACCCTAGGCTAGCTTATTTGATATTGAACCTAGTGTAGACAACATGTTATTGCTTGCTATTTGTCTTGGTCATTGCAGGTTTTCCTTCGCAGTGGGGATATATGTGGTTAGTTTTAGGCGGTATGTCCTCGCTACACACACTCACACCTTATGCTTATTGTGCTTTGAGAGGGCCTAAAACCCAAGGTCCGACAAAACTTAGGAGAGTGGAAGCGAGTAGTGGATCGACAATTGGACCGTTGTCCTTCTGACTCTCACGAAAGTTTCAGCCAGAGTATGCTCTTTCATGATGCCTCACACCAGATGGCATTCCATCGTTGTGGGTGCTATTGTGAGAGTGAATTAGCTCTGGTAACCTGGTGAGGAAGTGACTAGAACCCACATGGGAGGAACATTTGAGATGTCCTAGAACTTAGGTCCCCACCTTCGTAGGACACAAGAGGCATACCAAATTGTGTGTTGCATTGTAAATTAGGCACGTTTTCAAAAAGAAAAGAAGATTTTTCAAAAAAAAAAAGAGAAAATAGAGAAAGGGTTGCCGTTGTAGCCTTTCTTTTGCCGGTCCATACGAAGTGACATATGAACCACTTTATTTTTAAAAAAAAAAAAAGAGGGTGAAAAAGAGTTCTGCATTGTAGCCTTTCACACTACAGGTCCATATGAAATAACGTCACGCCCGCATTTTCCAAAAAAAAACTTGAATCATTGCCAATAAAAACTCTTTCATTTATCCTGCATGCACATAGAGCATCATCATCATTTGCATACATCCTTGCATTACATAAAAAAAAAATTCAAAAAAAAAAGGGCAAAAAACAAAACTTTCAAAAAATCATCATAGTCTTTTCTTTTACCGGGCTATATAATGAGGTGATGTTCCCAAAATTTCAGTCACCAAACTCGAAAAAATGTTTTCATCTTATTTTTCACATGCATGTCAAGTCGCATTGTCGCCGTCATTTTCATATAAAGACATCATTTGCATTGCATAAAACAAAAACTTGATAAAATTCATACATGCATTTTCTCTATCTCATTAAGGTTTGTCGAGTGCATTCTCCGCGTGTGCGTTCCGTTCACTAAGGCTTTTTCCCCTAATTTTCTCGAAAGATCCAAAAAATTGTGTCTTATTAGGGGCGCGTCTCATGCATTATTGTTTTCCTTTTTCACACATCATGAAAAAATAATATATTAACCCCTCATTTTGCATGCAATTCCATTCAATAAAAAAAATCATGTCTTTCCATGCATTTCTTTTAAAAAAAAAATCATTGTGAGTATCATGCATTTCATTGCACAAAGAAAAATGAAAACAAGAAAGCATCTCATTCATAAGCATGTACAAAAAATCATCATCAAATAATGCAGACATCGCGTCAATGTGGCACTCATGCATCATTTCATTAACCTCATCACTTTGTTCGAATACATCATTTCTTCCTGCATGCATCCTTTCGAAACAAAGAAAAACCTCCTCATGTGATAGCTTAATGGGTAGAAGTGCACCTTTGAACGACGAAGGGTAATATCTCAAATTTGTTTGTCGACTACAAATTTGAGATGTTACTCTACGATATCAGGGCACTTTGACCTAGTCACACGTGTTTTATTTTCAAGTAGGAAATTAAGTTGAGTTAACTAATTGTCGAAACGTTTCAGTATATTGTGTGAAGTATTGAGTCAGGATCCACTCAATGTTTCATGCAGGTAACTCAGGGTAACGACAATCAGTTGCCTCATATCACCATTCTTGCATCTCTCATCATTCAAAAAAGGGGCATTGGCATTTCGTATCTTGTCTCGCCTCTAAAAAACTAAAGAATAAAAAAAATCATTTTGAAAAGAAGCATCATTCTTGCATCATTCGCATTGGCATTCCATATTTTGTCTTGCAACAAAATTATTTAGAATAAGCCACACTTTTCGAGTGGTCATTCTCCACGCATTTGCATCGTACTTGCATATCATAATTTGTTCACCATGCATTGCATACAACAAAAAAAGTTGTGATGAGAAACGAGATGTTCTTGCAAAGTAATCTTTCTTTTTGGAAAAGGTTACCTCACTCATTTGCAAATTCAAGGTGTTCCAAGGCTCTCGCTTTTTCACATCAATAGCTCATTTGTATTTCCTTCAAAAAAAAGCATTGCATCTCATCCGTTCCATGATAAAAGATCAAAAGCAGTTCATCAAAAAGTTTTTATATTATGTTTTAACCAATGTTAACTCTCTGTGAAGCGTTCTTCTAGTAAGTATGCATGCCACGTGCAATTTCCCTTGTTTGAGTCAGTCAATCTCCTTCATTTATCATCATTCCCCATCCAAGTCTAATCCCATACTGTCCCACCCATAAAGCGCATATTCTCTTCCATCGATTGCATACTTGACTTTTTGGTTCATTCTCGCTAACACTTTAAGTCCCTCATGCTGGGGCAATTCTGTGATCATTAATTCTCCTTGTCAGTATCATATTCCTTTAGTGCAAGTCTTTCTAAGAAAAATATATAATAAATAAAAAAGATAAAATAAGCTCGCTAGGTTGAAAACCCGCAAAGGGCGGCCTAGACAAAAAAGAGCGCCGGTGGATTGAAAACTTCGCAAAGAAGCGGTCCAGCAAAAATTAGGGGCACAAAAAAGGGGAAAAAAGAGCAAACACATGAAGATAGATAAATTATTGTCCTAAAGTTAAGTCTTACTGAAATAAGCAATCGGGATTTTGAAATGAAATTTGGTCATCTCTCCATACCCTCCAAAACCTAAAATCCTAGAAAGTCCATTTCCTACCCCTCTTAGGCCGAGATTCAAAATCACAAAAATACCCTTTGTTACCCATCTTAAGCCGAGAAAAGCCCAAGATATCCCCATCACCCTAGACGAGGGTTAATTCCACATCAAAGATGGTATATCATTTTCACCCAAATCAAAAGGAAAGGAAATTCACAAAAGGAGGGGAATAACAAAGTTTCAAAAAGGAGAATCCCAAAACAAAGAAAGGAAGACAAATGGAGTATAAATTAAGAGTCAATACATTTTGCCATGAAGCATAAGAGCTCCCCTTCAGAAAGGCCCCCAAATTCAATGGGTTCAATAATTTCCCCTTCCAAAAAGGCCCTCAACTTCAATGGGTTCAATCATTTCCCCTTTTTTTTAAAAAAAAAAACCTCAATTCATTGGATTTAACCATCTTTTCTTTCATAAAACCTTCAAACACCTCATCAAACCTAATAACTATTTCCTTCATAAACCATTGACCATCGGCCAACACCGAATAAGACCCATCCTCCCCATCAACCCCAAACACTTCATTAAGCTCAACCATCCCCTTCTCCACATCACAACCTTAAAAAGTCCATTCCGATCAATGACTAATTACTTTCGTTTTCTCAAGTTTTAATCTTAGGACAAATAAGTTTATCTATTTACGACGTGTCTGCTCAAAAAAAAAAACAATCAAAAAAGAAAGTTGGTAAAAAAGGGAGAAGGACTTGCACTCCAAGATGCATTCATGTTGCATTAAAACAAGGTCTAGTGGTCACCAAGTGGAGCCTCTCCTCATACTAAAAAGTCAAAACTTTCATTGCATTTGAGTTGTTCTTAAAGAGAACCAAAAGTGTGTACTAGGGGCATTCCTTCACCTCTCACTCCACTCAACTTTGGGAGGTTTGTTCATTGCCTACCCCATTCATATATCACCTCGAGTTCATAACCATCACCATAACTCTGTCGCCTTTCACAACCTCACTCAAAGAAACCATTTGAAATGTCATTCGAAAGTAGGGCAAGTGCGTTCCCATTCCTTCACCTCATTCATTCCTATAAAACCTCACCGGGGCAATCTCTCAACTCACTATCCTAAACAAGGCATTGTCATTCTAATTGGGGCAGTTTTATCCTTGTTATGACTGGGGCAACATCAAACTTTATGAGTTGAGACAAAATCTCTTTTGCTCCACCCTTCATTTCAAAAGCCGAAGCATTCCCAATTCATCATCTTCTACACCCCTAGTTGTTGTCACCACTAGACAGGGGCAAACTATTCACTCATCAAAGACCTGAATTGGGGCAATCTTGTATCTCTTGATCTCTCATGAGCTTCGGCAATAACCATGTCTGTCATTCCTTCACTTGCCATAAATGCCCATGCCCTAAACCAATTCCAAGTTAACTGACTCATTCATCCACATTTGCACTCCTATGCATGCTTACTAGACAATGCTTCAAAAAGAGAGAACACAAGTTGTTTACGTGATATCTAAAATTCAGTCATCATGGAAAGAAAGGGAAAACAAGTGAGGTTGTTTGTAAATAAAAACCTTGAGAACACCGGAGTTTGAATCAAATTCAATTTTTCAACAGAATGGTCAATAATCATCTCAATTCCTTGCATCCAAAGTCTCACATCTCATCATCACAAAAATGTTTACCTCATGCATCTAGGCATTTCAATCTATTCATTATGGCATATGCATCAAAGCATTACATTTGCATCTTCACATTATGTGCATTCATCACATAGCAAAAAAACGTTCCACGTCAGTTGCACCATATTAATATTTGCATTTCATAGAGGAAAATAGTAAAGAAGAAAAAGCAGAAATCTTTTCATTGCATTGGCATTATATTAATGTTAGCATTTCCATAAAAGAAAAAAACAAAAATCATTGCATCAAACATCAGAGCATTGCATCATATTAATGTTTGCATTTCATAGAAGAAGCAAAAAGAAACAAACAGAAGTTAGAACAGGAGCATTCCATTCATCAAAGCATCAATCACCGCATACACTTGATGTTAATCCTCATGCCTAGTTCCAAGAATCAGCACTTCAAGTGTCAGTCTTCAATCTAATTCTCAAGTCAGTCATCCTGGACTTGTCAGTCTCAAAATCTCATTCCCAGTCGCTCCTTTAGTTCGGAGTTCGAATGCTCTTTCAGTTTAGAGTTCAGTTGCTCCTTCAGTTCGGAGTTCAAATGCCCTCGGGTCCCCAGTGGTTCATTAAAAGCACACTGAGTGTTTATTTACCGTTTTCTCAGCACGCCAAGTGTTCATTTACTATTTTCCCGTCAGCACGCCAAGTGTTCATTTACGGTTTCCTTATCAGCACGCCAAGTGTTCATTTACTGCTTTCTTTCTAGCAAACCAAGCATTCATCATCATTGCATCAGACATCAAATTTTCAAAATACAAAATTATTTTCAATAAATAGGAGACTAAGTCGAATGAACATTCGAAATAGTCACCACGATAGGACACTTGCATCATTTCATGTTATTCATCATTTTATTTCGCATAATAGCAATATTCACATTTCATAGAAAAAAGGCAAAGAAGAAAAAGTTTTCCATTGCATGACATCTGCCATTTCATCAAAACACAAGAGCATTACATATCATCAAAACCAAAGTTTTGCATTCGTGATATCGCACTTCATAAAAAGAGCAAAAGAAAAGAAGAGAAGAAAAGCCAAAAGAGCAAAAGAGCAACAACTAGCAAAATAAGAGAAAGAAGAGAAGCTAGAAGAAAGAGAAAAAGAGTAAAACAAACTCCTGCATTACATTGCATTCATCAGATATAGACAAAACAGAAAAAGTATCTCACCAAAATCAATCATTGCATTCATGAGCATCCAAATGCCCAAGTGCATGCATTTCACGCACCATCCAAGAGGGGAGTTACTTCGGACCAGAGAGTCCCAAAAATCTCATTTTTAGAAAATCACCATCAGCACCGAGTTAGTAAACTCCATCAACCCAGAGTTAGTGAACTCCATCAACCCAGAGTTAGTGAACTCCATCAACCCCGAGTTAGTAAGCTCCATCAACCCAGAGTTAGTGAACTCCCACAGAGTTAGTGAACTCCTTCCACAGATCACAACATCGTGTACGAGCACGCGATGGATCCATCAGACTTCGTTAAGTCCTTCGGATTATTCGTGGTCGACCTAAGGCATAGCGTAAATCCATTGATCAAATCGATTCGGACCGATGTTGATCGGCCGCTCGAAAAAGGCCACCCCAAAGCTCGGACTCGACTGAGTCCGTTAGAAGGTTTTTAGGCAACCTCGAATTCCCAATTTACCGTTTTATTCCAATTTACCGTCTTTCCCAATTCTATTGTTTTCCGTTAATGCGATTTAGCGTTAGCCCCTTTCTCAAAAGGAAAATAACAAAAGAAAATTTGAAATTTTTAAGCGGACAAAATTAGTATTATTTCCATATCTTTATTTCCATTTTACCAAGCAAATATGAAAAGGCCAATTCATATTTCTTGGCAAAATGTGAAATAAAAGAGAAAAATTGTCATACCCCAATTTTGTCCAGGCTAATTCAAAATAAAATTGTCTTTTCGCGAATGCGAGGTTCTCAATGATATTTTTCTCGTAGTTGAAGGAAGGCTCAAAAATATGTTTGTTGTGCTCGCACATTATTCCTAATCGTAATGCGCGTTATGGCACTTGTTGTGCGCGTGTCATACCCCAATTTTGTCCGGCTTAGGTCAAAACCCTAATTTTCCACAAAAAATAAATAAATTGAAGAGTGAAGAGCCTTATGCACTGCATTTCAGGTCCTAGAAGGCATTCCAAGGTTCTTGAAATCATTTTTAGGGTTGGAATGCGTTTTTCGGGCAAATTAGGGTTTTAGAGTCAAAAAGGGTATTTTGGTCAATTTTAACGGGTATTTTTCTCGCTTTCAAAATTACAAAATATAAAAAAAAAAAAGATAAATAGAAATCTGAACCCAAAATAAAAGAATGAATAACAAAATAATATTGGATACTTATTGTAATTTTAGAATTAGGGTTAATTCCTTTTTAGTTGTTTTTTGCTTTTATCCATTTTTGGCTAAAGTAAGTAGCAATTCTACACTCAAAGGCATTGGTGCAACTTGCAAGCAACAACATCAGCCACCCTCACTCAATCCTCACATCAGCCCACATCAAGTGCACATCAAAAAGCCTTTCTCCATTTCTTTGGACAAGCACACCTTTGAATCCAATAACCTTCAATACACAACATTTCCTTTGCTTCCTTTTCACCTCCTCCCTTTGTAATTTAAAAACAACAACTCATTCCTCTCCTAAGTCACCCAAAACCGTGGCCTCTCCCTCTCTCCTTCACTTCATCTTGTTTTTCTTTCATCTCAAATCAACCTTCCCATTTCTCCTACACTAAAAAACCCTAACACACAACTCACCTCATTTGCATCCCTTTTTCACATACTCCCTCCATTTCTCATTCAAAGTTCAAGCATCATCATCAAGTGGGTACTTCTTTGGAGAACATTGGAGTTTTTGTTGATTTGTGTCTAGTTTCATCTTCTCATCACACTTTCTAGTTTAGAGCTAAGGTAATCCTTAAAACCTTGCATCATATTTGAGTCTTTCCTCAAAAATATAAAAAACATTCATCCTATCATCTTCATATTCTCATATTGTTGATTGTTGTTGGTGAGAAGTGTCATAAGCACTTTGACAAGCACTTAGGGAGGCTTGGGTGCTTATGGTGCTTCTCACCCTTGAATGATTGTTGATTTGTGTTGGTTTGATCTTGATCCTTGCATTTCATGAAATAAAATGTTGTTTTATAGCACATTATGTTTCGCATACTTGTAGAAAAAATAGGGTTTATGCTAGTTTTGTGCATTTCTTTGCCTAATCACATGAACTTTTACCAAAGATTGTAAGCTAGTTTGTTTTCCTATAATATCTCACTTGATTTCAAAAATAAATGTGTTTTTGGCTATGTATTTGGGTTTTCATATTTTTGCTTGTCATTTTAAGTTGATGATAGGCAATATGACTCTCACTTGTGCCTAGTGCACCTTGCTTAAAGTGATGAGGATTGTTCTATATGATTCAACACTTTTTTTTTTATAGTTTATGTGCTTGCTTGTCATTTTAAGTTGATGATAGGCAATATGACTCTCACTTGTGCCTAGTGCACCTTGCTTAAAGTGATGAGGATTGTTCTATATGATTCAACACTTTTTTTATAGTTTATGTGCTTGCTTGTCATTTTAAGTTGATGATGGGCAATATGACTCTCACTTGTGCCTAGTGCACCTTGCTTAAAGTGATGAGGATTGTTCTATATGATTCAACACTTTTTTTATAGTTTATGTGCTTGCTTGTCATTTTAAGTTGATGATAGGCAACATGACTCTCACTTGTGCCTAGTGCACCTTGCTTAAAGTGATGAGGATTGTTCTATATGATTCAACACTTTTTTTTATAGTTTATGTGCTTGCTTGTCATTTTAAGTGGATGATATATAGGCCATATGATTCTCACTTGTGCCTAGTGCACCTTAATTTAAGTGAGGAGGATTACCTAGAAATGATTCAATCTCTCTTTTATAATTCTTAATGAGTAGGAAGATGCAAATTTTGGTTTCTTTTTATGATAGTTAAATAATGCGTGAATGCTTGAAGGCCAATTTGGCCTATGATGGCATTCACCTTGAAAGGTTTGTGTGAATGTAATTTAGGGTTTTGTGTAGACTTTGCAAAGGATAGGTTGTCCTAACCTTGATGCATCCTCACTTGCAATGGTGGTGTTGGTTCTTGGAGTTTGTGTAGAATAGACTCACTCTAGTCTTGATGCACATGTGTTCTTATTCATATATGCTTGTTTTTGTGCTTGTCATATGATTAAGTATTGAATTGGTGTTCACAATTTGCTTGTTTGTTTTGATGATCACATTGACTTTGTAATCCGACTTCAAAGTTCAAAACCTTTGTTACTCGTTAGTAACACCTCAAAACCATGTCGCATTCAAATTATACAACAACTTGTTACTCGTTAGCAACGTTTACAATCTCAAATCTTTTTCATAACCAAGAACATTTTCAAACGTAAAAAAAAACATCTCATAAACCAAAAATCGATTCAATTGCGAAAACCCTTTTGATTACCTAAAATAAGAACCGATTATCATTAATGGTCACTCGTGCCGTTGCCGTTTGGTTGTTAATGATAATTTCATTTTCAAAAGAGTTAGTAGTATGACCACTCTAAACCGTTGTTGTTTGGTCATCACGAACACTCAATCCAATTGCGAACTCTTTTTCAAGTTATCAAAACATTTTCTCCAAATCAAACCGACGAAACGCTTTTCAAAAACAAATCTTAAAAACATCAAAATCAAAACTAATTGTTATTGATGATCACTCGCGCCGTTGCCGTTTGATTGTGGGTGATAATTTCATTCCCGTGGGAGCTAATAGTGTGGCCGCTCTAAACCGTTGTTGTTTGGTCTTCACAAACGCTCCCCTCAATTGCGAAAACCTTTTAAATAATCAAAATAAAAACCGGTTGTCATCAATAGTCACTCGCGCCGTTGCCGTTTGATTGTTAGTGACGATCCCATTTTCAAAAAAGAGTTAGTAGCGCGGCCACTCTAAACCGTTGTTGTTTGGTCACATGAACGCCAACCCCCTTTGCGAAAAACTCTAAAAAAGATAAAAAAACAAAAACCTTTTTCAGGACAAACAAGAACTACGTAGCTTTGAATTCTCCATCGCACTGGGAGATACGTAGGAGCGAGAGGCTAACTCTCGTCAAGTGCCAAAAATAAAAATTTTCATTAAGTCTTTTCATTCCTTTTTCAATAAAGAAGCAAATTTAAGTATTTTCCAAATCAACACTTAAAATCACACATTTAATTAAAGGTTCCCTTTCGATAGAAAGGAGATGTGGGGTGCTAGTACCTTCCCCATGCCTAACCGACCCCCGAACCCAAATTTTCCGGTTTCCAAAAGGCCATTCGCTTTCAAAAAAGGTTTTTCTTCAATATTTTCCTTATAAAAAATATTGGTGGTGACTTCATTGTTTTAAAACGTTGTAAACGAAGAAAGATCCCCTCAGGGACTTTTTCGGGCGCAACAATATTTGACAATATGTTGCTAAAAAACACAGCTGGTGAAGATTTAAGTTGACAGAAAGCGAACTATATTAATTGAATATAGAAATTTGTGTGGGTGTACGTGGCGAAAGGATCGAGTATAAAAGATTGATTGGCTATGCATTTATCAAAATGTTGCTGGTGTAATTACATAAAAAATGACGTAGACCAGAGACACAACAAAGTAATAATAAAATAACGATGGCTACGAAGGAACAAAAAAATTGGGCGATCACCAAAAATTATTCGCGGGCAAAATTAGCAATCTATGCCAAGCCGCATAACATTATCCATATTCATCTAATGTAACCATAAAAACTTAACCCATAATAGCGTCTTACCGGTTCGAGGGATTAGTCTCTAGAGTTGCGCGTAGAGGATACCCAGTTTATACCGAAAAAATGTACACATGAAAACTTAAGTTATAATTAAAGAGAAAAAAGGCAACATAATTAAAAAGTGAAACACGTACGTAGGTTTCATACAGAGATTGATTTAAAAGTAAATATCAATTTAATTATGCTTCTAATACTTCTTGATGCGAATTTATCTAAATAAAGAAGAAAATATCAATTTGGACATGTAATTTTTTTTTAAGATTCTAAAGTACCCCAAAACACACCGCCTAGAATCATACTTTATGTATTTTGGCACCAAATTGTTTTTCCATTAAATAGATTCTTGTTAACAGCGTATTTGAATAGATAAAAAAAAAATTAATACTAAAGTAACCCAAAATATACTATCTAACATTTCACGTTACGCATTTTGTTACAAAATAATTTAGTCCCCATCAAGTACACTAAAGCACACTATTTAGCATCCAACTTTAAAATATAAAAATATAAAAAAAAATGTAGATTACTCATCGGTAAAACTCTGTTGGGAGGATATAACCACACACGCCAACAAAACCGAGTACTCGTGGGCAGCCAACTTTCCCGATGTACATTAGTCATCGATAAAGCCGATGAAAACGGCACACTAATAAGATGGTAACAAAAAAAAAAAGGAAAAGAAAGAAAAAAAAAACAAAGTTTAAAAAAAATGGACAAAAAAATTGAAACCCAATTGCCCAAAAAATTATTCCCCCCAAATTGGATGTCAAACCTAATTGTATTCCAAGCCTCATAAGATTTTAAGATTTCAAGAATTACAAATATATTTTTTGAAATTTTATTAAATAATTTTGTTTAAAAACATTTGTGTGTCAACATTTAATTGGTTTAAAAATATATGTTTTGAGATGTTTAATTTGTGGGATTTGGATCTTGTCATTCAACATTCTCACAATCGAGAGGAGACTCTCTCCATTGAACTTTTCACTTGACACTCTCAAGTGTTAAATGCACCATTCAATCCTCTTTATCACTTCTTTTAATATTTCTCTCCAACTTTTTGTCTTATTCAATGAGTGATTCATATTTCACTACACCATCCTAGGAAGGTAGCCTAGTTGGCAAGCTAAGGGGCATGAAGAAGTTGCAATTTGCAAGAAGGAGATCCAGTGTTCAAACCCCAGAAACTAACATTCCCCTATATATATATCACTGCACCATAATGTCACGAGAGAGAATCCATTCCCCCCAAAGTGCGATGACTGAGAAAGTGTTGAATGAGAGGATTAAAATTTGAAGCACTATCATGTTGTAATCCGCAAATATTTTCGAAACATGGTGGTGCCCAAGTGGTAATTCATGCGTTGCGACAATGTACAACATGTCTTTGGTTTGATTCCCTCCGTAAAATTCTTTTAAAATAAAATAACAATGTTGCCTTGTTGCACAACCCGACCGGGGTCACCGCTTCTTCACGGCCTAAACCGCTGGGTAAATCTTTGGGTCACATCAGGTCTAGTGCATATTCGAATCCAATAAGCAGCCCGAATCGGTCTTGCCACCGAGTCCGGTCTGATTTTTTTTGGGTACAAACTGGTCTGGATTTGATAACACTGATAATAATATATCAGTTTTTTGACAAAATAATAAATAACTTTTTTTCTGACAATAAAACAATAAAAAAATTAAGAAGTGATGTTTGTTAAAAAAAACTTAAAAAGTGATATGCAATAAGTTCTATCCAAGTTATAGATAATTGTTAAACTTGGGCAGCTAAAAAAAAGTGGTGCCCAAGTTACAAATAATTGTTTACATCGTTTCTATGATTCGTACACAAAAGAAAAATTGGAAAAAGTTAGTAGTACTATCTAAGGAACACTCTTAGTGGGGACCTGCCAAAGTTATAAAAAAGCAAAGCTTAAAGAAATGCACATATCAAGAAATGCAGATATCTTAACCTGAAACTAGAGGGATTTATTGTTTTGAAGGTTTACCTTGTTTAGATTGTCCACTATGTTAAAGTCCTTCTTTCATTTATTCATTTTTTTATACATCAATATTTAGGGAGGCAAGTGCAAGTAATAATAATCTTTTTTTATTTATTTCTTGTTTTAATTTATCTTTTTTGGATTTTTCTTAGTCCAAACTGTTATTTAATCCGTGATTGCTAATGGTACACATTGATAGTGAGCACTTTAGATATCTACTTTCTAGCAGCAAATCAACAAAAAATCTTCCTTAAATTTCTGGACTCACCATACCATAATATGTGACTATCAATGAAACGTAATCCGAAGGTGTTGCATCATAGTTGTCATCCATTTGTAAAGTTGTAAGGTCAAGGGAAGGAATTTACAATTTTGGTGTTACTATGTAAATATAAATGCCCTTACATCAGATTTACAATCTTGTTGACTAATTATTTTTGATGTCTTGATTATTTTCGATGTCTTGATCATTTTCATCATTTTCGATGTCTTGATTTATTTGATGTTTCGACAGCAATCTGCAGATTGGTGCTCCGGCTATCTGTGACGATCATTACTCCTCCACGATACTTAAGTGCAATGGTTGTTGTTCCATGGGGAAGCTATCAAAAAAACATTTTTTTAATTAATATATGTCACGAAACTAATCCATAAGTCACCTATTTTTCCAATGTAAAATCGCAATCTATGACTTGGAAGAAGGTTGGTTCATGGCTCGGTGTTCGTGAATCGATATTTGGTGAGTCTCTAGATCATTTCTTATATCATGGTAGCTGTGACTTGGGTATTGTGGGGAGCAAGGAATGATGTGGTTTTTAAAGGACAAGTTGCTGAGTGGAAACCATTTTCAATAGGGTGGTTGTTTTCTCTTGGCAGTGGCTCAAGGAAAGGGCGGGTAGAAACATTTACATAAATGGGGTGAGGGATAGGAAGGTGTACTACATAAACACAAGTTTGGAGGATCAGCTTTGGAAGAAATCATATGGTACTTATAGTGAGGTGAAGATGTTGATGTTAAATTTGCCAAGAAGAAGGTTGTAAATGGGTGAGGGATAGTTGGCTCATGCTATTTTTGTGGATGGGTGAGGGGTAGTTGGCTCATGCTATTTTTGTGGAGGAGTTTTAGGAGTATTTTGTGGATGGGTGAGGGGTAGTTGGCTCATGTATTTATGTAAGTTTGTAAACTCAAACAATAATGTCGTTTGGGGTACTCTTTTCCTCCTTGGGTCTTTTTCCTAATGAGTTTTGGCCCTTGGAGGTTTTTAATGAGTAAGTTAACAATAGAAATAGGAAGATAGGGATTAAAATCACTAACGGGAGGTTTTCAGAATTTCCTATTGGGCCTTCCCACCTCTTGTAACGACATGGGCGGCGTATTCCTTGTGCTCTCCCTTATTAATAAAATTAATTTGCTTATAAAAGAAATACCCGTACGAATTTCCTGAGGACTCTAGTAATTTATATATATTTTATTGAGTTTAATTTGCAAACATAATAGGTGTATGGACTTTTACAACCACTGTCAATCACAATTCATGGAGTGGGTGGTTATTAATTGACTAATTAGTGGTTACCAATTGACCAATTTCTCTTTAATAATGTGTCACTATATGATTGGTAGATGATAAACACCAATTTAGTGCATTTCTAGAATTACTTTTGAGTCACTTTTAGAGCAATAATTACCAATTATATATATTATTGATTTAATTTGCTATTTAATTTTTGAGAAAGTAAGAATATATGAAAAGGTATAAAAGATCTCATTTGAAAGGAATTTAAGTAAATATATGCTTGGAGAGAAAGAAAGAGACATGGAGTGGATAGCAAGCAACACATATTTAGGAAGGATCTAAACCCTAATATTTAGGGATTGAGATAAAAAAAGTCTTTGTTGCAATTAAAAAGGAAACAAGCTTGACTTGAGGAGAAATGAATAACACACAACCCTAGCTTGGAGAGAAAGAAAAGGAATTAATATAAAATGAGGACTTCACTTGAGAAAAAGGGGGGCCACCACATCACAAAGAATAAAGTGATTTGTGTAGCATAAGGAGAGTGAGAATTTCGGGTACCGTTTTTGACACCGTGAGAGAGCTCTGGAGCAGAAATAAAGAGACTGAAGACTCAGAATAATAATTCCTCTAATTTCCGGGTTATTTTTATCTCTGTAATTCATGACTCTAATTTCTATTTTATTGTTCTTGATACCTATGGATACCTAAATCCTCTTCTAGGGTCTTAGGTGAATCTTGCATGATTAGAGACCTTTTTATGTCTAATTTCTAGTTTGAATTCCTGTTTTTATTTTAATTGATATTGTCCTATTGTTTTTATCACATGATTAGGATTAGCTACCCTTTGCATGTTTATTATCAATTAGTTGATCAGCGACCGCAATTAGTTGGTGGACCTATAGGATAATTGGGGCTATAATTAGGGCATGACCAAACCATAATTTAGTCTTCCAATCATTCAACCTTTTTGTTCTCTATGCTTTTCTTGAATTTAAATTCTTGCATGACCAAACAAGGGTTAATTTAGGAAAAAGAATATTAATCGCGAATGACCAAACGGATTAATAGTTTTAGTAAAGGGATTGGTAATTAAATAAAATAAGGGAATTCAGGTAGAATTTTACATAGGGGAATCGAAGCTTGCAAGTGAAACCGTGACTCTAGGTCTCTCTTCATTAATTAAATTTAGCATTTTAATTCTTGTTATTTATTTCTTTTTATTTTGTTTCTTAATCATCAAATTATTTGTTCGTCTAAACATTAAATGATCTTGAGTAGTTTGGTACTTGTTAATTAATCCCTGTGGAGACGATAATCTTTTATACTATTTCTGCGAAAGAGTACGCTTGCTCTAAGTGTGTTTTTAACGCAACAAGTTTTTGGCGTCGTTGCCGGGGATTAATTTAGCAATATTAAACGAAAAAGATTTTTATTGCTTTAGACATTTTTTTATTCTTTAGTTTTAAATCTTGTTTTTTTTCTATTTATTTTATTGAAAAAAAATACAAAAAAAAAATTTGCTAATACTTTCCCAAGAGATTGTGCGAGTTCAACTGCTTTTTGAGATAAAAGTCTAAATCATGGTTAAGACCCTTGGAGATTATATTAATAGAGAGGCAGAGGCACAAAGAAATTTAGAGAACTCATATTGGTATGTGTCTCAGTGCCAAATCTCATTTTCTCCTCCTCCTTATGACCCTTATTTGGATTATTGTGATGACTACGAGCCACCTCCTTATTCCTCCCACTGGGATACTTATGAGCCACTACAAGTGCAGAGGCAAGAAGAGGAAAAGACAGATGCCAATGAGGTCTTGCCCAAACCAATGGAGCAAATAATTGAAAGATTTGACAGATTTGAGAATAATATAGATAATCGGTTGTCAAAAATTAGTGATATGATAACACTAGCAACTCAGTTGGCTCAAGAAACTCAGTTTTCACAAACTAAGTGTACCCCGACCGTGGAAATTGAGCAATACAGTGCCTTTGAGAGAAGAATTGATAATAGAATTGATACCTTGGGTGATATAATTGATACTTGGGGGGATAGAATTGATACCATGACAAACCAAATCTCAAGTATCATTGCTTTGTTATCTCAAGAGGCCCAACAAACTTCTTATTCAAAAAGTGAGCAAACCAAAGATAATATTCTTAGTAGTGATGAAGTGTTCTCCAGAGAAGATAATCTAGAGGAAGAAGCTCTCGAGAAAGATGAAGAGACTCTTACTGAAGGGAGTCAAATCAAAATAATAGTTCCTACTGAAGAGAGTTATATTGAAATAAAAGATGTACTGATGAGAGCGGTTGCGAGGAGAATGAGAAAGATCAATTGGTTCATGAGTTGGAGGAAGAGCAGAAAGCCCCAATTTTTGGGCAAGTTGTTTTAGCCATTGGTGATGTTGTAATTGAGGTTAATAAGGGAAAGGTAACTTTACGGAGTGGTAAAGAAGATGATGTTATTAAAACTTTAAATTCCAACAAAAATTTATCTTCTTTAACCTCTCCTTATTTTGATGATGTGGTTGAAACTAACATTGTTAGTGATTTAAAGATGCATGACCTTTCGGAAAAAATTCTTATTTTGCAGGATCCTAGCATAGTGGTGGATGGAGATAAAACAAAAATTCCACAATCCTTAGAATTTCAACCACCACATGGAAAAAGAAAAAATAATATCAATCACATGGTTAGAAAACTAAGAAGGTGCACTGCGTTAGATGTAAAATTTGCTCTTGGAGAGCCACCTGATTGAGCACCAACTATCGTCAGGCTCATGACGTTAAACAAGCGCTCCGCGGGAGGCAACTGTGTTTTATTTTCTGTTATTTTTGTTTTGTTTTGTTTTCTTTTGTTTTTAGGAACAAGCTCCAACTGCAAGCTCTCTTAGGGAAGTCACTCTTACTTTCTCTCTCTCTCTCTCTCTCTCTCATTTATTTCTTTTTGTGCCAATATGATATTTTGCATTGAGGACTATGCTTCATGCTAGTGTGGGGGAGGGGACTTTATTTTGTCACTTGATCTATATTAATGCACATACCCACTAAATATGTTGATAGCATTTTTCTGGTTTGTTTTGCATGAATTATGCGTAAATTGAAAACAATAGAGATTATGTCTTTTTGGGACCCCCATAATTGATTCATTTGACAGACTTGTGCTTAATTGTAACTGTGAGGTTGTCCTTAGGAAGCTGATAATTAGCATTTGTCCCTCTTGAGTACTTTTTGTGAACTAGCTTCTAAATGTGAGATCAGAGCCTTTATAAGGGGATTGCTACTAAATCATAAATTGTTACCCCTTTTCTTTCTATGAGCGTGTTTCCCAATTTGCTACATTCTAGAATTTGTCTTTTGACCATTTCAAGGCGAAAAGTGATTTGCATCATGTAAAAGATTTGGGAATTTAGGTATTTTTTCGGCCTCAGAGTCGTTTCTTTGAATTTATCCCTTCGTTGCCCCATTTGAGCCTAATTGTTATATTTATTTATTTATTTTTCTTTGGTACCCTAGATATAATTTTTTTTTGTGGTAACCATTTGGAATTAAATGTGAAGCAACTATTGAAAATTACAATCATGTCCTATATTTTAGTGGTCTATATTGTCAGACTAAAATTTCGTCCTCTACTTTAGTTGTCTATCTTGTTAGGATGAAGAAAACAAAAAGAGCGAATCATGTGCTTACAAGAATATTTTCTTACAAAGGAAATAAAATTGAAGTTTTCATGTACTTACCTTTTCCTCCAAAAAAAAATGAAAAAAAAATATAGAAAGATAATTTGAAAAAAAAAAACAAGAAGGAGGAGGAAAAGACACATCAAAAAAATGAGAGCCAAATGGCAAATCCAAAAAAAAAAGCAACAAAAAGTCTACTCAAGAGAAAAGGTAAATCAAATAGAGTCGATTCAATAGAAGAAGATTGAAGAATGAGAGTGAAATCAATTTGGAGTCTGGACAAAATTTGTAAAATAGATAGGTGCTCCATGTTTGATTTCAAAGGTTGCTATTTGTTTCTTGTTTTTAGCCCTTTGATTATCCCTCTCTTTCTTATTTCCTACCCTGCATGAATTCACCCTGGCCCCATTACAACCCATGAAACCCCATCTTTTGCATGCATGTGAACTATTTAGTGGAGATTTGGTCAAATTACAAACTTATGGTAATGTGCATTTTGTGGAAATTTGAGTGTATATTTTCACTAGTCCCTAAACACTTAGAGAGATTGTGAGCGAAAGTGCCCTTGTTCACGTAAATGTATTCTTCTGGGGACTTGAGCCTCTAATTGGGCAACCTTTTGACATCTCATATGTGTTATATTGTCTATTGTCTGTTATTGTGCTTTTAATTTTGGATTCCTTACTTGGCTATCTCTATTATTTATTTGAAAAAATTTATTGAGCCAGGAAATTTGCTTGAGGACAAGCAAAGGTTAAGTGTGGGGGTGTTGATAAACACCAATTTAGTGCATTTCTAGAATTACTTTTGAGTCACTTTTAGAGCAATAATTACCAATTATATATATTATTGATTTAATTTGCTCTTTAATTTGCAGAAAGTAAGAATATATGAAAAGGTATAAAAAGATCCCATTTGAAAGGAATTTAAGTAAATATATGCTTGGAGAGAAACAAAGAGACATGGAGTGGATAGCAAACAACACATATTTAGGAAGGATCTAATATAAAAGGAGGACTTCACTTGAGAAAAAGGGGGGCCACCACATCACAAAAACAGCGACGGTAACGCATAAGGGAGAGTGAGAATTTCGGGTACCGTTTTTGACACCGTGAGAGAGCTCTGGAGCAGAAAAAAAGAGACTGAAGACTCAGAATAATAATTCCTCTAATTTCCGGGTTATTTTTATCTCTGTAATTCATGACTCTAATTTCTATTTTATTGTTCTTGATACCTATGGATACCTAAATCCTCTTCTAGGGTCTTAGGTGAATCTTGCATGATTAGAGACCTTTTTATGTTCTAATTTCTAGTTTGAATTCCTGTTTTTATTTTAATTGATATTGTCCTATTGTTTTTATCACATGATTAGGATTAGCTACCCTTTGCATGTTTATTATCAATTAGTTGATCAGCGACCGTACTGCAATTAGTTGGTGGACCTATAGGATAATTGGGGCTATAATTAGGGCATGACCAAACCATAATTTAGTCTTCCAATCATTCAACCTTTTTGTTCTCTATGCTTTTCTTGAATTTAAATTCTTGCATGACCAAACAAGGGTTAATTTAGGAAAAAGAATATTAATCGCGAATGACCAAACGGATTAATAGTTTTAGTAAAGGGATTGGTAATTAAATAAAATAAGGGAATTCAGGTAGAATTTTACATAGGGGAATCGAAGCTTGCAAGTGAAACCGTGGCTCTAGGTCTCTCTCCATTAATTAAATTTAGCATTTAATTCTTGTTATTTATTTCTTTTTATTTTGTTTCTTAATCATCAAATTATTTGTTCGTCTAAACATTAAATGATCTTGAGTAGTTTGGTACTTGTTAATTAATCCCTGTGGAGACGATAATATTTTATACTACTACTGAAAGAAAGACGCTTTGCTCTAAGTGTATTTTTAGCAATGATAGATAGCGTACAATATACATACACCTATTGTGTATATAAATTAAATCCATATTTTATTTTCTAGCGCCTAGAGAGAAGTGAATTATTTGCAATCCATGCAGTGGTTTAATGAAAGAATATTATTAGTTATTAGTAATTATTAAATTGTAAAAACCACGAGGCCAAATCATCATTCCAATCACTTTTCCTATTGGAATGGTAGTTTTCTCAGAAACATGCAGCTTAGCAAATCAATACTATGCAGCCTCATTTTCGTGGTTTAATTATCTTTCTGACTCGTCCCTCAGTGTTAATTGTCTTGGTAATTTCAGTAATATAGGGACTTTGGTTCCCAAGTATGACCGATAGTAGTGTATGTGCATGATGTTTATCTACCATTTCATCTAGTAGACCAAAATATTAAAACATGTTTGGATTTGTTTTCAAATGTAGTTTTTAGTTTTCTAAAATTTTGAAAGAACAATTTTCTTTTGACAACTTGAATGAGCAAATTTGTTCTTTACTAAACTTTATAAAACAAAAAATAATTTTTAAAAGTCAATTGAAACAAGCCGTATATCTCTCTTTAGCGATCTCATAATTGATTCTCTTAAGTTCTACTTCTGTTTAACAATCAAAGCTTTCATTACTGCAGGTAATTATTTGCGTCTCACAATAAGAGTGTTGTTTTTTTTTATACCTCAATTTTACATTCAATAGCTTACTCCATGCAAAATACAATCAAGTTTAGTGTGTGTACTTCAGAGGAGAAAGGAAAACTAATTAAAAAAATAAAATTGTATGTAAATGAGATATAAATACGATGTAGGTGTAGGTTTTGGGTATAAAAAACATTCCTAGTATAGTCAACTTCTCCCTCACTTTTTTTTAGATAAACAATTGATTCATTGAATCGGAGCATAAGGCGTGCCCAACCATTACAATGGGACGGGGGAGGGCCTCCTTAAAACCTCTCAGAGCCAAAAACTCATTGGGAAAAAGACTCTGAGAGGAAAAAGAGTACCTCACACAATAAAAAATAATGTACAACAATGAGAATTAACTGTCTTAACCCATTGCTTCTCCCCCGTCTACAAAGATGAGTTACATATAGTTTCAATAGTACAGTGAATGTCATGAATTACAATAAAGAGAAGCAACCCAAAGGGCAACTAAACCAATCCGCCCAAGTAGCCTTGCAATTCCTCCCCTTCCTTGCCTTGAACCAGCTCCAAGCCAAATCTTGCATACCCGCCAATATTGATTGTACAGAAGTAACCTCGCCATTGAAAATTACCTTGTTTCATGCCATCCACAAATTCCAAATTACCGTCATCCATATGATATGCTTAACCCCTTTTTGCATTTTACCCTTTACCAGCTGCCCAAACTCCAGTAACAATGCTCTCTCTCTCTCTCTCTCTCTCTCTCTCTCTCTCTCTCTCTCTCTCTCTCTCTCTCTCTCTCTCTCTCTCTCTCTCTCTCTCTCTCTCTCTCTCTCTCTCTCTCTCTCTCTCTCTCTCTCTCTCTCTCTCTCTCTCTCTCTCTCTCTCTCTCTCTCTCTCTCTCTCTCTCTCTCTCTCTCTCTCTCTCTCTCTCTCTCTCTCTCTCTCTCTCTCTCTCTCTCTCTCTCTCTCTCTCTCTCTCTCTCTCTCTCTCTCTCTCTCTCTCTCTCTCTCTCTCTCTCTCTCTCTCTCTCTCTCTCTCTCTCTCTCTCTCTCTCTCTCTCTCTCTCTCTCTCTCTCTCTCTCTCTCTCTCTCTCTCTCTCTCTCTCTCTCTCTCTCTCTCTCTCTCTCTCTCTCTCTCTCTCTCTCTCTCTCTCTCTCTCTCTCTCTCTCTCTCTCTCTCTCTCTGTGTGTGTGTACAATTGGACACACTCAGTAATTTTCTTTATTGGGCGTTAAAAAGTCTATAATGTTTTTATAGGACTATTAGCAAATAAGTTTCCTACAAAATTTGCTTCCTATTTATTTTTAGTGACTACTTTATGTGAGAGAGGATACCAAAAGTTAAGAATTTTGAGAGAATGTTTTATTCGGTTTGACTGTTTTTTAACCTCAGTCTTATTAAGGTACTTTTTCTTTTTTAGGTCTTTTTCTCATGGAATTTTGGCTCAATAAAATTTTAATGAGAATATATGTTCGGGTTAGGGTGCCCGGTTGCACCAATTTAATATATTTTTGCTTATAAAAAAAGAGCAGGTAGAAGAACATATTTCTTCTCTAGTTTGTTCTGTTTGGCTAACTTCACACTTGACTTCATTATATACTAGGACGATTGCCCTTGCGATGCACGGGAAGGTGATTAACAGGCCTACATATGTAGTTTCGAAAAAACATCAGCATTTTATAAGGGGGGTATAAAAATACGCAACACATATATATAAGACGAAGAGGCAAAAATAGCCCTTGGTGAGATGAGACAACAATGTCGGTCCAAAAATATAGAGTGGGGGTATATTGGTAAACAGTGGGGTACAAAATGATGAGTACATTTTGATAATAAAAAAAAAGTGTTGGAAACTTTTTTTGTGAGGGGTATGTCGGTCCAAAAATATAGAGTGGGGGTATATTGGTAAATAGTGAGGTACAAAATGAGGGGGATATTGGTAAATGGTGGGGTACAAAATATAGAGTGGGGTATATTGGGTCAAAAATATAGAGAGTGGGGATATATTGGTAAACAAAGTGGGGTACAAATGAGGGTATATTGGTAAATGGTGGGAATAAAATTTTCCCACCAAAAGTGGAAAAAAAGTGTTGGAAAAAAAAAATTGTCGTGGTATGTCGGCCAAAAATATAGAGTGGGGTATATTGGAGTGGGGTACAAAATGAGAGTATATTGATAAATGGTGGGAATAAAATTTTCCCACCAAAAGTGGATAAAAAAAGTGTTGGACAAAAAAAAAATTTGTCGAGAGTATGTCATCCAAAAATATAGAGTAGGGTATATTGGTAAGCAAAGTGAGGTACAAAATGAGGGGTATATTGGTAAATGGTGGGGTACAAAATATAGAGTAGGGGTATGTCGGTCCAAAAATATAGAGTGGGGTATATTGGAGTGGGGTACAAAATGAGGGGTATATTGGTAAATGGTGGGAATAAAATTTTCCCACCAAAAGTGGATAAAAAGTGTTGGACAAAACAAAAAAATTGTCGAGAGTATGTCGGTCCAAAAATATAGAGTTAGGGGTATATTGGTAAGCAGATGAGGTACAAAATGAGGGGTATATTGGTAAATGGTGGGGTACAAAATAGAGTGGGGGTATGTCGGTCCAAAAATATAGAGTGGGGGTATATTGGTAAGCAGTGCAGTAAAAGGAGGAGGGTATATTGATAAATGGTGGGAATAAAATTTTCCCACCAAAGTGAGGAAGTCAACGATTGTGTATTAATTAAGAGAGATATAGAGATAAATTAGATTGGTTGAATTTTTGTCGAGTGTGTGGCTTGGTCAAAAATATAGAGTGGGGATATATTGAGTAAGCAGTGGGGTACAATAATGGGGTACATTTTGATAATAAAAAAAAGTGTTGGACAAAAAAATTTGCCAAAGGTATGTCGGTCAAAAAATATAGAGTGGGGGTATATTGGTAAGAATGATCAGTACAAAATGAGTGAGTACATTTTGATAAAAAAAAGAGTGTTGGAGAAAACAAAAATTGTCGAGGGTATGTCGGGTCAAAAATATATAGTGGGGTATATTGGTAAGCAGTGGAGTACAAAATGAGGGTATATTGGTAAATGGTAAAGCACAAAATATAGAGTGGGGTATGTCGGTCCAAAAATATAGAGTGAGGGTATATTGGTAAGCAGTGGGCAGACAAATGAGAGGTATCTTTGGTAAATGGTGGGAATAAAATTTTCCCACCAAAATATTAGTTCAAAATATATAGTGGGGGTATATTGGTAAAATGTGAGTCTACAAAATGAGGGGTATATTGGTAAATGGTGGGGCACAAAATATAGAGTGGGGGTATGTCGGTCCAAAAATATAGAGTGTGGGTATATTAGTAAACAATGGGATACAAAATGAGGGATATCTTGGTAAATGGTGCACTTGGCACATCCATTATTTACAAAAGTGCCATAAAAGTGTAAAATTAGATTTGCGGCTTAAACCATGAAAAACCACGATTGTGTATTAATAAGTAGCCGATTGTGGGTTTGTGCACACACAAGTGAACAACAACAGCTGTACACTTTCTATTACTCCTCTCTCTATCTGTTTTATTTTGAAATTTATTAAACATAAAAACTATGGTGTACTTTTTTGTCGTTTGGTGACTTGAATGAATATGTTAAATGAAAGAATAAATTTGGGTAGTATTCTCTCTCAAACCAACTTGGAGGTGAGATCTTTGACTAGAAATAGAACATATTTCATTTAGTTACTCCATAAAACAACAAATAAACAATTTTTTATATTTTAAAATATAATTAAAAACAAACAAACTACTTTTATATTTTATATTTTAAAAAATAGAAGATAATTTCATTTTTAATAATTTAATAATTTTTAGATTTCATATTTTAAAATATAAAAAAATTAATCATTTAATATATATTTGATAAAATAAATGAGGTGGTCCCCTATTTCATTATTATAATTTACATTTTAAAATAATTAAATATAAAATTAGTATATTTATTTTAAATAATTTAATTATATTAAATAAATATTTAACTATTTAAAAATATCAAATATAAAAATAGCTTATTTACTTTATATATTTAAATAATTTTCTAATTTTGAAATAAATATTTAACTATTAAAAAATAAATATAAAAATTGTTTATTTAATTTAAATAATTTAATAGTTTTCTATTTTTAGATATATATTTAACTATTTAAAAACACAAAATGTAAAAATAACTTATTTATGTTATATAATTAACTAATTTCTATTTTTTAAATAAATATTTAACTATTGAAAATATAAAATACAAAAATATATAGTTTATTTCTACAAAAATTAGTTGAAAAATAGGGGAACAAAATTGCACAAAAATAAAAAGGATCAAAATTTCGCATTTAGTAAAATAGGGGACCAAAATTGTCCAAAATAAAATAGGGGGATTAAAATTGCACATTTTGCAAAATAGGAGGACCAAAATTGCCCAAAATAAAATGGGGGATCAAAATTACACATTTAGTAAAATAGGGGGATTAAAAGTGTATTTAAGCCTAATTAATATATGTAACGAAAATAATCGTGTACATCAAACATAATGAAGACAAGTAAGCTACCATAGTTACCTGAATGTGGTTTACATCCAACAAGTTTTTACACATGCTCCCCCCATCCCAAAACAATTGATGTCTAACGTTAGTTCACACAGATTAAGAAATAATAATATGTTTATACTAAAAATGCCCTTATTTAATCCCCTACTATTTGTCATTAATTGCATTACGTATATAGCATTGTCACATTTGCTTTTGCCTTTGTCACATTTTAAATTTATATAAAGATTATTGAAATAAAATAATTTAACAAGTTACATTATCTAATTCATATGTGTCCAAAATCACCTATCAAGTTACAATATGAACCAAAACTAGCTAAATTAACTTATATGTATCCAAATCAAACTCTAAAACAACGGGAGACATAACCGCACCACTTTCCCCTAAGCTCAGCAAGCTGGTCAATAGAGTATGTCTGGCACTGACAATCGGGAAAATATTGAAATTATATAAATAAATAAAATTAGAATTGAAATGGTTAAGTGGAAATAACTACTATTAAATCAAAATCATATTAAAATATATTGTAAGTAGATACCTGACGGGGAATAGTCGTTTTCTTGTGGGTAATAATATCCTTCATATATTTCATGACGTAATACCCACAATCAATTAATGTTATTGAATTGTTTAAAACACTACAAAACAAAAGATTAGTTAATTGTTAAATTTAGTTGAATACATTTTTTAAAAGTTAGCACGTATGTCAGAAACCTAAATAGGTAATATACATGTGTGTGCACACAAGCAAAATCCCGCACATTAATAAGCAGCAAGTGAAGCTGCTATTTTAGGGGGGAAAACCTGCTTTTTACGTGCATGTGAAGCGGGAATCCCCCCTAAAAAAACGTTGTACGTGAAAAACACAACACAGTACACATGGACCCTTCCTTTCATCTCTTTTTCTCTCTCCACACGTGAAATGAATTATTCAATCTGACACACTCTACCCTCTCTTCCTTTTGTTCTCTCTCATACTCTCCACCTCTTTCTCTATTCTTCTCTCATCCACTCCTATTACTTTTCTTCTCTTTCATAGGATCCTCTTCCTCTTCCTCTCTCTCATCAGTTCCTCTTCTCATCTTCTCTCTCTCACCCGATCTAATCTCTCAAGTCCTCCTTCTTCTCACCTTGCTTCTAAAATCGCAAAAACGAAAGAGTAGGTGTTTGGTTTGGCGGTGGAAGGTCATGGAAGCACTTTTGGCATGGACTTTCGTGGTTTTAGATTTTAAAAACATGTTTGGGTGTTTGTTTGTAAATTGATTCTTGCTCTGAAAATCGATTCTAGCAGAAGCATCAACTTGTAGCTTCTGCGTTTTGTTAAATCGATTTTACACACCAAAAATAAATTCCCAACTTTACTCTTGTGGTTTGCATTCTGATTTGCCCTTGTTTTGTGCATATAGAAGATAAAAAGAAGAAAGAAGAATAAAAGATGGAGACTGGGTATCCGTGAGAGCAACAAGAAAAAAATGGAGACCTTGAGGGAGATGAGCGCACCTCCACCGGAGGTTCATAACGTTAAAAACAAAATACCAAGACAATTGATAATAAATTACTCTATTTGAAAAATTGAAAATGAATTCATACAATCTTTCAAAGATGCTATTTTCTTTTCAAAGATACTATTATGTTGAGACCAAAAAAACCAATAGAACAAAAACTTTTAAAAAAAATACAGTGTTACAGATCTGAGGGAGAAGAGAAAAGAGGAACGATCAAGATGATTTTTGTGACAAAGAAGCGATGCATGTGGAGATCTGTACAAGTGGTGCAATGTCAGATCTGAGAAAGTAGAGTGACACTGTTCCGCCGTGAGGGACGATCTGAGTTGTTGGATATAAGGCCGATCAGGAGGGATAATAAAAGAAACATGGTGAGGTGTTGAAATAAGATGAGAGGAGAAATTATGCTTGGGTGAGACACACAAGATGACAGAGATGAAAATGTCTACTGGTGCGTCCCTAGAAAAATCTAGATAGCTGAAGGAAGAGTGCGCGTGGGTCAGTCAGGGTAAGGTAAATTAATGGTTTTTCAACTTGTGTTTTTTTAATTATTAAATGAACATTCAATTGGTTTTTGGCTAACTTTTTTCAGAAAAATAAAAACCAATGTTTGTTTCTTACCGCTAATGTGATTTTATTTGGATTTTGAAATTGATATAGAAATTTTATACTTTTTTGTTTAATTACGGAGTTAAGGTTAATAAATGAAGTTAACTATAATTTATAAGGATAAATGAATTAACAATTTATATTTAAAAAATATTATATGTAAATAAAAAAGTATTAAAATTGAGATAAAGTGTGAGACTCATTTTAGTTAGTAGTTGTCGCTCCCCCCAAAATTTTAGGCAAGATCCGCCATCAATGGGAGGGTCCGATGGCAGGCCATCACGCCACAAGAACGAAGCTTTTTGCGATAAGGAAACATACGAAGCATTGAATGAATTAGCCAAGCTTCAAAACAAGAATGCTCATTAGCGAGGTTAGAGGTTATGACAAAGACACCTCACGAGATAGTGGAGTGCATGCATTTGGTTCTTGGTGATAAACCGGTAGAAGATAAGAGGAAATCATGCTTTTAGGGTTTGTTATAATGGACTTTTTTTCTAACAAAATAATGGGCTTTTTTGGTAACATTTTTTTAGTATCATAAATGGGTTGTTTCAATGTCCTCTCGGTCTATTTGAGTTCCTTTTTTTCTTTGATTTTGGTTTTACAAAATCACCTATTGAAATGGACCAAAAACAATCACCTATTGAATCACTAATGATCCCAAAAAATAAAGAATGACTCATTTATTGTTTTTTTTATCTAAATATTCAAACCATCTTGGTAATTATACACTCAAAAGAAATTTATTCGGAGAACATAAATTGAACTTTAAACAAATCAGATCCATGTGTAATTATCATCAATCTAATTCAATGACACAATGTATTATTGCCTTCTCTATGAAGATACGATTTAGTTGAAAGTACAACTCATGTGAGTAGTTGTTAATTTTTTGGCTATGGACAAAAATAAGAGAGGAGAGTAACTTAGTGTTGAAGTTGGTGTAGTAGGGTATTGAGTACCCTATTTAAAGGCTAATAATAGTACTACCTACTTTCATGATGACAAGTGCAATCAGTATAAAGTTTTTAAGTACTACATCTACTCACTTTTAAGTGTGTACCCCAAAAGGTGTAATTGCATTTACCGAGGCAGAGTCTTAAGATAGAGGGTACATAGTAATGGATAATGACATGGTCTCAAAATAGGGGATACATAGTAAGAGATAATGTGTGGCGCATATATAATACCTATACCACATGAAAGTACCATTGGGAGAAGTAGACTACTGAGTGCTACAATAAAAGGTCCAAAAAGAGTAGTTTCTCTACGACATGAAAGCAATAGTAGTCCATAATAATGTTGAAGTGGGAGTAGTAGGTTATAATGGCGTCTATTAGTAGGTGAAAAGATATAATGATGATGTTTTCATGAGGTTTTAATAGCTGACAGTCTACAAAAGTTTGTACATCCAAAAATCCCCTCTAATGTATCATTCCAAAAATTCCCTTAGTCACCCTCACTTAGCTTTCAAATCAGTCACTCATTATTCAATTATTAATGAGGGTAATACTGTAAAAGTACTCATAACCATGTGAAACTAATTATGTGAAACTAATTAGGCTACACAGCACTGACTCTATGAGTTTCATTAGGTCTGTCTTATAAACTTTGTAGTCTAGATAATACCAAAAGTCTACTTTGTCAACTACTTTAACAAATTACATAGTACACTCTCAAACATAATGGGTAATAGAAAGTACTAAAAGTCTACTTTATATAAAGTACTAAAAATCTACTTTATAGATTACTGATATGACAACATATATTATCTCTCCTCCGTCCGTAAGACGGGTACTTGACTAGTAAAATGCAAAAGCAAGTAAGCAACCAACTGAAACTGCATCATAAAAGATTTTTGACGAATATGACCAAAGTTCCCGTGATAATAAAAGATTTTTGACGTGCAAAGGCATGTTCTCATTCTCAAACATTCCAATTTCGGACTACAAAATGCATGAATAACTAAGTACACTAATATAATATAAAAAATTCAATCCATAGCTCAGAAATTCAAACCTATCCTCAGCAAAGTAAACATGCTTGTCGCATGGTGGTTTATCAATTAAGTGCAGCGAGGCAGTTAGCTTTTCAACTTTCTGCAAGAAAGATCAAGACATTCTCACAAGTAAATCTAACCAACATTTTTTACACACAAAAGGAGGAATCCAAACTACCACCAAAATTACTATTATGCCCTCCTTTTATTAGTTAAAATACTAAGGTCAAAAAGTCATTTAACCACTAAATGACAAAACAAAAAGTGACTGCAATAAAATAAAATAAAAGCTATTGTGCGTCGATTAACGCTGGTGATGACAGTCGACGCAGCGTGTTTTTTTTTTTTTATTTAATTTTTATATCCAAAATATTTTTTCAATTTTTTTTAATAAAAACTGAACTTTTTTTTTTCCAATCTTTTTTCAGTTTATTTCCAAACAAAAAAATTGTATAATCAACTCTAACTATTAAAATTAATCAATTTAACTACTACCAATTGTCAAAAAAAGATTTACCTCAAACAAAAATTTCAATTTTTTTCCAAAAATATCAACTTATTAAATTATCATTATACTCAATAATTAAATAGCTAAAATTTAAAATTAATCAGTTTAACCACTAAAAATTGTAAAAAAAAAACTTTAACCACTACCAAAAGTTACAAAATAATTTTATTATTATTAAATGAATATGATTAAATTAATATTAAATTATATAAAAAAGAGTAAACACATGGCAACGTGAGCGGTAACAGAAGATTGGCAACGAGAGTGCCAACGAGAGACGCAACGAGAACGCCAACGGGTGTACCAACAGAAGTGCCAACGGAACTCCCAACAACGGTGCTGACACCTGACTGACACGCTTACTGACGCCTGTCAATTTTTTTTCCTGTTTTTTAAAAAAGAAAAACTAAAATATTTTTTAATCGAAGTAGGCTTCCTGAAAATTGATTTATTATTGGAGCTCTAAGTGTGAGCTTGATTTGGCTAACACGGTTGATATCGTACATTACATCGATGCAAGGCGTAAGCTTCTTAGCTAGAGGAAAGTCTCCTCAGTGTATTTTCTTTTTTTTTTTTAACAACTCTATATAAAAATTGGTGGTTCAAGGGCTAGGTTCACCAGGCGTAGTGAGATTAAGGTACTGTGGCCCATTATCCCTCCACTGTTAGGAGCCAGAGGTTTGCGCTGCTCTGTGAAACCAGCCTGACGCGGTTCCCTCTCGTCTAGGACCAACGAGGCCAATGCCTTCACACCAGCCCCATTGGTCAACTCTCAACTTGGAGCGGGTGGGCCAACATAATGTACCCAGAAGCCCAACCCAATGAGACTGAACCATGTCCCACCAACTTGTTGCCCCCACTCGGGTTACAAATTTGTCGTTACTAGCTCGGCGCTCAGTGTATTTTCTAAGAGTTGCTTTTTATCTTATACTTACTCCTTAGGGCGTATTACTAGGAATTAGTCTTTGATGTACAATGTTGTGCATGCGTAGTTAGAGAGGCTCACTCTAAAGGATTTTATTTTTCGTACCCCCCTCAACATCAATCCCACCCCCATAATATCTCAAATGGACAAAAATACCCTTACTTTTTCCCAAAAATTACATGGTTTGTTAAAAAAAAATTGGAATTTCTGAATTACCTCTAATTAGAAAGATTTTGAATTACCAGAAATGAGGTAATTCCGGTTCACATTTGTGAACCGGAATTACCTATTTCTGAGGTAATTCCGAAAATTACAATTTTTTTATTTCGAACGAATAATTTAGGCTAAAAAATTGGTTTTCGGACAACATACTCTGATCGTAATGAAACCACAGCCATTAGAAGCGAAAAAAATCAAGAATCAAGACTCCCTTAGAAGAGACTTCTTATGGGACTACGGCCTCAAAATCCCAAATTCCATCGTTTACTATTTTTTACGATTTTTTTTAATTTTTCATAGTCTCCAAAAAATCTAAAAAAATTTGTATAGCCTTATTTTGGTTTTGTTAGATTTTTAGTGGTGTTTTTATATTTTTTTAGAGTAGTTTTGACTATTTTTAGTAGCCTTTTAGTAATAAAAATTAAAACAAATCGTATATATACGCACTGCCCGTCCTGGATTGGCTCAGGATGCCCTAGATGTCGCCCGTTCACCTACTTCACATGCTTATTTTCAGTCATTTTTAGACATTTTGGACCCATAATTGTATTTGTACTTCTATTTTATGTTGGTCATTTTATATATTTTGACGTATTGTTATTAAATCAGAATCGTTCAGTATCATATTTCCAATAAAACGCGTTTAAATCTTAAGACCAAAATATAAACTTTTAAAAAAAATTAAAAATTAAAAATTTCGGAATTACCTTTTTTAGAGGTAATTCCGAAATTTTTCATGATTATGAACAGGAATTACCTTTTTAGAGGTAATTCAAATTTTAATTTTTTTTGCGATTTTTGAAATATGGGGTGAGATAGAGAAGGAGGGGGTACGAAAAATAAAACCCCACTCTAAATGGTCTATATATGATAGATTAAATACGAAGCAAAATTAAGGGCATTCAAATCCAAAGCAAGCCAAACTAAATCGCAAACAATCCAAACCAAACCAAATCGAAAACTACAAAAGCCGCTCTCGCCTAGATTTGTTCGGGTAACTTTTTCAATCAAATGAGCGGTTCGTTCCGATGGTGGGTTTTATAGAAACACTGAGATTGTTGTGATAATTTTGATTGATATATGATGTTGTACATATATAGAGAGGTATTATCCTCGAGATACAAATATAATAAATGGAAATGAATGCAAAATATTAAAGGTAACAACAAAGTCAAAGTCAACTAATTATTTACAACAAATGACAAACTAATACTAATTGATTTGTTGCTCTAATTTAGCCTAAGAATAAGGAACCGTTATTTGACCAAGTTATGCAAACCTTGTCATTGCCTTGTCATGATGAACCTATACGCCCCTCAAGAGCAAGTTTCCATTGATAACTTGTATCTTGGATGTGAGATCTTTGAATTGTTGTGTGGCAAGAGGTTTTGTGAGGATGTCACTAGTTGATCCTTTGTAGAGACATGAGAAACTTGAAGAATGCCTGCTTGTACTTGTTCTCTAACAAAATGGTAGTCCATTGAGATATGCTTCATCCTAGTATGAAAAATAGGATTTGAGCATAGATAGGTTGCTCCTATATTATCACATAGAATCCTTGGAGGTTCTTTGAATTGGTACCGTAGTTCTTTGATTAATTTGAGGAGCCACATAAGCTCAGTTGCTCCTGTTTCTACTGCTCGATATTTTGCTTCAGTGGACGATCGAGCTACACTGACCTTCGCTTTTTCGATGTCCACGAGATCGGATTGCCACCAAAAAATATTATGTATGCCGAGGTGGAGGTTCTATCATCAACATTACCACCCCAATCTGCATTAGTGTAGGCAAGTAAGTTGAGAGAGGTTGGTTTGCGCAGCATAATACCATAATTCATTGTGGATTTCAAGTAACAAAGTAGCCTTTTAAGATGTTGAAGATGTAATGTGGTTGGCTTGTGCATATATTGTGAGAGTTTGTTGATGGCAAATGAAAGATCTGGCCTTGTTGGATTTAAGTATTGAAGTGATCCAAGGACTATTCTGTAGTGTGTTGAATCTGTTGTCGGGGTTCCGTCATGCAAGCTTAGTGGCTGTTTGAGATAGAGGTGTCGGGGACGGTTTGGCTCCTTCCATTTCAAACTTTTCAAGAATGTCTCGAATAAATTTGTGCTGAGATAGGAATAGGCCCGTAGCCGTGGGGATGAATTCAAACTCCCAAGAAATAGTGAGGTGTTCTCATGTTCTTGAGTGAGAACCGGTTTGAGAGAGACGTAATGAAGCTTGTAAGGAATTTAGCATTATTACCTGTAAGTAGTAAATCATCAACATACACAAGAAAATAAGCGTAATTGATCCTGAAGCATAAATGAACAAATAAGGATCATTTTGACTCATTTGAAAACCATGTGAGAAGGTGAATGATTTAAGTGCATCATGCCATGCTCTTGGTGCTTGTCTTAAGCCATAAATTGCCTTGTGAAGTTTGCACACATATTGAGGGTGTAGTTGATCTTTCATACCAGGTGGTTGAGCCATAAAAACTTCTTCTTTGAGAGCTCCTTGGAGAAAGGCGTTATTAACATCAAGTTGGTGCATCGGCCAAGCATTACCCAGTGCAATAGTGAGGATGAGTTTAACCGTTTGAGGTCTCACCACTGGTGCAAATGTTTCTTTGAAATCAACTCCTGGGAATTGTGTAAACCCCTTGGCAACTAGTCTAGCCTTATATCTGGAGATAGAACCATCTGTATTTCTTTTGATGCGAAACAACCATTTACAATCAACGATGTTGTGACCTTTTGGCGGTGGAACTAAGGACCAAGTTCCATTGCGTACTGTTCGCGCTTGTGTAATAGTATAGAATTCGCAAATCAGTGCAAGTATACACATCGTACAAGTAATAAAGTGGATTAGAGTAAGAGATCGTTCCCACGAGGATTGATATGCTTTCAATGTTCAAGTTTCAGAACACAAGAGAATCAAGTGACAAATCGACAATAAGAGTTGGTTCTAAAGCTAAAGATTTAAACAAAACAAGGAAATAAAAGTTGGTTGTGAATATGGATGAGAGAGGAGTTGAGTTGTTGCATGCAGTTAAATCCTTCCTAGCCAGACGTCATAACGTTTAGACGTTATAACGCTCAAATGTTAACTGCGCAGACGTGGCCACGTTTGAACATTTGTTAGAAAAGAGTCGTGGCTTTTCAAAGACAAAACGCCGAGTTTCAAGTACAAGAAATCCTATGTCTAGGTTCTAAATAGGCCCACTCTCGTATATTAAGTACCCACAAAGAATGTTCTATGAACTATTATCCATTCTATGTCTAGACTTAGATAAAGATGCCTAAATGTCTTTAGTGCATTGTTCATTCATATAAATCTTTGATTTCTTTTCATAGACCATGTCTGCACTCTATGAATCTACCTATTTTAAGAGGCGACCTCAAAACAAGTTTTGAAAATATTATTACGCAAAGATTTAAAACGGGCAACGCTAACACTTCATAACATTAACTAGAAATTCATTAATAGCAAAACAACAACTCAACTACAAAGTGTTTAGCTCATGCCGAGCATCATTACAGTAATGAAAAGGATGTGAAATCCTAATACCATACATAACGTAAAAGAACTCAAGTGCAAAAGATACACCCAAGTAACTTCTTAGCATGTACGCTCAGATAGACGTTACAACGCCCAACCTTACACTTATGCAGTAAATAAAAACTAAGTTCAGAATAGTTAAATATAGAAGTCTGTTTCCAGATCTTCTTTACAAAACTAGTTCTAAGTTTAATGGAGGGACGGTGGGATGATGAAGATGAAGTGATTCTGAAGTTGGTGGAAGAGATGATGATGTTGAGAGAGAAATGAAGTGAGCTTTAAATAGCCTCCTTGCTTACGCGTGCTGATGTCACTTGCCCACCTACCATATCTGTTTCTTCTATTTTTTCCTGACACTGTTCAGCGCTACAGTGCTTCCGTGCGTCAGCTCATGGGGAACAGAAAATCTTCTGACTTTTATATCTTTGACTTATCAATGCTTTCGCGCGCCAAAATGAAGATCTTTTCACCTTCACGCTACACTTTAGTAGGCGTGGTGAGGACGTGGTAACGTCAAAGATCAAATTCCTGCACACGCACAAAAAGCATCAAAACGCTCTCAAGGGCACCAAATGGTGCCTAAATGCACATATTCACCACTTCATCTATTTATTTACTAAAGACTCAGAAATTATATAAAACTTAATTAAATATTCCTTGTATTACTAGAAAACTTACATGACTTATTCTTTGAATGAGTATAAATAACTCATATAAATATGAGTTATCACACCCCTAAACTTAAGTCATTGCTTGTCCTCAAGCAATCAAGATAACAGCAAAACAAAACATGAAATCAACTACACTAGCAGGTTATGCTCTTACTAAATCAATAGATCAAAAATTCATTCTCAAGGGCTAATTCCTCACACACTCACACACCACTTGCATGATTAAATTCCAGATTCATTAAAGCTCAAAGTGAGTGTGTGATCTCTGCTTTTAAATCTCCCTCTAGCTAGTTCAGAAACAGTTTTGACTTATGAAAGAGTGGCCTCCCAAATAGTGACAGTAAAACATCTTTCAAAACAAAGAATAGACTAACATTTTCACATAAGACATGGGGGTTCATTTTAAGCATGACAAAGGGTCTTAAGTGGGTGCTAGGACTGGATTAGTGCAACTAATTTATCGACTCACACACAAAAAAAGATCAGAACCCCCTCATTCTTGAGCAACTCTCTTTATTTTGCTTCCCTTTGGGAGTTTTCTTTTTTTTTTTTTTTTTTTTTTTTTTTTTTTTTTTTTTTTCATAACATTTTGGAGTGCTTCACATTTTTTTGTGGTATTACAGGAACATAGCACACATGTGGATTTTCCACTTATTTGTAACAACACACTCTTTTTGGTAATTTTGGGGATAGACGTTACAACGTTTATGGGTGGACGTTGCAACGCTTGAATACACTACACAACACACGGCGAGACGTTATAACGTTACGGGTAGAGACGTTACAACGTTGCACTCACACTACACCGCACTTAACCATCCTACGGTCTTTGCACCCAGCCTTAGTACGACTTGATTTACCGCCAAACTTAGCTTCTACTGCTATTCTAGGTTTTTAATCAAGTTTTATTTTCACCAAAGTTTACCAAAACTAGCTTCAGCACAAAATATTCCTTAGCTAACTAGATTCTCTCTTAAAAACAGAGTTTGTGTAGGAGCAACAATCAATTCTTTACATCTAATCATGCATAGGTTACTCACACACACATTTTCACTTATCCTTAGCCCGAAGAGAATTATTTTCATGCTTGACAGAGTAAGAACAGAAGCTACTTTTGCATTTGATTTCATGTACAGCACTTAAAACATCAAAACATTTGATATTTCCCCCCCCACACTTAAAGTTGAGCGGTGTCCTCACTGCTTAAAGGGAAATAGCATTTTTTTTTATTTTTTTATTTTTTTTTATTTTTTATTTTTTATTTTTAGCAGAGGGGGGGGGGGGTCTCATTCAGAACTACAAACTAGCAAATTTCAACCTAAAATTAAAACTAAAAAGAAAAAAACTAAACTACAATTGATATTGATGGGGGTACTTACTTGTTTGATGCACTAGACCTTAGCCTTCCGCTTTGTCTGGTGGGAGGCCGCTACGCCGCCCTTCTCCTTTCTTCTTCTCCTTTTTCTCTTTCTTGACCTTCACTCCTCCTTGCTCAGTGGTGGTGGTTGTTGTCGTTTCATCAGATTCTTTTTCTTTTGTACTTGCTCCAATACTTCCACCAGCAGCAGTTGATGCTTCAGCAATCCTTTTCTTGGCCTCCTCCCACATTCTCATTGCTAGGTCAGCAGGGTTAACTTGCATTGGTTCACCTGGGATCACCCGGGCTTTTTCCACCTCGGCTCTTTAGACGCCGCCACGCTCGATGATGATACTCGGTTCCAAAGAATCGATCCCGGGCTTGCTTCAACAAGTGCTCTGCTAGTTTCTGTGTAGCCTCCTCCATTGCTTGCTGTTTGACCTTTTCCAATGCAGCCTCACGTTCATTGATGACTTGCATTTCTGCAAGTTTGGCCGCGCACCTCTTTTCAGCAGACGTTACAACGCTCTGCAGCGCTTCTTCAAAGAATAGCAGGAAGTGGTGCTTCGTAAAGCGAAAAGAAGTGGCAACGAATGCACCACTAGTAGCGATGAGCAGTCGTCCCCGCAAAGACTTTGACTTTTTCTTTTACAGCTGAGCACTTACGCTCGAGTGTTGTGGTGGTCGTTATTTCCTCTTTTTCTCTCCTCCTTGAGCTTGATTTGACTCAAATGACTATCCGTTGTCTCTTTTTCCTTCCAAATGGATTGTATGCCGGTGCGATTTTGACTCGGTCTTTTTGGGTGGGGAAATGGTTTGGGATTGTGGGTTGCTTTCGTGATTGTTGGCTCAGACGCCGCCACGCCCGCTTCAGTGTGATGGATGTTTTTGAGGTTCAGGTTGGGGTGGGGTGGTTGTGGAATGGTTTGGTCCTCGACTTTGGATTGTGGGGTATTTGGGGTGTTTTGGTCGTGTGTGGAGGGTTCTTGGGGTGAAGGTGGTGGTTGTGGGGATGGTGCTTTGGGGCTAGGTGATTTGGATTTTTCTGGGCCGCTCTTTGGTTGATTGAATTCTTTGGGGACTCACTTTCAGTCCTTTCACTCGAACTCCCTTTTTCTTCGTGGCTCTCCCTTCTCCTCCTCTTCTTCACCGATCACTTCCATGCTCACCTTCTTGGATTCCTCTCGCATCACATTCAGAAATATCATCTAAATCATCGAATTAAAATCTTCCTCACTACTTACCTTCTTTTGTTTCTTTCTTTGGGCTTTGCCTCTTTGGTGGGCTTCTTGCTCGCTTTGCTCTTTTCCTTCTTCACAGCTCTTCTTTGGATTGTAAGACAGGGCACTTCATCATCTTCTTCTTCTTGCATCCATTCCGCAATGTAGGCTCTACAATTGCTTTCTTCCCTTTGGACACACGGGCAAATACCTTCTTTTGCCACTCAAATTGCTCCTTAATAAATTTGGCGTGGAAGTTCGCGCTTTCCTCCGCACGTTGTAACGTCGAGCATCGCAGAACTAGCAAGACTGCAGATCTTCACTCTAGGCTGAAATTTTGTTGAGAAGGGGCCTTGAGGTTGCTCCCCAAGCTCAAGCCTCTATCTCCACTCCCGCCTCCATGCACAGTCGGTTATCAAACAAGGGAAGTACAAATAGCCGTCCTTCCTGTTCTTCCATTTGTTGAGCTCACGATTGATCAGCTTCCCAACCTCCACTTTATCTCTGGACATGATTGCATCAATTACAATCATTCTCTCCTTGTCAACCCATGATGTGTGAGATGTAGGGATTAAGCAAAGGCCTTATAAAATGGAACTGTGTATTGGCTTCATCACAAAGGTATTTCTTCATTATTTTGAACTCGCTTCCATGCTCTCCTCTTCTTTCCTGCACAAAGACCTTCAACACATATCCTCTCCTTAATGGCATCCATCTCACCCAACCCATAGTTCTTCCTGTTTGGTCTCAAATAAACTTTGCCATAGTATCCTAATCCAAAATAGTCATTAATGACCCTTACCCCAAACTTGACTTCCTCTCCTCTTACTTTTGAGATGATGGATGGCTCTCCTTCAGTCCTCTCCACGATTCCCTTGTAGAAATCATGAACCAGAGTGGCGATATACTCTTTTCTGTGCATAACAAATTTCTGCCATCCCAACGCTGCGACGGTTGCGAGAAAATTAGGATTGGGGTTTTCTTGACTGAAACCCCTTTCAGGAAGCAGGGCTTTCTTCTTAGATGGGTTTGGTGTTTCAGGGATGGGGGCTGAGGAGGAACTTAGGTCAACATGCTTTCCTTTTCCAGAGGATTTGGTGGCGGATTGCTTCGCTTTAGTCATGGTTTTTTTTTTTTTTTTTTTTTTTTGCAGAAAATGTTTGGAAGGAAAATGGGGATTTTGGAAATTTTAGGTTTTCGAAAAGGGGATGGGAGAATTGGGTTTTCGTAAAGAAGGAAACTAGAAAGAGATTTCGTGGAGGTGGAATGGTGGTGAGTGGTTAGATTTTTATGGGGAAGAGGTTATGGGGAGTTGAGAAATGGAAGAGTGGAGTAATGGAGAAAGTAACCGTTGATTAGACATGTTAAGTGAGGGGGGGTGACGTCGTGGTCGGGTTACCACGCTCGCTTTGGCGAGAGGAAATCATTTCGCCACGTCATCACTTACGCCCTTGACTTAATTTAAACTCGCTTGATCGCCCAGACGTGCCCACGCCCGTAAAATCTTGAGGCGTTACGACGCCTACCATCTTTCACTTTTTCTTTCAACTCTTATTCCCGCAAAACAAAAATTAAAAAGACACAGAAAAATTAAAAATCCTTGGTTGCCTCCCAAGAGCGCTTGCTTTAAGAGTCTTCACCGGACTTTTGTCTCTTTTATTCAAGAATTGTTGAAGGACATTTGAATCTTGTCCCTTTCCACATGTTCTCCATGATATTGTTTCACACGTTGGCCATTAACTTTGAATATGGTGTTTGTCTTTTCATCAAATAAATCCACAAAGCACCATGAAGATAGATCTTCATTAGTTTGAATGGACACGACCACCTTGACTTCAACTTTCCGAAACAAATTTTTAAGCCTTGAATTAAATAGCAATACCGTTGTCCTTCTCGCTAGCTCTCTCCTTTGAATTCTTTGATCGTGCCACTTCTTGGTCTTTTCTTTATACATTGCGAGCTCTCATAGGCATGGTGTCTAAACTCTTCTAGCTCATTCAATTGTAACAATCTTGCCTCACCAAAGCCTTTGCATGATCCAAATTTATTTGCTTTATTGCCCAATAAGCTTTATGTTGGAGCTCAATTGGCAGGTGACAAGCCTTTCCATAAACTAGCTTGTACGGAGACATGCCCAATGGTGTTTTGTATGTGCGCTCAGAGGCCCACAATTGCATCATCCAAGTGTAATGACCATTCCTTTCTGTTGGGACCAACCATCTTCTCAAGTATTCTTTTGATCTCCCCGTTGGATATTTCTCGCCGCCTTTGGTTTGAGGGTGATAAGTCAGAGCAATTCGTGTTTTACTCCATATTTAGCCAAGAGGTTCTCAATCAATTTATTGCAAAAATGAGAGCCTTCATCATCGATTATGGCTCTTGGAGTACCAAATCTTGTGAATATATTCTTTTCAGAACTTACAATGATTTGGCTTCATTGTTTGGTAATGCCACTGCTTCAACCCATTTTGATACGTAATCCACAGCTACCAGAATGTAGAGATTTCCATGGGACATAGGAAATGGTCCCATGAAGTCCATTCCCCATACATCAAACAACTCTACTTCCAGAATGTTTGTGAGTGGCATCTCTTGCTTGCTTGATATGTTTCTGTTCTTTGGCACTTGTCACATCTCCTAACCATTCATGTGCATCTCTCGAATAATGTTGGCGAGAGTAGCTTTGATTGTAGGACCTTTGCAGCTGTTTTAGTACCTCCAAAATGTCCACCATAAGGTGCTGAATGACATTGTTGCAGTACCTGGGGTTGCTCTTCCTCAGCAAGGCATCTTCTTAGTAATCGATCCGGGCACAATTTGTGCAGATATGGTTCATCCCGAAATATTGCTTTATCGTGTGGAAGAACCTCTTCTTCTCACGATGGTTGAATTCTACAGCACAATTTTGCTAACAAGGAAGTTGACTATGTCAAGATACCATGGAGCGAGAGTATCGACGTTATGACGTTTGACGAAAGTGTCATAGACGTGGCCACGTCTTTTCACATCGAGGCTACTAACAATAGTCTCATCATCGGGAAATTTTTCTTGTATATCTTCTTCAATTGCACTCAGATCAACATTTTCAAGCCTAGAAAGATGATCAAGAACTTGGTTCTCCACCCCCTTTTTGTCACGAATTTCCAAGTCAAATTCTTGGAGGAGGAGAACCCATCTAATAAGTCTTGGCTTTGCATCTTTTTAGAAATTAAGTACTTAATGGTGAATGATCAATAAAAACAATAACTTTTGTACCAACTAAGTAAGATCTCGAACTTATCAAATGCAAATACAACAACCAAAAGTTCTTTTTCATACAAGATAATTCAATTGGGCATCATCTAAGGTTTTATGGTATAATAAATAGAATGAAAAATTTTTCCATACCTTTGCCCCAATACACTCCCACGGCATAATCACTTGCATCACACATCAACTCAAATGGCTTGGACCAACTGGAGTGACTATTATCGAGTCATTACAAGCGATCTTGATTTGTTAAAAGCTTCATGACATCGCTCATCAAAATTGAAGACGTGGTCACGTTGCAACAATGCACACAAGGGCTTTGAAATCTTTGAGAAATCCTTGATGAATCTTTCTCAGAAACCCCGCATGTCCTAAGAAACTTCGACTCCTTTGATAGTTGTAGGTGGAGGCGACTTGTCAATAACATCAATCTTTGCTCTGCCCACCTCTAAACCTTTCTTTGATATTCTCGTGTCCCAACACTATTCCTTCTTGTACCATGAAATGGCATTTTTCCCAATTGAGCACTAGGTTGGTTTCTTCACACCTTATCGTAACTCCTTCCAAATTATCCGGGCATCCTTTGTACGAATCTCCATAGATCGAGAAATCGTCCATAAAAACTTCCATGGAGTTCTCAATGAAATCGAGAAAATAAGGCCATCATGCACCTCACGAAATGTTGCAGAGCATTACATAGCCCAAATGGCATCCTTCTCAAAGCAAAGGTACCATAGGGGCAAGTGAATGTTGTCTTCTCTTGATCTTCAAAGTGCTATGGCTATCCGGTTGTAACTCGAATAACCATCAAGGAAACAATAGAAATCTTTCCTCGCGAGCCTGCTTCTAGCATTTGATCAATGAATGGAAGAGGAAATGATCCTTCTTAGTTGCTTTGTTTAACTTCGTAATCCATGCATATCCTCCAACCTCGTTATCGTCCTTGTTGGAATTAGCTCATCTTTTCATTTTGTATTACAAGAACCCCTCCTTTCTTGGGTACACACCGAATCGACTTACCTGGGAGCTATCACCGATAGGGTAGATGATTCCTGCATCCAACCATTTGATGATTTCTTTCTTCACCACCTCCTTCATTATGGGGTTCAATCTCCTCTGCGCCTTCAATGCTATTCTTGGCATTCTCCTCCAAGACTATTCTATGCATGCATTGTGGGACTGATACCTTTGATGTCCGCCATTTGCCAACCAATTGCCTTTTATGTCTCTTCAGGGTAGTAATGAGATCATCTTCCCGCTCTTGAGTGAGCTTGGAAGAAATGATCACCGCAAAGAATCATTTTCCCTAAGAAGACATACTTTAAATGATCAGTAACACCTTTAGCTCTAAGGTGGGTGGCTCTTTAATGGAAGGCACATTCTTCTTCAGATTTGACTCCTCTTGCCCTAAAGATTCATACCTCCTTGTCCATGACTTTGGTGCGGGGGCTCGGGACGTGGCCACATCTCATGCAGACGTTACAACGTCTCAGAGGAACAACTCTTCTCGTTAACAATTCTTGTATTTCATTATTCCCCGTAAGCTTCTCCGGATGATTATTGTCCTTGTTGAACCGCTTTTGGACCATATGATCAATGGCAACCACATAAGAACACTCCTCTCGTATTTGGTTACGGATACTTAAGTGCATTGAGGACGTTGAACTTGACTTCTTGGTCATTGACTCTCATGATTAATTCTCCTTTCTCGCACATCAATGATTGTCCTTCCAAAGAGCTAAGAATGGTCTCCCGGAATGATGGGAACTTCTTTATATCCGCATCAAAATCCAAAATAACAAAATCCATCGGAAACACAAACTTGTCAACTTTAATCAAAACATCTTCTAATATGCCTTGGGATAAACTCGCTTTTATCGGCCAAAGTTAAGCTTAAAGAAGTAGGCCCGGCAGTTCCTATACCAAGTTTGTCATAAATGGACTTGGGCATCAAGTTGATACTTGCTCCCAAATCACATAATGCTTTTCCAATATAAAAATCTCCAATGGAGCATGGTATAGTAAAGTGCCAGATCCTTGAGTTTTCTAGGAGTTTATTCTCGCATAATTAAACTACATTCTTCGCTTAAAGCATGATTTCAAACTCCCTAGCCTTCTCCTTTTGGTGATGATGTCTTTCAAGAACTTGGCATAATTTGGCATTCTGTTGTAAAGCATCAACCAAAGGAAGGTTGATGTGTAAATCGCTTTAACATTTCCATGAACTTCTTTGAACTGTTTATCTTCATGAGCCTTCTTCAATCTTTGAGGTATGGTGGAGGAGGATACTCGTGTACAAGCCTAGGTCTGATCTTGATTCCCGGTTCAAAATTAGACGTTGTAACGTCCCGACTATCCTTCTCACCACTTGTGCTTGCTTCTTTCCCTTTCTTTGGTACTTCTTTTTGCTTCTCCCGTAATTCTTTTCCACAGGCATAATTGGTTCGTGATATTCAGCACCACTTCTTAAAGAAATTGCATTTACTCGCCATTTACCCCATTATTACCATTGGGGTTGATGATGATGGTGTTTCGTTGTAGAAGGAAGAGATCCATTCTGTCTTTGAGTGAGGGTGAAGCTATTTGTCCAATTTGATTTTCGAGTTTTGATTGAAGACTCATGGGTTTGCAAAGTAGTCTTACAATCACTTATGAAGCTTTTCATCATGGCCTCCAAGTTGCTATTGTTGTTGTTCGCATAAACCGCCTCTGTTGTTGAGGAGGAATCTCGGAGGTATTGCGAGAGTAGTATTGCTTTGGCATTCAATGCATTATTGTTTCTCCAATGAAATTTGGATGATTCCTCCAGTTTGAATTGTAGGAATTGGAATAGGGACCATTTCCTTTGTTCTGAGAGACAAAGTTTACAGATTGAGGGTTGTAGGGGCACTCCTCATACACATGCCCTTCCTCACAATAAACACACACTGCTCCACCGCATCGGGTAGGTTCAATTCATCGCAATGATGCGCTTCTCGACGTGGCCACGTTTGAAGTACTCGAGTTTTGATCATGTTGGTCGGGTAGCCACTGAGCAGAAAAAAGAGCGTGACTTCACTTATCTCATGAACACCTGCCTTCTTCCCAGGAGTAAATCTATCTGATGGCCAATGAGAGTTGTGGGTGGCTATTTCATCAATGAGCTTGCATGCCTCAGAAAATGACATGTTAAGAATGACACCACCTGATGAGGCATCAAGTATCAATCTTGTGGGGTGATCTAGGCCATTGTAAAACGTTTCCATTTGGATCACCACAGAATGCCATGGTGAGGCACATTCTTAGTAATTCTTTCCACCTCTCCCAAGCTTCAAATAATGATTCCCCTTCCCTTTGTTTGAAGGAGGTGATATCATTTCTTAGCTTAGCATTTTTGTTGGGAGGAAGTATTTGGCAAGAAACTTCTCGCCTAGCTCATCCCAAGTATGAATGGAATTTGGCTCTAAGGAGTTTAGCCAATTTTTAGCCTTATCCTTGAGTGAGTATGGGAAGAGCTTCAATCTAAAGGCGCCCTCTGAAACTCTCGGGAATGATAAAGTTCCGCACACATCCGTAAATTGTCTCGGATGAGAATATGGATCTTCTCGAGGAAACCTCCAAATTGACTGCAGCAATCGCAACATTTGGAACATCATTGGCTTGAACTCAAAGTGACCCGATCACGAAGGGTTGGTCTAGCAATGCCTGTTTGTAGATGAGCGGGGGTTAAGCACGGATAGTCACGCATAGGCCTATCCTCGTCATTGACCATGTCTTGTGGTCCCTGCATTGATGAGTTCACGCCTTTGGTAATGTTCATCATCAACAACTATTGTTTCGTATGAGTTTGTGGCCCAAGACCCCGTCCTCTCGACTCCTCTTGGTGTATGTCCACCTCTAGAACCGGTGTTATGCTCGAGACATGGTTGGGTGTTGCTCTTGTTGTCTGCCTTCTTCTTCTTAACCTTTGTTGTCTCCTTAGCCGCCTAAAAGTTCTTTCAGTTCGGATCAAACTCAGTTCAGATTCACTACTGGTTCTGGGATTGAACTAGAGCTTGAGTCGGAACTAAGCATACTGTAACGCGTCTACTGCTCAAACACGAAACAAAGAAACAACACAAGAAAATCCTTTCAACTTGTGCTTTTAATACTTTTGAACAATAAAAGTTTTACAATCCCCTAAGAACGGCGCCAAAAACTTGTTCGCGCTTGTGTAATAGTATAGAATTCGCAAATCGATTGCAAGTATACACATCGCACAAGTAATAAAGTGGATTAGAGTAAGAGATCGTTCCCACGAGGATTGATATGCTTTCAATGTTCAAGTTTCGAACACAAGAGAATCAAGTGACAAATCGACAATAAGAGTTGGTTCTAAAGCTAAAGATTTAAACAAAACAAGGAAATAAAAGTTGGTTGTGAATATGGATGAGAGAGGAGTTGAGTTGTTGCATGCAGTTAAATCCTTCCTAGCCAGACGTCATAACGTTTAGACGTTATAACGTTCAAATGTTAATCTGTGCAGACGTGGCCACGTTTGAACATTTGTTGCAAAAGAGCGCGGCTTTTCAAAGACAAAACGCCGAGTTTCAAGTACAAGAAATCCTATGTCTAGGTTCTAAATAGGCCCACTCCTGTATATTAAGTACCCACAGCAATGTTCTATGAACTATTATCCATTCTATGTCTAGACTTAGATAAAGATGCCTAAATGTCTTTAGTGCATTGTTCATTCATATAAATCTTTGATTTCTTTTCATAGACCATGTCTGTACCTATGAATCTACCTATTTTAAGAGGCTGACCTCAAAACAAGTTTTGAAAATATTATTACGCAAAGATTTAAAACAGGCAACGCTAACACTTCATAACATTAACTAGAAATTCATTAATAGCAAAACAACAACTCAACTACAAAGTGTTTAGCCTGCGCTTTGAGCATCATTCTGAGAATGAAAAGGATGTGAAATCCTAATACCATACATACGTGAAAAGAACTCAAGTGCAAAAGATACACCCAAGTAACTTCTTAGCATGTACGCTGTATAGACGTTACAACGTCTGAACCTTACACTTATGCAGAAATAAAAACTAAGTTCAGAATAGTTAAATATAGAAGTCTGTTTCCAGATCTTCTTTACAAAACTAGTTCTAAGTTTAATGGAGGGACGGTGGGATGATGAAGATGAAGTGATTCTGAAGTTGGTGGAAGAGATGATGATGTTGAGAGAGAAGTGAAATGAGCTTTAAATAGCCTCCTTGCTTACGCGTCCGATGTCACTTGCCCACCTACCATATCTGCTTTCTATTTTCTATTTTTCCGACATCGCTCAATACATGCTGATTTCCGCAAGGCCACCACTCATGGGGAACAGAAAATCTTTCGACTTTTATATCTTTGACTTATCAATGCTTGCGCGCCAAAATGAAGATCTTTTCACCTTTTCTTTGCTACACTTTAGTAGACGTGGTGAGGGACGTGGTAACGTTCAGCACTGAAATTCCTGCACACGCACAAAAAGCATCAAAACGCTCTCAAGGGCACCAAATGGTGCCTAAATGCACATATTCACCACTTCATCTATTTATTTACTAAAGACTCAGAAATTATATAAAACTTAATTAAATATTCCTTGTATTACTAGAAAACTTACATGACTTATTCTTTGAATGAGTATAAATAACTCATATAAATATGAGTTATCACGTACTAATGCATCAATCTCTTCAGATATTGCTTGTCTCCAATGTGGTTATTGCATGGCTGGCCTCACATTGGATGGCTCAAGATTCTCTGGTAAAGGATAGTTTTTAACATTTGAACACGCGTTTCGGCTTGAAGATATTGTTTTTGGATCTGGTTACCGCATGATACTCACTAGTAGTTGTTGCACTTTGGTTAGTGACACAATTGCTATTATGAGGAGAATGTTGAGTTTCAGCATCATTACCTGATGAAGTATCTGAACTCAAGGAAGTCTCTTGAAGGATTGCTGGTGGTTGTTGTGGTGGACTTGAATTGATAGTGTCTGTAGGTGGGATTGGTATTATATAGTGTGGAGGAGTTTGGTTTATAGTTGGAGAATTTATAGGAGTTAGTGTTGGTTTGATTAGGGATTTATATGGGAAATGGTTGTCATAGAAGGTGACATGTCTAGAGGTATAGATCTGATTTGTGATAGGATCAAGGCATTGGTAGGCATATTGAGAAGGTGAATAGCCGATGAATATACGGTGCTGAGATCTAGGTTGGAGTTTGTTGCTAGTATAGGGGCATAGCCAAGGGAAACAAAGGCATCCAAATGAGTGAAGGTGGTGACACTACAACAGAATTAGTATATAGGCAGCGTTTTTTTTTCATCAATGGGCAGCGCTTTTGAGCGCTGCTGAACGTGGCGCTGGGTATTCCACTCCAACAATGGGCAGCGCTTCCTAAAAACGCCACCCATTGCCCAAACACGTCCTCAAATAGGCGGCGCTTCCTAAAAAGCGCGCCATTGCCCAAACACGTCCTCGGATAGGCGGCGCTTAAAAAGCGCGCCCATTGCCCAAACACGTCTTCAAATAGGTAGCGCTTCCTAAAAAGCGCTGCCCATTGCCCAAACACGTCCTCAGATAGGCAAAGCGCTTCCTAAAAAGCGCGCCGCCCATTGTTTAATTTTTTTATTTTTTTTTCGCTTTTTGTGTATTTTCCTTTTTAGGGATCGCATTAATTTTGCTTAATTTGGTTTTAGGATCGCATTTGCAATTTAGGGTTCATCGGTTAGAAATTGGGGATTTGCGATCAATTCAACAATCCGTGTTGAATTGATTCTTAATTCTTTGTGTGTTTCACTCCTTGAGTGTTATAGAATCGATCTTGATCAAAATTCATAATCAGAATTTGAATTTCACGTATTTGTACATAAACTTTGCATAACATGTGCATACTTTTTATCTAAAAATTGACTAATTAGTAAAACTTGTTTCTTAAATGTGAAAAACAAACACCTTGTCATCTTACACATCTCAATCCATTAGCTAAAGCATAGTGCAAAATTAATGAATTTGTGGATTACCTATTCATAATCTCTCTGTGGGTTATTGAACAATATTCAAGTACTAAGAAATATAGACCACTGAGGGCTAATTGCATTGTGAAATCCATCAAAAGTTGAATTAAAATGAAATAAACAAGAAAGATAATCCCTCTACATAATGAAAGATACCCCAGAATACATTTTTTTAGTATACCAAATCCCATGACTTGTACAATTCCTAGACAACATGTCAAAATGAATAACACAATGGGGTGCTTACTACCGTTGATTGTATTGTTATGACAGAAAAGATTGGTGGTGATTGTTCCTGGATGAAGAGAATTTGCAGTAATATCCACCCCATCTTCCTGATCAAGATGCAGAATATTACATATATCAAAGATAGTTAACATGGAAAAACATCTTTACTCAGAAAACAAGGAGAAAGAGACCCATAAAGAAAGTAAATAAAATGATGATTAACAGATAATTAAGATGATGAAGCAAGAAGTCACCAATCATTGTCTCCACATATATGATATGATCCATTTCAATTAAAAGATAATTAACACAATGAAGCATCTTATTGTACATAACAAGCAAGATAAAAGGGATTAGTAAGAGTGTAGCATGATGAAGACAAATGTTGTTTAAAACAAATAATTCTAAATGAAGACCATGCCATAGTCTGATTATGTTAAATTAGAAATATCAGTTTCTTTTAGTCAACTGATAAAAGCTAGGGACAAAGAAAAGATCACATAAATCTACGGACATTTCTTTCTTATCAATCAACCAAAAGTGAACATAATGTCCTTCTATGTCCAGCTAAAATGTTGAATTATGGTAAGAGTAACACTAATAACTGACTATTTAATCAGATAACATCTCAGTTAGACCACTGTACAATACAAATCAGCACACCTTAAGTTGTTTCGTAACCTTCATTAGCATGTAAAATGTTAGCAAGCTTTGACTGACAATATGCGCGCCAATTGTTGTAACTGTACACAAGGAAGCAAGAAAGTAGTCACATTTTGATGCTTAATTCTGCAAGAAAATAAAAAGGAAGCAAATTATGATTTGACATTACCTTGATTTGTCATTAATTTTGTCAAAACGGATTCCTTCAGCATATGCAAATCTGTGAGCCTCTTTCTTACTTTCACGTGTTGTTTTTTCATAGTATCCAACAATAGATTTGTCAACAGAAAATGCCCTGCATAATTAACACAAGGATTGCATTTTCTCAGTCTATGCATTCAAAGAAATAGTAAAATAATTCCCAACTACTATATAAGTTCAGAGAAATCATATTGGACCTTACTCCTGAGAATTAAACATTGGAATTTCCCACATACCTATGTGATTGGTGGCAAACTGTAGTTCAATGTTGTCTTTGGATAGCTTGAAAGGGCATGCCATAATTCCTGCATTCATTCTTACAATCACAAACAAACAAACAAACCAGAAAACATTATTATCATGTGGTTGGCTATTCTCAAATGATGTGGTCATGTGGAGGAAATAGTAGTTACTTGAACTTCATATTTGCAACACCAAAAGAAGGAAATTTTTGAGCACTACTTAATCATTACGTTATCGTAATTAGAAATTGAGTTATATAACCCAAGCAAAATATGTTGGTGCAGTAAAAGGAGGTAAAGTTAAATAATTAAAAAATAGTAAAAAAGGCAAAAAAAAAGCGTGTAAAAATGGAATGAAGTGCAAGAATGCAATGAACTCGTAAATTCGATCAATTTCTAAAGACTTTATCTACTTTATTAACACAACAACAATGATAGCTTCCTAAAGATTCAGCCTTTTTCATTTACAACAACAATTAACATAGAAAGAAAGATTTCTATCAAGAAAAGCACAAATTAAAGAAAAAAGGAATGAAAGGAAATACTAACAAGTTGTTGATGAAAATCGTTGTTATGGAGGAACCGAGTGAAATGAGTGAAGTGGAAATGAGTCAAATAAATGTCTTCTTGGAATGATCTTGCTTCACCTCCTCCCGCCATTTCCTAACAAATGTAAAAGCTCAAACAAGAAAGTAAAGGTCAAAACTTTAACACAAATGAAACAAGAATCTGATGATTTTTAATCTCCTCTACATGTATTGAATGACATTAAACATGGGGCACCGAGGAACTTGCACTTCTTGATAAATATGGCATTACCTGCGTGTGCCACCCAAAATTTGCATGGGTATACTAGAAGTAGGAACTCCATTCGCAAGCGAGCTTGTGCTAGTGAAGATTTCATCTAGGTGTTCTCTTCATTATCTACACCACATAACCAAGGACTATAAGGAAATATAATTTAAAATCAAGAAATAACACCGTATGGCTAATTTAACCTGAATTATTATTATAGAATAAAAGTGATACAAGACAACTATATCACAAAGCTAAAAGGTGGAAAACTCGGAGGCCTTGGCGGAAAACTTTGGGTTCTCAATCTTTGCAAAAGTAGATGTGATATATATGACAATGCCATCCATTATTAGAGTGGAAAAAAAATCAGCATGTTGTACAATCTCATACAATAAAATTTTCCTAAACTTACTTTGGCAAAGCGCATGAGTCCCTTTTAATGTAGACTTAGTCTCTGCTAAATGCCATGAAAGGGTTTTTCTTCCATGAGGGTACCTATATATAAAAATATATATTACTCGACATGATTGCACTATTTTCACTTCCAATAAAATGAACATGTCAAAATCAATGCCAAAAACTCTAGGAGAGACAAAATTTCCCCACCACACACCTTAAGATTGAAAACGAGTTCTGGTTGGGAATGGAGTCTGTCTTGCATCAATCTGTATGTGTGGACTAAAATGGACCTTTTTATTGAAAGAATCTAGCTTGCATTGTTAAACATAGGGAACTATTCGTAAAAATTACGGGTATAGATATTAAGTGTTCATAGTTACATTCCAGATGACCATAAAAGCAGTGAGGCCTACTTGGCAAAATGTTGTGCCAACAATTGTTGCTACCGAAGACCTTCTTTATCTGTGTAAATTTGGCATGTAAAGAGTTTCTGCCAGCAATCATTAAACAAGATAAAGATGCGACATTCTTACAAACATAATCATCTCATCACATTGCTCATTTTAATCAAACTCACAATCATTCTTATCAAACTCTATTAGGCATTTTATCAAACACAACAAATGCCTGGTTAAAAACAGATTTTCACAAACTAAGAGCTAGAGAGACAAACATGTTTTTACAACCAAACACAATCAGATTTTTAAAGTAGCTAACAATCAATTTAAAACAAATTTTTACTGCAGAGTAGCATAAGATTATTTTTACAAATTAATAAACCAATCTTACCTTCTTGAAAACTTTTTGCTTGCCTCCTGTTTTTGCCTCCGTGATTTTCTATTTGAAAAGAGTTGAGAAGTATTAATCCGAACAAAATAAAGAAGGTCGAGTGCAGAGAGGAAGAGGAAGATAGCGCAAACGAAAACTTTAGGGTTTTCAAGATTTCTCTGCAGTGAAGTCCAGAGAGAGAGAGGAAGAGGGTTTCAAGATTTCTTTTTCTTTCATTCGGTTATATGTGAGAGGAAGACAAAGAGAGATCGCAATTCGAGAACGAAAAAACGATGTGGCGAGAGGAAGAGAAAGAGGGTTTAGTGATTCGAGAGTGAGTGTTGAGAACACGAGAGATGAAGAGTGTGAGAAGAAGAGAGACGAACTGTAGATGAGGGATTTAGGTTGGGTTCCATTGTTGGGAATCGTAGGAGGAGGATCCGAGAGTAAGGGTTCAGAGAAGAGAAATGAAAACAGAGAGGTTCCAAAGAGAAGTGAGCGAGGAATCAGAGAAGAGAGATGAGAACGCGAGAGCTCGTGTGTGAAGGAGAACGCAGGGTTTGCTAAAAAACGCTGGGTATGTGCCTATTTCGTTTTCAAATACGCAGCGTTTACTAAAAAACGCTGAATATTAAGCTATTTCGTTTTCAAATATGCAGCGTTTGCTAAAAAGCGCTGGGTATGTGGCTATCTCGTGTTCAAAATACGCAGCGTTTGATAAAAAAACGCTGAATATTAAGCTATTTCGTTTTCAAATATGCAGCGTTTGTTAAAAAACGCTGGGTATGGGGTTAGCGTGTTTGGGTATAGGTGGCGTTTTAAGGCAAAACGCTGCTCATGGTGGCGCTCTTTTTTAGCCATTCTGGCGTAGTGTGAGGGTTGTGTGTGGTATGGTGGAGTAGTTGATATGGAGTGTCCGTATTGAGATTTGGACTGGGTAATCAATTTATTAAGTATGCTGCAATACGAAAAGCAAAGGACCAAAATGTAGTTGGTAGCTTAGCATGATGCAAAAGTGCACGTGCCGTTTCTACTATATGTCGATGCCTTCGTTCTGCAGTAGCATTGAGTTCAGGGGTATGTGGTGGAGTGGTGTAATGTGAGATACCATTGGAGGATAAGAATGTTTTTAATTTTATAAACTCTCCTCCATTATCTGAGTATAACACAAGAATGAGTAAATTAAAAAACTTTTCAACAATAGCTTTGAACTGAGGAAAGATAATTGAGACATCAGATTTATTTTTGAGTGGGTACATTCAAATATATTTGGTAAAATGATCAACGAAAATGAGGTAATATAAATAACCATCTAAAGACTTAATAGGTGCAGGCCCCATACATCTGCATAAATAATTTCAAGTGGCCTTTTGCTGATTATACTAGAAGAAGTAAATGGCAGCTTGTGGCTTTTGGAACTACTGCATGAGATGCATGGTAAAGGTGTGCTTGTTTTTATTTTATTCATGGATAAGAGATGTCTCAATGTTCTTTCATTGGGGTGACCAAAAATATGATGCCATGGTAAGGATGAAGATATGGTGGTGATGAAGGCAGTGGGAGTAGTGAGGGGTGGCATGTGGTAGAGTCCATCTTTATGCAATCCTTGAGAAGCGGTTCCTTTGTTTTGGATCCTTCACCAAAAATGATTAGTGAAAATTTCAACCTAAAGCGGGATTAGTTCGACATAGAGATGAAACAGATAATAAATTTTGTGAGATATTTGGAACATGAAAAACTTTAGGAAAGTGCAAGTTATATTTTTTTTTGTGGGAATAGTAACCTTACCAGTGTTGGCTATTGGAATGGTGGATCCATCACCAATGACTTGATCTGTTCGGTGTAGGGACTTTGTAGATGAAGGTGATCAAGTTGATTGGTAACATCGTGAGTAGCCGCGAATCCATGATCCACCGTGTATTTCTAGATGAATGTGCTCGAGTATAGTGGTGATGGGCCAATATTGAACTTTGGTGGGTAGCCATGAAGTTTGTAACACACTTTTTGTGGTGTCCGGACTTGTCACAAAGATTGACAAGTGACTCTCTTGGAAGATCCGGAGAAGTAGATATGTTTTGTTGAAATGAGTTGTTGTGATTAGGAGTGTGACCACGTTTTGGATAGTGTGGTTTTCCTTTGAATGTTGCATGGACAGAAGCTATAGGAGCTATATCTTCATCTCTTTTGAGGTGACTTTCATAATCGATCAGCAAGTAGTGGAGAGAATCGAATTCTATTGGATTCTCACGAGTACGAAGAGCAGCAGAAATTTCTTTGAATACAGGTCCAAGTCCATTCAGTGTATGAATGACTAGATCAACATCATCTAGTGGAGAGTTGATGACGGCTAGTTCATCAGACACGGATTTGATTGCTTGTAAGTACTCCTGGACAGATTGCGTACCTTTGGTGAAACGAGATAACCGTTCTTTGAGATGCATGATGCGAGAGCGAGTTTTGCTGGCAAACATCTTGTTGAGAATGTCCCATGCTTGTTTGGAAGTTTTCACATTGCCAAGCATGGTGATGATACTCGGATCTACCGAGGATATGATAGCATGCAATATCAGCTAATCTTGGCGCTGCCAGTATGTATAGTCAGCATGAGTTTCTGCAGGACAAGTTTTTGGTGCCATCAACAAAGCCTAGAAGGTCATATCCAACCATGAGAGCATTGAATTGGACCTTCCACGCAGGGTAGTTGGAGCGAGTGAGTTTGATTGAGGTTTGAGCATTGAGAACTACTACTGATGTAGTTTCACTGATTTTGATAGTATGGACTGAAGGCATGATGAATATTCAGGTTTGGATCGTTGCTGTTAAGCTTTTAAGTCTGATACCATATAGAAACACAGTATTGCTGTGATAATTTTGATTGATATATGATGTTGTACATATATATAGAGGTATTCTCCTCAGATACAAATATAAGAAATGGAAATGAATGCAAAATATTAAAGGTAATTAACAACAGGTCAAAGTCAACTAATTTACAACAAATGACAACTAATACTAATTGATTTGTTGCTCTAATTTAGCCTAAGAATAATGAACTGTTATTTAATCAAGTTATGCAGCCTTGTCATTGCCTTGTCATGATGCTCCTATAGGTTTTTTCTACAGTCGAGTCAAACTAAACCGCACATATTGTTATTAAAAAAATGAAAACCAATTTAGCCCAATCACACTCACACACGTCACCTTAATTAGTCTCATACACACTTACAACTTATCGAACATAGACTCGTAGAGAGACACAACGCCTAAAGCTTAAATTATAAACTAGAACGGCGGTTCGGTTTTTCTAATGTTTTAAGTTATTGTTTCAGCAGCTTTTACACATTAAGTTTTTCATTTAATATTAAAATTCGTGAAAAACTAAACCAGCTCAACCAAATAAAATACTTTTACCTTACAATTCAAATGACTTTTTTTTGTTAAAAAGAAAATCAAATCGAATTGTAAACACCAACAAGAGTTAGCTTGATAGGTAATTGGACTTGGATCCCATCCCAAAGTTTCTAGTTCGAATTTTGAGTGTGGTAAAAAGTCACTAGGAGGAAAGAATCACATGAACCGACAAAGTTGGATATACACATTGTCAGTCAGGTTCCCCAACGATAAAACTTTTGGATAATATGCATCAATAACACGGTAAAAAGAATCTAACTGCAAACGGTCTTAAGCAAAACTCATTCAAGCACATGTTATATATTTAATTCATCCAAGGTGAAAACAACCACTTAAAAGCAAAGTCAAATAATATTGTGGGTAAGCTGGATTAGGTAAAAAGTGACAAAATAGCTAGCTCGTTAGTCTTCACATTCTTCTTTGTTCATATATATTCATGCAAAGCAAGAGACACGGAAAGATAGCTCAAGTCTGAAGAAAGGGATGGCTCATGAAACCAACCACAGCTATCTTACACATACCAATGAGAGAGACAATGCTGCATTGCTGCTGCATAATATCAATCCGTACTGATTTCGAATTTTCTGAGGGACTCTACTCATAGAGTGATTATTTCTCCACACAACCGTAGCTCTGCTCATTGCAGAAAATTTATACATATTTTATTTTCTAGCGCTCAGAGAGAATTGTCATTAGCAATCTTGGATGCAATTGGTCCAATGGCTCAATTTATCTTGGAAAACAGGAGGTCGATATGGAGCTCTCGGGTTCGATTCTTGCGGTAGACAAACTTGGTGTTGGGCAATGCGAAATTTGATCCTAAATACGAATGAAAATTAGTCTTTCGTTGAAAGTGTTGGTACACTATATAGGTAGTCAGCTATGTGTGGTGTCTGACCTCTAGAATTGGGCTACTAGCCAATCTTTGGATTGTAATGATTTGGGCCTTGCCCATTTCAATGAAGGCCATTGTTTTTCCCACACCCCTCCCTACTCAGGGCACACCTCATAACCCTGCGAAATGACCAAAATACCATTAATGAGGCCAGCGCTTCCATGTTTTTTTTTTGAAATTTGAGTTGGTTCGGTTATGGCCAACCGAACAAGTTCGGCCAGGCCCATCTGAAGGTGTAATATGTTGACATACTCCTCTCTTTTGAATTTTTGTTGGAGACATTTTAACTAGTTCGGTTGCCTTTACCCGAACGTGTTCGGGAGGTGTAGTCGAACGTGTTCGGGAGGCAGTAGCCGAACACGTCAGAGATTGTAGAAAAAAAATGTAGTAACAAACCATTAAAACACTGAAATGGAAAGAGAGGAGAGTGAGGGAGGGAGTACATGGTGCGTAGAATGCGAGATGGACAGAGATTGAAGCTTAAAAAATGGTGAAGTTGAGATTGAGAGTGAGAAATCGAATTTGGGGTGGGGGAGGGGTTAGGGTTCGGTTGATAGGAAGTTAAGGGGGTGTGAGAGTATTTGAGAGGGAGAGTGAGAGATAAAATGTATTTAGTTGAAGGTTATATTTTAGGGATTTAGGGGGTTTGGGGTGTGTAATGAGTAGGGAGGGGTGTGGGAAAAACAATGGCCAAAATCATACCATCATAACAAGAAAAACAACATAGTAATACCTTTAATAACTTTCTGTAGAACGTAAAATTTACCCATCTATCCGTTGAATCATGTTGTATCAACTCAATAGTGCAAATTTTTAGATCATTTGCACTTTGTATTTATATAATAACATAATAAACCTAATACACGTTTACTTATATTATATTAATCTTGCAAATATTAAAGTTGATGTATTTAAGAAACTTGCTGATGGTTTTGTCTCTTTTCCTCTCTGCTCAAACTGAATGTCTTGCAACTTTTCAGGATGAAGATTATGACTTTATGATGATCGAACGAGGAGACAATTTGGAAGCGAAGCATGAAAAAAGGTTCCTTGCCATATGATGAGTTATATCATTTTGAAAATATATTTATCCAATATTTAATTTATTACGTATAGCAATGCACCCGCCACTGTCCACAGCAATACCGACAAAAACGCAATAGATTCAAAGGAAACTGCAAAAATCTCAGCTCCAAATCACCAAAATCACATACATATTAGTATAGTGGCGATTTGTTATTCAGCTCAAATGGCCAAATGGCTCCAAATCACCAATCACATACATACACAGCAATACCGCCACGTTTCATAAGTAAATGTTATTCAAGTATTGCAGATTCTCACTCAGCTCAAATGGCTATAACTAACAAATTCTCCTCTCCGTAACTAGTTAACCACTAATAACATTTACTTATGAAACGTACGCATCCATAATACTTGAATATGATCCATTTGCAATACTAAAATATATTAGGGGATATGAAGTTGGGTTGGTGGTTGGGGTAGAAGAGTTAAGAAGTATAGTGGCAAGGAGGAAGATAGTTCAACTCCTATTTGTTAACTTTTTTTTTTGGGTACAAATATCCATAACATTTTTAACAAAATATATACTAGGCATTTATCATTAAAAAATACTCAAATATTTATTTTTTCGCTAATAAAAAAATACAGCATAAACCTATACTAGTAGGCAGAAAATCATAGGAAGTTGTCATTAGTTAGTTGTCTTAATTTGCAAAATGAAATGTAAGCCAAGAATCAGTAACAACAGTAACTTATCTTATTTTCCATTCTTGATTTTTTTTTCATAAGCCAATTTTTTTTTTATTGAAAGGGTATATGAGGTACTCCGTACTCCAATTCAAACAATAATTACAAATGAATATAGGGGGCCACATTAAAACCTTCTGGAGCCAAAACCAAGTAGGAAAAAGACTCCGTTAAAGAAAAATACCACACTCATCTGACTGAAGAGAGAGCGATCCAAAACTACAATTTTGCAACACCAACAACACACATGTAACATTGTAATATTGTAACCTGCCCAACTAAGCACACACATGTAACCTTGTAGCCTTGTAACCTTAATCACCAGAGCTTCCCTCATTGACAGTGTTTAAAGGCATAAGGGGTTAAACTAGCCAAACTACCAATGATTAGAAAATAAATCCAATGGGCTATGTAACTTGTTTGGGGACCTGTGGATGCATAAGATTCGATCCTCACCCTTGCCACAATAATGTGACTTGGGCATATAGTAAGACCATAATTTACTCTCACCATTAGGGGTGGGAATAGATCAGGTCGGCCTACCTAGGGCCTACGGCCCAGATTACATCAGGCCTAGGTCAAACCAATTTTTTTTCTAAATAGATAAGCCTAAAGATTTTTAAAAGTCTATTTAGGTAAAAAAGTCAAGCTACAGACCATCAAAAATGCCTTCGAAGCCTATCAAACCGACCTACTTAAGTAAACATAAATATTTTTTTTATTACTACTATTATTATATTTAATTTTTTATTTTCTGCTAAATTATAAATTTGCTTACATTTTTTATTTACTTAACATGTTGATCTATATCAATTTTTGACATATTTAAAGGTATTATTATAAAAGAAAATGTAGACAGAATATCCTATAAAGATAAGTCTCTAAAAGATATTGTTAGATCTCAATCTCTTCAATCTAATAGTTTATTTGTCTACTTATAAAGTCTACATCACTCAATGTTTGTCGGTTTTCTCAAAATAAATTGGTGAAATAAACTTTTAAGCAGACTTTCAGACCTTGTCGGGTTTTCGAAAAGACCAGATCATGCCTCAAAAGTTGCCCTATCACAGGCCACATGTCAGACTCAAACCTAACACGTTCAATGCAGGTCAGACTCAGGCCAAGCAAAGTCTAGCTCGCCCCAACCTATTCCAACCCTACTCACCATTGCTTGCCTTCTAGCTAGAAACATAAAGTTGCCATATTAAAATTCAAATGGAAATTTCTCAGCAAAAAAAACTATCTGATGGAAATTTCTTTTGCCTTTTGAGAGAATTCTAATGGAAAGAAAAACTTATTTATGGATTTTTCTTGTATATGTTGTAACTTGTGAAGTTTTAAAAGAGGACAATTTTCTCTTTTTGTGTGTTAATAGCTTTATCTGAATTATTACTAGCTATAACAAATTTTAAATATAAAACTTCTTACATGATGATTACTATACTGAACATGTTCAGGTCAACTGCAAGAAAAAGCTTAAAGATCTTGAATTTTCTTCTGTACCTCCTGCTTGTACCACACCAAGGGAGAGGATATTTAGCTGCTTATAAAAAGTTTCCAACATATATCAGTTAATATTGAGCTATAATATGGCAAATTATATAAATATATTGGAATCTGCTACAACAAGAAACAGTTTGTTGATAAATATATATATATATAGGCCATTATATAATATCAGCCACACTTCAAATATTGGTCAGAAAGAATACACGCAGCATCCTTTAAGATCCAACTGTCACATACCAATCTTAAGAAAAACAAAAAAAAAAAATCAGTACAGACATATTGTTCAAAAGGTAAAATAGGGCATAAAAATCAAAGAAAAAAAAAGCCTCCTTCCATGATTAATTCCTTAGCAAAAGTTCATTCATTCATTCTGATCAGATTTTGCTGAAAACTATAGTATTAGTATCGATGTGGACTGGTACATTCCTCCCATGATTTTCCAAAGATTTGAAGCCCTAGAAATTCAGACAGATATAATTGTAAATAAAATATCACAAAAATTTGATAGAAACAAAATAAAATAGCCTTTTAATTAGTTAATGAAATTAATAAAAAAAATAAAGAAAGAAATTGACCTGCTGATAGATTCATGGTTAAGGTGTTGGGAGCATTATTAGCATCCCAATTTGGTGACATAGGAGATGAATGACAATCACTGTTGTCATAACTTGCTTCATTAGGGATAATCAAATTATTTTGATGGTTATGAGATACAGAAGATTTCTTCAACTTTCTCTTAATCACAATGGATTCCTCAATAAAGTTAAAGATATCATCTCTTTGAAATTCACCACTACCACCACCACCAACAACAACATCAGGCCTCATCAATTGATGAAACATTTGAGGGTTTTCATCAGTTTCAGTTTGATACTTTTCCTTTTCCTTTTCCTTTCCACTTGTTCTTTCTCTTGCTCTTGCCCTTGCTTTTTCTCTTGATTCCTTCATCTGTGCTTTTTTCAACTTTCTTTCTTCAGAAATATCATTGGAGTAAACTTCATCATCACCTTCTGATGATGAAGAAGAGAAGCTATTATGATCATCATGAGCAGCAGCACTACTACTATGTTGTTTACTTCTAGTTAGGTCTTCAATTGCTTTCTTTGACTTATTGAAAAGCCACTCAAGAGTGTTACTAGCTTTGTCAAACCCTAACATATCTTGAAGATCAAAGAACTTTCTTGCAATTTCAATTGACAATCTTACCCTTCTGTCTCTTAAACCTTGAGATGTGTGAATCTTACTGTGCCTGTCTTTTTTAACTGGTTTCTTAGCTGGTTTTTTTGTGAGCAAATTGGAAAAACTTCCATAATGAACACCACCACTACCACCACTACTTAGATCTTGTTTGAACATTGCAGCATAGTGATCTGCAACTGTCCAATTTGTTATTGTTTCAGGGTTTGGAACATGATGAGTAGTAGTGTTAGTAGTAGTTGGTAGTACTGTGTACGGAATAGAAAGTGGATCATGAAGAAAAGTGTTGTTGTTGTTGTTGTTGGAAGAAGCATTTTCAGGGTTAAGGAAAGAAGTAAATGAAGAAGGATAAGAAGAAGAAGAAGATGAAGGGAAATAAGGGTAAGGACCTAAGGAACAGTAAGTAGAAGGAGGAAACATTTGTAAGAATGAAATTGAAAACCCTAGCTTCTGTTTTCACTCGAAACAAAACACAAGAGAGGTAGCTATCTTGTTAATATCTGTGGGATATAATAGTGAACTAAGGTTCGCTAGCTTTCTCAACTTCAAGGCACTTTATTATACAATGGAAAGGAACAACTTACTAATTAAGTAGACTATATATAGCAATAGTAGGGAAAGAAAGTTGTTTGAAAGAAACAGGTTAGAGAGAGTAGGGGTTTTCATTGAAACTGAGATTTGGTTTGCTGATAAGGCTTCATATTTATCTGGGTATGTGCTGAAGCAGGTACCAACAGGGTGGGTGGGGACTAGTAGAGAGAGAAAGAGAAGAGAGAGAGGACATCTTATCATAGGGTAATATTATTTATTAATATTTATTATGGTGAAAATAATTATAATAATATGAGTAACATGGGATAAGAGACACATAATTGGAGGATAGTGTGCCTCGTTATGTGGGAGCAAACGTAAGCAGTGGAGGGTCATATCATTCATTCATTCACTTTTGAGCCGGTTATGCGTGTCCTTGTCGTGTGTTAGGGTTAGATATGTTTGATTTATTTAACAAAGAATCAACGATTAATAGTATGATTATACATGTAATAAATACACGTACTTTTTGACTTCTTGCTGTAAAAGAAGGTGGGGCTCGGCTGCATAAGAAATTAATAACAGAGATATTAGATTCACGTTCTGGCCAGGGGCAAGAGCCATGAAGTTAAATTAAGAATATGAAGCTGTACTAGCAGCTGCTTCTTCAGTTATTTTTTTTATTAAATATACTTAGGAACAGACATACTATTACTACACTTTGTAAACTAATATTCAGAAATCATACTCAGTCTGACTTGAACCAAGTAACAAGTAAATCCCCCAGAGAATAAATCTCCTTCAACACTATAATAACTCAAATCTCATAAATAAATAAATAAAAACTCATTTATTATTAATCTTTATCATGTAAATCAATTGACATTATTAGAATACACTACAGCCAAATTGCTCATATTTCTCACCAAACCGCGCCTCCTAATAATGTAATGGATCATCTTTGCAACCTGGTAAAAATTCACGGTATCTTAATCTTATGTACCACGTGGAGACTTTGGTCCAGTCGAACTCTTATCTTTGAGAGAGATATTATCCCTTCTTATTCAGTAGCAATTCGGGCTCAAACTCTCTGCAAGGATTCGATCTCAGCATTTGTGATTAGTAGCTGACTGCCTGGAAGGTGGAGTGAATTCGATCTGCGTGGGCTGATCGCACATTGCATTCTGCCCGATTGTACTTGCAATAGCACTCTGACACCCAAGTCAAGTGGTGAGTAAATAGTAGGAATGATGTATGGGTCAGAAGAAAATACTTTGTTAGTAGGGGACCCCTATATATATGGCGATAGGGGTGGTCGGTGAGCCGTTAGATCGATCGCGGGTCGATTCGAGCCGTTTGATCGAACGCGTGAACACCGACCGCTTCTTTCTTGGTTTGGACCAAGCGTGCGGTCCTTGGATGGATTGGGCCTTCCGCCCGACCCGAACAATTTGGGTCTTGTGTTGGTGTTGACTCTGTCTCGATGCTCGAGCTTGTTTCGCGGGCGCGTCACACGAATGGATCGGTTTTCCTCAATGTTGATGGGAGCACCATCACTGCTTTTGGTTTATCCAGTTTTGGTGGTTTAATCCGAGATAACAATGGCACATTTATCCGTGGTTTTATGACTCTTTAGGTGTCTCGAGATATTATCTATCTTTGAGTTAATGTCTCTTGTTCATGCCTTATCTATGTGTTGGGATCCGCGGGTTCCTAAAGTCGATTACTATTCGATTCACTATTGGTCTTGCATTTGACCAAGAAGGGATATAAGTTTCTTCATAGAAGCGTAAATGAGATAGTTGTTATCCGCAATTTCATTAGTAGAGTGAGATTGCTCGATTCTTCACACTCTAAAGGGAGGAAATAGTTGTGCAGATTTTTTTGTGAAACTCGACTCGTGAAAATGAGCTCTTGGTTACTTTGTTGTCTCCTCCGAGAGGCTTGTTAGAGTTTCTTAATGCTTGTGCCTTGGGCATGTTTTTTTGTGAGGCTTTGAGCCATTTTCCCCCTTTTAGCCTTTGTAACCAAAAAAAAAAAAAAAAAAAAGAATACACTATGGCCGGTGTTTGGACTCACGATCCACAAGCTTTCAATCGCACGTCGAATACACGCTACTAGTTGTAGCATCTCACTAAAGTCACGTTTATTAATATCTCAATGACCAAACCCTATATATAGTGCCACAAGTTTCACATGAATTCAAAAATTACTCATCAATTATAAAGAGTTACTTAAATTATTTGGTTTGGGGCCATGAAGAACCCCTCCTTGGAGCAAAATTCCCTTCTGGACTTTATCTTTGGTGGATGGATATATCTGTAGATCGAGTTGGGGATCATGGGAAGGGTGAGGGGATTGGTTTACGGGATTGGTGAAAAAAAGTTGGCTAATGAGAGGTTGCTTTTTTATCTTATTATGAATGGACCAAACTTTGGTCCAAACTTCATGATCTTCGCTTCCCTTTAACCATGGTTATTTTTTTAAAAGACAAACATAAATAGGTATATAAATTGCTGAGCACGATGGGTACTCAATCCACATACTCATAGAAAATCTATCTCGAAAAATGGAGAAACAAAACCAAAAATTAATACCTCGTGGAAATACAATCAATAGTAGCTACAAATCACTCGTAGAATAAACAGGAGGGAGAGGTACGCTGAGCCAGGAACTATCGCCAAGAACGGGACACTATCTGATAAATGCAAAGCTTAAAATCAGATATACCTCTAGAGAAAATACGACCTTTCGTCAAATCTCAAAATACAGGCGTTCTCCAAAAATCCCAAATAAACCATGGTCATTGATATCAATAAAAGTTTGCTTTCACAAAATAAAAATGATAGACCACCAATCTTGTTGACATTAACAATCATATTGTTTTAGTTTAGATTAATGTTATTTAGACCAAAAACTGTACCAAATTACTTATGCTTATGGGATACGGAGGGAGTATCCATATGATACATTTTTTTTCTTATTTTAAATTAAATTGAGTGTTATACGCAGATAATATATTTAATTTAAAATAAAAAATAAATGTATTATACGTGTATTCTCTCCGTATGTCATAATGATTTATTTTTAATTACACTTTTTGTTCTAAATATCATTTCTCTTTAGTTTTTTTTTTTAACTAAAATAATACTATAATTTTACATTACAGTCGTTTTTAATGTAATTTCGATCTCTAAAATTAGATCTAAGATTGTATTACCTTCTTCCCCCTTGTAGCAAACTAGCCAAAAAAGACAAATCGGCAATTACAAAGATTGGTGTTGTTTTTTGACTGAACCGTACCCACCCTACTGTCATTTTCAATCGAGAAGCTCTTTCAATATCTCTGACAGGGGGGAGGGGGGGTAACTTCTTCATTTCCTGCTATATCAGTTTGTAAAATCAGGAAGTCTAGTTACAATAACAAAGATCATCATAATGGCTTTTACAAGAGCTAGTTATTTAGTACTACTTGGATTTTCACCATCATGACCAAATTGAAACAACAATATATATAATATATAATAAACAAATAGCTAATTGTGTTTGCAAGAATTTGATGCTGTTCTGCATAATAACCTTTTCAGCTGAAAAAAGTAATGGCATGGAGGATTTCAGGTTACGTTTTTCCAAAGCCATCCCAAAAGAGGAACGCCACTGTCTCTTGACCTCATTCTTTTACCTTCCCCTTTGTAGCAAACTAGCCATTCACCATTTGCAAATGCAATTCAGTGAATATTTCACTCTATCTGAATTGAAGTGAAGGGCATGCAGCTAGCAGGTATATATCAATAAATACATGCTACCTAAAAGATTTTTGTACCTATACAAACGCAGGATTTTAATTTGTCTCTGCCATTTCATTTTGCATGATTATAATTATGATTTTTCCAAGTAAACATTTAAAATTTAGAGTACTAGCTTTCATGCAAGTAAATTTAAATAATTTTATTTATTCTAAAATATTGTTTACCATTTTTCAAGATTTTATTGTAAAAATGAATGAATAAATAAAGTGAAGGGTTAAATATGTTTTCGATTCCTATAAAATTTGAATATTTTTATTTTTATTCCATATAAAAAATTTCACTCAATTTTAATCTCTATATTTTCTCTGTCAAAGCTTTTAGTCACTCGCGACTTTTAATAGTGTTTTCTAAGTGTTATTAATTAAAAGTTCTGAGGGACTAAAAGTATAGATGATAGAGGAAAATGTAAAGACTAAAAATGAGTGCAGACAATGACTCGACTTAGTGTTAAACAAACATCGGTTCCAAAAGTAAGGTCTCAAAAGGTCAAAAGTCTTATTATAAAAAAATTACTCCATTTTAACTCTCCCAAATCATCCACAAAGCGAAGTGTCAAATCATTAAGAGACTCCTCTTCCATTTTCTAAGACTAACCCCACAATATATAAGGCAGAGAACAAGGTAGAGAGATCAAAGTGAAGCACCACCATCAAACCTAGCCATTTAAATTAAACACAAGGTACCATAGTTTGCCCGAACACATCGCACCTAATAAATAGATGTGCCTCTGATTCCAAACATAGGCGCTACATATAATATTCATCAAATGATTAAATTTGACTATTAATCCGATCCAACACTCTAGGACCAAGTACATCAACATTAGGCATCTTAAGAGTTTCTTTTATGTGTTGCGTGACTGTAATTTTACAACTGGACTCTTGCGAGGAATGTGTCGCCTACAAATCTTTTCCCAATATGGTTTTAGTTACTGTAGCAACCAAGAAATCCAAAGGATTCTTCATGGTTTAAAGGAGACAACAAGTTTCCATCAAAGTTTAATTATTTAGAGAAAACATTGATAAACCTCTTTTAGACAAAATTAGTCTTTGAAATTGGAGTTGGATTCGAGTCTGAATATAACAATCATAAGAGTGTTGTGCGCACTATGTAGATCTAATTTGAAGGTGTAGCGAAGTCTTAAAATAAGGTTCGCATTTGATTATCAGTGTGGCTCGCAACATTAGTAAGGATAATTTGTTTGGTCATAAGACTAGGGTTTGAGACTTGTTATAGAATCGTCATTAGTGCCTAAGTACTTGTCTCATTTGTTCATCATTTCCCATCGAGCACTTGTGTTTCGGCTCTCCTCTCAATTCATCCAATTTTGACTTGGAATTGTGTACGAAAAAATTCCATATTTCTATGATAAGCAGGCTCGATTTTTGCGACTAAACTTGTGTGTGTTTGTGAATCAATTGATTTCTAAGGAAGCACTGTTTCTCATCAAAGCAATGTGTAGGAAAATTATTTTTCTACACTTTATAAATTCATGAATGTATACCTCACGATAGACATGCCTGATGAAAATACATATGTACAAAATCCATGAATTGCTTAGCTGAAGTGGAATAACATGTAAGAAATTTTAGAGACAAATTGATCTAAATTTTTAGAGAGATTTTGACATGTAGATGATATAAATTCTAATTTAAACGAAATAACTTAGGATGGGTCGAGTTGTGTAGGGTAACCAAATTTGGCCAAAACCGATCCAGACCGGGAAAGTTGGAGATATGACGCGTGGCGCGTGTCCAGCAGGCATGAATAGTTAGGTTTCATTTTTGTATATATAGCAAGGATAGTGTTGGTGCGTGTAGTGTGGTTCACCGTTGGATTATAACATTCCATAGTCTTGACACTAAAACCATGAATGAAGTACTCATATTCACCCCAAGAAGTGTTATATGACTGCACAAATGCAATTAAAAATCTTGCTCATGAGTACACTGTTGTTAATCTACCAGTTGAAACAGTACTTTCGAGGGTTTAAACGTTTGACTCCGGTAAAAGCACCCAGCCTTTCAGGGCCCCCTAGGCCCCCTCATAATTAAAACAGCTAGCGTTGAGAAGAAGACCCATGACTGGCTTGTAATTTCATGCATCAAAAATTAATTAATAATAATTAATTGCTCCAAAACATGATGCTGCTAGTGATGAATCATTTCTCATCTGCAAAAGCACGTAGCTAGATAGATGAGCTTTTTGTGTTATAGTAGATCCTCTTATAAGATGGACCCCGAACTTTATGCTGACAAAAACGATTATTACCACCAACTGCAACTTGTAATGATGATATATTATAGCCATATAGGAGTTGATTGTTCGTTTGGAATTGATTGTAGAATGATATGTATGAATTTGACATTTTTGAAAATTTTGTCTCTAGTTTAAGTAAGACTAACTCTTACTATCAACCAATGTAGATTTCATTTTCAGTCTTGAGAAAAATTGAATTAAGTTCCCAATATATTTGGCAGTATATAGTCTATAAGGTGTATCTTGAGAGATCTAGGTGGTGTTTCTAGGTTATCAATCAGGGTTTTTTTTATTCGCTTTAACCTCTGTTTGGTAAAAAATAGTGGATAGTGGATGAACGGATAGCGCATGAGCTAACAAACAACAGATAAGCTACCTGATAGAAAATGATGTGTTTGGTAAAACTAACGGTTAAAATAGCTGATAAATGTAAAATGACGTAAAATGATATTTAATTAATGATGACAAAATGTTTAATGAGGAAAGAAAAGTAATTTAATAAAAATAAAAAGGGTAAAAATGTCAACAAAAAAGTGAAACGGTATCCACTAGTGTTTCAAAAAAATGCTACTTGAAGTAGCATATAAAAAAACGCTCAACGCTACCCGCAAAACGTTAAACGCTAGTGCTTACCAAGCACGCATACTCTTCACCGGCTAGTTTCATCTGCTAGCGGATGAAACGCGCAAAATAGAGCCTTAGTCGGGTTACGTTTGTAGCTCGATCCACTTAATAATACTTATCGAAAAATGTTATTGTTATGGATTGAGTATTTCGTTTTTTATTAAATTAGGTATTCTCTGCGCACAACTGCAGGGACTAATCTCAAGAGCTGGGTAGGACCACAATGGACATCAAAGCTCTCCCCAAGGAGTTTTAACTCTGCTATATTACCAATGTTGGAATCGAACCCAAGACTTTGATGAGCTGGAAGAGACCCAAACCATTTCATCCATACGCTCTTGGGTGATTGCGTATTTCATATGTTTTTTACCGAGTTGGTGTTTCTTTTTAAATTACTAGTTTAGTGTGTGATTGACAAAAATACAAAAATGAGAAATGCTAGCAACACTCTCTCTAACACTCACTTTATGATTGGTTAAAATTCATACGGTCCCACTAAATTAATGGGTCTCATTTTCAAAGTGATGAAACTCACGTGAATTTTAACCAATCATAGAGTGAGTGACGGAGAGAGTGTGCAAACTAGAGTGTTAATAGTATTTCTGGAAGAACCAAAAGAGGGTACAAAGGGTACCTGAACCCTATACAAAAGTAGCAATACAAAGAAACACAACCGAAAAAATACATTTGAAACGTTATATAGCTACTTCTGAAATACACGGAATACCTCCGCCCACCACTCATAGTAGAGGCAGGCGCATATCCTGCTTCTCGCTTGGAACCATCTCTAAGACAAAACTTTAATCTTCTCCAGTACTCAGATACCATCAATATTGGCGAACCTGCAAAGAAAAGTTGCTTCGCTCCTGCAAAAGGATCAAGATAACTGCAGGCTACATCAAAGTTAACCGCTGCTTCCACTTCCGGTAGCCAAACGAACAAAAAAGAAGGAATAACTGAGAGAGATCCTGAGGTACAACCCCAAACCACTCTACCCGTTTTGCAATTGCATACGAAATTGAGAGGGAAAAAATCACAGGTGAGGAACAAGTGAAGAGAAGGCTCTTGGTGGTCACCAAAAGGGACACAATTAGTAGCATTTACATCATTGATAACTCTCCTCCTAAAAAGATTCACCATAAATGGAATCCTATCTAAATCAATTGCCATGAGAAGACAATCGCCTTAGATCGAATGTGCCAAGCTCTTCCAGAGTGGCCAGAACACCATTGTCCGATGGTCCGCAAGGCTGGACAGCCAATTGGAGTCCGACGATAAGAAGACATAAGTCGATTTAACCAAAATAAACCTGTCGGACTGCCTCTCATCCGACTGTAGCGAAGGCAGTAGTTGTGAGTGTGTAAGAGTTTGTCCAACAAATCTTCCTCCGAGACAAAAAAACCTCCTCCTCCATTTTAGTTTCCACACCAAAAAACCACCTACCCAACTCACTATTTGTCCGATGCTGATGCTGCTTTCTTTTTTGCTACCCAAACATACTAATAGTGATTTACATATTTGTTTAGATTAATTTTGATCTCAAATTTGATTCTAACTTCTCTAAAATCTAAATAAAGGTTGGAAAACTTGAGACTCATCCTAATATAGGGAACATATAGACTTTCATGCTTTGAACATGCATTATTTCCTATTTGCACATATGTTAGGTCAACATTAAGTTTGAACAGCAGATCTCTAGTGAAATTGTAAACACATCAACGTCAGATCTTCATATGCTCTTTAATCATGAAAAAATCTTAAAGCCAGTTTTTAATTTGAGTTTCTTGTGGGAAGTTTTTATAGTAATTTACTGTAATTTGAGTTAGAGTGCAATGCTAGGCACAGATGTCAGAATATGTTCCAACTACTAAATGCACTAAAGTTATGGCTATACAGAAGTACGTACTACCTCAGTTATAGAGGCCGGAGGATGTTCTAGCTTCGAAGTTATGAAAAGCTGGAGTACTTTCTTTTACTGAAATTTCTACTTTTGTTTAACCTATAGGATATACGTTGATTCAATTTGGTTTGGTTGTACTTAAATTCATTCTAAAATTCTAAACTGAACTTATTATATCTACATTATGTAAGTCTCATTAAGTTAGTTGATACCACTGAATTAGTGTGTCTCATTTATAAAGAAGTAGAACCCATATGAATTTCGCTCAATCATTTAGTGAGTGAGTGGAAGAGAGGGTTAAAGAAAATGTTACTGGCATTTCTAACTTATGCCTGTTTGGATTAGCGTTGGGAGCCCCTAAATGTGCGATGGTATCACCAAACTCAATTCTGCCATGATTATATTTGTTTGATTTCATGATGACGAAAATTGATTTTGAGTGAACTAATTTCGCAAAATTAATTTTAATTAAAAGAAAGTTGAATGTAAAATTATGCGTGTTTTATTGAATTCATTCATGTAGAAGTGAGTTGATCAATAATAAATTTTAGAGTAAAATTATATTTAAAGCAAAAACTGTGAATTGTAGCTTCAAGCTAAAATAAATTTTTGGGGGTATGTCAATTCTGTTAGAGGAAGACCCACATAGAATGTTGTGTTTTACCAAAGAGGTACCAAATTTGCATCATTTTTTTGGTAGTGTTACAAAGTAACGAAATAAAGAACAGAGAAAAAAAAAACAAGCCTAGCAGCTAAGCTTGTTCAAATAGATGAGCGATTCTAACCCAGAGGTGGGGACTCCCAATGAGCAAATATGGCTGAATGAATTTCCTCCTTGGCTAAGAAATCAACACACTTATTTTGCTCTTTCAAAATATGGACCAAAGTAATATCCACAAAATCACGCATAGACTTCTGGATGTCTAACAAGAAAGAAGCGTAAGAATGGGATGATGTTTACATCATCTAAGCAGTCGCTTTCACAAATAACTCTCTTGAAACCCAAGCCATGACAAAAGGAAAGACTCACATTGATTGCCCTCATTTCAACAAGGGTACACTACAAGACAAACGCGTTTTTCGGCGGAAAAAATCTGATGGAAATGCACCAAACCCGTCGGAAAAGTGACGTTTTCGGTGGACTTTTTTCGTCGGTAAAACGCTCGTAGGTAATGTTTTCCAGCAGATATTTCCAGCGGATTTTTTCCACTAGTAACAGGTGTTTCCGGTGAATTTGTTTTTAAAAAAAATTAAAAAATCTGTCAGAAATGCACATTACCTACGGATTTTTTCCGTCGACAATTTTCAACGGATTTTTTCTGCCGGTAATGGGCGTTCCCGGCGGATTTTTTTTAAAAAAAAAAATTTGAAAAATCCACCAGAAAAGCACATTACCGGCAGATGTCTTTTTCTAAAAAAAATAATAATTTTTTTAAATAAAAAATTAAAAAATTATTTTCGAATACGCCGGAAACGCACGTTACCACCGGATTTTTTTAAATAAAATTAAAAATTTTTTAAAAAATTGTTTATTTAATTTTTTCAAACTTTTAAATTTTAAACCCCTCACCTATCAGTACTGTAGCAGTGTTTTTCTGCCACGTCATCGCGTCCGACTTGAGCAGTGTAGAAGAATAGTGCGTGAAAACGGTCTTATGACACAAATTTTTTAAAATAGGTCACAACATAGGTCTCTAATATGAACACAAAATTTTTAAAGTAATGTAAAAGGAGGATTAACAACCCCTAAAATATTACTCTCTCTAGACTCATATATAAGCAACAAACCACTTTTTAAACGAATCTAAAAAGTCATTTATTGCTTATATATGAGTCCGGAGGGAGTAATTAGTATCTTTGGAAATAGTTGTTGACGAGTTTTATAACTATTCTTAGAAGAACTTTTCTCTTAATTTCCTCTATTGAGATTTTGTCAAAATGGGTTTCAAAAGAGTCCTTGACATATTCAAGATTCTCTTCCTCCTCCATGTCCTCATCAGCCCAAAATTTCTCTTGGTTTTAAGAGCCTGTAAATCATGAATGAAGTTAACACTATTATTTCCAACAAATTGACTAATGGGAGTAGAATTAATTATATTATCAAGGATTTGAATTCTGTTGGGCTCAGAGCATACTAAATCCATACCTGAATTTATTTGTCAACTTAAATAGTTAAAAGTTGTATTAATTACCTGTTTCTCAATTACATATTTTTTTTTGGTAAACTTCTCAATTATATCTATAATATTTATTGAGGAGAGAAATAAATGAAACTAGCCTCACCTCCCGTCCGATGGACGGGTTGTCTGACTATTAATTAAATAAATTACTTTTAAACAAAAACAGGAGTAAATAACAACATCAAACAAATTCTAAATATTAGAAAGACATCACAGTTAAAGACAAAAATCACACATATTAGATCAAGTCATAACACAAACAATTTAAAGTTGGAGCATAAGATTATTAAAATTGGAAGGAACACATGCATAAAAGTGGAAGCAACACTCGAAGAAAAAAGGAATAAAACTGGAAGGTTAATCGAATGAACACAAATAAATCCAATCAACAACAATGCATTTATCAACGAATCTAAAATAAAACTGGAAGCAAATTAAAAGACATGAAGATGAAGAAGTTAGAGTACTTTACCAGAGAAGCAGAAATGGTGGAATTCGAAATAAGACAACACAATTAGAAAGTGAAACGTGTACGTAGGTATCAAACAGAGTTTGATTTTAAAACTAAACACCAATTTAAGTACGCTTCTAATACTCGTTGGTGTGACATTATTAAAATAAAGAAGAGAACACCAAACTGGACATGTAAAAAAAAATTATGGACCCTAAAGTACCTCAAAACACACTGCCTAGCATCACACATTACATATTTTGTCAAAAACTTATTAACATTTTTTTACCACACCAGTTATTTAAGACGAATCTTCTGGTATTTGAAGAATTAAATTTTTTTCTAAACCCTATAGTACCCCTAAACACACCGCTTAACATTTCACTTTACGCATTTAGTTACAAAATGATTTTTTTCCCATCAACTACACCAAAGCACATTGTTTAGCATCACACTTTATGTGTTTTGTCATGAAATTAAATAGTTTTCCACCAAAAAATTGCATATTTAAACATCTAAAATTTTTCGAGACTGTAAAGTACCCCTTAAAATATAAAAAAGAAAAATAATAGAAAACCTTCAAATATAATAGAAGAACTTTGGATGTGGTAAAAACTCTGTTGGGAGGGGGGAATCACACGGACCGACAAAGTCGAATACTCGTGGCCAGCCAGACTCTCCAATGTAGATTAGTCATCGACAAAGTCAATGGAAATTGCGTACCAATGATATGGTAAAAAAAAAAAAAGATAACAAAAAACAAAAAAAAATTGAAGAAAGAAAAAAAAATTGAAACAAAAACGGAAGAAGAGAAAAAACAACCAAAAAAAATTGAAACAAAAAAGGAAGAAGAAAAAAAAAACAACCAAAAAAAATTGGAACAAAGAATTATTCCCTCGGGATATGACAAGCCGCATTAGATCTTTAGATGACTAATAAACAATCAAATGTATCATAAGAAAAATACTTTTTTGGTATATAAATCGTGCCGGTATCATTTGCACGCAACTATAAAGATTAATCCCTCGAGTGGTTATGACAGCAATAGACAGTAAAGTTCTCCCTCAAAAGATTTGACTGAATTCGAACCCAAGATATCATAAGAAAAAGACTAATAATTTATTAAGAAAAAAAATTTATTGGCTTCTGTAAGAAAATGGCTAATAATTCATATAAAATAATCCCTATAGAAGACATATCACTACGCCAGCGTATTAAGATGGCTAGCGTTTTTTTTGAGCATTCGTAGCGTTTTAAAACGCTAGAGAAGTTCTGGCGCTACTAATCGTACACCCCATTAGTAGCGTTTTAAAAACGCTAGCCATTGACCCAGCGTGTTTTAGACATACGTGGCGTTTTATATAAAGCGCTAGCCATTGACCAGCGCCTTTTTACAATTCCTAGCGTTTTACGAAGCGCTAGGGATCCCATAGCTCTTTTACTACCATTCCTAGCGTTTTAAATAAAAACGCTAGGGATCCCATAGCTCTTTTACTACCATTCCTAGCGTTTTAAATTAAAAAACGCTAGGGATACTATAGCCCTTTTACTACCATACCTAGCGTTTTATGTAAAGCGCTAGGGATGCTATAGCACCTTTTATTAGCATTCCTAGCGTTTTTCAGAAAGCGCTAGGGATGCTATAGCACCTTTTTACTACCATTCCTAGCGTTTTTACATAAAACGCTAGGGATGCTATAGCACACCTTTATTAGCATTCCTAGCGTTTTTACGAAAGCGCTAGGGATCCTCTAGCTCCTCTTTACAATTCCTAGCGTTTTATCTATAAACGCTAGGTATTGACTGAATTTTTTTAAATATTTTTTTATTTTGGTTTGTTCTCCATTTTAATTACAACCTATAAATTCATTCCTTCCAACAAAATTCAGAAAATACATTCCAATCCAATATCATTCAAACAAAATTCATTCAACAAAATTCATCAAATATTTCCAATCCAATATCATTCTAAGAAGTTCTTACAACATAATATAAATACAATATATACAACAACTAACTATTATGAAATTAACTCAAAACTTGCTACAAAAAGCTAGAAACAAAGCGCACCACTCCCCCCTACTGTGTAAGTTGTTCGTGAGTAATTCGGATATTTTTAAAGTTTGGGAAAATCTTGAAAAATAAAATGAAATAAAATTAGAATTAAAATGTTTATTAAATGTGAGTAAGTATTATAATATCAATATAAAAAGAAATCTAAGTAGTTACCTTGGTTGGGATTGTTACTTTGTCATGAGTGATAATCTCTTTCATAAACCTCATAACGTAGTACCCACAATCATTGTTATTTGGTTGTTTAGGACACTACAAAGCAAAAGATCATTATAACTTAATTGTCACATTTTTATGACCAAAAATTCAATTAAAATTATAAGAATTAAAAAGCTTACTGAGTTATGGGTAGCCATCTTGTTTTACTAAGTAGATAATCCCAAGTATTCTTTCAAAGCATTTGTAATGTCATACATATATATATATATAACGTTAAGGCTAACAAAATACATATATTAAATTATACAAATTAAAATGAGAGGGTTACACATACACACCTCTCAACAATCTCTACTGAAGTCTCACGAGACGTTGTAATGGCCTTGAAGTGAATCCGGATAGTAGACAACATTTTGCTTAGGGTTTATTGCAAAGAGTACCCAATGTTGCCTGCAAGTAAATGAATCACGAATGAGTACACATTAATTTACACTATAATACAATCCTCAAAATAATTAAACAAGTGATTGAAGACTAAATTTCTCACCCATTATTGAGTGGTGCCAAAAATAAAGAGTCGCCCTTCAAATGCTTGGCTTCCATGAAGCGTGAATGGATATAACTTTGTACTTCACTCTTAATAGCCATAATACGTTCCTCTGTATTACCTTGCTTAAACACAACGACGATACACGCGGACACAAGAAGAAATACTTACGTGTCCGCTGTTGAGAAAAAGGACGTAAGACGATTGTACAAAAACCTATAAATAATATATATACAACTTTCAGATCCTCATATATATACTCTAATATATACTCTAATATAAACAACTATTGTGTACAAATAATTTAATACATACCTCCGTATACTCTAATATCGATGCAAAGTGGCCCAATCCATGTCAACTATAGCTTTGGATCCTCCATGTTGAGAATTACCAATCATTCCAGCCCACAATGTTATCGGGCGGTAAAAAAATTGGTCGTCCGGGTTCATTTTTTTGAGTGATGTGGACCTTTAGAGAATCGATGTACTTACGGAATTCATCAATGGGAAATTGACCAACATGTTGGTGGCGCTATATAAGTAGATGGTCGGGAGAGTTTGGTAGTGGAAGGGAAGGTCGGGACACTTTTATTGAAGGGAAGGTCGGGACACTTGGGGTACCTAGTATATATTAAAAAATGATTAATTAGTTAGTTAACACACATTATAGTCATCAACTTATTAACAAAAATATTGTCACTTACAACGACAAGTTGTTGAGCCATGCCACAAAAGTACTAAGTGCTTGATCCACGATAAATATATCCGCATTAGCAATTGGAGCAGCAATGGTGCGGACCCCTCTATTGAATAGTCTACCCTAACTCTCAATTCTCAAATGGTTTTGGGCATGGGTAAATTGTGCAAGTGTGGCACTCAATTGGTTACATATCAAACCCATTGCAACCTTTCGATGTGGGTTTGCAATATATAGCTCACATTCACAGTTATTCTAAATCAATTATAAAGAAAAATAAATATACATGATAATTTTATCAAATACATATGTACAAAAAAAGCAGTCGAGTTTTGTTAAATATTGTGTTGAAGGGATGGTGCAGCTATCTCTCGGGCGCTATGGGGTGGTGCAAAGAGCTCAATAGGTTCAAGTGAGGGGTGGTGCAAGCGGGGATGGTGCACCAATCCTTTGTGCCAAGAGCTGCTTAAACATCTGTCTCTCTTCCATTAACACAGCAACATTCTTGGATAGCTCGTCATACTTTGCCGCCATGACTTTACAATCCCCGCACCCCTTGCTTTGGCTCTTTGGCCCAAACACAGTTGTAGGAGGAATCCCATATCCATAACCTCTAATCCGACCCTGTCTCTCTTCCCTTCCCAAGGCACGAGCAAGGACATCTTGTTGACCATCACAATCTGTTAAATCTCCTTGTGATACAGATTGTGATATGCTTTGCTGATGCACAAACATAAATAACGGATAAAATTAATAAACAAGTGTCAAGAGAAATTTAATCGACAATAAAAAATATGTCCACGTGTCAAAAAAAATCGATTACGGATAAAAATAATAAACAAGTGTCAAATAAATTTAATCGACAATAAAAAAATATGTTCACGTGTCAAAAAAAATCGAGTAACGGATAAAAATAATAAACAAGTGTCAAAGAAATTTAATCGACAATAAAAAATATGTTCACGTGTCAAAAAAAATCGAGTAACGGATAAAAATAATAAACAAGTGTCAAAGAAATTTAATCGACAATAAAAAATATGTTCACGTGTCAAAAAAAATCGAGTAACGGATAAAAATAATAAACAAGTGTCAAAGAAATTTAATCGACAATAAAAAATATGTTCACGTGTCAAAAAAAATCGAGTAACGGATTAAAAAAATATAGTCAGACACAAATTCCAACTTGCTAAGAATCATAAAATTAAAATTACAATACATGAATTTTGGAATACTTACAATTTTGTCCTTGACCTCCTTAGTTTTCGGATCCACAATCTCCCCATCCTTGTTTTGTCGGGCCTCTAACCAGACAGTACAACGATCAAGGGATTCTTGAGTTGGATCTTTCCCTCTTGCAGTAACTATTTAAGTTTAATAATTATTAATCAAGCTGTAAATTAAAAGATTCATTAAATCATAATAAATTAAACTAATTGTGTCTTACCAATCTTTCTTCAAGAATTTGATATCCACTTGAACCTCCTCTATAAGGGTACTCGGGATTAGAAGCTCTCACTTTATTGGCTTTGCTTTTTTTCTATTTAAAAACATAAGTATACATTAATGAATGATATCTTGTTGTGTGAATATATATATATATATATATATATATATATATATATATATATATATATATATATATATATAACTTAAATAATTAATATACTAACCAGAAATCCGGATCTCAGTAGTGTGTATATCTACAAATTTGGTCCAATCCTCCTTAGTTATAATTAGGCATACTGATCTTTGGAGGCTCTGTCTGATGGTCCCATCAAAGCCGTTTGAGATATACTTTTCCCCACATCAGTTCTATATGCCCGATGCAACCTTCCCGCTTCCTTGAGTATCCAATCTCTTGGGCATCATCGACATCAAAGTGTTTCTACTTATACATAAAAATGGATTAAATAAATACAACTAAAAATTCACTAAATAAGATTATTAAAGAGGTCTAAAATTATATAATTGTATTAAGGACCAAAAATCATCTTTCAGTTTAGGCAAAAAGCGTATTATCTTTCTCATTCCAACTTTTTATTGAAATTGGAAAGATTTGTTTCACCTTAGTACCAATAAAGCTAATTAAATTTGTGCCGTTGTCTCCAATTGGCAAACATTTAACACTCAATCGGACCTTAAATAATTAAATCATTAAATAATTAGATAACTTGGAAAGGTAGAGAACAACATTAATAATTAGTAATTAACTTACCTTATATTTCTCGTGTCCTTTACTTATCCGATGGACGATATTCTTTTCGATGTAATTCCTCGGGAGTGAACTTCTTTGTGTTTCTATCACCCCCCATCACCACCACGACTACTCTCGTGATCACTATGTGATGCCATCCGACTTGCAATAACCCAAATGAAATAGACTCAGTGAGTTTTAGCTTTCTAATTGTTTAGAACCAACAAACACATAACAAAATATAGAAGAAGCCATGCACTAAGTAACAGTGAAAGCCATGCACTAAGTAACCTAGAGTAAACATACATAGGAAAGACATGCACTAAGTATATAACCTAGAGTAAACATATATATGAAAGCCATGCACTAAACAGAGAAAGCCATGCACTAAGTAACCTAGAGTAAACATACATAGGAAAGCCATGCACTAAGTATATAACCTAGAGTAAACATATATAGGAAAGCCATGCACTAAGAACCTAGAGTAAACAGAGAAAGCCATGCACTAGGAAAGTCATGCACTAGTCAAGTTAATAATGCTATCTAAGCTAGACTAATCTAACAACTAATTAGATACAACATTGAGCTAATTAAGTAACAGAGAAAGCCATACAAAAGATACATAACAAACCATAAAAAACCATAACAAATAGTCATTGCGGTGAGAGAGGTGGAGAGTGCGTGAGTGCGAAATACCTTTTGAAAGGAGAGAGAGTGCGAGAAAAAGGAAACAAATGGGAGGGAGGCTGCGTGGTAAGATAGCACCAAGGAGAGAGAGGATGAACGAAGAGGGTTTCTGCGTTTTACGTTTCTGGGTCGCGTTTATGGGTTTCTAGGTCGTAGCACCAAGGAGATGAGCGAAGATGAATGAAGAGGGTTTCTGGGCCGTGGAGGTTCGCAAAGGTACGATGAGCGAAGTCTCACGTGAGTTACGGGTTGTTACGGGTTACGGGTTGTTCGTGGAGGGTTTCTGGGTCGTGGAGAGAAGTTAGGTAGATGAAGAGACGTCTACGTGAGTGTGTGAGGAGATGAGAGAGCGCCTTGTAAAAATTTTAATAGCATCCCTAGCGTTTTTACATAAAGCGCTAGGGATCATCTAGCGTGTTTACCATTCCTAGCGTTTTAAGTTAAAAGCGCTAGGGATGCTATTAAAATTTTTACTACAATTCCTAGCGTTTTCAGAAAGCGCTAGGGATGCTATTAAAATTTTTACTACCATTCCTAGCGTTTTATATAAAAGCGCTAGGGATGCTATAGCGCTACTACAATTCCTGGCGTTTTACGTCAGAAAGCGCCAGGGGATGCTATAGCACCTTTTTACTAACATTCCTAGCGTTTTATATAAAAGCGCTAGGGATGCTATAACACCTTTTACTAACATTCCTAGCGTTTTATATAAAAGCGCTAGGATGCTATAGCACCTTTTACTAACATTCCTAGCGTTTTATGTAAAAAGCGCTAGGGATGCTATAGCACCTTTTTACTAACATTCCTAGCGTTTTATATAAAAGCGCTAGGGATGCTATAGCACCTTTTACTAACATTCCTAGCGTTTTACAGAAAGCGCTAGGGATCCTCTAGCTCCTCTTTACAATTCCTAGCGTTTTATTTTTAAAGCGCTAGGTATTGAATGAATTTTAACTTCATTTCTAGCGTTTTCACTCTAAAAGCGCTACCTATTGACTGAATTTTTTTAAATATTTTTTTATTTTGGTTTGTTCTCCATTTTAATTACAACCTATAAATTCATTCCCTTCCAACAAAATTCAGAAAATACATTCCAACAAAATTCAGCCAATATATCATTACAAACCAATATATAGATACACACATATGTACATATCACCAAAAGACCATATTAAACTAACAATTACTTACAACATAAATAATATATATCCAAATCATACAACATAATAAGTAACTTAGATTATGAAACTCAAAAGTAGCTACAAATTAAAGCTAGAAACATATATAATAAAGACAACCCTCAATGACTATTGTCTTGACCACTAGATCTCATGATCACTAAGTGATGCCATCGACCGCAATATAACATATATAATCCATGTTATTGTTAAATGTACAAAAACAATATAAATATTATCTATTAATAAAAATAACGATATATCATTAAGTCTATATTACCTTTTCCTTTTCCTAGATAAAATTTTGTTTGCAATTCGCGTCTTGGTATTTTTTTTTCCGACGAATAATAATTCCATCATTATGATCTTTTCTAAAATATACAACATCCTCTATAGAAGTATTTTCCCCTATTATTGGTTACGATGTTACGAAGAAAGGGTCGTCCTCAACACCAACATCATCGGGTGCTTCATCATCATCGTTGTTATACACAAATTTTTTGTCGATCAATAGAACAATAGACCAATTGATATTAAGCTGGATCGGTGACATAAAACACTTGTTGAGCTTGCGATGCTAAAATAAAAGGTTCATCTTTATATCCTAACTTGTTGAAATTCACCCGCATGAACCCTAATTCATCAATCTGTAAACCAGTATTATTGTCAACCCATTCACATTTGAACACAGGCTCCTGAAACATATTGTAATCCAACTCCCATATGTGTTCAATGAAGCCAAAGTAAGACATATTCGCATATATGGGATTTCTATCTTTTGCGCACTGGATGCATGCATAGAATGAGCTACAAGAGTCACCCCACTATTTTGCATTTTACTCGATCATCTTGTTCTTTTGTATAGAAAGTGCACTCGTTCATTAGATAGTTGTTGTAAGAGAAGACATGTATATTTGGACCTTTTGCTAACCATCTCAATCTTTTTGAAATCGAAGTAGGATTGAAACACACTCACCATCAATGTGATGTTTTAGCCACACTATGAAACTCCTATTGTGTTCTTTTGCTAACCAAACTTGCTTCTTTCCGGGAATTGACTCTTAAGAATCTCCTTGTGCTTGGCAACATATGAATCAACCTCACTATCATTGTGAAGAACGTACAAGTGTGCTTGCTCTAGTTCTTTCCTTGATACCATCACTAATTTAGTTCTGTCATCCCTTTACTAATCCTTCTGCATGACGAGACCTTGGCGGTCCCACAGAATATTCAAGACTAGATAGATAGCCCGTGCAAAACTCAATAGCCTCTTCAACTATGTAGCGCTCAACAATACAACCTCAGTCGTGATCGATTTTTCACATATCCTTTTAATATCTTCATGTAACGCTCAAACGGATACATCCATCTCATGTAACATGGGCCACACAATTGTGTCTCTCTAACCAGATGAACTATTAGATGAATCATTATGTCGAAAAAGGAAGGTGGGAAATACATCTCAAGCTCACACAAAGTGTGATAATTTCTCTTTGCAATGTTGGCAACTTTCAGAGGTCAATCACTCTACTACAAATCGCCTTAAAGAATAAACAAAGTTTGGTTAAGGTCGACGCACTTTCTTAGGCAAAATGGATCGTATACCAATGGGTAGCAAATTCTCCATGAGAACATGACAATCGTGGGACTTTAGAGACTTTAGCTTGAGGTCTTTAATCGATACAAGAGTCGCCACATTTGAAGAGTATCCCTCTGGAACTTTAACTCCATGAAGAAACTCACAAAAGACAGTCTTCTCCTTTCTAGATAGAGTATGAGTGCACTTGGGAGGTAGATATGTACGTGTACCCTTCTTTACTGGGACCCAATTCAGGTCTCAAACCCATACTAACCAAATCCAACCTTGAGTTGATGGTATCTTTAGTCTTACCAAGCATATTGAGTAAGGTACCAATGACACTTTCGAAGACATTCTTTTCAACATGCATCACATCAATGAAATGCCTTACATATAATGACTTCCAAGAGTATGGCAACTCAAAGAAAATCGACTTTTTCTTCCACCCCCGTTTGGCAATCTCTCCGCAAAAGGCTTCCCAAATTTAATGTTCAAATCTTCCACCTTTTCAAACACTGTCGCCCGTCAAAGGCGGGGAGCTCTACGTGTTCTCGTATTCCCATCAAATGCCTTTCTCCACAATCGATAGTGATGAGTTGATGGCAAAAATCTACGATGACCAAGATAGATATTCTTCTTACCATGTTCCAACCACATCCAACTGTGTTATCTTCACATATAGGGCATGCACATCGCCCTTTGTTCGCATACCAGATAGATTGCCGTATGCAGGAAAGTCGTTAATTGTGCCAAAAGATCATAGCCCTCGTGGTGAAACTTTCTTCTCTGAACCCATCATACACCTCTACCCCAATCTCCCACATTTGCTTCAAGTCTTCAATTAAAGGAGCCAAGTATACATCAATATCATTTCTGGTTGTTTGGGCCCGAGAAATTAACAAAGACTGACATCATATATTTGCGTTTCATGCAAAGCCACGCGATAAGTTATAAATCGCCAAAATCACGGGCCATGTCTTTGTGGGAGCAACTCGATACCGTGCGGGTTAAATCCATCGCCAGACAATGCAAGGCGTAGGTTTCTCGAGTCATCCCGAAATTAGGATACTCAATATTGATTTTTTCCATTGCGGAGAATCAGGGTGTCGTAGCATACCATCTTTAATCCTTTCATCCTCATGCCATGTCAAGTGTTTTGCATCTTCTGAACTACGATACATGCGCCTAAATCGAGGAATTATAGGAAAATACCACAACACCTTTTGTGGAGCAGACTCTTTCTTCTTATACCGCGGTGCATTACATTTAGGACACGACTTTAACAACGCATGTTCATTCCGAAATAAAATGCAATCATTCGGACAAGCGTGTATCTTCTCATAGTTCAAGCCAATAGACCCCAACATTTGCTTTGCATCATACGTCCGAGAAGGAAGCACATTATCATTCGCAACATTTCTTTCAGAAGTGAGAGTAAATCGGTAAAGCTCTTATCCGTCCATCCGTGGCGAGTTTTCAAGTTATACAACTTGATCACAGCCAATAATTTTGTGAATTCATTACAACCCGCATACAATGGTGTCTCTGCATCAGTTATCAACTTCTCAAACATTTCAGGACAATCATTAAGATCCTCTTCAACCACCTTTGCCATCTCTTCAAATTCGTTCGCATCAAATGAATGTGTTAGGTGTCAACCGCGGCGCATATCTCTTACTAATATCATTCATATTTGAAGATTCACCTTTTTCTCACCGTGCATTATCCAACAAGTGTAACTTTGATCAATTCCATTCGCCTTTAAATGTCGTGTCAACTCCTCTGCGATGAATCGATTTTACATAACAACCCCCTTAAACAAGGACATTTCATACCACTAGAAGTCCCTAAACGTTCAACAAAGACAATTCACAAAATAATCCACTCAAATGCGCATACTCCTTGGACAGACGATTGGCGGACATCCAATTTCTATCCATAATTGCCAAATATTTATAATAAAATCACGAGAAGAGAACTTTAACATATGACCCATCAAGCAATTCGAATATAATGAAGAATCAATTCATATAAAAAAACAAACAAAATTTCCTCTTTTAAATTTTTTCAATTCCACTCCTTATTTTCCCAAGCTATATCTATATCATATTCTATTTCTATTCTCGGTCCTTTGGTCAAGACAAAGGAACCATATAGTCTAGTCTTCCAAACAATTAATTTATGTGTAACAAGAAGAGGCTAGTGGTGAAAAAAAAAAAGAAGAAGAGTCTAGTGTGCACAAGTGACAAAACTAATATATTTCTAAACTAGAACCCACAATTAATATCTAACAAGAAAGCAGAGAAAGGAGCAGAAAACTCACCAATGTTGTGCGAGTGAGAGAGATGATGTTCTTTGAGAGAGATGATTTTCGTTGAGAGAGATGATGTTAATTTGAGTTAGGGTGTTAGGGTTTTGCGTTTACGGGTGAGTGATTTTGCGTTTACGGATAGTGTTAGTTGAAAGAGGAAGTAGCTCAATGGGAAACAAAAAAATTATTTAACCATACCTAGCGTTTTCTAAAAACGCTAGGGATCTATCTAGCGTGTTTTCTAAATACCTAGCGTTTTGAGTAAAAGCGCTAGGGATATGTCTAGAGTGTTTACTAAATACCTAGCGTTTTATAAAAAACGCTAGGGATCTATCTAGCGTGTTTTCTAATTGGCTAGCGTTTTGAATAAAAGCGCGCCAGGATCTGTCTAGCGTGTTTTCTAAATAGCTAGCGCTTTCTAAAAACGCTAGGGATCTATATAGCGTGTTTTCTAATTGGCTAGCGTTTTGAATAAAAGCGCTAGGGATCTGTCTAGCGTGTTTTCTAATTTGCTAGCGTTTTGAGTAAAAGCGCTAGGGATCTGTCTAGCGTGTTACCTAATAGGTAGCGTTTTACTTTAAAACGCTACTAATGGTGTAGCGTGTTATTAAAATGGCTAGCGTTTTTTTATAAACGCTACTAAAGGTGGCGATCTCTTTTTACAATTTTGGCGTAGTGTATGAAGAAGGCAAGCACATATATATATATAATATCGTTAAAATCCATGCCCTTGTTCCATTGTTTCAAACTCAATGAAGACACATAAAAGCTCTCAATCCATCAACGTAGAGAGCAAGTGCAACAGATGTCAACCATAAAGTTAGAATTTCTAAATTAAACGCAGAACAAACCAAAGAAGCAGCAATTTGATGCATCATATATCATGTGCATAAGGCTATATCATATGGTATTTGGTATACATGATGAGCTTTTTTCATGATTGAACTGATTTCTTACCTCTTTTCCATTGTCATATGCCTCCTACCCCACCCACCATAAAACCCTTGCAGATACGAGTACAAGTGCAGAGAAGAAAATAAATCTCACAATCTAGGAGGCACTTTGGTACTTTGTCTAGTGTCAGTGTGCTTGTTTCATCGCATTCATTCATATTTCGTAGTTGCTGGCTATGAATGGCAATGGACTGAGTTTTGGTAGAGAGGCTTATTATCAATTTTCATACCAACACTTTTTAAAAAAATGCTCATATCCACATGAAAAGTACTCTTATTTACTAGATAAACACTCTATTGGGTCGACACTTAATTCATTCATAAAATAGGCACCGTTTAGACTTTGTCTTAGCCAAAAACCAATTTCAGGAATACAGTTTAATCACAAATAATGTCTCTGAGGGATCAATGATGTTATTCGAGAAAACAATTTCGTTTACGGTTTCCTAATTAAATAGTCCAGAGAACAACATGTTAAACCATTGTCAAGCCCTTCAGTTTAGAAGGATACACCGCAATAATAAGATAGTAAAAACAAGGTAGCTAGGCAAGTCAGGTGCTAATGGTAGCGTAATCTCTAGCCAAACTACTTTGCGCCTCAAGCACATGTGGCCTTCTTTTTCTTGATGGTCCGTACATGAAATACATAATGTATCCTGGATGTCTGCAAAAACCCCTCTCGAAAATAGTTAACTCGAGATAGGGTCTCTTCAGAAGGAAATGTCATGCAAAAGTCGTCACTTTAATTAGAGGGTACACAACTACCCATATTTATCTAGGGCATGCATAGAGCTCCAACAACTTGGTCACCACTAAAGGTGTACATAGCAACGACGCATATATATGCCAATTTGACGGAGTACACTCTATCTGTATACCTCCTAGATCCACGCACACATCCTCCGCTTAGGAGATTGGAACATATAATAAGATGTTATAGAGATCCCTTAGTATGACCTCCCCCTAAGAGAAGCATCATTCTCACACTTGTCCCACCGTCGACCCACATTCTCTACTAAGAGTGGTTGGTTTGTGGACCCCTTTAGTTGTACAAGAATGGAATATTTTATAACTTAGTATGCACTAGCTTGGCCAAATATGCTCGTCTTGTGGGTTTGTGAAGAAGAAGAAGAAGAAGAAGAAGAAGAAGAAGAAGAAGAAGAAGAAGAAGAAGAAGAAGAAGAAGAAGAAGAAGAAGAAGAAGAAGAAGAAGAAGAAGAAGAAGAAGAAGAAGAAGAAGAAGAAGAAGAAACCCTAGTTTTATTTTACATCCAAATCACCCTTTTAAAATAAAATAAAAGAAAAAATCATGACTGGATTTTTTTTCTTTTTGAAAGGCCATGACATGGACATCTATTTGACACACAATCAATTGACTAACGGATTGACTAATTAACAGATTGCTAAGAGAATGATATTTAAAAAAAAATAAATAAAAAATTGAAGTGACTTACTTAAAAAATCGTTATATTTGTTTGGTTGAAGAAAAACATATTTAAGCGAAAAAGAGTTATGTATATGAGAGTAATTTTTATGAGTAGGAAAGAATTCATCACTCATTATCATACGGTAGCTGGCTACCTTTTTTTATGAGAAGGTTTAGGTGAGTTGGGTTGTTGGCTTATCAAGGTCGGATATTCCTCAAGGCTCTTTGAATATTAAGAGAGATACTTACAATTATTCATCAAGGAGGTTTTCACGCGAGTTAAATTTACACCCTTTCAAAATATGAATCTTTACCAAATAAACCAACTTTCATTGGCATGTTGGCTGCCTCTTTAATTAATCAGATCTAAATTCTATGCATTCAGCAAAAAGATGTAGTCATGTATTTTCATGTGTTAACAAAAATTCATGACATTGCCATGTCAGCTTCATCTTTTTGTAAAAATAGAAAGTGTTTTTTATACCTCAAACCAATTGCTCCAATTCCTAATTAATCATAGAATTAAAGTTAAATTTTTGTTTTACTTATTTATGCATGGTTCTGTAGATATTTTTTAATTTTTATTTTGATGCTCATAATGCAGAAGACAAACAATTGAATGAATGTCTTGTCATTCCTTTTTGAGTAACGACGATTATTGATATTTTCAGCGACAAAAAAAAATACTTCTACCAAATTCAACTTATAGTGGGCCAATCATTGATTACTTTATAAATGATTAATTTGTGCATTAACTTTAACATGTGACTTCATTATGCTTTATGGTAGTAATGTTTTTTTAGAAATACCTTATACTGTACTTTATTGTGATTAATGTTAAATGTGCGATATCAACACTTGCATTATAGATAAGTTTATTAGTAGTTACTTTAAAATTAATTATGTTAGTGATCATTGTTATTTGTTATTTTCTACATTTTCATAGACTTATATGTATAAATAAGGTCCATAAATTTATTCATGGATAATTCAATTGATTAATTATTAATAATATTTGTTCTTTTATTGAAGCAAAAATCAATAATATCTGTTCATTACTTTATTCTACTTTTTCATCATAAGAGTTCTATTAAAAATATTTTTTTACCAAAATTTCTATCAATAGTATTGTAATATGGTATGAGAGGTTGATAATTATTCCACTAGTTTCTTTCTCAAATTTTTCATCTTGACTTCTTTGATTTATCTTTTATTTTTTGATTCTTGTTCAATTTGTTAATTCTTTTCACTATTCTTTCTCCCACCTTAAAACTCAGTTTTCTTAACCATTAAAAGATTCTACCATAAAAAACATTTCACTCCCTCTTTTTGTTTCTCAAAAGTTACTTTCTTTATCACACTTACGGTTACACCTCAAAATATTCACTATGCAAGAACTCCTAAACAAAGTTCTAAGATGATAGTGGAGAATCCACCATCAAGTTTCTTCATGACACAGGGAAAAACCTCAGACAAAAAAATAATAATAAAAGATGAGAAATAGTGTGGAGAGATACGAGATCTATATCGTCTCAGTTTTGACTTTTGAATATATATGGTTCACCCTAACAACTATGTGATCTAAGGTTTGCACCAAGAAGAAAAATGTTGGATTAAATTAGGGAGGAAAAGAATTGCATTTTTTTAATGATTTATGCAATTATGCAAACATGCATTTGTAATAGTTTTTCATGAATTCCCAAAAAATTGGTGACATTATTCTTCCTCTATTTTAGTCTAATTGACATTGTAGCTTCTATTCATAAAGATAATGGATAGTTGAACAAAATTTATTTACTCTAATTGACATTGTATTGCTTCTATCCATTAAAATTATGGATAGTAAAGCAATTAAAATCCATTTTTTAGCCTAATTGGCATTTTAACTTATGTCCATAAATATCATGTATAGTTAAGAATTCAAAATTCATTTTTCTTAGCCTAATTGACATTTTAGCTTCTATCCATAAAATTCATTCATTTTTCTTAGCCTAATTGACATTTTAGCAATCAAAATTCTTTCTTTTTAGCCTCATGGCATTTTGGCTTCTATTCACAAAGATAATGGATAGTTAAGCAATTTCATTCTTTCTAGCCTTAGTAGCACTTTCTCTATCCAAAAAAATTGGAGAAAAATGGTGTTTCTCTACTCCTATAATTTTCAAGCTAGAAATTAATGTAGATACATTCCAACTTGCGGAGGATATTAAAGATAAGTTTGTTAATAGTTTGTTTAGAGCTAGTTATGTTAGTTATCATTATTATATGATATTCACTACAAGAAAAGCATGCATTTCTGACGGAAAAATTCATCGCTAATGTGGGATTTCCATCACTTACGGAGGAGTTCTTACGGACTTCCGATGGCAACAATTATGCCGCTAAATGTTAGGTTAGAAACTGGCACAGACCAAAATATATGTTTGGGAGGGTGATAAAAGGCAAAAGGCAAAAATGGGTTAAACATCTCATTTGGATGGCGGTAATTTGGAGCATTTGGATGACACGAAATAAGATAATATTCAATGGCGAGGTGGCTTCTGTTACAAACATAGTGTTGGGGGCTAAGGTACTGGCTTGGAGTTGGTTCAAGGCAAGGAGGGGGAGGAAGTGTAAGGCGTCCTGGGCGGAGTGGTTTAATTGCCCAGTTGGGTGTTTATCTATGTTGTAATTCAATGTACGGTTTTAACAAAAACGTTGACAATGTTTTAGAAAGGGGAGAAGCAATGGGTTAGGACGGTTTAGTCCCATTGTTGCACATCTTTGTGTGAGGTACTCTTTTTCCTACCAGGGTCTTTTTCCCAAGGGGGTTTTGGCTCTGGGAGGTTTTGAGGAGGCCCTCCCCTTACCATTGTAATTTGTGGGCACGACTTGTGTTCGGTTTCAATATATATCTTGCTTATCTAAAAAAAATATATATGTTGCTAGCTTCTGTCGCTAATTATTGTATACGAAAGGTCTTTCAATAATGATGGTAGTCTGATTCTAGAAATATTAGCCTGTTCTGTTTGCAATACAATTCAATCCAAACCAATTAAATTTAACTAATTTCATAATAACTCAATTCACAACTTATAATTCCAAACTCATGTGTCAACTTATAATTCTAATCCAATCCAATTCAATTCAAATCACATAAACTATACAATTCCATAATAATAATTCAATAAGGAACGTTCAGTACATAAACTCCTATTTGTGAAATGTACGTACAATTCTATATTTAAATTGTCATCCATATCCAACGACAATACATATGCATTTGTGGGACTGGCTTTTTCAATATTCTCAATCATATTTATTAAATGCATATGTATTGTCGTTCCAACCTAGCCTAAGAGCTTCAACTAATAAGGGATTCACAATGTTATATTCTTACATCGATTGACACTACGCCAGAATTGTAAAAAGAGATCGCCACCTTTAGTAGCGTTTATAAAAAAACGCTAGCCATTTTAATAACACGCTACACCATTAGTAGCGTTTTAAAGTAAAACGCTACCTATTAGGTAACACGCTAGACAGATCCCTAGCGCTTTTACTCAAAACGCTAGCAAATTAGAAAACACGCTAGACGGATCCTAGCGCTTTTATTCAAAGCGCTAGCCAATTAGAAAACACGCTAGATAGATCCCTAACGCGTTTTTAGAAAGCGCTAGCTATTTAGAAAACACGCTAGACGGATCCTAGCGCTTTTATTCAAAACGCTAGCCAATTAGAAAACACGCTAGATAGATCCCTAGCGTTTTTATAAAACGCTAGGTATTTAGTAAACACTCTAGACATATCCCTAGCGCTTTTACTCAAAGCGCTAGGTATTTAGAAAACACGCTAGATAGATCCCTAGCGTTTTTAGAAAACGCTAGGTATGGTTAAATAATTTTTTTGTTTCCCATTGAGCTACTTCCCTCTCATCACCTAACACTCTTACCCGTAAACATAAAATCACTCACCCGAGCACGCAAAACCCTAACACCCTAACTCAAATTAACATCATCTCTCTCAACGAAAATCATCTCTCTCGGTGAACATCATCTCTCTCACTCGGACAACATTGGTGAGTTTTACATTTCCTTTCTCTGTTTCTTGTTAGATATTAATTGTGGGTTCTAGTTTAGAAATATATTAGTTTTGTCACTTGTGCACACTAGACTCTTCTTCTTTTTTTCACCACTAGCCTCTTCTTGTTACACATAAATTAATTGTTTGGAAGACTAGACTATATGGTTCCTTTGTCTTGACCAAAGGACCGAGAATAGAAATAGAATATGATATAGATATATAGCTTGGGAAAATAAGGAGTGGAATTGAAAAAAATTTAAAAGAGGAAATTTTGTTTGTTTTTTTATATGAATTGATTCTTCATTATATTCGAATTGCTTGATGGGTCATATGTTAAAGTTCTCTTCTCAGGATTTTATTATAAATATTTGGCAATTATGGATAGAAATTGGATGTCTGCCAATCGTCTGTCCAAGGAGTATATTATTGGAGTGGATTATTTTTTGGTTTGTCTTTGTTGAACGTTTAGGGACTTCTAGTGGTATGAAATGTCCTTGTTTAAGGTGTTGTTATGTAAAATCAGTTACTGCAGAGGAGTTGACACGACATTTAAAGGCGAATGGAATTGATCAAAGTTACACTTGTTGGATAATGCACGGTGAGAAAAAAGGTGAATCTTCAAATATGAATGATATTAGTAAGAGATATGCGCCGCCGGTTGACACCGAACACATTCATTTGATGCGAACGAATTTGAAGAGATGGCAAAGGTGGTTGAAGAGGATCTTAATGATTGTCTGAAATGTTTGAGAAGTTGATAAGCGATGCAAGAGACACCATTGTATGCGGGTTGTAATGAATTCACAAAATTATTGGTTGTGATCAAGTTGTATAACTTGAAAACTCGCCACGGATGGACGGATAAGAGCTTTACCGATTTACTCTCACTACGAAAGAAATGTTGCGAATGATAATGTGCTTCCTTCTCGGACGTATGATGCAAAGCAAATGTTGGGGTCTATTGGCTTGAACTATGAGAAGATACACGCTTGTCCGAATGATTGCATTTTATTTCGGAATGAACATGCGTTGTTAAAGTCGTGTCCTAAATGTAATGCACCGCATGTATAAGAAGAAAGAGTCGCTCCACAAAAGGTGTTGTGGTATTTTCCTATAATTCCTCCATTTAGGCGCATGTATCGTAGTTCGGAAGATGCAAAACACTTGACATGACATGAGGATGAAAGGATTAAAGATGGTATGCTTACGACACCGTGATTCTCCGCAATGGAAAAAATCAATATTGAGTATCCTAATTTGGGGATGACCCGAGAAACCTACGCCTTGCATTGTCTGGCGATGGATTTAACCCATACGGTATCGAGTAGCTCCCATGATACATGGCCCGTGATTTTGGCGATTTATAACTTACTCGCGCGTGGCTTTGCATGAAACGCAAATATATGATGTTGTCTTTGTTAATTTACGGGCCCAAACAACCAGGAAATGATATTGATGTATACTTGGCTCCTTTAATTGAAGACTTGAAGCAAATGTGGGAGATTGGGGTAGAGGTGTATGATGGGTTGAGAGAAGAAAGTTTCACCCGAGGGCTATGATCTTTGGCACAATTGCGACTTTCTGCATACGGCAATCTATGCAGGTGCGATAACAAAGGCGTGTGCATGCCCTATATGTGAAGATAACACGATTGGATGTGGTTGGAACATGGTAAGAAGAATATCTATCTTGGTCATCGTAGATTTTTGCCATCAACTCATCACTATCGATTGTGGAGAAAGGCATTTGATGGGAATACAGAACACGTAGAGAGCTCCCGCCTTTGTGGGCGAGCAGTATTTGAAAAGGTGGAAGATTTGAACATTAAATTTGGGAAGCCTTTTGCGGGAGAGATTGCCAAGCGGGGTGGAAGAAAAAGTCGATTTTCTTTGAGTTGCCATCTTTGGAAGTCATTATATGTAAGGCATTTCATTGATGTGATGCATGTTGAAAAGAATGTCTTGAAAGTGTCATTGGTACCTTACTCAATATGCTTAGGGTAAGACTAAAGATACCATCAACTCAAGGTTGGATTTGGTTAGTATGGGTTTGAGACCGAATTGGGTCCGGTAAAGAAGGGTACACGTACATATCTACCTCCGTGCACTCATACTCTATCTAGAAAGGAGAAGACTGTCTTTTGTGAGTTTCTTCATGGAGTTAAAGTTCCGAGAGGATACTCTTCAAATGTGGCGACTCTTGTATCGATTAAAGACCTCAAGTTAAAGTCTCTAAAGTCCCACGATTGTCATGTTCTCATGGAGAATTTGCTACCCATTGGTATACGATCCATTTTGCCTAAGAAAGTCGTGAGACCTTAACCAAACTTTGTTTATTCTTTAAGGCGATTTGTAGTAGAGTGATTGACCTGGAAAGTTGCCAACATTGCAAAGAGAAATTTCTTGTCACTTTGTGTGAGCTTGAGATGTATTTCCCACCTTCCTTTTTCGACATAATGATTCATCTAATAGTTCATCGGTTAGAGAGACACAATTGTGTGGCCCATGTTACATGAGATGGATGTATCCGTTTGAGCGTTACATGAAGATATTAAAAGGATATGTGAAAAATCGATCACGACACTGAGGGTTGTATTGTTGTATTTGCATAGTTGAGGAGGCTATTGAGTTTTGCGGGCTATCTATCTAGTCTTGAATATTTCGTGGAATTTGCCAAGGTCTCGTCATGCAGGAAGGATTAGTAAAGGGATGACGGGAACTAAATTAGTGATGGTATCAAGGAAAGAACTAGAGCAAGCACACTTGCACGTTCTTCACAATGATAGTGAGGTTGATTCATATGTTGCCAAGCACAAGGAGATTCTTAAGAGTCAATTCCGGGAAAGAAGCAAGTTTGGTTAGCAAAAGAACACAATAGGAGTTTCATAGTGTGGCTAAAACATCACATTGATGGTGAGTGTGTTTGAATCCTACTTGATTTCAAAAAGATTGAGATGGTTAGCAAAAGGTCCAAATATACATGTCTTCTCTTACATGACTATCTAATGAGCGAGTGCACTTTCTATACAAAAGAACAAGATGATCGAGTAAAATGCAAAATAGTGGGGTGACTCTTGTAGCTCATTCTATGCATGCATCCGATGGCAAAGATAGAAATCCCATATATGCGAATATGTCTTACTTTGGCTTCATTGAACACATATGGGAGTTGGATTACAATATGTTTGAGAGCACGTGTTCAAATGTGAATGGGTTGACAATAATCTTGGTTTCTGATTGATGAATTAGGGTTCATGCGGGTGAATTTCAACAAGTTAGGATATAAAGATGAACCTTTTATTTTAGCATCGCAAGCTCAACAAGTGTTTTATGTCAGCGATCCGATTAATATCAATTGGTCTATTGTTCTATTGAGTGACAAAAAATTTGTGTATAACAACGATGATGATGAAGCACCCGATGATGTTGGTGTTGAGGGCGACCCTTTCTTGTAACATCGGAACCAATAATAGGGGAAAATACTTCTATAGAGGATGTTGTATATTTTAGAAAAGATCATAATGATGGAATTATTATTCGTCGGAAAAAAAAATACCAAGACGCGAATTGCAAACAAAATTTTATCTCTAGAAAAGGAAAAGGTAATATAGACTTAATGATATATCGTTATTTTTATTAATAGATAATATTTATATTGTTTTTGTAAATTTAACAATAACATGGATTATATATGTTATATTGCAGTCGGATGGCATCACTTAGTGATCATGAGATCTAGTGGTCAAGACATTAGTCATTGAGGTTGTCTTTATTATATATGTTTCTAGCTTTAATTTGTAGCTACTTTTGAGTTTCATAATCTAAGTTACTTATTATGTTGTATGATTTGGATATATATTAATTATGTTGTAAGTAATTGTTAGTTTAATATGGTCTTTTAATTTGGTGATATGTACATATGTGTGTATCTATATATTGGTTTGTAATGATATATTGGCTGAATTTTGTTGGAATGTATTTTCTGAATTTTGTTGGAAGGAATGAATTTATAGGTTGTAATTAAAATGGAGAACAAACCAAAATAAAAAAATATTTAAAAAAATTGATCAATAGGTAGCGTTTTAGAGTGAAAACGCTAGAAATAAAGTTAAAAAATTCATTCAATACCTAGCGTTTTAAAAAAAAAGCGCTAGGAATTGTAAAGAGGAGCTAGAGGATCCCTAGCGTTTCTGAAAAACGCTAGGAATGGTAGTAAAAGGTGCTATAGCATCCCCAGCGTTTTTACATAAAGCGCTAGGAATGTTAGTAAAAAGGTGCTATAGCATCCCAGCGTTTTTACATAAAGCGCTAGGAATGTTAGTAAAAAGGTGCTATAGCATCCTAGCGTTTTTACATAAAGCGCTAGGAATGTTAGTAAAAAGGTGCTATAGCATCCCTAGCGTTTCTAAAAACGCTAGGAATTGTAAAAAGCGCTATAGCATCCCTAGCGTTTTTACATAAAAGCGCTAGGAATGGTAGTAAAAATTTTAATAGCATCCCTAGCGTTTCTAAAACGCTAGGAATTGTAGTAAAAATTTTAATAGCATCCCTAGCGTTTCTGAAACGCTAGGAATGGTAAACACGCGCTAGATGATCCCTAGCGTTTTATGTAAAACCGCTAGGGATGCTATTAAAATTTTTACAAGGCGCTCTCTCATCTCCCTCACACACTCACGTAGACGTCTCTTCATCTACCTAACTTCTCACGACCCGGAAACCCTCCACGAACAACCCGGAACCCGAACAACCCACACGGAACCGGAAAAACCCGAGAACACACTCACGTAGAAGTCTCGTTCATCTACCCTCTTCGTTCATCGTACCGTTGCGAACCTCCACGACCCAGGAAACCCTCTTCGTTCATCTTCGTTCATCTCCACGCCGTACCAGCTCTCCCTCTCTCCTTGGTGCTACGACCCAGAAACCCTCCCATTTGTCTCCTTTTTCTTCACTCTCTCTCCCTTTCAAAAGGTATTTACGAACTCACGTACTCTCCACCTCTCTCTTTGCAATGACTATTTGTTATGGTTTTTATGGTTTGTTATGTATCTTTTGTATGGCTTTCTCTGTTATTTAGCTCAATGTTGTATCTAATTAGTTGTTAGATTAGTCTAGCTTAGATAGCATTATTAACTTGACTAGTGCATGGCTTTCCTAGTGCATGGCTTTCTCTGTTTACTCTAGGTTATATACTTAGTGCATGGCTTTCCTATGTATGTTTACTCTAGGTTACTTAGTGCATGGCTTTCTCTGTTTAGTGCATGACTTTCATATATATGTTTACTCTAGGTTATATACTTAGTGCATGTCTTTCCTATGTATGTTTACTCTAGGTTACTTAGTGCATGGCTTTCACTGTTACTTAGTGCATGGCTTCTTCTATATTTTGTTAAGTGTTTGTTGGTTCTAAACAATTAGAAAGCTAAAACTCACCGAGTCTATTTCATTTGGGTCATTGCAAGTCGATGGCATCACATAGTGATCACGAGAGTAGTCGAGGGTGGTGATGGGGTGATAGAAACACAAAGAAGTCCACTCCCGAGGAATTACATCGAAAAAGAATATCGTCCATCGGATAAGTAAAGGACACGAGAAATATAAGGTAAGTTAATTATTAATTATTAATGTTGTTCTCTACCTTTCCAAGTTATCTAATTATTTAATGATTTAATTATTTAAGGTCCGATGGAGTGTTAAAGGTTTGTCAATTGGAGACAACGGCACAAATTTAATTAGCTTTATTGGTACTAAGGTGAAACAAATCTTTCAAATTTCAATAAAAAGTTGGAATGAGAAAGATAATACGATTTTGCCTAAAGCTGAAAGATGATTTTTGGTCCTTAATACGGGTATATAATTTTAGACCTCTTTAATAATCTTATTTAGTGAATTTTTAGTTGTATTTATTTAATCCATTTTTATGTATAAGTAGAAACACTTTGATGTCGATGATGCCCGAAGAGATTGGATACTCAAGGAAGCGGGAAGGTTGCATCGGGCATATAAAGCGATGTGGGGAAAAAGTATCAAACGGCTGATGGGACCATCGAGACAGAGCCTCAAAGATTGTATCTTGGGAATTATAACTAAGGAGGATTGGACCAAATTTGTAGATATACGCACTTTTCTGAGATCCGGATTTCTGGTTAGTATATTAATTATTTAAGTTATATATATATATATATATATATATATATATATATATATATATATATATATTTCACAACAAGATATCATTCATTAATGTATACTTATGTTTTTAAATAGAAAAAAGCAAAGCCAATAAAGTGAGAGCTTCTAATCCCAAAGTACCCTTATAGAGGAGGTTCAAGTGGATATCAAATTCTTGAAGAAAGATTGGTAAGACACAATTAGTTTAATTTATTATGATTTAATGAATCTTTTAATTTCTGATTGATTAATTATTAAACTTAAATAGTTCTTTGCAAGAGGGGAAAGATCAAACTCAAGAATCCCTTGATCGTTATCTTTATGCGGTTAGAGGCCCGACAAAACAAGGATGGGGAGATTGTGGATCCGAAAACTAAGGAGGTCAAGGACAAAATTGTAAGTATTCCCTTTGACACTTGTTTATTATTTTTATCCGTTACTCGATTTTTTTGACACGTGAACATATTTTTTTATTGTCGATTAAATTTCTTTGACACTTGTTTATTATTTTTATCCGTTACTCGATTTTTTTGACACGTGAACATATTTTTATTGTCGATTAAATTTCTTTGACACTTGTTTATTATTTTTATCCGTTACTCGATTTTTTTGACACGTGAACATATTTTTATTGTCGATTAAATTTCTTTGACACTTGTTTATTATTTTTATCCGTTACTCGATTTTTTTTGACACGTGGACATATTTTTTATTGTCGATTAAATTTCTCTTGACACTTGTTTATTAATTTTATCCGTTATTTATGTTTGTGCATCAGCAAAGCATATCACAATCTGTATCACAAGGAGATTTAACAGATTGTGATGGTCAACAAGATGTCCTTGCTCGTGCCTTGGGAAGGGAAGAGAGACAGGGTCGGATTAGAGGTTATGGATATGGGATTCCTCCGACAACTGTGTTTGGGCCAAAGAGCCAAAGCAAGGGGTGCGGGGATTGTAAAGTCATGGCGGCAAAGTATGACGTGCTATCCAAGAATGTTCTTTGTGTTAATGGAAGAGAGACAGATGTTTAAGCGACTCTTGGCACAAAGGATTGGTGCACCATCCCTGCTTTGCACCACCCCTGCTTTGAACCTATTGAGCTCTTTGCACCCCCCATAGCGCCCGAGATAGCTGCACCATCCCTTCAACACAGGTATTTAACAAAACTCGACCTGTTTTTTGTACATATGTATTTGATAAAATTATCATGTATATTTATTTTTCTTTATAATTGATTTAGGATAAGCGTGAATGTGAGCTATATATTGCAAACCCACATCGAAAGGTTGCAAAGTGGGTTTGATATGTAACCAATTGAGTGCCACATCGCACAATCAGGCCATGCACGAAAACCATTTGAGAGTTAGGGTAGACTATTCAATGAGAGGGTCTGCACCATTGCACTGCTCCAATTGCTAATGCGATATATTTTCTCGTGGATCAAGCACTTAGTACTTTTGTGGCATGGCTTTGAACAACTTGTTGTTGTAAGTGACAATATTTTTGTTAATAAGTTGATGACTATAATGTGTGTTAACTAACTAATTAATCATTTTTTAATATATACTAGGTACCCCAAGTGTCCCGACCTTCCCCTTCAATAAAAGTGTCCCGACCTTCCCTTCCACTACCAAACTCTCCCGACCATCTACTTCTATACGGCCCGGTCCAACATGTTGGTCAATTTCCCATTGATGAATTCGAAGTACATCGATTCTCTAAAGGTCCACATTCAAAAAATGAACCAGGGGCGACCAAATTTTTTTACCGCCCGATAACATTGTGGGCACGGAGCGATTGGTAATGATCAACATCGAGGATATGAAAGCTATAGTTGAGATGGATTGGGCCACTGCCACTGATATTAGAGTATACCAGAGGTATGTATTAAATTATTTGTACACAATAGTTGTTTATATTAGAGTATATATTAGAGTATATATATGAGGATCTGAAAGTTGTATATATATTATTTATAGGTTTTTGTACAATCGTCTTCTGGTCCCTTCTCAACGGACACAGAAGTATTTCTTCTTGTGTCCGGCGTGTATCGTTGTGTTTAAGCAAGGTAATACAGAGGAACGTATTATGGCTATTAAGAGTGAAGTACAAAGTTATATCCATTCACGCTTCATGGAAGCCAAGCATTTGAAGGGCGACTCTTTATTTTTGGCACCACTCAATAATGGGTGAGAAATTTAGTCTTCAATCACTTGTTTAATTATTTTGAGGATTGTATTATAGTGTAAATTAATGTGTACTCATTCGTGATTCATTTACTTGCAGGCAACATTGGGTACTCTTTGCAATAAACCCTAAGCAAAATGTTGTCTACTATCTGGATTCACTTCAAGGCCATTACAACGCGTCTCACGTGAGACTTCGTAGAATCAGTTGAGAGGTGTGTATGTGTAACCCTCTCATTTTAATTTGTATAATTTAATATATGTATTTTGTTCAACTTAACATTATATATATATATGTATGACGTTACAGTGCTTTGAAAGAATACTTGGGATTATCTACGAGTAAAACAAGATGGCTACCCATAACTGTAAGCTTTTTAAGAATCATTCTTATAATTTTAATTGAATTTTTGGTCATAAAAATGTGACAATTAAGTTATAATGATCTTTTGCTTTGTAGTGTCCTAAACAACCAAACAACAATGATTGTGGGTACTACGTTATGAGGTTTATGAAAGAGATTATCACTCATGACAAAGTAACAATCCCAACCAAGGTAACTACTTAGATTTCTTTTTTATATTGATATTATATATAATACTTACTCACATTTAATAAACATTTTAATTCTAATTTTATTTCATTTTATTTTTCAGTATTTTCCCGACTTTAAAAATATCCGAATTACTCACTTTGAACAACTTACTTACAGTAAAGGGGAGTGGTGCAGTTTTGTTTCTAGCTTTTTGTAGCAAGTTTTGAGATAATTTCATAATAGTTAGTTGTTGTATATATTGTATTGGAATGATATTGGATTGGATTGGATTGGATTGGAATGTATTTTCTGAATTTTGTTACTTTGTAGCTTTTTGAATGATATTGGATTGGATTGGATTGGAATGTATTTTCATAATAGCTTTTTGTAGCAAGTTTTGAATTTTGTTTGATGATATTGGATTGGAATGTATTTTCTGAATTTTGTTGGAAGGGAATGAATTTATAGGTTGTAATTAAAATGGAGAACAAACCAAAATAAAAAAAATATTTAAAAAAGTTAGGTCAATACCTAGCGTTTTATAGATAAAAGCGCTAGGAATTGTAAAGAGGAGCTAGAGGATCCCTAGCGTTTTACAGAAAAAACGCTAGGAATGCTAATAAAAGGTGCTATAGCATCCCTAGCGTTTTATGTAAAAACGCTAGGAATGGTAGTAAAAAGGTGCTATAGCATCCCAGCGTTTTTACGTAAAACGCCAGGAATGCTAATAAAAGGTGCTATAGCATCCCTAGCGTTTTACATAAAGCGCTAGGTATGGTAGTAAAAAGGGCTATAGTATCCCTAGCGTTTTAATTTAAAACGCTAGGAAATGGTAGTAAAAAGAGCTATGGGATCCCTAGCGTTTTTATATAAAACGCTAGGAATGGTAGTAAAAGAGCTATGGGATCCCTAGCGTTTACTAAAACGCTAGGAATTGTAAAAAAGGCTGGGTCAATGGCTAGCGTTTTATATAAACGCCACGTATGTCTAAAACACGCTGGGTCAATGGCTAGCGTTTTATATAAAACGCCACGTATGTCTAAAACACGCTGGGTCAATGGCTAGCGTTTAAAAGCGCTACTAATGGGGTGTACGCATTAGTAGCGCCAATTTCTCTAGCGTTTTAAAACGCTACCAATGCCCAAAAAAACGCTTAGCCATCCTAATCTGTTTTGGCGTAGTGTGAGTTAAAATCTCCTCTTACAAGTTAACAATTTTAGCAAATAATCATTCAGATCAATATATTGGAGCAATATTTTAGCAAACCTAATATTTACAAGTTTTTTTGTGACTGAAAGTAATAACATACTAGTACAAGATGACGGCATGCGATGATGGCCAGCCACCAGGATAGTGATCATTGCACTGTCTTAGAAATTAGCACATCCTGATATTCAAAGAGAGGTTGATGTTCATTGATAATAAATAGGCTTTTGATCTTGGTACCCTCCTCCTTAAACACTATACCCCCCTTTTGTGTAAAACTTTCAAATTTGCCCTTACTAAAAAACAAAAACCGTTTGAATCATCTCATAATTCATAATTCCGTAGTTAAAGAGTAAGATTCTCTCCTAAATTTTACGGAAACATCACCCAAATGATAAATCCGTAGTTGAATGTCTACGGAAACATCAAACGTAGATGAATCCGTAGTTTCTGATGATGCAAGTTGGAAGGTTTTCTGCGAAATCTTACGGAAACATCCTCTAAGGATGAATCTGTAGTTGCTGTTGGTGCTTGTTTGAACGCAAAACTAGGATTATTTACGGATTCATGTTGTTTAGATGTTTCCGTAGTTTAAATTTTGACTACGGATTGATGGGTGGAGGATGAATCTGTAGTATTATTTACTGCATTTGTTTCCAGAGACTACGGATTTATCCTGGGGAGATAAATCCGTAGTGTTTTTAATTTTTGCTGATTTTTGTTTATTTTTATTTTGCAGTGCCGCACAGCCGTATAGGAGGAAGGATCCCTCCATGATCCAGTGGTTTGATGCGTAGAGGGGACGTCCATTAGAGAGGTAGAGGAGGTGCAAGTGATGAAGGTCCTTCTGAGCCTTTGAGTGAGCGTACACAGACTAGGATAGCCGGACACGCTTCCGAACGGCAGAAACGTGTTCGTGGACGTCTTCCAGCTCCTCCGAACGACAATAATATGTCTCATATCAGGCATAACCATCCACTTGTCCTCCAGTTGGTGCCACCAATCTTTAACAATCAATGAATCTCTACGAGTGTCAAGGTTATCACCAAACAACTGATCATATAGACCCCAATGTTCATCAATTTCCTGAAGCAGATCTTGCCTAACTAGGGGCCAACTGTCAACACCAAGACCAAGTGTGACGGCGATACATCGATACCCACAGTTCCCATCTCCTTCTACATTAATAATGTCATCAATGTAGTCGTGCATATGAGGAGGAATCCACCCAATGAAATTCATGTCATGTTGTGCTCGCTCCTTTGCTGATCGATGTGAGGGTAACTGGAAAGGTTGTTTTGATGATCTTTGGGAGGGAACCTTTGATGACCGCTGGGAAGATTTACTGACTGGACTCTGTGTGGCATTCTTCTCTGCCTCATCCACATGCTCAAACAAGGAAGGATCTCATTTCACATCATACAGTTTCTGCTTCTTTGGTGCACCTTTAGTCTTCACTTTCGAAGGAGGAGGAACCATAGATGCATGTGCTAGGAAAACCAAACGGCATAAGACCTTTCTTCAACGCAAATTTCTCACTAAGGTCCATATTCTTAAAACGCCCCCATATTGCCTCCATGATGAAACTAATGTCACAATCAGCAGATGTCTGCTTCTTGCGTTCCTCATCAATACCCTCCAAAGTAAGCTTCATCCAATGCTCATCAACAACCTCCAATGGGATAGGTTTTGCATGAAGGTGCATATAACCAAGTTCACAAGCACACGGTAATCCATGAGTATTCCTAATCGTGCAACCACATCGACCTTTATCTATCCACACGTAACCCAAAGTTTTATCAAACTCGGTAGAAATATGGTTAAGTGTGTTTACCGATACAAAACCCCGTAGATTCAATTATCTAGATAATTGACATCCACACGATCAATACTCTTTGTGAATGATTCAATTATCTTATCAATCTGTGCATTTAACATACAATACATTGACTCCCAACATCTGCACAAGTCTCCTCCACTAAAACCCAAAGCCCTCTTCAATGCCCAATGTGCACTTTCAACCCTAATATTAAACCAAAGCAAAAATAAACACAACTATTTCTAAAAAAAAAAACTAATAGTCTAACACATAAAAAAATAATAGTGAACAACATTACGTACCTATTTGTTGTGGTATTCCCAAAGTGTCTCCTCTAATTATTAATCCACGCCAACACAAATCTGTCCCTGTGAGGAACCAACCATGTGTTGTTCATGTACTGAACAAACTGCGGTAGATCAACACATGATTGCTCGAACTCAAGTAGCCGCTGATAAAACTCTTCCTCATCTGTTGAGTCAGCTATACGCACCTAGAGATCCGGCCATTACCATCTCTTGCCTATCCTTCTTCACCATCAATTTACACTTAGCACTCACATTCTTGCTTTTGTGATATCGACAAAGCAAATTGTAACTTTCTGGGAACACCACCTCTATGGCACTCATCTGTCCAAGATCTCTATCAGTGATAAACAGTTCAGGAAGAGCAATATCTACCACCATCATGTCTCTCAGCGTCTGCAATACCCATCTAAATTGTCATACCGCTCATTCGACAAATAAGCAAAGCAAACCGAGAATGTCAACTCCGTTGAAGTCACTCCAACAATCTCCAAGAGAGGCAGTTTATACTTGTTGGTTTTGTAGGTGTTGTCCATAATCAATATCCTCAATAGGTTGATAGTCTCAAGATGTGCCCACATGATGTCACCAATAACATCAGAGTTCTCAATTCTTCTGGTCCAACACACATAGTGTTCAGAATCTATCAACCTCATAAGCACGGATCTCGGTTCTAGAACCTCTACGACTTGTCCTAAACATCCAGTATTTGCTTATACAACTGCGTGATAGTACTCAAGTTCCCCACAAATCTCTTCTTCAATGCACTTAGACTCTTCTCTGCTTTGACATTTAACAATGTATGCTCATCCAACATACTTTTCTCTTTCTTTGTGAATCACCCAAATATTGGAAGTCTGATACATGATGGAGATGGCTTATGATTGTGTACACCACACCTAACCTCTACCTTCCAATCCTCAACTGGAGGATTCAGAGGTTTAGCTTTTAGCTTGAATGGACAATCACACTTCTTTGAAGATATCCTTCTACCTTTAGAGCAATCCACGTCTACTCCTGTGTGTTTCCCATGTTTCGCACAACCAAAAACAATCACATTTTTTCTCCCACTTTTGCAAATTGCTTTATCGGATCTACGGATGATAAGAACTGTTCTGTTGACTTTCCCAATCTCTCTAGCCCAACGTACGAGATCATCACGGGTATGAAAAATCTACAAATAATTTACAATTATCGGATTAGACTAAATTCTAAATACTATTTAAAATAATTAATGATAAATACCCACCTCAGTTGTTGTAAATGCATCCGATAGATCAATGCAATTGGGAAGCGTCCCATCCGGCATAGCCGTATCTGTACGATATTAACCATAGCTAACTTAATTAAATAACTAATTAAATAAATAAAAATGACTCCGGATTTATCTATGACAGATAAATCCGTACGCCTTTTGAAACATAACTCCGGATTTATGTTAACCACATAAATCCGTAGTGTAATTTAACACTACGGAATTATGTTGTTAACATAAATCCGGAAACAAGTTCAACAAAATACCTACGGAATCATAAAAACACATCAATCCGGGAAAAATTCAAAAAATACACTACGGATTTACCTCCTTTGTGATGATTCTGGAATGTCCACGAAATGGTAGACCAGATCTGATTTTTTGTAAAACTGACAGGGGTATTTTGGTATAAAACTGTATTATGGGGGTATGGAGGCCAAGGAGGGGGTATGAAAATTAAAACCCTAATAAATATTGTCAGAGCAAAATGGAAACCAACAGAAACATTAACTATAGTATATATCACTAGAACTACTAAATTTTTATAGGCAATATTAGTGGGGGTGGGCGATGCTAAAAAAATAAAAGTGATAATGAAAGGTAAGCAGAATAGAAATATGTGCTTTTAAGAATTAAAAAGGAAGAGGATAAACTTATGGCTTTTTTTTTCCACCCTCTCCTTGTCACTCCCACCCCCATAAATACAAAAAATCCAAAAATGCGCCTTACATTTAATAAAAAAAGGGACCAGACCCCACCACCTGACAGAAATCCCGAATTTACCTTTAAAAAAGGTAATTCCGGGAATTTGGTGTTGTTTTTCCCGGATTTAGCGCGAGAAGTTGGTAATTCCGGTTTTGGATTTTGAACCGAATTTATCTCCACAAAACGTAAATCCGGATTTTTTTTTAATTTTTCCCGGAAATATCTTCTTTAAAGGTAAATGTGAACCAAATTTACCTCTAAAAAAGGTATTTCCAGAATATTTTTTTTGGTAACATTGATATTTATTTTAAATAGATGGTTATTATGGATTTAACCGCCGCCTTTACGACATCTGAGATATTTTCCACTCGAGATGCAATGACACGTTGGGCTAGAGATACCGGGAAAGCCAACGGAATCATTGTGGTTATTGTTCAAACCGAGACGACGGAGAATGAGAAAGGGAAAAAGAACAGACGGGGCACATACAGTCGAGTAGATGTTGGGTGTTCTGCTAGTAGACACGAGACATCAAAAAGATGTGGTTGTAGATTTCAATTGAAAGCTAAACCGATGTTACCTCCTAGTTCTGATTGGAATGTGCGAGTGGTGTATGGGATTCACAATCATGAGTCTCATAAAACTTTGTTTGGAGCAGCTATATTTGGTAAGTTTACCAAGGAGGAGCGGTCAGTAGTTGAGGAGCATCTGTCTTTGGGAGTGAAAGCACAAAAAAGTCTTGATGCATTAAATATCAGATTTAAGAACAACATGAGCAACATCAGTCAGCTGTATAGAACCCGCAACAGTATCCGAAAGGCAAAGAGAGGTAGTATGACTGAGATGCAACAGCTTATGACACTGATTCAGGCGAATCATTACTTGTGTTGGACGAGACGACTTAAAGGTACTGATATTGTTGAGGAGATCATGTGGTCACATCCTGATAGTATCAAGTTATTGAGGATGTTTCCGACTGTTTTGATTGTGAACTGTACCTTTAAGACCAACAAATATGCATTGCCTCTGATGGAGATTGTTGGTGTGACTTCCACTGAGTTGACATTTCCTGTTGCATTTGCATATCTGTCTCATGAGCGGTATGATGACTACACGTGGGTGCTGCAGAGCCTACGAGATTTGATGGTGTGTGATATTGCACTTCCTCAGGTAATTCAATGCTAACTGACTTTAGTTTTTCGCATTACATTATTGTTTTTTATTTTTTCCATTTCTAATAGAAGGTTTGGATTGTGTTTCTCAGGTTATCCTCACTGATTTTGAAGAGGCTTTGATGAATGCTATCAAGGTTGTGTTTCCGGAGGCAATGAAATTGCTTTGTCGGTATCATATTAACAAAAATGTTAATGCTCAAATTAAGATGCTCAAATTAACAATGAATTGATTGTGGTACACGTTAATAGTCTTAGAATATTTTGTAACTCGTACTTTTAACCACCAAAACGTAGTATTATAGTTTGTCTACAAGTTATAATTTAAAAATTAAAAATTAAAAATTTTACGGTTGGTAAAAAATGTCCTAAACTTAGTTAAAAAGTCATTTTTTAACACTAAAAACATGTTTTTAGTGCGACTTTGTCCTACAATTACTGTTCGTAAATAAATTTGTAACTCGTATTTTTAACCTTCATAACGTCCTATTATACTTTTTCTACAAGGTCAATTTTTAAAAAAAAAAAATTATGCATGGTAAAAACGGTCTACAACGCAGTAAAAATGTCATTTTTTTAAACTAAAAGAAACATGTTTTTTTATTCAATTACTAATTGACGGTCCAGATATTGCCGACCACTTTTAAACGATCTAGATTTTGCCGACACTTTAAACGGTCCAGATATTGCCGACCATTTTTCATCAACGGTGGAAATCCATTCTAGGGTTTCATTTTTCCCTATAAATAGACCTTTTGCATTTCACTTCTTTCACACACAAGTTGCCTCTCATGGACACTCTGAATACACAATACTCTCGTGATTCTGCACTCACTGCCCTTCACCACCAGGGCACAATCACCAACAGAGAAAATGGTGTCCATTTCGAGAGTCCAAACCCCATTTTATGCAGGCTTAAAGACGACATCACCTTTGAAGCACTGAAAGAAAAAATAACAACGAAGGTGCAGCTGGAGGGTGACGAGCAAGAAGTCACCCGGATCATTTATCGCTACCCCACTATGGGCGATAACAATCGTGTTCAGTGGTCCACCATGGATGTGAAGAACAACGATGATGTTCGAGTAATGATGGACCGTTTTGACTTATTTCAGATGCGGAGTCCTTTGCAGCTGTATGTCGAAACCAGAAGGACCGTTGTTGAGATCCTTCGTCGTTTCAAACCACCATCTCACTAGTTTCTACCGTGTTTTCATTTTGTTTGTTGTTTGTTTTGTTGTTTCCGTTCAGAATTTTCATGTTTTATTTCGTTTCGTCATCATAATCGTTGTAAAACGCTCCTTTAATTAATTTGAAGTTGTTTTTAAGTAATTTAATTTTTTTTCGGAATTATCAGGGAAAAGAGGTAAATCCGGGAGAGGGTTTGGGATTCCCGGATTTACCTAAAAGTTTAGATAAATTCGGTTCAATAAATGTGAACCGAATTTACCTCCACTTTTACGTAACGGGAATCCCAAACCCCCTCCCGGATTTACCTCTTTTCACTGGTAATTCCGAAATTTTGTAACATGATGGGGGCATTTTTGTCCACAATGGTATTTATGGGGGTGTAGCAGATAATGAGGGGGGTGAAAAAAAGCCTAAACTTATTTGGTGGAGGAAGGAATCAATGCGGTTCTTATTTAGTAAAGTCTGTGTATTTTATGATTATGAATGAGCTGATGGATCTTCGAGTCCAAGGACAGTGGATGTGTATTTGGAAGCTTGAAATACCACAAAAAAATCAAGTTGCTACTATGGCGAGCTTCAAGGGGTTGTCTTCCAACAAGATGCAATTTACAAAGAAAACATGTGTCATGTGAAGGTCATTGACCCATGTGCGATGGTAATCTAGAGAATGAATGGCATATACTTTTCGAGTGTGAGCATGTTTAGGCCATTTTGAATGCATGTGGGCTGTTGCAGGTTTTGGCCGAACCCGCTAAGAAGACTTTGGCTAAGATGTATTGGGCAATTTAGAAGTAGAGGAATGATAGAGTATGTGAAGGAACAGTCCAACCCGTGGTTGTTTCAGTCTGTGGCGCGATGGACCTACTACATGACTAGACAGCAGTTAGATGCTGAGATGATGCAGCAGCAGTTCAACGAAATTTAGCGCAGTCAATCGTGGCAGAAACAGGGTCCTTTAAATGCAATGTGGACGCATCTATCTTTAACTCCGAGAATAAGTATGACATTGGTATGATGATTTGAACTGATTGGGAGAGTTTTACCGAGGAAAGACAATATGGTTTAATGGCTTACTATCACCACAAGAAGCTGAGGCAATGGGACTCAAGCAAGCTTTGTTTTGGTTGAGGGACTTGGGACTACTGGCAATCTCTATAGCTAGATTGTTTACCAATAGTTAATGGAGTGCAGGTTAATCCTAATACCAATACTGAGTTTGGGGGTGCTAATTTCTTATTGTAAACAAGTTTTGAATTCTTCTAGTAGCTTTAAGGTTAGCAGGAGGCAAGCCAATTGTGTCGCTCATACTCTTGTGAGGGCATCGTGATTCTTTGCTAGCTCCATGATTTATGATTTGATTCCAATTTCCAACCTATATTGAACTTGTTATTATTAATGAAATGATCTAAGTTTATTCTTGTCAAAAATAAAAAAGAATATCATATAATTTATCTTCACTTCTTTTTTTTGGAAATGTTATTGTTTGCTTCACACTGTGAACATGATGACTTCACAACCCCAAATCTCACATCTCACGTGATGAACTAAATCTAAACATCATTGAACAAAGTGTCTGTTTGTAAGATATTCATTTTGTCGGAAGAGCCTTATAGCAGTGCATAAGAAAGTCAACTTTGTGTTCAAATTTATGCCAACAAAAACAGCATTTGGAGTCAATTAATATGCAATACAGAAACTTGGGAAGGTCCATATGAATGAGCTTCAATTTTGTTCCATTTAAAACAAGGAGAAGAACAACACTGGCATTATTCTGCTTCAAGAACACTGCAGTTGCTACTATTTTGCTGCTACATTGTGCTTATAGAAATTGTTGGTAAATGTAACTGATGTTTCGGTATCATGCACAATTTCACTTGATTTTTACGATATAGAAGTCGCTGAGTCTAATGATGGCTAATAGTCATTTAACTCAGTTCAGCTCTTAAAGTACAACCACTAATGAAACATTTATGAGAAAATTTTAAAATAAATTCTTATAATTAGAAACCACAGATAAACCTACAAAAGACAATACAATGTTTGCTAGTATTTATTTCCAGTAGAGCTGGCTAAATAAGATTTAAGTAGGCAGGATTTTAAACTACTCGAAACAACCTGCTATGCAACTATGAACTATGCATGAATTTTTACGGATTGTTCCATCTTTTAGAATTGTATAACTCAAATTAAATATGTCCATAATTTTGAAAGGTTAAACAAAAACAAATAGACAAAAAAAAAGGGAGGAAACATAAGACACCACATTGTTATCTAAGCATCTGACTCACGTTAGGAAGTTTAATGTAATCAGTAAACAAAATGTAATCTCTTTTTATCAAAAGTGAAAAGTATGACATATAAAAGTACACACATTTACACCTAGGCTCCATCTGGCTGAATAAAGGGGTTTGCAATCTCATCTGTACCATCAGTTGGGGACACAAGCATGACAGCAGTTCCCCTACAAACCTGCATTGCAACAAAACAATAAGGTTTCAAGAGAAATAAAACCATATAGTGAAAACAAGATAGCTATTCAAAAATAAGTGATCGTTTTGGTCATGTTATGTAACTTGCAGGAAATACTTTTTTTAATGCATGTTTTTGATAGGCATTTACAAATGTGATCTCAAATAACACCGAGAATCCAGCAGAAAAACTGCTCCAAGCAGAACTTCATAGCAATGTGGCTTTAGGAAACTTGAGAAGCAAGAGCCAGAGTTTTCTCAAGAATAGGGAGTAAAACTAATAGTATTAGCAGCCGTCCTACTTGTACAACAAAACAAACTTCAAGCTAGAGACTCAAGTAACACCACAACATAGGTGGGTCCTTTTTCCTATTACTGATCATTCTGTGGCAAAAAATTATTTGCCATAGTTTGGCCACTCAAGTTCATCCTAATAAGGATAATGATTTGCATACAAACCAAAACTCCCCATCACGTCCAAATGATATTTCCCCTTTCCTATCTATATGAGGCATGAAAAGCTAGCTCATTGAACGAGACAATCAAAACATCTTTGTGACAAATTAAGTTCTCATTCCCATATGTTAGATCAATAAGTAGTTGATTAAAAAAGCAACTACTGTATTCTGATAAATAGACTCATGCATGTTAAATCTCAGCATTTGAGGCTCCTGCGGTAAATTATGTTCTAAATCAAAATAGATGGGAATGAAAGAAGCGTACAATTAAGCCAAGGCTTCTAGTCTGATCGGTAGTTTTCAGTGGGTCATCAGTATCTGCATCACAAAAAGACAATACAAAGGGTTTAGGTTACGAATTTAAATGGAATATATTGTAAAAGAATAAGGAAAGCGTTATTGTGTTAATAGAACATTTAAACAAAATGCAGTTGCACTCTTAAAATAGACAATGTTTTAAGGATGATTTCACTAATTGTAGGACTACTCTGCATCAGACAATTAGAGACTATTATATCAGATTGACTGAGCTCGATAGGCTTGACATAAAAAGGCTTAGCATGTATTCAATTATTATGTAAAATGTTTGTGGATTCACACTAGTAAAATAATGGAATCTAATTATCCAAAAAGGTTCATCGTGTCTCCTTTTTCCACGTTTAAAACACTATTCAGTCAGGCTTTCACTCTCACAAGTAGGCATAAGCTTAGGAAAACAGCATTTTTATGATATAGTTTTGTTTAGAAGCTATTTTCCTAGCATTGGGGAAAGCACTAAAACTGCTTTCTTTAGGTCTTTTCCTATTCTTTGAAAAGCTTATCTAATTATCATATTTCTAAAAAACAAGCAACGCATTTTTCCTTTAAAAAAGAGCCAACATTAGATTAATTTTCCTTTTCATTGCCCTCTAACCCTGATTCCTGAAAATAAAAATCATTATATTTCAATGTGTTATAGGAAAGATGAAGTAGTGGAAGGGCATTATATATAGTGACACAGAATTCTTAAACATTTAAAAATGCCAAAGCAGGGTGCTGTTACTCTGTAGTATTTACCTCTCAGAAACTCAACAGCTTCATCGAGGACAAGATTAAGTAACTGGTCATATCCTTTCAGAGTTCCTGTCACTGGAATTCAATAAATTGAAATATGTTAGACCCCTCGTCACCCCAAGTAAACAACTAGGAAGAAAAAGCACAAACCATGACAACTAGTGGAAAAAGTGGTTCTAGTTAGTTTGTTATAAGAAAACATTTAAGTGGAAAGGAAGAGAGAGTGAAGATGAGGGGGACTGCAATGGATGAATGGTTTAAACTTAGTTGGAAAGCTATGAGTGGGTATAAGCATGTAAGTGATTTAAGTGGTAGTCAGGACGTTGCCATTCCTTGAAGTCTTGTTCTATTGGTCCTTATTACTTTCGGTTCATAATTTTCTTTGTTGCCAATCGACTTCTTCCATTGTTTCATCCTATAAGTATGTAAGGGGATCTCCGGTATGAATACCAAAAAAATAAAAAATATGCAGCACCTGACTACTACTTGGCTAACAAAATATAATTAGAAATATACAAGTCTTTACTGACTTTTCCTCTTTGATCTAAAACAAGTTGAACAGAGAATCATTAAATTAAAAGTTGAGAAGACAAGATATCCTCCAAATCAGCAAATATCAAATTACAAACACAAAAATGCATGAAGACTGCCAAATCTCTATGTCTATCAGAAAGTCTGAATCCATTGAAAGAGCCAAACCTCAACAAAAAAGAGAGGCCAAGAGCATAGAGTCAGATTGAATATACTTCTGGACCAAGAACTTATATGAAAAGAAAAGTTGAAATGATCAAGCAATGACCATGAGTCGTCTAAATAATAACTTCTTACGTAAGTTTAAATCAATTTCCCAACCTTGATTTTTTTTTTAAAATCAATACGGGGTATGCTGAGCGGTGTCTTTTCCTGACATATAGTTTTCCTAGGAAGCACTAAAGTGATGAGATTCGAATAACAAGAACCCTTTGACTCCAAACAGTTTCTCCTCTTTATTTGGAATTATAGAGACAAGAGAGAACTAATCTATCATATTTGGAAGTATAGTTTAAATCAATTATCTCTGCATTTTTTGTTCTAATAAGTTAATTGAATTCCAACATATGCAAGTCAGCTGAAAAGTCATGTTTGTGTTTCTATTCCCATCTCTAAAAGTCTATCGACATGCAGTGCCTTTATTTCTTGGTTCATCTTGGTTTTGTGTGGGGACAGGTGGCACTTCTTGTTTAATCTTGCACAATGCTTGAAAAGACAGATTTTTTGAAGGATCGTATATGTGAAATAATGGACAAGGTTTATAAGATGAGATAAGTGAAAAAGTATTGAACAGATTCACAAGAGATCGTCTAGTACATAGGCCAATCAGATATTGGAAGCAGATTCCAAAGCTGGATCAACAATTACTTCAAAAGGCGGATGAAATCGCTGAGGCAAAGAATGTGTGAAGATCCCAATGAGGGTTTCTAAGAGCCAGAGCCCAACATCAAAATAGAATGAAATATTCAACAACAAAAAAAATCCAAAACAAGATCTCTTGACTACTAGCTACTATTAAGAATTTAAGAGATCAAACTACTATTAGTAGGTCTACAACAAACTCCCTCAGTTTATTCAAACCACACATGGACCACAAAGCACAGAAATAATTTAATCTCATTGAATTGAACAGAAGGCTACAATAGGTCTACAAACTCAAAATCAGACAATAATTTCTCAACAAACTTCTAAAAAACTAGCTAATAATGAAGCTCTACCTACAAAATTGCAATTGGAAATACTTCATTTTATTTTATTTTATTTAAGTTGGTAAATAAACTTGCACTATAGAAACCGAGACTAATTAAGTCTAAAACGCAGCGTTTGATATGATGAAACCCTAAAAACACGAAAATGTGGATTACCTTGTCTGCCACCAGTAAGCTTGACTTGAACACCTTTATCAACAAATTTAGCTAAGTCCAAAACCGTTTCTTTTCTTCCCGACTGATCACATGATGAAACAAATAAGGGAAAATGAAGAAAAAAAAACAATTACGTTTTTTTTTCTTAATGTGTCTTGGTAGAAGATGCATATTCAAATGTGATGAAATTGTGGAAAAGAAACTCACCATGACTAAAGTATCACTCACTCAGACTCAGTATTGAGAGAGGGGGGACGCCGGTGAAATCGTCAGCGAGGGTTAAACCGACGGAGGCTGTGATTAACCGTTCCTGTTCCACAGTGGTCGGTGGCCAGTGGAGGTGAGAGTTTAGAAGAAGAAGAAGAAGAAGAATAGGGTTTGGGTCTGTTTATTTCTGATTATCGAAAGAAGCAATTGGTGGGTTTCTGAATTTCATTTTTTTGGAAACAAACATATTCAATTTCAGGATAGTAAAAAAAACATAATCATGTGTAAAAAAAATTAAAATCATTAAAAGATTTAATTTATATATAATGTCATTGTAGAAGATTTTTATAATATCAGTCAATCACGAAATGATACATCATAAAAAAAAATTTGAGGGAGATCAAACCGAATCCTAGCAAATAGGACTCATTGACTTGGCTGCACGATAGCTCGAGGTCTTTTACTGTCAAATATTGTTATTCATTTCTCTCAACACCGTAGGTACAACAAGATGATAGCGCAGCCTTGTGCAATCTCTTGTAGAAAATTTGGAAGGCAGCAACACCTTTGAAGATTAACATCTTTGGATGGCGCCTGTTATGCAACTCTTTGCCTACTAGAGGAGTACTTCAACACCGCAATATCATTGTCAACACAGAGGCTGCCCGTGTACTATGCTCGCACCATCTAGAGGACACCCAACACCTCTTTGTGGATTGCTTTTTTGCTAAACAAATTTGGGATGTTGTTTGCTCATGGATGGATGTGCTAAATGTTGACTCTTTATCTGTTACTGATCACTTCCGCTAGTTTGGGAAGTTATGCAAAGGAAGCAAGGGGAAGAGAACTAAATATTAAATCAATCTCACCACTTGCTGGAACATTTGGCTTGCTAGGAATGACTTGATCTTTAGTCATGAAGAAGCAAGTATCAATAGCTCTTCTTGGAGTTGGCTGGTAATTCTAGTTTTGTTTCTAATACTACCAATTAGTGGTCTAATCCACCTGACTACCTAAACTCTATGTAATTTATTCTGTGTTTTTGGGTTTTGAGCACCCCCAGTTCTCCTTCGATGAAATATCGCTATCTAAAAAAACATCATAAAAAAATTTAACAAAAAAGTCATTCATACCTTAAATTTTTATAAATTGATAGTGTAAAAGTTTTTACAACGATGATGTACTTTAATTAAACTCGTTATGTTGAACCAAGGTCAAACACTCTTTGTTTTTATGATAACAAATTACAATTTGTTTACTAATGGTTATAGTTGAACCAAAGCACAGGCATGAACCAAAGTACAGGACATGAACCAAGACGCTTGACATGATATCTTAAAGTGTAGCAGTTCAGAGGAGAAGCTACTAATGCGTTCAAGACTTATGTGTTATATTGCTTTGCATAAGACGCGTGTAAGATCCCGTCACTTAAGCTTTATGACTTTTGTAGTTGAGAGATGATCTTTTAAAATAGAACTGTTGTGTTAAAAATCTTCTATGTTAAAGAAAAGTTTTGAATCATGATTTGTTGTTTTTTATAAAGAAACTTGATTCATAGCTTAATGTTTTAAAAGAATTTGTTTTTGAAGTAAAGAATGATTCTTGATTTGGTAAATTAAGCTAGAAATCGATTTCCATTTATTTCTAAAGCCAAAAATCGATTTCCTCTTGCTTTTTAAAGTCAAGAATCGATTTCCTCTCTCCTTGGAAGCAAGAAATCGATTTGCCACTTCTTAATTGGTTTTGAAAGAGTTTGTTTTGGAAAGAAAGTAATCGATTGATGACTTTGTGTATTTGAAGAGCCAAATCGATTTCCCTCTTGCTTTTCAAGCTAGAAATCGATTTCCCCTTGTTTAAAGGCTAGAAATCGATTTCCCTTGTAAGTCTAAATCCAACAATCGATTCATAGCTTGCTTGTTTTTAAAAGAACTTGTTTTGGAAAGAAAACAATCGATTGATGACCTTGTGTTATTAAAGAAGCAAATCGATTATTGACTCCTTTTCTAGAGCTAGAAATCGATTTGGGGCTTCCTCCCTTAAAGAGGAAAATCGATTTCTTGCCTGCTTCTTTTAAGAAAACAATCGATTTGTTACTTATGTTTTATACGCAATCAATGGATTTCTCACTTATAACAACATGATGTTAAGATTTGTTTCAACGGTCATATTTTTTCAATCCCTATAAATAGGACATAGGGTTTTCACGATAAGAAGACACAACCCACATATCAAAAAGAAAAGAAAAGAACGAGAACTCTCACAGTAACATTCATCTTTTTACGTTCTTCATCTAGGGTTTCAAATCTCTCATCTCTCTCAACTACATATTGTTATATTGCTTGAGTGATTGGATCCTAGTTTATACTTGTAATCTTTTATACTTATTGGTTGTTGTGAAATCTCGGAAGCTTTCTTGGGTAGTTCAATCGGGAGATTGAATTGTAGCGAAAATCTTAGCGGGGAGCTTGGGTTCTCAATTTGGGGAAAATTGAGATTGGTGTGGTAGCTATAGGGAAGTTGCTTGCTTGTAAGACATTGAAGAAGTATCTTCTCATATAGTGGTGATTACCAAAGTCCAAAGGTTGCAAAGCCTGAGGCCGAGGAGTAGGGCTTTTATCCCGAACCTCGCTAAAATCACGAGTGTACTTCTTTCCCTTATCTTTACTTTGCATTTTCTTTATAATTGTTAATCTGTCATTGTAGTTGATATTATCACGCTTAAACTTCAATATCACCTGGAATTGTTTTTCGCCATTGTTATAGCTTGCTTAGGTGTTGCATATAGTTTAAATCTTATTTTCCGCATGTGATTTTAACTTGCATCGTTAATATTTCGAAAATAAAAAGATTTCATTTTTAAAATATAACCTTATTCACCCCCCCCCTCTAAGGTTATCATATAGTCCAACACGTTATTCAAAGAGTAAAAGCCCAAAAATAGTAATAAAAAACTTTCCGTAAAAAAAACAGTCTCTAAGAAAATGTGTGATTGCAGCGGTAAAAAGGAATAAATTGAAAACTAAAAAAGGTAGTGTTGCTGGCGGCATTTGTCACCAACTACGGTGGTGAAGCACAGATACGAGGTCAGAACATTAGACCCCGCTCTGATACCATATAACGATATGAGAAGAATAGAATTATGTAAAGAGACTTATTCTTTCATTGATTGTTAAAGTCAATATATATACAAGTAGTCTCGGTTGTTTCACCTAACAAACTTCCTAATTATCTCTAACAAACTCATCTAGCAAACTCCCTAATTATCTCTAACGAATAAATTTGTATTTCTAACTGACTTATTTGAGCTGCCGTAAATACAAATGTTAAATACGTATACATATACTCTAATATCCACCACCAAACCACAAAATAAAATTGAATTTCTAGTTAATTCAAACATACCACATCACCTCCATCCAAAATCAAGTTGTGAATTTTTGCCCTCCTCTTTCTCTTTAGCGCTAAGCTAAAATGGTTGTAAGTAGGGGTCGAGTTGAGTTTTGCATGGCTTGAGCTTGGCATGCCCTGAAAACATTAGGGTTTTTTTTGTCAACGTGAAAATATTAGGTTTGAGCATGATATGTGGCCTACAATAGGCACACTTTTGAGGTCTCACTTGGCCTATCCAAAAGCCCAACAAGACCTAAAAACTTGTATAAAAACCTATTTTACTAACAAAAATTACAAAAGACTACAACCTATGAGTGGTGTAGGTTTTGTAAATAGACTTACAAACTAATTAATAGGTCAACGAGATTAAGTTATAATCAAGGATGAAGCCAAACTCGGATGGTTTGTGGGGACGAGATAAGAAAATTCAAATCTAAAATAATCTTGATTTTATTGCTAGGGTCAGGGTAAAAGCCTCACAGCTTTTTGAATGCTTACAAAAGTATTTACAGATCATCTACCTCACGCCGGCAGTGAAAATTGACCCATGCCTTTGCAGGAGAATGAGCCAACTCCTTACCAACTGAGCCAACATTATTGGCATTAAATTGGTATTTTTAATTGTTAGAAAGTGATAAATTTTGTCTTCTATCAATTATTTATTTGACCACTTCTATCAATAATTATTTTTTTATTTAGGTGTTGCCAATCGATTGTTGATTTTTCTAAAAAATTAATTGTTGATTATCACTTCCCTCATATTTATCTATTAGAAGTTTTTTTACAAATTTTGCAACTCACTAGCCATTTACCGAAGAAGAACATCACTAGCCACTACTAGCTCACATGAATATATCATGCCACTTATTAATTATTATTATTTTTTGACTAAACTTATTAATTATTATCTAACTAGTGAAAAAATTAACATCCAAACAGGGGGGACTAGCACTTAATTTGGTTCAGTCCTCTCTCCTTTTCCTAATCCAATTGTTTGATTGACTAACAAATTAAAGAAAAAAAACATTACACATGAGAGAGAAAAAAGTGTTTGAATGGTTGAGATTTAAGGAAGAATGGAAACATGAGGAAAATGGCACGAGGGGATCCTTGTCCCATGGCAAGTGTGTCCATATATACCTTCCTCCCGGTTCTAATTTGAGATATAACAAAATCTTTTATAGAATCATCTTTTATGAGAAGCTATTTAAATTCTATTTTATAATTTATTTATAATAATACATTTAAATATGTCACAAATTGATATAGGTCAATATTTTTAAATTAACAGAAAGTTTAAGCAAAATTTTGATTTAACACGACGTACAAAATTTAATGTAATAATAGTAGTAATAAAAAATATCATTTCTATTTACTTAAGTAGGCTTGCTTGATAAGCCTGGAAGGATTATTTAGTGAGTTGTAGTGCAGTTATTTTTTTATTTAAATAATTTTTAAAAAAATTGTGTCCATACCTATTTAAAAAAAAGTTTGGCTTGATTCAAGTCTGATGTAAGTTGGGAGGCCCCTGTTGGTCTACCTGATCTATTCTCACACCTATTTGTAAGTGACCCATACCTTCATGATTTCATATTACTTTAGTTATTACTCATGTCTTCATGATTTATTTACTCGTAAGGCCTAGGTTGTCTTTTGAAAAAATTAGGATAACTTACCCAAACTCATTTTTACTCCTCTAAATTTGACTAATACTTCCCACTAATTTAATATAAGTGTGATCTAAACATATAAATATGCAAATCAATCATATGATTTGGTCGAATTTACTTTTTAGGTGAGTGATAAATTCTAGGGTTAACTTGGTGCATCATATATCATCTAGGATAAATTATTCATATTTTTTTTAAAAAATAATTTAGAATCTACCTTTTTCACCCCACGAATTTATACTTGGCTCAAAAAGTGGTATTCATGATAAAGAAGTAAGGTCAAAATAAAATGATGAAAAAGTAGGGTGAGCCAAGCCATTCGTGCACATTTTTCTTTTCAACAAATCAAGTGTCGATGATTTTAACATAAAGGGATTGGGTTGGAGATGGTGCCAATATATCTTAAAGTTGTGGACCCAACCATTTGTATTGCTGAAGAATCAAACAGAGTGTAATGGGTGAATGGAATGATATGATGAGAGAGACTAGACAAGGGTCAATGTGAATGCATGAGTGGAGGAGCATGTGGATTTGAGGTGCATGTGTTCATCATAAAGCTGCCACTTTGACCAATTAAACCATTTCCTATAGGTTAACTGAATCACGAGTTGCCCCACTAAGTAGCTTGCCAATGGGACTCAAATTAAGGAGTCTAGTCGCCACGGTTAAAAATGAAAACACCTATATATCTCATTTAAAGTTTTGAGTGAAGATGTGGCGTTCAAGTCTTTTATTAGTGCAGTTCATTGAATAGCTCGATCTTGGTACTCCCTCTGACTCCTCAACACTTTTTTCTCCAATAAAATCTTAGCTACTCTTTGAATAAGCTAAATGTATTTGTTTCTCGGATTAACATTACGCGTGAATGCTATTTTATGGAATAAGATTATTCGGAATGGTATATTCCAACTAACAATGTTTGGTAAGCTTAATCTACCATGGGATAAGGAGTCGATTTAATTAGTGATATTGGGTTCAATTCTCGTAGTAGACAAACTCGGTATTGGCTAGTGCAAAATTTGATTCTAAACACCAATAGTGATTAGTCTTTTGTTGATAGCATCAGAACATTCCATAGGTAGCCCGCTAGCAATAATTAATCTGAACCAAAAAAACTAATATATGTTTGGTAAGTCATAAACTTTTTTTTATAAACTTAATCATACAAAAGAATGAGCCTCAAATGATGAAGATATTATATCACTACCCTCTTGGCCACTAATAGAAAATATACTCCTATGACTTAACTAAATCAATAGTTATTACAATGATTATGTCTTAATTTTTATAATTATAATAATTACATCAAGTATAGTGTAGTAGTTGGAATAGAAACATTGACCAGCCTTGGAACTTACAAATTCCATTCCATGTTTTGTACATTCAAATGAGAATTTTGAGGATGTTGCAATAGTAATATTTTAACCAATTATGGAAATTTTGATAGTGTCAGATTCATCTAGTAAAATACAGAGTCTTTAATTGTAAATATTTGAACAAGGAGGATTATAAACTACAAAGACTTGTTTGTTTTAGATTTCTGTCTCCAAAATTAAGGTGAAAACGGGTGTTTGGAAAAAGGAACCCATTTTGGAAATTGCTTTCATAAACTATCTCAGAAAACTTATGAAAATTAGTTGAAAATATGTAGGTTATGAACATGTCATAAACTGTTACTGATCTAAATGGACAAAACAACGCAAATCATGCATGGTGTTTTTAAATCACGATTCGTCTGATTCTAGCTGCAATTCAAGTCACAAAACGAAACAACCTACAATCTACTACGATAAGCATCGTTCTCCTTTGAATTCACACTATATCGCGAGTCGTACGTATCATGCAATTCATACGATTCTAACACTCCTCAAGATTAATGCACATGACTACACACACTCGTGAGCAAAAGCACCCATTTGTGTCAAACAATTCGTGTGGGTAAAAATTACAGAGGTAAAACTAACAGTAAATACCAAAACAAAACTATTCAAATAGAGGTAAATACATTGAAGAAGTCTTATGAAATAGTGAATCTAAGTCGACAAATCAAAGAAGTAATGTCCAAGAAACGATGAAAAAAAAGGAAAAAAGAGTCATATCATGGGGTGCACACACATGTGATCCACAAAACTTTATTCAAAATGCAATATAATGGTAACTCTGAGTTGACAAGACCTAAACACACAGAGTAACAAGGACACTCGTGAGTGAGCTCAAACACCCTTTTGTGTCCTTCTTTTGTAGCTATATATATATGTACGATGATGATGTATCTGTATGACTGTATATCTATAGGTCTTGTGCATTTTTACTTTTCTTTTTTAACTTTCACTTTGACCCTTAAAGGTAACATTCTCTTCCATCCCCTAATCAATAAGCTCTCAATTATTGCATTTCTTTTTCCTTTTCATCATAACACTCAAATTTAACCTTAGCCTTTACAAAAAAAAAACTGTACGTAGTAACAAGGACACAACTTATAATCATCATTAGCACATTATTATAAAAAAATCTAATACAAAAATCGTCATCACCACGGGTTGTATTAACAACAATATGGTGGCACTTGCTCTCGAGTTGGAACCTGAATGTGATTGTGGAATAATTGTGTGCAGGGTATTTATTTGTCATTTCGTCTAAATTGACAGAAAAACACTGATACGAAAACCTAACCAAAACCTAACCATACAATTAAAGAGAAGAAAATATAAGAATGATATTTCTTCTATAGATAAAGAGTTCTTGATACAGAATCAAAGAAACAATACAAGATAGTAACTAAATCAAGCCCTAGTTTGCACATGCATGTAGAGAACATAGATTTGAAGGCATGATATAAAGGAAAATTGTCTCTAACATTAATTTCTTTCTCTTCTATTTACATAGAGAAAAACACATATCTAACTCTTTCTCATAAGCATATATATGCTTCTTTTCAACTAGTAGCTAAGAATATTCTAGCTAAGATCCTTGACTTCAGCTCAAAGATCCTCAAAGTTCATGTTGTGATCCATGATTTGAGCTAAGAAAAACAGAAATTGAACAAATGTTGATTGATTTTCAGTCATGCCAACAAAGAAGCATGATTACACATCTTCTGATTATGTATAATCTTCCTTTCTGTTCTTTGAGATACCCTCCAAGTCTTTTGCATGATACTTTCTTCTTTGAAGAACCTCTTCTCATATTGGAATCACTTCTCATCTTTGTGTTTCTGTATCAACTTTTTTTTTCTTTGTACTGTGAAGTGTGAGTGTTGAAGCAATGTTTGATGGGGGCTCCAAAAAGGGCTTCTTATAGAGAAAAGAAATGTGGTCCAAGGTTCCCAAATAAAATGTCTATAGGCCCCCCTAATTCAGATTCCATGCCTCAATTCTCCCTCTTTTTCTCTCTCTTACACCAACATTTATGTGGTATCAACCACCAAGATAAGTGGTCGGCCATTTAGTTAAACGGGGAAATTATATGTTTAAGTTGTATACCTAAACATAAAGCTAATGTTATCCTAGATATTTGAGCTTTCCTTAGTTTCATGTCCATGTTATAAGAACCTCATAATTTGGCCGAGAGAAAATGAACGAACCTTCCTAACAAGTTTCCAATTTATATTTTGGCTTAATTGTAACTTTCATCCTCCATTTGGCTGGTGTGATTTTGTAACATTCCAGACTGCTTTCAGAAGTGTCGATTGTCCCCACAAACTAACACGTGTCTTTCTAGAATGTGTTGTCCCCACTTGTATGTTTTTCGGTAAAAAAATTTCAGTAGGTCACTCATCCCACTACTACTCCAAGTGAAACACGCTTAGCTATGGAGTTCTTATGGGAATGACTCCCGTAAAGAAGATGCACATTGTTCATATAGGTAGTCCAAATCAATTCTTTTAAGTCTTGTTTCAACTGTACAATCTCATACTTGCACAGTCTCAGGATCCGTCTCATTCGAAAGTGCGATCCGTTCATTCATTCGCCGGTTCGCCAGAGTCACTCTTTTATGCGTGCCAACATTTGGGCACCGACGATCACTCCCTGCCCTCGTCAGCCCCGTATGTAACAAGTTTTGTTCTTACAATTGCACGAATTGAGTCATTCATATATCGTGGTTATACGATTTTAGTCTTTTTATCTTATAGTGATTTTAATATTTTGAAACTTCTAAGCCAACTTTGGTCCTACTTGTATGTTACACATCAACAAATAAATTTGCATCTTATAAAAAAAAACAAATAAATTTGCACAACTGCAATAATATTATTTGAATCACCAAAAAAAAATTTTTGTTACCAGATCCCCCAAAACCTTTGAAGGTTAAAAGTTTAGGTGAATTGGGCTCTAGCGGCTCACTAGGGTCAGAATAGGCCTCACAACTCTTTGACAACTAATAGAAATATTTACAGATCACTCACTAGAGAGGATCTAATATCAGCAGTGGGAGTTGAACCTACACTCTAATAGGGTATGAAACAACTACTTACCAACGAAGTCAATCGTCATCGGCAGGTCACCAAAAATCTTATTAAGCCTTAATAATTTTTGTTTTTTTAAGATTAAATAGATAAGATTTTATTAATGTTTTTTTTGTCCGATGGTTAGACTGGCAAGTGCCAAGACGTAACACACACAAATGGAACCCAGGTGGGTCAAATGGAAAAATGATATTTCTATTGTTGCGACGAATCAGCCATGGACCGATGTTTTATTAATGTGAAACAGAGAAATTTTGTTCATGCCATTAGGCCACGTGAAAATTTAATATAAAAGAGTACGATGTTGAAATATGAATGTCATGTTTTGTTACTATATATGTTCTCCATTTTAATTCACACCCATCTAAGTTTAATATTTCCTCTTCAAACTAAGTTAAATTGTTGTAAGTTGTTTTTAATATCGGATAGTGTTAGTACAAAAGTTAGGTGAAAGGTCGAATTGATATGTTAATTTTGGTGCTACCCATGTTCCTATACATACCAAATATTTCATAGGCTTCTAGCAAAACTAACATATATATGCCAACCCAAGAGCGAGTTGGTTTAGATCTTTTCCAACTTAATTAATGTCCTGAGTTCGAATACAACATTAAGAATGTAGCAACATTAAAACTCTTTTACTGTCCATTGTGATCCTATCCAACTCAAAGATTAGTCTCTGCAGTTGCGCGATGAGGATAACAGATGCCAACTTTGTGTGATGCACTGTATCGTCCCAAAGCTGTGAATTGCAGGCTAATATTATGTAGTCAAAGTTAGGCATGTGATTGCATATATGGGAAATAAAGACAACTGTGTGTCAGAGGAAAGGTTATCTACAAGGACATTCTTGTTTAAATGTAAAGATGGTTTTCTGGCTCCACGAGTTATGCTTTCTCTGCTTAATCCTGTACCACTCACGAATAATTCAACAATGTTATTTAGACAAAAAAATTAGACAAAAATAGATAAAAACCAATTTACAATATCAATTAACTAAGTTTTTTAGGTTATTAACCAAGTGATCAATTAACTAAGTTTTTAATCAACGCGCCAAAATCGAAAAAAAGCGGGAATTGGTTAAAACTGTAAAAAACTTGGTTAATTGGTGTTGTAAGTTGGTTTTTGTCTAATTTTTTTTGTCTAAATAACATTGTTGTGAATAATTTTAGTGCCTAGGTAAAATTTGAAGTGAGGTTTCTGAAATTAGGTTATTTACCAGTCCAGATTTACTGCGGTCAAATAGCCTACAGTTCTCTGTATTTTCACGATATTTTAGGGTATTTTAATATTTTTGTCACTATTGTTTTTGTACTAACTGAGGACCTGTCGCTGATTTCCAATTTGTTATTTACACATAAAAATGTTTAAAAAACTATAATAAAATTGTCCAAAATAGGATTTGAACCGCCATCGATAAAACTAAGCATTATATTATAGAGTTAAATGCACTTTTGGTCCCCATATTTTATTAAATGTGTAATTTGGATCCCCCTATTTTATTTTAAGCAATTATGGTCCCCCTATTTTGTTAAATGTGCAATTTTGATCTTCCTATTTTATATTGGGCAATTTTGGTCCACCTATTTTACCAAATATGCAAATTTGATCCCCCTATCTTAAAATAAATAAACTATTTTTATATTTTATATTTTCAATAGTTATATATATTTTAAATAGTTAAAAATAGAAAATTACTAAATTATTCAAAATAAATAAACTATTTTATATTTTCAATAGTTAAGTAAATAGAAAAAGTATATTTTAAATAATTAGATATGGGTATTTTGGTCCCCCTATTTTCCAAATTATTTTTATATTATATATTTTAAAATATAAAAATAATTTATTTATTAATTTATTTAAAATTATTTTATATTTAAAATATATTTAATAAAATAAATGAGGTGGTCCCCCTATTTTATTATTTAATTTATATTTTAAAATATAAAATTAAAAAATAATTTATTTATTTATTTAGAATAATTTTCTATTTTTAAATATATATTTAACTATTAAAAATATAAATATAAAAATAGCTTACTTATTTTGTATAATTATATAATTTTCTATTTTTTAAATAAATATTTAACTATTGAATTATAAATATAAATATATTTTTTTAATAACTTAATAATTTTCTATTTTTAAATGAATATTTAACTATTTAAAAATATAAAATATACAAATAGAATATTTATTTTATATAATTAAATAATTTTTTACTTTTCAAATAATAAATATTAAGTATTGAAAATATAAAAATATTTTATTTATACAAAAATTATTTGGAAAACACGGGGACCAAAATTGCATAAAAATAAATAGGGGGGTCAAAATTGCGCATTTGGTAAAATAGGGGGATCAAAATTGCCTAAAATAAAATGGGGGATAAAAATTGCACATTTAACAAAATAGAGGGACCAAAATTGCCCAAAATAAAATAGGGGGACCAAAAGTGCATTTAAGCCTATATTATACCATGTGAACAAAAAAGAATTGTACATAAAAGAAATTTACTTAATAATAATATAGACAAAAAAATGAGGTCTTTTTTTGTTGATAATGCACATTATGAGACCCAAAACCTTTGCTTTGGCATAGTGTATGAAAACTAGAAAATACCACTGCTCTGAATCTGAAATGAGTGAAATCATTCTGAGTGATTTCTTCAAACTAGACCAATGGTTACTTAGGGGTGTTCGCGGTGCGGTTTGGTTCGGTTTTGAGTAAAAAAGTGAACCGAACTGCAAGGTAAAAATAGATGCGGTTTGGTTTGGTTCGGTTGACTTTTGAAAAAAGAACCAAACCAAACCAATGCGGTTTGGATTAGTTCGGTTGGTTCGGTTTTTTACGAGACAAAACACAATTTAGAACCCGTTTGGATAGAGCTTATTTTTAACTTATGAAAAACAACTTATGCAAATAAATTAATTTTTACGTATTATTCATAAGCTTGTAAAGGTAGTTTATGGAAAAATAACTTAGGGAGATACAATTTTTGTTAGTGAGAACTTATGAATTAACATAAAAACTTACTTATCTTCATAAGTTGATTTTCATAAGCTCACAAATAAGCTAATCCAAACGACCCCTTAAATAAACCGCTTTCATTATTATCTACATATATTGTTTTGTCTAATTTTATTTTTATAGGCTTAAATACGTTTTTACCCCCTGCAAATAGGAGGTGTTTTGCTTTTACCCCCTGCAAATTATTTTTTTTAAAAAAACCCATTGCAAAATCAACTTTTTTGGTTTTAGTCCTTCTGTTAGATGGACGTTACAAAAACGTCTATGTAGCATTTTTAAATACGTTTTTACCCCCTGCAAATAGGGGATGTTTTGCTTTTACCCCCTGCAAAAAAAATCTAAATCCCCTTCTTCTTCCTCAGCACCCACCCAACCTCATATCAACTTTTTCATCTCCAACACAAACCAACGCTTCCATATCAAACCAGGACCCATCTTCTCATCTTCGTCTCTCTCTCTCTCTCACTCTCTCACAAAACCAGCAAACCATGAGCATAACATGTAATTAACTTTTATTGCGATTTTGATTTTAGAGTTTGTTTAAAGTTTTATGGATTGTTGTTTATGGATTGTTCTTCATCTCAAAATCAAGGTTTTATGGGTTTAATAAATGTGTGTGGTTTAATTAAACTGTGTGCTGGTTCTGTGAGAAAGAGAAGATGAGTTCTATTTTGAGATTTGGAATGAGAAGAAATAATGGTGGTGAAGAACGAGAGAGAGAGAGAGAGAGAGAGATGAAGTTTGAGGTTAATTTGGACCATTTTATTCTGTTGAATATTAGGGATTTGATTGTGGAAGTAAGAGTTGAATGGAGAAAAATATAGTGATAAGAAGTGAGAGATAGAGATGAGATGAGGGGGAGAGAGGATAATGGAAAATTTTTGTAGGGGTAAAGCAAAACACCCCTATTTGCAGGGGTAACAACGTATTTAAAAATGTCACATAAACGTTTTTTGTAACGTCCATCTAACAGAAGGACTAAAACAATTTTGCAGGGGGTAAAAGCAAAACACCCCATATTTGCAGGGGGGTAAAAACATATTTAAGCCTATTTTTATATATAGGATTTTGCGGTTTGGTTTGGTTTGGTTCGGTTTCTATAATCAAAAACGCGGTCCAAACCACACCTTGCAGTTCACTAATAAAAAAAATCGAACAAAACCAATAGAAAACGGTTTTTTGCGGTTTTCGGTTTGATTTGATTCGGTTTGCGATTTTCTATTGGTTTGGTTCGGTTTTGAACACCCTTACAGTTACTAGAATATATTTAATTATAGGAAATGCATATCTTAATTTTAATAAGAAGGTAATTAGGATAACATAATCGTGTCTTGTGCTTCACCCATATCACTTAAGCATATCAGCTTCCATTTATCTATTAATAATTTTATCTTCTCTTTGTCGTGCTCTAATATTAGCCCATTCATTAAGTAGTGGCGTCATAGAAACAATGTACATATTCCTTAAACTGAACTTCTCTCTTATCCCATGACGAGATACAAAATGACAAATTATAATCAACTTTTTTTCTCTCTATCTAATCAATTTTGTCGTACTCTATTAGACTCCTCTAAAAAATGAAAACAATTTAAAAGCATAATAATATATTATAGGTTAAAATGCACTTTTAGTCTTTCAAGTTGTTTGTTTGTTCAGCGCAGCTTTGGTCTTTTGAGTTTTTTTTCTCAGTTTGATCCCTTAAGTTTCAAATTCGTTACACATCAGTCTTTTTTGGAGATTTTTAAATCTGAGTTAACAAATTATGATGCGTCTGTAATGTGCTGATGTGACACCTACAACAACTAGTATAGTATTACGTGGAAACAACTTATTTGATGCGAGTTTTATTTAAATAATTTTTAAGTCATCTTCTTCTTCTCCCGATCTCTTTCCAAATAAAACCCTAAATCCCTAAAGCTAAAAGAAATCATTCAATCTCGCATCAGCCATGACTTCATTTCACACTAATGGATTACGTTCCCATTCTCACAGTTTCAACTTCCAAAATCGTAGTTCAAACTCATATTTCTATTCTAGGGTTTTTACCATTGTCTTAGAAAGTGTTTTAATTTAGTCCCTCCGTTGTATCAATGTGGTCCATCTGTTTTTCAAAAATGAACTAAATTAAAACACTTTTACAAAAGTCGAAGACTAAGTTGACATATTATATATGTGAGAGACTAAATCGAACTTTTGTGAAATTTCAATAACTCAATTGACTAATAACTCATTATAAAACATGTTTTTCTTTAACAAAAAGATAAGGAAACATGCATGTATAGAAAAAGTGAAAACAAAGATAATGAAAATGATGAGAATTTGGGCTTGTGTAAGTGTTGAGCATGGGCATGTTTTAAAAATGTGATATCCATTTCTTATGGGGTCCAAAGTATACATTGAATTAATCCCCACCCCAAGGTGTGGGAGAGAATGGTGTAACCATAAGAGACATGGGAACTTTAAATATCTCTTAAAAGCTTTCACTATTTGATTCTGTCTCAACCATGTTCCTTTCTGGTTTTTGTTTAAGAATACCTTAATGGACCAAAACACAAAACTGTAGCACACTAAGTAGACATGTCAGCACGTGAAACGCTCGTGGTTGACATGCTTACTGCCTTTCATACTGTAGACAAACCTAGATTTCTTGCTTCATGTTCCAATAAAATCTTAATTCTTTTTTGTTTTCCAATTACTAATGTTTTGAAATTCTCTTCTTAATAAAATAATAAAAATAAAAGAATATTTGGTTTTTGAAAATTTCTTGGTTTAATCATCAAAGATTATGCACATTTAACCATATATCTTGTTAGTACGGTTCAGTGTACTTGGTTTGGTTGCCTAGTTGATTGCATTAGCATACACAACAATTATATATATATATATATATATATATATATATATATATATATATATATATATATATATATATATATATATATATATATATATATATTAGTGTTTTAAGAACAGGACCAGGACCAACTCGGTGAAGGTACTAGGTCACTGGGTCAATGGTCAGACCGAAAGGTCAGCAATTGAACTGCATGACTATTGACTTGGTCTCGATTAAAATATTTCCAAACTTTGGAACTTATAAATTTCATATGTATAAAATTTAATTTACGAAAATTTAATTTATGAAAAACTAATACATTCAATTTTTCTTTGTAAGAAAAATAGTATTTTTTATAACAAAAATTATAATAATCCTAGAGAATAATAAGAATTGGCAGAACGTCGCTTTTCTTATATTAAAAATATCTATACAATAAAACTTTAAAATATATATTATGAAAAAAATAATTCCATGAATTGTTCACTTTTTTTGGTCAAGAGAGTTGCTGACTTGTTTGCAGGAAAGAGCATATCTATTATATTAAATCATGGATGTTACACCTATGCATCCATCTATCCCGCCACGTCATTAAATACGTCAGCTTCATTTTAATTCACGTCAGCATTTTATTACATGTGTCTACCTAAGAGTTGATTTGGTCAACCTGCGCTTTTACCACAATTAATTTCGAAATATACCACCAAAAAAAATGGAAGCAAGGAATCAAGTCCATTCCCTCATGCTGAGCTAACCATTTGAGCAACCACGTTGATGGTACTAAAGCACTTCCGTTTTATTTAGTCTATTCCTTTTTTGATTGCAAAACCCTTTACCTATTATTTATATCTATTTATTATGTGTTTTAATACTTATATATTTGTTATTATATATTATATTTATTTGACATCTAATATATTGTATCACATTCCATAGATTTTAGATTCTATATATTTATTCTAGATAATAATATTTTGTTTTATTTAGTCTATTCCTTCTTTGATTGGAAAAATTATATTGTATCACTAATTTAATATCAAATTGATTAATACCGGGTCACACGGGTCAATCAGTGACCCTCGATTCGACCATTGACCCAATGACCCAGTCTTGCTCGGGTCAATAATCGGGTCAGATTTAATAACATTCCTGCTAATCAAATCACTAAAAAACAAGAATCAATATATTGAATTCAAATTTAATTGCATTTATTTGTGTTTTCAACTTTGCATTTATCAGTACAAAACACTCACTCTCTCTCACCAAAATAAATGAGCCATAAATACTAATTCTTTATTTATTTTAAAAAATGTCAGATTTAGTTCTACACTCCCTTCTTTTAATTATACTGCCAATTGAAAGCCCAGCTCGCAGGCCACTTATTAAAACCCATAAAATGTAAATTGGGCTTCTGTTATTCGCAAACTCTGTTAATAATACAACCCTCTGCTCTAATTGCACCCCTGTTCTACTAATGCAGCCACTTTTCGGTTTTCTTATTTATATTCTTTCAAAAAAACCAACTTCTTTTACAAAAAAAAAAACCATAAAATACAATAAATAAATATTCTCTTCAAAAAACTCATAAAACCAATATTAATTTTTGTTATGAAGTTCAATTTTAGTTACAAAGTCATGTAATGTCACTACTAAATTTTAGAGTACTATTATGGCAAAAACATTGATCATGTGGGCTCTCATAATATACTTTGGTACTCTTGCTATTTGGAATTTTGAACTTAGAGTACAAAGGAAAAGATCATCTACTCCACTAGCTACTTTTGCTATTTACATGTTAAAATAGTGATATCACAAAAAGTATAGATTTTGTATTCTTTAGAGTCGCTCTTCTCTTTCTAGTCGTTTCCTCCCCGAATTTTTACTTTTGAATCTCTTCAAGCTACAACCAATAACCATGCTTTTTTTGAATTTGTTTTTGTCCTCCAAGGTAATTTTCCATCTTTAGGCATAAATCTTATTCCTTTGGCGTATGGTCATGTGTCAAAGTCAAAGACACTTATGTTATTTGTTTCATGCATGATAAGACTGAGCCCATTCATCAATGAGGTAGTGGAAAGCCTCGTGGGATACCACCAAGTTATACTGAATCAACCTCCCACCTACAAATGCACAACCTCCCACCTACAAATGCACACTTTGTTGGGGAATGATAACTTCTTTCATAACAAGCTTTAGTCTTCCAACAATAATTTTTGAAATGACTTTATACAATAAATTACTGCAACTAATAGGCCTTAGGTTACCTATAGATTCAGGGTTTGGAATTTTTGGAACGCCCATACTTCTTACACACCCACTCCTACTCCTCCCCACCCACTACCCACATTTCAAAATTCCAAAAATACCCACGGTGGTTCGGATTTTAACCATCGAACCAGTACAGAACAATTTTGGGGGTGTGCCTGACCATTTAACACAATCGATAGTTAACCATCGAACTGGTTCGATAGTTAACCATCAAACCCTCCCTATCCTGCAAAAAAAACACACACACGCATTTCATTAAGGGCAACTCTATCTTTTCACGCATGCGGGTAGTGGGTGGGGAGTAGGAGGGGGTGTGTAAGAAGTATGAGCCTTTTGGAATAAGAGCCACGAGGGTATGTATGATTCAAATCCATTGGGCCACTTTTGAAACAAACTTGTCATGGCCTTTGCTTTTCCCACACCCCTCCTACTCTAAACACACCCCCTCACCCTACACATTTACCAAACTAACCCCACTTACAATTCAATTTCCCCCTCTACCCCTCTCCCTCTTCTTCTCCAACACCCAAAACACTCCCTCTCCAACACCCAAACCTCCCCTCTCTCCACTCTAAAACCCACCCATCCTCACCTTCATCATTCACTCCCATTCAACTACTCATCATTTGCAACTAGCTCAAGGTAATAACGCTACCAAACATTTTCCATTTTGGTTCTGTTTTGAGTTTTTTACGCCATTTTTTTTCTGCAAACGCGCTCAGTTCGAACGGGGTCGTTCGAACATGTTCGCAAGAACGTGTTCGAACAGGTGTTAACTGGGGTGTGAATTTGATTTGTTCGAACAACCTCATTCGAACTCGTTCGCATGAGGCCGCTCGAACAGCGTATGACAAAGAATCGATAAGTTGCGGCTACATCGCGAGTTTTTTGTTTAAATGGATGAAAATGAGGAAGCATCTGGGAGCGATTGAGTTGTCAACTTTAGGTGAGATGTCAATCGTCGCGATTGACATGTCAATCGACGTCGTCGAATCCCAAGACTTTACTAGTTCGTTCCAAAGCGATACAATGAGAATGAATTAGTTGTTTTAATTTTTAGGAACTATTCAAATTATGTAAATCGACACTTAGTCATTGAATTTCGATTATTTCCTACCGTGATGAGTGCTCGACTTGGAGTGCGTGCGGTTGGGAAATCTCTTGGGATGGTGATAGTTATAGGAAGATCGACACCGGACGACGATCAGGTAAACAATACCGCATGTTGATTTGTGATAAAGTGGATCATCTTTTGCAGAGGGAACTCTTGTTGTGAAAGACATCTTTTGGGCACATCCAGATTCCATTGAGCTTCTAAACACCTTCCGATTGTTTTGTTGATTGATTCCACCTATAAAACCAACCGGTACAGGTATCCGTTGGTTGAGATCGTTGGTGTAACATCAACAGAGAAGACTTACTCAGCTGCATTTGCTTATGTCAATTGGGAGAGGATGGATAACTTTGCATGGGTTCTTGACAAATTGAGGGGTTTATTTAGGAAACAGGATGAACTTCCACAAGTCATACTTCATCGACAGAGACACGTGTATGATGAATGCTCGCAACAATATTTCCAACATCCGCAAACTTGTTGTGCCAATTTCACATTAAGAAAAATGTGAGGGCCAAAGCAAGGCTCAATGTCAAAGACCAAGCTATTGTTAATGACATTATGGGTGCATTTCTATCTGTTGTCCATGCGAAGACTACGAAAGAGTATGATTATGAGTTGGGTCTGTTTAACGACTTGGCAAAGACCTTATCCCGATTTCATACAAGATGTGAAGACCATTGGCTAGACCCCTTCAAGGAAAAGTTTATTGATGCATGGATAAATAAGCATATGCACCTTGGCAACACCATCACCAACAGAGTTGAGTGCGCACACTCACTTGAAGCAAATATTACGAGAGGCAGTAGGGAGATTTGTGCAAGTGTTGGGATGGAATGCGCACCATGCTTAGGATACAACATTCTCGATCTTAAAATGCACTTGAGCATAGTTTGAGTAGAGTGAAAGTTCAACACTTGAAGAAGAAGATTTTTGATGAATTTAAGGGTTTAGTTTCATCTAATGCTATAGACCATATTTTGGGTGAGATGCAAGCAGAGGTTGAATTTCAAATTACTGATGAGGTAATGGATGATGAGTTGAGTATGAAGCCTAGAAGTCCAATGCCCTCGATAGGATATTATGTGGAATACTAATAGGGCACCCATAGCAAAAGGGTTGGGACTCGCTTTTTATTAGCCAGGGTGCAAAAGTGGAAGTGTTTGCTCATACAATCACAACCCCCATCCCCTTCCTTGTGTAGATTTAAGTAAAGATAATCGATGGTAGTCAATGTTAAGTTAGATTTATAATTTTTCGCACACAACGTTGTATATAACTATTGGTAGGCAACTTTTGAAATCAACAAAACTCTATTTCTGTTTCTGGTTTTTAAGTTTCTGCTTCTGTATAACATTGTTGCGCCCGAAAAAGTCCCCGAGGGGATCTTTCTTCGTTTACAACTTTTTAAAACAATGAAGTCGCCACCAATATTTTTTATAAGGAAAATATTGAAGAAAAACCTTTTTGGAAAGCGAATGGCCTTTTGGAAACCGGAAAATTTGGGTTCGGGGGTCGGTTAGGCATGGGGAAGGTATTAGCACCCCACATCTCCTTTCTACCGAAAGGGAACCTTTAATTAAACGTGTGGTTTTAAGTGTTGATTTGGAATATATTTAAATTTGCCTCTTTATGGAAAAGGGAATGAGAAGACTTAATGAAAATTTTTATTTTTGGCGCTTGACGAGAGTTAGCCTCTCGCTCCTACGTATCTCCCAGTGCGATGGAGAATTCAAAGCTACGTAGTTCTTGTTTGTCCTGAAAAAGGTTTTTGTTTTTTTATCTTTTTTAGAGTTTTTCGCAAAGGGATTGAGCGTTCGCGGTGACCAAACAACAACGGTTTAGAGTGGCCGCGCTACTAACTCTTTTTTTGAAAATGGGATCGTCACTAACAATCAAACGGCAACGGCGCGAGTGACTATTGATGACAACCGGTTTTTACTTTGGTTATTTAAAAGGTTTTCGCAATTGAAGGGGAGCGTTTGTGAAGACCAAACAACAACGGTTTAGAGTGGCCACACTATTAGCTCCCACGGGAATGAAATTATCGCCACAATCAATCAAACAAGCGGCGCGAGTGATCATCAATGACAATTAGTTTTGATTTTGATGTTTTTAAGATTTGTTTTTGAAAAGCGTTTCGTTGGTTTGATTTGGAGAAAATGTTTTGATAACTTGAAAAAAGAGTTCGCAATTGGATTGAGTGTTCGTGATGACCAAACAACAACGGTTTAGAGTGGTCATACTACTAACTCTTTTGAAAATGAAATTATCATTAACAACCAAACGGCATCGGCGCGAGTGATCATTAATGATAATTGGTTCTTACTTTAGGTCATCAAAAGGGTTTTCGCAATTGAATTGATTTTTAGTTTGTGAGATGGTTTTTTGATGTTTGAAAGTGTTCTTGGTTATGAAAAAAGATTTGAGATTGTAAACGTTACTAACGAGTAACAAGTTGTTGGATAATTTGAATGTGACATGGTTTTGAGGTGTTACTAACGAGTAACAAAGGTTTTGAACTTTGAAGTCGGATTACAAAGTCAATGTGATCATCAAAACAAGCAAGCAAATTGTGAACACCAATTCAAATACTTAATCATATGACAAGCACAAAAACAAGCATACATGAATAAGAACACATGTGCATCAAGACTAGAGTGAGTCTATCCTACACAAACTCCAAGAATCAACACCACAATTGCAAATGAGGATGCATCAAGGTTAGGACAACCTATCCTTTGCAAAACCTACACAAACCCTAAATTACATCTACACAAACCTTTCAAGGTGAATGCCATCATAGGCCAAATTGGCCTTCAAGCCTTCGCACAAGGAAACCTAAATTTTGCGTTTTCATAATCATTTAAGAATAAAAAAAGGAGATTGAATCCTTTCTAAGTAATCCTCCTCACTTAAATCAAGGTGCACTAGGCACAAGTGAGAGTCACTTTACCAATCATCAACCTAAGACAACTTATAAAGTAATTCATAAGAATAAGCAATCTCATAAACTAAAAGGAGGATTGAATCACCTAGAGCAATCTTCATCACTTAGAGCAAAGTGCACTAGGCACAAGTGAGAATCTCTTTGCCTATCATTAATTTGAACAACACCTAAACTAAAAAGGGTTGAATCATATAGAACAAATCCTCATCACTTTAAGCAAGGTGCACTAGGCACAAGTGAGAGTCATATTGTCTATCATCAACTTAAAATGACAAGCAAGCATATAAACTAAAAAAAAGTGTTGAATCACATAGAGCAATCCTCATCACTTTAAGCAATATGCACTAGGCACAAGTGAGAGTCATATTGTCTATCATCAACTTAAAATAATAAGCAAGCATATAAACTAAAAAAAAAATGTTGAATCACATAGAGCAATCCTCATCACTTTAAGCAATGTGCACTAGGCACAAGTGAGAGTCATATTGTCTATCATCAACTTAAAATAATAAGCAAACATAACATAAAACCCTATTTATTCACAATATGCGAATCAAATATAACCAAAACCCATTTATTTTTGAAATCAAGTGGGATAACATAAGGAAACAAACTAGATGACAATTTTTGGGTAAAGGTTCATGTGATTAGGCAAAGAAATGCACAAAACAAACATAAAACCTATTTTTCTATGAGTATGCGAAATATATCATGTCATAAAACAACATTTTATTTAATGGAATGCAAGGATTAAGATCAAATCAACACAAATCAACAATCATTCAAGGGTGAGAAGCATCATAAGCACCAAGCTCTCCTAAGTGCTTGTCAAAGTGCTTATGACACTTCTCACCAACAACAATCAACAATATGAGAATATGGAGATGATAGGATGAATGTTTTTATATTTTTGAGGAAAGACTCAAATATGATGCAAGGTTTTAAGGATTACCTTAGCTCTAAGCTAGAAAGTGTGATGAGAGGATGAAACTAGACACAATCAACAAAACTCCAATGTTCTCCAAAGAAGTACCCACTTGATGATGATGCTTGAACTTTGAATGAGAAATGGAGGAGTATGTGAAAGAGAGGGATGCAAATGAGGTGGAGTAGTGGTGTTTGGATGAAAGGAAATGAAGAAGATGGGTGGAGGAAAGGTGATGGTGGTGGTTCGGTTTTGGAGGAGGAGGGAGAGGGTGAGTTGTATGTTAGGGTTTTTAGTGTAGGAGAAAATGGAAGGTTGGTTTGAGATGAAAGAAAAAAAAAACAAGATCAAGTGAAGGAGAGGGGAGAGGCCACGGTTTTGGGTGTGTGTGGGAGGAGAAGAATGAGTTGTTCTTATTGAAATACAATGGGAGGATGTGTGAAGGAAGAAAAAAAAATGTTGTATATTGAATGTTATTGGATTCAAAGGTGTGTTTGTCCAAAGAAATGGAGAAAGGCTTTTGATGTGCACTTGATGTGGGCTGATGTGAGGATTGGAGTGGAGCATGAGGATGGAGTGAGGAGGTTGTTTGCTTGTAAAATTAGTGCTTACTTTAGCCAAAAATGGATAAAAGCAAAAGCACCTAAAAAGGAATTAACCCTAATTCTAAAATTACAATAATCATCCAATATTATTTTGTTATTATTATTATTTTGGTTCAGATTTATTTTTATATTTATACATATTTTTGAGCCTTTTTGAAAGCGAGAAAAAAATACCCGTTGTAATTGACCAAAATACCCTTTTTGACGCTAAAACCCTAATTTGCCCGAAAAACGCATTCCAACCCTAAAAATGATTTCAAGAACCTTGGAATGCCTTCTAGGACCTGAAATGCAGTGCATAAGGCTCTTCACTCTTCAATTTACTTATTTTTGTGGAAAATTAGGTTTTGACCTAAGTTAGGACAAAATTGGGGTATGATGACACGCAGCAACAAATGCCATAACGCTGCACCACGATTAGGAATAATATGCGAGCACAACAAACATATTTTTGAGCCTTCTTTCAACTACGAGAAAAATACTGTTAGAACCTCGCATTCGCGAAAAGACAATTTTTATTTTGAATTAGTCGGACAAAATTGGGGTATGACAGCTGCCCCTCTTTATTTCACATTTTGCCAAGAAATATGAATTGGCCTTTTCATATTTGCTGGTAAAATGGAAATAAAGATATAGAAATAATACTAATTTTGTCCGCTTCAGAAAATTTCAAATTTTCTTTTTGTTATTTTCCTTTTGAGAAAGGGGGCTAACGCTCGTCGCATTAACGGGAAAGCAGTAAATTGGGAAAGCCGGTAAATTGGAAAAAAGCGGTAAATTGGGAATTCGGAGGTTGCCTAAAACCTTCTAACGGACTCTAGTCGAGTCCGAGCTTTGGGGGTGGCCTTTTCGAGCGGCCGATCAACATCAGGTCCGGAACTGATTTGATCAATGGATTTACGCTATGCGCCTTAGGGTCGATACAAACTAATCCGAAGGACTTAACGAAGTCGATGGATCCATCGCGTGCTCGTACACGATGTTCTGATCTGTGGAAGGAGTTCACTAACTCTGGGTTGATGGAGTTCACTAACTCTGGGTTGATGGAGTTCACTAACTCTGGGTTGATGGAGTTTACTAACTCGGTGCTGATGGTGATTTTCTAAAAATGAGATTTTTGGGACTCTCTCGTCGAAGTAACTCTCTCTTGGATGGTGCGTGAAATGCATGCACTTGGGCATTTGGATGCTCATGAATGCAATGATCGATTTATGCGCATTTGAAAGTGTAATGCACTCTTGTTTGATGCCATGGAGTGACGAATGGTATGGATGATATGAGAATGATGAATGAGATGAAGATGTTGTGTTCTTTTTATGTCCCGTCTTCTTTTTTTTTGCTTTTTTGTGAAGTGTAGGTATGCGAATGCAAAATTTTGGTGTTTGATGATATGTAATGCTCTTGTGTTTTGATGAAATGGCGGATGACATGCAATGGAAAACTTTTTCTCCTTTGCCTTTTTCTATGAAATGAGAATATTGCTATTATGCGAAATAAAATGATGAATAACATGAAATGATGAATGACATGGGATATTTTAGCTTTCTTCTATGAGATGCAAGTATTGTGATATGAGGCAACTGATTGCTTTGATGTTTGATGGGATGATGAATTTTTGGTTTGCTAGAAAGAAAGCAGTAAATGAACACTTAGCGTGCTAATAAGAAAGCAGTAAATGAACACTTGGCGTGCTGATAAGGAAGCCATAAATGAACACTTGGCGTGCTGATGCGAAAATAGTAAATGAACACTTGGCGTGCTAACGGGAAAACAGTAAATGAACACTTGGCGTGCTGATGGGAAAACAGTAAATGAATACTTGGCGTGCTGATGGGAAAACGGTAAATGAACATTTGTCGTACTGAGAAAATAGTAAATGAACACTTGGCGTGCTTTTAATGAACCACTTGGGACCCGAGGGCCTTTGAACTCCGGCGGAAGGAGGACTGGGAATGAGATTTTGAGAATTAGATTGAAGACTGACACTTGAAGTGCTGATTCTTTGAACTAGGCATGAGGATTAACATCTTGTGTTCGTCCACATTTTGCTTAGCAATGCAATGAATGACACATGTAATGCAAACATATGCCATGATTGATGTCTTGAATATTATGGAATGTTTTTGTTCTTTTGTATTTGCTTCTTCTTTGTAGTTTATGAAATGTAAATATCAACATAATGCTTTGATGTTTGAATGCAAGTGTATCGCGGTGATTGATGCTTTGATGAATGGAATGCTCCTGTTCTAACTTTTGTTTGTTTCTTTTTTGCTTTTTCTATGAAATGCAAACATTAATATGATGCAATGCTCTGATGTTTGATGCAATGATTTTCGTTCTTTTTCTTTTATGGAAATGCTAACATTAATATGATGCCAATGCAATGAAAAGATTTCTGCTTTTTCTTCTTTATTATTTTCCTCTATGAAATGCAAGCATTAATATGGTGCGACTAACGTGGACCGTTTTTTTTCTTTTTGCTATGTGATGAATGCACCAAATGTGAAGATGCAAATGTAATGCTTTGATGCATATGCCATAATGAATAGATTGAAATGTCTAGATGCACGAGGTAAACATTTTTGTGATGATGAGATGCGAGACTTTGGATGCAAGGAATTGAGATGATTATTGACCATTCTGTTGAAAAGAAAAAAAAATCGAATTTTATTCAAACTCCGGTGTTCTCAAGGTTTTTATTTACAAACAAGCTCACTTATTTTCTCTTCCTTCCAACGACGACTGAATCTTAGATATCACATGACTAACCTGTGTTCTCTCTCTTTGAAGCATTGTCTAGTAAGCATGCATATGAGTGCAAATGGGAATGAGTGAGTCAGTTAACTTGGGATTGGTTTAGAACATGTATGATAAGTGAAGGGATGACAGACATGATTATTGCCGACGTTCATGAGGGACCAAGGGATGCAAGACTGCCCCGGTTCGGGCTTTTGATGAGTGAATAAGATTGCCCCTGCCTAGTGGTGACAACAACTAGGGGTGTAGAAGATGATGAATTGGGAATGCTTCGGCTTTTGAAATGAAGAGTGGAGCAAAAGAGATTTTGTCTCAACCCATCAAGTTTGATGTTTCCCCAGTCATAACAAGGACAAAGCTGCCCCAATTAGAATGACAAAGCCTTGTTTTAGGATAGTGGGTTGAGAGATTACCCCGGTGAGGTTTTATAGGAATGAATGAGGTGAGGGAATGGGAACACACTTGCCCCACTTTCGAATGACATTTCAAATGGTTTCTTCGAGAGAGGTTGTGAAAGGCGACAGAGTTATGGACGGAGGGTGGTATGTGAATGGGATAGACGATGAACAAATCTTCCCATGGTTGAGTGGAGTGAGAGGCGAAGGAAATGCCCCCTAGTACACACTTTTGGTTCTCTTTAAGAACAACTCAAATGCAATGAAAGTTTTGACTTTTAGTATCAAAGAAGCCTCACTTGGTGATCACTAAACCTTGTTTTAATGCAACTTGAATGCATTTTAGAGTGCAAATCTTTATTGTTTTGTCAGCTTTCTTTTTTTACGATCGTTTTTTTTCGAGGATTTTTCTTGATCGACTTTTTTTTTTCGATCGTTTGTTTTTCTTTTGAGCAAACCCATCGTAAATAGATAAACTTATTTGTCCTAGGGTTAAAATTTGAGAAAGCAATCGGTTATTGATCGGGATGGACTTTTCGGATTGTGATGTTTTGTGGAGAAGGGATGATTGAGCTTAATGAAGTGTTTGAGGTGATGGGTTTGTTGGGTCTTATTCGGATCGCCAATAGTCAATGATTTATGAAGGAAATGGTTATTAGGTTTGATGAGGTGCTTGGGGTTTTATTAGGACAAGTTTGTGTTTCATGGTAGAATGGGTGAGGGTTTATGGAGGTTAGATGTTGAGGCCAAAGAAAATGTTTGCGGTCTTTATGAAAGGAGAGATGATTATACACAATGAGTGTTGGAAAGTTTATGGAGATAAGGATCTCTCGGTGTTTCATGGTGAAATATATCACTCACAATTTGTACTTCTTTTGTTTCTCCTTTTTCTTGGTCTTTTTTTTTTTTGTTTAGATTTTCATTTTTGAATCTTTTTGTTTGATCTGCGTTCTTTTCCTTTTGACCTCTTTCTTTTCTTTGGGACATGGGGTGAGGTGATAAAGATGATGTGGAATTGATCCTTGTCTAGAGTGATGGAGATACCCAGGACTTTCTTGACTTAAGGTGTGTAGGAGGGGATTTTTTCCTTCTCTTTGGGATTCTCTTGGCTTAAGGTGGACAGGGAAGGAATTTTTGGATTTTAGATTTTCTTGAGGTTGTGGGGAGGCGGCCAAACTTCATTTCAAATTCCGATTGCTTATTTTTTCGTAAAACCTGACAACAATTTATCTATCTATATGTGTTTGCTCTTTTATTTGCATTTTCTTTTGTGCCCTAATTTTGCTCCAGGACCGCTCTTTCATGAGTTTTCAATCCATCGGGCGCTCCTTTTTGCCTAGGCTGCCCTTTGCGGCTTTTCAACCTAGCGAGCTTGTTCTTCTCATTTATCTCTTCTTTTTTCTTTTTCTTTTTTTGTTTTGGAAAGACTTGCACTAAAGGAATATAATGTCGATAAAGAAGGTTAGTGATCACAGAATTGCCCCAGCATGGAGGACTTAGAGTGTTAGTGAGAATGAACCAAAAAGTCAAGTATGCACTGATGGGAGAGAATATGCGCTTTATGGGTGGACGGGGCGGGGTTAGACTTGGATGGTGATGATGACAAGGAAAGAAACTGACTGACTCAAACAAGAGAAACTACACGTGTCGGGCACATTCACTATAGGAATGCTTCACAGAGAGTCAACATTAGTTAGAACAATGAATTTTTTTTTGAGCTGCTTCAGTCTTTTGTCATGGAATGAATGGGATGCAGTGCTTTTGAAAGAAATGCAAATGAGCTATTGATTTGAAAAAAACTGAGTGCCTTGGAACACCTTGAGTTTGCAACCAAGTAAGGATAAACTTTTTCCAAAAAGGATGATTGTTTTGCAAGAACATCTCGCTTCTCATCACAACTTTTATTTTATGCAATGAATGAATGAACAAATTATGATATGCAAATGCGTGGAGAATGACCACTCGAAAAGTGTGGCTTATTCTAAATAATTTTGTTGTTTTTAATGCAAGACAAAATATGGAATGACAATGCGAATGATGCAAGAATGATGCCCCTTTTTTTTCAAAATGATATTTTTTGATTTTTTTAGTTTTTTAGAGGCGAGGCAAGATATGAAATGCCAATGCCCCTTTTTGAATGATGAGAGATGCAAGAATGGTGATATGAGGCAACTGATTGTCGTTACGAGTAACTTTGCATGAAACATTGAGTGGATCCTGACTCAATACTTCACACAATATACTGAAAAGTTTCGACAATTAGTTGACTCAATTTAGTTTCCTACTTGAAAATAAAACACGTGTGACTGGGTCAAAGTGCCCTGACATCGTAGAGTAACATCTAAAATTTGTAGTCGACAAACAAATTTGAGATATTACCCTTCGTCGTTCAAAGGTGCACTTCTACCCATTAAGCCATCACATGAGGAAATTTTTCTTTGTTTCGAAAGGATGCATGCAGGGAGAAATGATGTATTCGAACAAAGTGATGAGGTTAATGAAATGATGCATGAGTGTCACATTGACGCGATGTCTGCATTATTTGATGATGATTTTTGTACATGCACCCGGATGAATATGGTGCTTATGCAATGCGGATGATAATTGCTTCTTGCTTTATTTTGTTTTTATGCAATGAAATGAAATGCATGATACTCACAATTATTTTTAGTGCGTGGAAATGCATGCAGAATGAAACATTCAAGTGCTTATTTTTTATGCCATGAAAAAGGGAAAAGGGGTACATGCGATGCATTTTCTAAAATCTAGTAGAAAACATACATTTTTGGATTTTTATTTATTTGTTATGACATGAAAGAGAAAAATAATAATGCATGCAGAAAATGGTGCGTTTGAGCTAAAACTATATGAATAGCGGAATGATATATGCATGCAACATTGATGTGATGCCCACCTTTATTTGATGACAGTTTTTGCATAATTAAGGATGAATGAAATGCGATATGGATGATGACTGCTTCTGGTTTTCATTTTTCTTATGCAATGAAATGAAATGTGTGATGCTTACAATTACTTTCCTAATGCATGGGAGATATTGAATGGAGATGCATGTGAAATGAGACGTTAATGTTTATTTTTGATTTGCGACACAGAAAAGTATTAATGCGATGATGTGATATGAATGGACGACGGAATGAGTGGGTGAATGAATGAACGAATGTGCATTTTGAATGAGGATGCCGTAAATTGAATCACTTGATGATTTTTCATGATTATGAACGAATGAAATACCATAGGGATGATAATTGTTTTTTTCAAAATTTTGTTTTATGTAATGCATGATGTCATGATGCAAAGTGCGGATGATGATTGCTTTTTGTTTTATTTTTAAACAATGAAATGGAATGCATGATACTAACAATTATTTTTAGTGCGTGGAAAGATATGATTCTTATGAAAATGCATGCAAAATGAGATGTTTGCATATATGATATGAAAAAGGAAAATAATAAAGCATGTGATATGTTTCTAAATTTTTTTTATGCGAGAAAGTGCATGACGCTCGCAAATGATTTTTAATGCAAGGGAGAACATGATTTATTTTGAATGGAAATGTATGCAAAATGAGATGGTCACATGTTCATTCTTCATGATATGCAAAAAGCAATAATGCATGAGACACGTTCCTAATAAAATATGTTTTTTTGGACTTTTTTGACAAAATTAGGAGAAAGTTTAGTGAATGGAAACGCACACGTGCAGAGAATGCACTCCTGACAAACCTTAATGAGATAGAGAAAAATGCATGTATGAATTTTATCAAGTTTTTGTTTTATGCGATGCAAATGATGTCTTTATATGAAAATGACGGCGATAATGCATGCGAAAAATAAGATGAAAACATTTTTTCGAGTTTGGTGACTGAAATTTTGGGAACATCACCTCATATAGCCCAGTAAAAGAAAGGATTATGATGATTTTTTTGAAAGTTTTGCTTTTTGCCCTTTTTTTTTGAAAATTTTGTTTTATGTAATGCAAGGATGTATGCAAATGATGATGATGTTCTATGTGCATGCAGGATAAATGAAAGAGTTTTTATTGGCAATGATTCAAGTTTTTTTTTTGGAAAATGCGGGCCGTACATTATTTCATATGGACTAGTAAGAGAAAGGCTACAACGGTAACTCTTTCTCCTCCCTTTTTCGAAAATAAAGTGGGTCATATGTCACTTCGTACGGACCGGCAAAAGAAAGGCTACAACGGCAGCTCTTTCTCTATTTTCTCTTTTTTTTGAAAAATCTCCTTCTCCTTTTTTGAAAACATGCCTAGATTGCAATGCAACACACAATTTGGTATGCCCCTTGTGTCTTGCGAAGGCGGGGACCTAGGTTCTAGGACAACTCAAATGTTCCTCCCATGTGGGTTCTAGTCACTTCCTCACTGAGTTACCAGAGCTAATTTTCTCTCACAATAGCACCCACAACGATGGAACGCCATCCGGTGTGAGGCATCATGAAAGAGCATACTACTGGTTTGGAACTTTCGTGAGAGTCGAAGGACAACGGTCCAATTGCGATCCACTACTGCGTTTCCACTCTCCTAAGTTTTGTCGGACTTGGGTTTTAGGCCCTCTCAAAGCACAATAAGCATAAGGTGTGAGTGTGTGTAGCGAGGACATACCGCCTAAAACTAACCACATATATCCCCACCGCGAAGGAAAACCCAAAAGCAGCCCGGATAATAGCAAGCAATAACATGTTGTCTACACTGAGGTTCAATATCAAATAAGCTAGCCTAGGGTTTCAACAACAATCAAGTGCATTGCTTACCTCAAGAAAGGAGCCAAGAAGAGGGGATCATAACAAGATGGGGGAGATGCATGAGGATACTAAACAAATAAGCAAAGAGGAATGAAAAACAAACATGGAAGAAGAGAAAACCAATGCACATGCATACAACATGATAAGAAAAGGAAACCGAAAGGGATAGAAGCAAACAAAGTGTCCAAATCAAATCGATAGCACATTAAACCACACATTTAATTAATTAGGCTTGACCCACTTAAAAGAAAAGTCCCCAGTGAAGTCGCCGGTGTTATTGCGCGAAAAAGTCCCCGAGGGGATCTTTCTTCGTTTACAACTTTTAAAACAATGAAGTCGCCACCAATATTTTTATAAGGAAAATATTGAAGAAAAACCTTTTGGAAAGCGAATGGCCTTTTGGAAACCGGAAAATTTGGGTTGGGGTCGGTTAGGCATGGGGAAGGTATTAGCACTCCCACATCTCCTTTCTACCGAAAGGGAACCTTTAATTAAACGTGTGGTTTTAAGTGTTGATTTGGAATATATTTAAATTTGCCTCTTTATGGAAAAGGGAATGAGAAGACTTAATGAAAATTTTTATTTTTGGCGCTGACGAGAGTTAGCCTCTCTCGCTCCTACGTATCTCCCAAAGGCGATGGAGAATTCAAAGCTACGTAGTTCTTGTTTGTCTGAAAAAGGTTTTTGTTTTTTATCTTTTTTAGAGTTTTTCGCAAAGGGATTGAGCGTTCGCGGTGACCAAACAACAACGGTTTAGAGTGGCTGCGCTACTAACTCTTTTTTTGAAAATGGGATCGTCACTAACAATCAAGCGGAACGCGCGCGAGTGACTATTGATGACAACCGGTTTTTACTTTGGTTATTTAAAAGGTTTTCGCAATTGAAGGGGAGCGTTTGTGAAGACCAAACAACAACGGTTTAGAGTGGCCACACTATTAGCTCCCACGGGAATGAAATTATCGCCCACAATCAAACGGCAACGGCGCGAGTGATCATCAATGACAATTAGTTTTGATTTTGATGTTTTTAAGATTTGTTTTTGAAAAGCGTTTCGTTGGTTTGATTTGGAGAAAATGTTTTGATAACTTGAAAAAAGAGTTCGCAATTGGATTGAGTGTTCGTGATGACCAAACAACAAGCTGTTTAGAGTGGTCATACTACTAACTCTTTTGAAAATGAAATTATCATTAACAACCAAACGACATCGGTAGCGAGTGATCATTAATGATAATTGGTTCTTACTTTAGGTCATCAAAAGGGTTTTCGCAATTGAATTGATTTTTAGTTTGTGAGATGGTTTTTGATGTTTGAAAGTGTTCTTGGTTATGAAAAAGATTTGAGATTGTAAACGCGTTACTAACGAGTAACAAGTTGTTGGATAATTTGAATGTGACATGGTTTTGAGGTGTTACTAACGAGTAACAAAGGTTTTGAACTTTGAAGTCGGATTACAAAGTCAATGTGATCATCAAAACAAGCAAGCAAATTGTGAACACCAATTCAAATACTTAATCATATGACAAGCACAAAAACAAGCATACATGAATAAGAACACATGTGCATCAAGACTAGAGTGAGTCTATCCTACACAAACTCCAAGAATCAACACCACAATTGCAAATGAGGATGCATCAAGGTTAGGACAACCTATCCTTTGCAAAACCTACACAAACCCTAAATTACATCTACACAAACCTTTCAAGGTGAATGCCATCATAGGCCAAATTGGCCTTCAAGCCTTCGCACAAGGAAACCTAAATTTGCGTTTTCAAAATCATTTAAGAATAAAAAAAAGGAGATTGAATCCTTTCTAAGTAATCCTCCTCACTTAAATCAAGGTGCACTAGGCACAAGTGAGAGTCACTTTACCAATCATCAACCTAAGACAACTTATAAAGTAATTCATAAGAATAAGCAATCTCATAAACTAAAAGGAGGATTGAATCACCTAGAGCAATCTTCATCACTTAGAGCAAAGTGCACTAGGCACAAGTGAGAATCTCTTTGCCTATCATTAATTTGAACAACACCTAAACTAAAAAGGGTTGAATCATATAGAACAAATCCTCATCACTTTAAGCAAGGTGCACTAGGCACAAGTGAGAGTCATATTGTCTATCATCAACTTAAAATGACAAGCAAGCATATAAACTAAAAAAAAGTGTTGAATCACATAGAGCAATCCTCATCACTTTAAGCAATGTGCACTAGGCACAAGTGAGAGTCATATTGTCTATCATCAACTTAAAATAATAAGCAAGCATATAAACTAAAAAAAAATGTTGAATCACATAGAGCAATCCTCATCACTTTAAGCAATGTGCACTAGGCACAAGTGAGAGTCATATTGTCTATCATCAACTTAAAATAATAAGCAAACATAACATAAAACCCTATTTATTCACAATATGCGAATCAAATATAACCAAAACCCATTTATTTTTGAAATCAAGTGGGATAACATAAGGAAACAAACTAGATGACAATTTTTGGGTAAAGGTTCATGTGATTAGGCAAAGAAATGCACAAAACAAACATAAAACCTATTTTTCTATGAGTATGCGAAATATATCATGTCATAAAACAACATTTTATTTAATGGAATGCAAGGATTAAGATCAAATCAACACAAATCAACAATCATTCAAGGGTGAGAAGCATCATAAGCACCCAAGCCTCCCTAAGTGCTTGTCAAAGTGCTTATGACACTTCTCACCAACAACAATCAACAATATGAGAATATGGAGATGATAGGATGAATGTTTTTTATATTTTTGAGGAAAGACTCAAATATGATGCAAGGTTTTAAGGATTACCTTAGCTCTAAGCTAGAAAGTGTGATGAGAGGATGAAACTAGACACAAATCAACAAAACTCCAATGTTCTCCAAAGAAGTACCCACTGATGATGATGCTTGAACTTTGAATGAGAAATGGAGGGAGTATGTGAAAGAGGGATGCAAATGAGGTGGAGTAGTGGTGTTTGGATGAAAGGAAATGAAGAAGATGGGTGGAGGAAAGGTGATGGTGGTTCGGTTTTGGAGGAGGGAGGAGAGGGGTGAGTTGTATGTTAGGGTTTTTTAGTGTAGGAGAAAATGGAAGGTTGGTTTGAGATGAAAGAAAAAAAAAACAAGATCAAGTGAAGGAGAGGGGGAGAGGCCACGGTTTTGGGTGTGTGTGGGAGGAGAAGAATGAGTTGTTCTTATTAAAATACAATGGGAGGATGTGTGAAGGAAGCAAAAAAAATGTTGTATATTGAATGTTATTGGATTCAAAGGTGTGTTTGTCCAAAGAAATGGAGAAAGGCTTTTTGATGTGCACTTGATGTGGGCTGATGTGAGGATTGGAGTGGAGCATGAGGATGGAGTGAGGGAGGTTGTTTGCTTGTAAAATTAGTGCTTACTTTAGCCAAAAATGGATAAAAGCAAAAGCACCTAAAAAGGAATTAACCCTAATTCTAAAATTACAATAATCATCCAATATTATTTTGTTATTATTATTATTTTGGTTCAGATTTATTTTTATATTTATACATATTTTTGAGCCTTTTTGAAAGCGAGGAAAAAAATACCCGTTGTAATTGACCAAAATACCCTTTTTGACGCTAAAACCCTAATTTGCCCGAAAAACGCATTCCAACCCTAAAAATGATTTCAAGAACCTTGGAATGCCTTCTAGGACCTGAAATGCAGTGCATAAGGCTCTTCACTCTTCAATTTACACTCTTCAATTTACTCAATTTACTTATTTTTTGTGGAAAATTAGGGTTTTGACCTAAGCCGGACAAAATTGGGGTATGACACGCGCGCAACAAATGCCATAACGCGCACACGATTAGGAATAATATGCGAGCACAACAAACATATTTTTGAGCCTTCTTTCAACTACGAGAAAAATACTGTTAGAACCTCGCATTCGCGAAAAGACAATTTTTATTTTGAATTAGTCGGACAAAATTGGGGTATGACAAACATTGGTTCGAATGATACCATTCGAACGCCTGTTCGAACGCCACCCTTCGAACATGTTCGAATAAAGCCATTCGAGGCAGCAATAACACACCCTCACACCAACAATTGGCAATATCCCTTAACACGCATGAGTATATTCGAACAGGTTCGGACGATGTCGTTCGAACAACACAAATTCCTTAACACGGACAAGGTCGTTCGAACCTGTTCGCCCAATGTCGTTCGAACAGTCACTTTAACCACGCTGCACGAGTGTCCCACGCGAGGTCATTTTTGGAGAAAAAAAATGTTAGGGGCGTGCTAGGAGTAGGAGGGGGTGTGGGAAAAGTAAATTCCACTTGTCATATGTTTGGGCCAGTTTCGGTAGAGTCCACTGGGGGTAATGTTTCAAGTTTGGGTTTTTTCTTTTATACCCCCACCCCATCCCCTCCCACCCCCACCCATTTGTGATATTCCCATAATACCCCTGGCATTAAATCAGTTTTTGACTTTCATTAATTCTCTCTGACTGGGACCCACAAGATAACGCATCGTATATACCTCGATGGAAGGTATATACGATTACATTAATTAATCAACGCTGACCTGAAAAACTACTCATCGTATATATGTCCTTCAAGACATATATACGATTGCATTATTAAATGCTTCGTTGACTACTCATCGTATATATGTCCTTCAAGGCATATATACGATTGCATTATTAAATGCTTCGTTGACTACCCATCGTATATAGATTATATACGAGTGGGCTTGAAGATCTAATCGTATATACATCTGGGCCATGTATATACGATGTGAAAAAATACCCATCGTATATACATGGTAGAGGAGGTATATACGATCGGGCTATTTTTTCGTTTTTTACTGAGTTGCTATCTGTTTTGTTGGAACAGATATTGACCCGCCTACAGCAGCAGATGCCGACTCTCAGTTGGCGCCTGTTGATATTGATACTACATTAACTTTCACGATGGATACGGTATAATTTTGTTACTCAAGTTTGGTAAATGGAATTAATTTACTTAAGTACTTAGTAAGTTATATATTTTGTAGATATTTTCTACACGACAGTTTTGTGGAGGAGTGGGCCAAAGTGTTGGTAGAACTATCGGTGTAGTTGTTGTTATTGTGAGATCCGAGAAAGCGGTGGAAAGAGGGAAAGCGAGATAAGGTTGTTTTTGGCTGCGACAAACAAGGCGGGTTTACTAATGATTCAAGGGTTCTCGGTTCTAAAAAGGAGAGGTTTGTCCTTTTAGATTGAAAGCTACTTGCATCGTTAGCCGTGGGGTTGGTGTGTCACGGTTAAATGTGGTAGACACACGCACGAGTTGCTCAAAACTTCCGTTGGTACTTGTTTATTTGGGCGTCATCTCGAGCGCAAAAAGGCTCGTTAACGAGCATGCGGATCTTGATGTCGGACCGAAAGCTACTATTCTCGCTTTGAAGAAGCTAGATCAGGAGAATGTGACTAGTCTTCGTCAAGTTTATAGGCGCGCGTCACAAACAGGTCTACAAAGAGGGTCCTAGAACGGACATTCGGGAGGTGTTGAGATTGATTGAATCCCATAATTATCTATGTTGGTCTAGAAAGATTCCGCAATCCGATGTCGTCGGTGATATCATGTGGGCTCATCCCACTTCTATAAAGTTGCTCGGGTTGTTTCCCAAAGTTCTCATTCTTGACTCAACCTACAAGACCATGAGATATAATTTGCCTCTTCTGTGATTGTGGGAGTCACAAACACCGAGATAAGCTTCCACGTTGCATTTGCTTATATTGGGCGGGAGCTTGCTATTCATTTTTCTTGGGTATTGGAGCATTGCGAGGTATATGTGAGTTGCATTCTATTCATCCTCAGTTTTCTTGTGCATGAGATCTCGTTTGTATGTCCGCTATTCTTGATGTCTTTCCCCTTTGCTACAAATTTATTGTGTCATTGGCATGTTACAAAAAATGTCAAAGCCAAGATTAAGGAGTTGGTTCACAAAGATAGACGGGAGGAGGTCGAATCTCTCTGGCTATCTATTATTGATTCTGTTGATGAGTCACACTATCTATCTAATCTGAAGTTTTTTGAGGCTGCTTGCTCTGATAAACCCGCTCTCATTAAATATGTGCACGACACATGGTTGACCACGCACAAGGAGCGATTTATCTCAGCATGGACTAACCAGATCCCACACTTGGGGTATTCGACAACCAACAGGTATTTCTATCCGTTACTCGATTGTTTTTGACACGTGGACATATTTTTTTTTGTCGATTAAAATTCTTTGACACTTGTTTATTATTTCTATCCGTTAATCGATTTTTTTGACACGTGGACATATTTTTTTTTGTCGATTAAAATTCTTTGACACTTGTTTATTATTTCTATCCGTTAATCGATTTTTTTGACACGTGGACATATTTTTTTGTCGATTAAAATTCTTTGACACTTGTTTATTATTTCTATCCGTTAATCGATTTTTTTTGACACGTGGACATATTTTTTTTTGTCGATTAAAATTCTTTGACACTTGTTTATTATTTCTATCCGTTAATCGATTTTTTTTGACACGTGGACATATTTTTTTTTGTCGATTAAAATTCTTTGACACTTGTTTATTATTTCTATCCGTTAATCGATTTTTTTGACACGTGGACATATTTTTTTTCGTCGATTAAAATTCTTTGACACTTGTTTATTATTTCTATCCGTTACTCGATTTTTTTTGACACGTGGACATATTTTTTTTTGTCGATTAAAATTCTTTGACACTTGTTTATTATTTCTATCCGTTACTCGATTTTTTTTGACACTTGTTTATTATTTCAGAGCGGAATCCTTGCATTGGTCTTTGAAAAGACAGTTGAAGACTTCGAAGGGTGATTTATCAAAATGTTTGATATCTATTGATGACATGCTGGCAATACATTTTGATCAAATTATCGGGTCTTTTCAACGAAGCATCAGCAGAATTGAAGTCAAGTCCAATATTCCACTGTTTAAAAATCTTCAAGGACTTGTTTCTTTATCTGCACTGAGACACATGGTTAATGAGTTTGAAAGGTCGAAATCTGGGGTTGGATACGACAAAAGGCGGTGCGGTGCATTCAAAGGAAGACACATCTACTTCCTTGTGCTTGTGAGATAGGTATTTTTCATGCTTTAGGCAATTCTATTCCGCTCATCGTTGTTGATGATCACTTTGGAAGCTTGATTGAGTTTGGATGCAATAGATGATAAATCCACTCGGGATAAATCATCTGGATGCGATATTTCTTACCAGTTTGATGCTATCTTGGCAAGATTTAATAAAGTGAGTGAGGAGGAGAAGTTTCTTATTAAGAGGCAATTTGAATGAGATAGCTTTCCCTTCTACTTCTTCTATGGTTGCACCTAAATCAAAAGTCGAGCGAAAGGTGCACCAAAGAAGAAAAAGGGAAATTTTTTGATGCTAAGCGTGATCCTTCTGGGTGGGAGCACGTGGATGAGAGGGTAAAACAGACTGAAGAATCCGGGGCTTCCAAAATTCCTACACAGCGGTCAACCAAATTATCTCAGGGTGCTTCTAGAGTATTATCACGCATATTGAGACTAAAATCCACTTACCGTTTGTTCCAAAGACTGCGTGCGCAACTATGTTGAAAAAATTGTTGATGTTGAAGGTGACGGTAACTGCGGTTTTAGAGCAGTCGGGGTTGGACTTGACATGGGTGAGGACTCCTGGCCTCTGATTAGGCAAGCTTTGATTCAGGAAACAAAGGACAGGGAAACCTTGTATTCTGACATGTTTGGGAAGAACCGACTGTTAGAGCTTCGCAAAGCTTTAACTATCGAGTCATACGGACGTCAGCCGGAGTCAAAGTGGTTTGATTTGCCTGAGATGGGGTATATGGTTGCAACCAGGTATAATGTTGCATTGGTTCAGTTTTCTTTACCTATGAATTTCACTTATCTGCCTTTGAGAGGCACTTACAGTTCATCTAAGTTGAAAATCATATCTGTTCTGAACAAGCAAAATGTACACTGGTTGAATCTTTCAATCTCTCCCACTTGTCCGTTGCCTCCTATTGCCCCACAGTGGTACCAGCACTACGTACCGGAGTCTGCTTCATGGTTGCATCCGTATGCCGGACGTTTTACCCTATGGCAGTCTATGTGTCCTCCGTGCGCCCTCTCACTTCACAGTGATGCGTCTAGATGTATAGATTTAGCCGATGATTCTATTGACGGCTTGTAGATAGATTCACACATATTTTGTATTACACGTGTATATATACTATATCGCGTTTTTGTAATTATACGCGTTTACTTTATCCAATAGCACTACGTACCGTTGATGTTAATCAAATCGCGAGACTTCAAATTATAAGCGTAATAAAATCATAACTGCTAACAAAACCAAAGCCCATCGTATATATCTCTTTTGGGGCATATATACGATGGGGAAAATTTAGACATCGTATATATGTTCATTTTGCGTATATACGATTGACTTAAAACGCATCAATCGTATATACGCACAATGAACATATATACGATGTCTAAATTTTCCCCATCGTATATATGCCCCAAAAAAGATATATACGATTCGTGTAATTTAGTGAAAAAAAAAGATTTTTTTAAGGGCATTTTGGGGATTTCGTTTTGGGTGGGGGTGTTAGAGGAATGGGTGGGGGTACAAAAGAAAAAACCCATATCCATATTGTGAGTCCGGCTCAACCCATAGGGACAAGTAAAACCACAATACATATTACTCCATTCATCTGGAAATACAATCCAAAGTGTCAACACTCAACACACCATCTCCCTCACTATTGGTTGTATTGACAATTTCAGCGACATGGAGACGTCGGTTCTCGGGTTCGAACTCGAATGTGTGCAATTGTAGTGTGTGTGCGTGGTGTTTATTTATCATTTTATCTAGTAGGCCAAAAAAAAACTTCAACACACCACTCATAGAACAGACAATGATTCGACTTAGCATTAGTCAAATACCAATTCTACGAGTACTTTTTGCCAAAAATAATGTTTCGGGTCAAAAATCTTATTAGAGAAAATAACTACATTACGACTCTCCCAGATCACTCACAAAACAGAGGGTAAAATCATTAATAGACACTTCCTTCATTTTCTAAGACTAGCCTCAAAATATAGGACAGAAAATAAGGTGTGGAGATCAACGGAAGGATCACCAGCAAACCAGATTTTGAGATCTAAACGGCAAAACAATGGATATGGGTGCAAACATAGATGATAAACATTTTTAAATCAACATGGGAATTAAATCAAGCAAATATGGTGCACACAAAAGTAGTCAGAGATGAGATTGTTGGTATTTTGGGAGTCACAGAGTGTCTTGGCACCGGGAAGTACCTCGGCTTGCCGTCGATGGTTGGCCGGAGTAAAAAGCAGTTATTCAGCTACTTACGGGATCGGGTGTGGGGTAAGGTTCGACAATGACCGGGACGGCATTTGTCCAAGGCAGGTAGGGAGGTGTTGGTGAAGTCGGTCGCTCAGGCCATTCCGGCTTACTGCATGAGCACTTTCTTGATTCTGACATCTCTAGGGGAGGAGATGGAGAGGATGATAAACTCTTTTTGGTGGGGCTCTAATCGTGGAGCTCGCAGAGGAATAAATTGGTTGAGTTGGGAGAGATTAGCTATGCGCAAGGATTTTGGGGGAATGGGCTTTCGTCATTTCCATGGCTTTAATTTGGCTATGCTAGGGAAGCAAGGTTGGAGGTTGTGTACCAACAAAGATGCTATAGTAACCCGAGTCTTCAAATCTAAATATTTCCCAAATGGGGACTTCTTGGGGGCTCGCTTGGGCCATAATCCCAGTTATGTATGGCGTAGCATCCACGCTTCACAGGTATTAGTTAAACTTGGAGCACGTTGGAAAATTGGGGATGACACTTCTATCAATATTTGGAAGGACCCTTGAGTGAAAGGAGGGCCGAGTTCGTATGTTTCATCAAGTGTGGTTTCGGGGTGGGAGGATCTAAAAGTGGCTAATTTGTTTGATGCCACGGGAACATTTGTTAAATAATTGGTCACAGACAAGCAGAGAATGCAACAGACGCCATCCAAAGACCGCAACCTTCGAGAGGACAAGCGATTTCCACAACGCCCCCAACAAACGTTGTTGAATCGAAGCTGTTGAAGGAATGTCGCTGCGGACCAGCAGCTGATATGCTGAATTCACCGTGAAACTCTTAGTCTGATCCTGCGGCCAAAACCATGTGTCTTCCTTCCCTCGCGTTGGCGTTACCGATTGCAAAATACTATCCAATATCTCACCTTCTGATGCGCGGACAGAATCCGTAAAAACCTCCCACGGTTTATTCCAACTCCAAGTATAGTAAAAAGACTCTACTAAGAGAAAAGCTGTCCAAAACAATATATAAAATTCTAGAAAAAAAATCAATAAAATTTCCAAACTTCTTTTTGATCTCTTTTTTTTTTTTGGAATTATTGGGTTTCATTTGTGGTGTCTTTATCTAGATACATAAATATTACACTATTTAGTTTTTTTTTTGTTGGACTTCTTTTTTTGGCTTTCTTTTTAGTGTGCTTCTTTTGTTATATGTTTCTTGATTTCCTCTAAACTTCTATAGGTTTTTTCTTAGTGTTTTAAATTGTCCTTTGAGACCTCTTGGATGTAAATTTTTGTTATCAATAATACAATATTTTATTAATAACAGACAAAGACCACTGAAACAGTATACATAATGTAAGCTAAAAGCTCACAAACGAGCATCGAAACAACCCACATAAGGGCACCAACCAGGCTTAGATTAAGCTCCTAAAAAATACATTAAGCATAAGGAGCACCTGAATTTACTAATATTGAACCATATCAACTAACTAAAAACATTAAAAACAAAGGCTCAACTTTCCCGTCTAACCCTATCTGGCCCCATTACTAAATACAAGTGCACCATGGGCCAACCCATTAGGGTTTCCACTAGTTTTCGACCAAAAAGGACACAATGCCCTTCCAATGTCTTCTCCAACCAACAGGAACACAGAACAACAATACTGTATCTATCAGAAATACAACCACCAAAGGCAAAAACAACAAAAACCCGCAAAGAAGCAACAGCGAAAAGACATAAAGTCCATAGCTTTCCCTATATTTGATGGTCAATCAGCCAAAGGGGTTACTTTCTTGCATCAAAGGGACAATGAGGGATAAAGGCTGCGAGAAAGTAGAAGGGACGAAGGTACTCAAGTTACCATGGTTGTAGAAGGAAAAACCAGGTGTGGGTTATAAGTATGAATCTAAGGACGAAGAATCGCGAAGCCTAAAAAGAGAGGAAGATAACAGAGGTAGCCATATTTGAAAGTGGTCAAAAGATTTAGGAAGTAGGCGATTGGAGATGGCGGTGGAAGGTGACAGGGTGGGCGCGAGCAGGTGAAGCTGAGAAGTAGATTAGAAGAGGTGGTGGGCAATTAACATCCAACATAGGCGTCCCGGAGGTCGACGTCGAAATCACTGGCACTCAAAGACAAACTTTCATCGTGGTGGGAGGAGGTGAGCTCTGGAGGAGGCTGCAACAAAAGCAACGACAAAACCCCTAGTAGGTCTAGGGGAGCGAGCACGATGGCAGCGACCAAACCCTAGCAGAAAACCTAGGGGCCAAAAGTTCTTGTCTTTTGATTTGATTTTCATTATTTGTTTTGTCACAATTTTTCTAAGCTTACCACAAAATTGATAAGCAATATAACTAGTTCTTTTAAGAGGATATGAGTGACAAACTTAAGTGATCATTCTTGAATGTAAACACTAAGGAAGCTTTCCTTTTCGCTTTCAAAAGAAGAATGAAAATTTTCAAACCAAAATAGTTTGTAAAATGTAAACTATTGTGTTTCTATTTGCTGAAATCACATTATACATTTTGTAGGTACTTATGCACAAGTAATCCTAACTACATTAAAATTCAACCTTATCTTTCTATCTTATATTCCTATGTTGTCTCAAGTAATTACATATACATACATGACCTTGCCTCCATCATAATGTACTCATATGGTGTCGTTCTAGACTAACTAATCCATACTAGATTCAATTTATACTTTATTACTCTCCCTCAAGTTGGTGTATGAAGCTCGATAATGGCCAGCTTGATAAATGGAAAATGCTGGAGATGGATCACGACTAATACATGCATGCTACTATATATCATTAATATCCATAAATACAACAAGTAATGTTACAAATAATCTAAGTTATAAAGAATAGAATGTGTCATAAGAATAAATATAAGTTAGAAAAAAGAGCACAAAAGCTAGTTAAAAGAAAGAAAATAAGAGATTTACAAAATCAGTATAGCACCTAGCTTGGCAAAATTGAAGAAATGCAACAACTTCTCCAAGACATTACGAGGAACGACAAGTCCACTTGTGTGCGTGTGTGCGCACGTGCGCATCAAATTTTCTCAAACCATGGTGCATTCTTTAATAATCATCTCAAACGTTCCAAGACCCAGATTTATTTTGGGGGAACATAGTTGAAGTTGTAGAATCCTGGTCTCTACTCCTCCAGGTACTTTGAGATTCATTAAAGATGCTGGAACTATCTTGGCTTCCAAAAGCCATCCTCCTAAACATTCTGATCTGTGCAGATTGTTGTGCAGAATTAAATATTGAGCTCTCCCCCGGCTTCATTCCATTGTTGAGATCTGAAATATCATCCACGGAATCAAAAGCTCTCACTACCTGGCAATTGATGATGAATAAACCAATGATTGCACATTGCACAGTACAGTTAGTATCTTCAAAATAAAAAAATAATAAATAAGTGCATGGCATGGTATGCTTTAAAATTACCTGACTCATTCGTGGCCTCTTAACTGAAGAGTGACGCACGCAGGCTGCAGCAGCCTCAATCATCCGAAACATTTCAACTTTATTGTAGTTATTTTCCAGTCTTGGATCCACTAAAGTTTCAAAGTCCTCGCTCTCGAGTGCTTCAATCAATAGAGGCCGAGCCTGGAAATAAGTTTGCCGATTTGTTAAAATGAGCAAGATAAAATGCTAGGGGCTGCATTGCCTTAAAATGAGCAATTTTTAGGACTACTCTAGTCATATCTCTAGTTGTTGATATAGGATCACAACACCCCATGGACATCTGAAGCTTGGACAAATGCAAGTGGAATAATAAGTAACCCAAGATCGATTTAGAACAGCCCGATACCAACTTATAATTTCGGTTTTGGCCTAACTCAATCACAAGCATTTAGACCAAGTTGTGAGGATTGCACAAACCTTAAAAGGACTACTTTGTCCATGTTGCTAATCGATGTGGGTTCTTAAAACTCTTCATTCTTTTCTTAGTTTGGTTTAATTGTCAACTACTCCAATTCTATAAATACCCTTGACCCCTTGATCACTCCAGCCCTAAGTTATCAGTTAAGATTTTTGTGGATTTTCCTTCTCCAATCCCTCAACTCACTGCTTAAAGAAAACAACTAAACAATTAAGAATTGTGGTGTTTTTTGTTTTTTTTCTATTGATATGTTTTCCTTAATAAATTTAAATAAAACAGCCTTATTTCCATTTTGTTCTATTTTTCTGGTTTTTTGTGAAATAAATGATGAAGTTGAAATGCGTGTTTCTATATCTACAATATCTAAACCTATGAAACTGTATTAAATACATAGGATAGTAAATAAACTAAAATCTTGGAACCTATTTTTCATTATGTATGCCCTGTAAATATCTATGAAAAGAATGTAAATAACAATAATAAGCAAAGACATGCTCCTAAAAATATTTCACTCACCCATTCAACCAGGCTCTCATCACCAATTGGCTGAGAAGTATCTACAGGCTTCCGACCTGTAATGAGCTCCAAAAGTACAACACCATAGGAATAGACATCCGACTTGTCAGTCAATTTTCCACTTGTGGCATATTCTGGTGCCATGTACCTGGCAATTCAGAACAACTATTCCATTAGATATACTCATTTGTTAGCGACGGGCAGCATTCAGGAAGCAAGACGATAAAAAAGGTTCTAATTAGAATTGAAAAACTTAACTAGCAAACTAGTAGCTATAACTGATACAGTAAGATCACAGAGCTGAATAAGCCATTTTATAGGATAGATAGATGTAATACATTATTCTGATATTGGTGAGCATAAAAAATAATAAATTCAAAGGCTAATAATAAGACTCCATAAATAAACACTAAAGTATGTGACTGAAGCTACACTACAAAGAGGGGTAACGTACCCAAAGGTTCCCATTACACGTGTAGTTATGTGTGTATATGAATCCAAAGTTAACTTTGCAAGCCCAAAGTCTGAAACCTGTTGGCCAAATCATATCAAATAAATAAAGTCTCAATTAGTAAAAGTGAAACATCAACTTGGAGCTGCTCAGCACAAGCTGGCATTTAGCAATGAATCAGGTTACAGATTATAAAAGTGGCTTACTAGTGCTTCGAAGTTATGATCGAGAAGGATGTTTGATGACTTAATATCTCGATGAATAATGCGTGGATGGCCTGATAAATTGATTAAATACAAATAAGAAGATAAAGAATACCACCATATGCTATAAAATCAAAGATCAAACTTTAATATGTGAGCAATTCTAAATTTGCAATTAACAACAATGGAACCACCTCGGATGCATTTTAATTGTGATGCAAAATTTTCTAAAGAATTCCATGTGCTTGGTTTAAAGAAAAACATACATTTGAAAAGAATGTATCTGAGCTAAAAGGAACATTCGTACCATGGAAAAGCCTTGTCTTCTATGGATAAGTATAACCATACACTTCAGAATATTTAGAAAAGAGAAGAAACTTACAGTCTTCATGTAGGTAAGCTATTCCACGAGCTGCACCAGCAGCAACTTTAACTCTAGTAGGCCAATCCAGAACGGGTATATTTTCCTCTGTAAAAAATTAAATTACTGGTTTACGTTTTAGATCAAAATTTAGGTGAGCCACAGTTACCAAGAGGAGATATCAAACATGTCAGCTCCATTACTTGGACAAGTTTATTTAACAATTTTTTTTTTTTTTAAAATGTCTAGAGAAACAATGCTCCATGTGTTTGGGAAGGGGCTATATATAACACACACACACACAGATGTAATTCCTTAGCACTCTAATGCTTAAAGTGGAACCCCTAACACCATTCAACATTCAATAACTTTTTATTCGATAATTATAGCCAAAACCCAATGTTGGATCGTAAGTTACTACCATATAAATCATATCTAAAAACTTTTACATCAATCCAACATGATTTAATATATCATCGAGATGCATCAACATTAACATCATATAAACTTCCATAATAAATCATATCTAAAAACTTTGGCTGGTCTTTTGGTCATTTCACACCCTTATGGGGGTGTGTTTTGAGTAGGAGGGGGTGTGGGAAAAGCAACACCCTTCAAGTTTTCTTTGACCAACTGCAATTCCAACAAAGAAAAGCTACACAAAAAATTCATTCAGAAACATAATGAACTCGTTAAATGGAGTAGTAGTTAGTGCCATTATAGTGTTTATTATCATTCACCTCTTCCCAAGAAATGATAACCATAACCGTCCATGATTCACACTATTCTTCTTCACCGTCCAATTTTCTTTGACCAATACTATCATAACTCTTCCCTATAAATAAATCGCCATTGCCTCTCTTATTTCTCATACACTTCACGTACATTCTCTATTTTCTCCAAACAAATCACATTCTATTCTATTAGCAACACAAAGCAACTATGGCAACTTCAAGCTATGCTTTGAGAATGATCCCTTCAGCTACTACTTCATTTGCTAATGCCAACCCAAGATCACTGTTCACACCTCCACCACCTACTAAATCTTTCTCACCTTTCACTTTATCAAACTCAAACCTTAACCTCACCAACACTGCTTTGACACACTCTCTCATTTCTTCTGTGTCTAAGAAATCTTTCTCATGCAGAAGCCAGGCAGCTGAGAACTCTAACACTGGTACGTAACAGAATGTCTTAGCTAGCTAGCTTGTAACTTTGTATTAAATACTAATATTAATATTAATCATGAGTTGATTTTTTTGTTTGATTGTTATTATTATTTATGCAGAGAAAGTACAAGAACTGTATCTGTATGAGATGAATGAGAGAGACCGTGGCAGCCCTGTTTACCTCAGACTTGGCTTTAAGCCTGTCAATTCTATTGGTGATTTAGTCCCCTTTAGCAACAAAGTATTTTTCTTTTCTTTACTTTCTTCTAATTTTCCAATGCTTTTCTCTTATCTTATAATTTATTAATTCACACCGAGGTTGGTTCGTCACAGCTGTAGATATGCCCATTTATGGTTACCTGACTGTCAGGTTTGATGTCTCTTGGTGTCGACCATTGGTTTTCATGTTTTTGTGTGTTAGGTCTTGACGTTTTGTCACTCCGACTATCAAACAAAAAAAAATTATTATTTCAAACTAATGAATCCTGATGTTTTGTCACTCTGACTATCAAACCAAAAAAAATTACTATTTCAAACTAATGAAAATTTTTATGGATTTAATTGATTAATTCCGACGGTGTAAAGATTTTTTACACTAGCGATCAATCAGAAATTAACAAGTCATTGATTATGCAGTTGTATACTGGAGACCTGCAGAAACGGATAGGAATATCAGCAGGAATTTGTATATTGATTGAACACAAAGCAGAAAAGAATGGTGATAGGTATGAAGCTGTATACAGTTTTCACTTTGGAGACCTTGGTCACCTAACTCTTCAAGGACCCTATTTGACCTATGAGGACAGTTATTTAGCCGTTACTGGTGGTTCTGGAATTTTTGAGGGTGCTAGAGGACAAGCTAAACTGCAACAAATTGTTTATCCATTTAAGATTTTTTACACATTATATTTGAAGGGTATTAAGGATTTGCCTAAAGAACTTGTTGTTAAGCCTGTTGAACCTCACCCTGGTGTTGAAGCTTCACCTGCTGCTAAAGCTCTTGAGCCTCATGCTGTCATTCCTGGTTTTGCTAATTAGATCAATGAAATTAGTGTTTCAATAAGTATAGGGGCATTATTGGTTTTTGTAATGGGTGTTATTGTTACTTTTTTGTTTCGAATAATAAAATGGTATTTCAGGATTTCCTATTGTTTGATGATTATTTTGGTTTTTTAGTAACTACTATTAAGCACCGATACAGACACACAAACATGCAGATGTTGGTTTAAATTTGAAAAATACAAGTAATTGAAGTATTTATGTCTGTGTATAACATGTGTTGGATATCAGACGCGTCTTCAACTAGAAGTATCGGTGCTATGACAAAGTCAATATTTCATAGTAGTACTAGTACAAAATTCCAGTACATTTTTGCAGTACAATTAATTAAGCAAGAAGTGTAGTACTAGTACCATTCAATGAAGTTTGATGTACTAGATTCTTTACGATAGTAATATATGAATGCAACAATCCAACAAACACATACTAATACAATACATTACTTAAGATATTATCTTATGAGTATTTTCCCACAACCATTGAATTTCCCCAAGTTGACTGGTTCATGTTGTGATGGGAATCAATGGTAGCTGGGATCATTGCCATTGATTCTCATCACAACTTGGTCCAATCTACCTGGGAATCCTTATAGGTACTTTCATTCTTCTTTCTGTATCAGAAGTGGTTGCCTGAATTGGCTCCAAATCCAGTTATAAATTGAACCAAAAACACAAGCAAGCAAATGTACTATTGCATGAGTAGCTTCTCAACTTCATTTATGCTTGAATCATAGAAGAAGTTACTAACATAATCAAACACGTGTTTGTTGGTGTAGGTGATTTTCATCACCTGATTTGATTTAAAAGCCATGTAAGTGCTGTATTTATTTCTTCATCAATTAATAAAGTAGAGAATAGAGGGTGATGCTATGCGATGAACTTCGGTTGGCAAGATAAAATTGTTAGTTTATAGTAGTGGCTAAATTTGCAATTTGCTTTGTAATTTTTCTCTATCTCAAATACAATATTTATTATTTTCCAACAATATCATTACTTTAAAATATCTATAACCGTGTCTTTACTCCAATCAAGAAAATTGAGATTACTAATGTGTTAATAGTCTAAGGATGTTTTAGTCCTACCACTTTTTTTACCATAAAAATTAGCATAACTAATCATTTTCTTAATACCCGCGCATAACCTTAAACCACAGGTAAAATGAGACGAAGGGAGTGGCATATAAGATTTAACCCTCCTTTTTCATATTTTTAACAAATACGAGCTCTCACGCTTAACCTGGTAAGTTGATTCGCCCCCAAACCCTTAAAATTTGGAATTCATATGAATGGCATCTGTTGTACAATTGTGAGAGTTTTTCACATTCTAAAGCGTTTGGTACTTAACCACCGAACCAATTCAAAATCGACAAGTAAAACCGTCCAGGCATATGAAGATAATTTTGAAATGTTTTAGGTTTAGGGTGTGTGGTGAGTAGGAGGGGCTGGGAAAAACATTAGCCTTTACTTAATACAGCTCCATTTTCATATGCACCCCCCGGATTGCTGATACGCCCCCTCTTAATCCCTATATTTCACCCCCTTCCCCTTATTCCTTTAAATTGGCAGCGCCGTAAACGCTCTCTTGTATCCTTCTCCCTCGTCACTCTCTCTCTCTTCACACGGCTTTCTCATCCTCCACACGTGCAAGCCACCATCTCCGAAGTTTTATCTTCTCGATCAACCACAGGTACTTCTTTGGGGGTAATCACTTGTCATAATCATAAACTTAATTTTCCTTTTAATTGCTTGAATTTGGAATTCAGAATTACTCACTATGAGTACATGATCTGTTAATTGTAAACGCTGCTTTGAGGATTCTTATATCTGATTAATTTAAAGTTAGATTCTACTTCTGCTTCTTGTCATAACATAACTTTCATTAGCTTGAATTTACAGATACTAGGTTTTGTAATTAATCCGTGGTTTTCTAGCTTTTTTTTTTTGGTCTTTGATCCATGATGGGTGTTCTAGTATCAATTTTTTTCACAGTTTAAGTATTATTATGACTGCCTGGAAGTTCTAACCTTTTTCTTTCTTTAATTGTCTAGTTTTAATGCATTAGGATTCAACAATTGCTACTATCTGAAAGTGAAAGTAAAAGTGTGTCTTTTTGTCTCTGGTGTTTCAAATTGGTTAATTTTTATTTTTTTAGATAAGCTCAAATTGGTTCATTTGATTACTAGACTTAATTCCTTTGTAGTTTAGGTTCTGTGTACTCTAATTCAATTGAAAAATAATTAAATTAGAGGAATTAAAGTATGCCCTGTTTCACTTGATTGGCTTCAACCTGGCTTTCTTAATGATACATGAATGGTTAGTTTCATCATGGTTGCAATAGTTAGGCAATTCATTTTTTGGAGAAAAAGTTCTTTACAATTAGATCTGTAACTATGCAATGTCATGGTGTGATATGCTCAGAGGTGACAAACTATAAAGAATAGAATAAATGCTAATTTAGAAGAGTAGTACAAAATATAATATTTCCATTCCACAACAGTTCATTATCTTGCTTATGCTTGCTAAAATGAATAAAATTATTTGTAACTGAAACTGATCAATCTGTACATTGTGAGGATTCCAAAACTACTTCCAAAATACACTTGGTCTTTTGTATGCTGACCGTGCTAATCTGCTGTTATATGATTTATTAAAAAAATGAGTGTAGAAGGGTGCCCAAGAATTGAACAAAAATATAGTTTTTGACCAAGGGGTGTTTCCTTGACTCCCTATAAGGGAAGAGTTGGACTCCCTTTATATATCCCTGGTGGAGATAGGGGTGGAAGTTGATAGGAACTAAATCTAAATATAGAAGACAATGGTGTTTACTGATAGAAGACTTTATTTGCATCAGGTATCGAGAGACCTGTTTCTCTCCCACTTTGAATTCCTTTCTAAAATCAAAAGACACCCTCTCTAACTATCTCTTCAACTAACTCACTAACTAAGGGAGATTAGCTAGCAAGGTGATTTTCGGGAGGCATTGGTGGGGGGCGTTGAAGGCAAAACTGCCCTCGGCCTTACCTGTCAGTCTGTCACCATGCATGTTAGTTTATGGAAGGACAAATAGATTGGTGATATTATTATTTAATCTATTTTTGAATGAGTGAGGGAAAATACAGGTCAAATCTTTAAGAAAAAATTGAATTTAAATGGTTTGTGATGTGATTATACATGATTCGTGATAGAACATTATTGTCCGTAGTGGCGGACCTAGGACCAAGGGTGGGGTTCAAAATTTTTAAAATTACGCATAGCTGAAAATATATTAAAAATAAAATTTTAATATATTTAATTAAGCAAATTACACGACTAGTAATTATCCTCTATGCACACCAGAGGAGAGGAATTAATGTGGGTGATTGTGTAAGTGTGATATAGTGTGGATTGTGTGCAAATTATTTTTTCAGGGTGTGCAATTTTTTTTTTATAAGGGGGTAGGTCTAATTTTTTTTTTTTTGAGGTGTGGCCTTGACCCCTCGATCGAGGGTAGGTGGTTATGGTATCATTTGATCTATGTAGCTGACGCACCCAGTGTAAAAAACAAATTGGTTGTTTTTTGTATGCCATGGTTATTTCATGCATAGTTGCTCTTATTTCCTCATACTTAGTTTTAGATTACAGGCTCTACAAGTGTTTATCAGCTTGTCTATTATGTCTGATGTAGGATTTCCTAATTTGTTTCTGAAGCTTTCCTAAATGTCTTGTTAACTTCAAATCCGTGATTATTTGATCATGTCTATTCATGCTCCTTCATTTTTACATATCTTATTGGCTGCCCAAAAATTGCACTTGACTTTGATTTGCCCTAGTGTGATAGAATATGCTATGACTACATGGTTGGTTCCTTTGATTTTCAACATCTGGTTTTGGAAAATCGATAAGTGCATACAAATAGTACTCACATCAATCAAAAGTTTAAAACAATTAATACTTGGTTAATATAACATGCAGTGGCACATCTTCCTTATGACAGGAGGGAGCCATGGCTCCTTAAAAAATATATTTATATATAATTGCGACCTATGCTATACAGTTTACAGTTTGGTGCTGGCCAATAGTTGTGTTGCAACCATTGACACACAGGTTCAATTCCTGCTGGAGCTTGTTTTGCATCTCCTTCGTGTTTCCTTGTGCCGAAATGAAAAAATAAGGCCTCAAAATGCTTAACCTATAACTTGAACCCCTTACACCTGGTTAAAACAAGGGGACTAAACCATTGGGCCCCTTAATTCTGTTATCCATTGGGGAAATTGATAGAAAGTGAGTTGGGTCGTGTTATTCATTGGGGAAATTGATAGAAAAACTGTGTAGCAAATATCTTCTAGCCTCTGTTAAAAAATTGAACTGCATGCACAATGCCTATTTTATGATCATTTGAACTTTAATGTTCACATTTTCTATTCCCAAGCTTAGATACGTGTCTGGATTGTAAATTATTTATCTATTTACGCTAAAATTGGTGCAATAATTAAGTTTTATTAAAAAAGGACATAGAAATGATTGTGTGGGTTTAGCTGAATTACACTAATATAGTTTTTACTTGTTTCAGTGTTCTACAATGGGAAGGAAAAAGACAGAAGATGCAAAGGCAAGTAACAAAGATGCTTCTAAGAAGGAAAAAATTTCCGTCTCTGCCATGTTGGCCAGTATGGATGAAAAGCCTGATAAACCTAAAAAAGTTTCATCTTCCTCCAGCAGGCCCAAGCCAAAATTTGCTCCAAAAGCTTCCACGTACACGGATGGCATCGATCTTCCTCCCTCTGATGATGAAGACGATGAAGAGTCTGAACCCTCCAGTCAGCAGCAGAGGCCTGATGTGAAGCCACTTGAGGTGTCTATTGCAGACAGAGAGTTGAAAAAGCGTGAGAAGAAAGATTTTTTAGCAGCCCAGGCTGCTGAGCATGCAAAGAAGGAAGCTCTTAGGGATGATCATGATGCTTTCACTGTTGTCATTGGAAGCCGCACTTCAGTGCTTGATGGAGAAGTTGATGCTGATGCTAACGTCAAAGATATAACAATAGACAATTTCTCTGTTTCTGCCCGGGGTAAAGAACTTCTGAAGAATGCATCAGTGAAGATATCTCATGGGAAGCGGTATGGTTTGGTTGGGCCCAATGGGATGGGCAAGTCAACACTGTTGAAGCTTCTTGCTTGGAGGAAGATACCGGTACCTAAGAATATTGATGTCCTTTTGGTTGAGCAGGAGGTAGTTGGTGATGATAAAACAGCGCTCGAAGCTGTTGTTTCAGCTAATGATGAACTTGTTAAAATTCGAGAAGAAGTTGCTGCTCTACAGGATGCAGCTTCTGCTGAAGAGAGTTTAGATAACGATAACAATAATAATGAGGTAGACGATGCAGGAGAGAAGCTAGCAGAGCTTTATGACAAATTACAGCTGATGGGGTCTGATGCCGCTGAAGCTCAGGCATCAAAGATTTTAGCTGGTCTTGGTTTTACAAAGGATATGCAGGGCCGACCTACAAAATCCTTCAGTGGTGGCTGGAGGATGAGAATTTCTTTAGCTCGGGCACTTTTTGTGCAGCCCACTCTGTTATTGCTTGATGAACCCACTAATCATCTTGACCTGAGGGCTGTTCTGTGGTTGGAAGAGTACTTGTGCCGCTGGAAAAAAACTTTGGTTGTTGTATCGCATGACAGGGACTTCCTCAATACAGTATGCACCGAGATTATTCACCTGCATGACTTGAAACTCCATTTCTATCGTGGAAATTTTGATGAATTTGAGAGTGGGTATGAACAGCGCCGTAGAGAGATGAATAAGAAGTATGAGATTTATGACAAGCAATTGAAAGCAGCTAAAAGGAGTGGAAACCGGGTTCAGCAAGAAAAGGTGAAGGATCGAGCTAAGTTTAATGCAGCTAAAGAAGCATCTAAAAGCAAAGGTAAAGGTAAAGGAAATGCTGCTGATGATGAGGTCCCACCAGAGGTACCACACAAGTGGAGGGACTACAGCGTTGAGTTCCACTTTCCTGAACCTACTGAACTCACACCTCCACTTCTGCAGCTTATTGAAGTGAGCTTCAGCTACCCAAATCGGGAGGATTTTAGACTCTCAGATGTTGATGTTGGCATTGATATGGGGACTCGCGTTGCCATTGTTGGGCCTAATGGAGCTGGGAAATCTACACTTCTAAATCTTCTAGCAGGTGACTTGGTTCCATCTGAAGGCGAAGTTCGAAGGAGTCAGAAGTTGAGGATAGGAAGATATTCCCAACACTTTGTCGACCTACTCACAATGGATGAAGTACCTGTTCAGTACCTTCTTCGTCTTCACCCAGACCAGGAGGGACCTAGTAAACAGGAGGCTGTTCGTGCAAAACTCGGTAAATTTGGGCTACCTAGTCATAACCATCTTACCCCTATTGTCAAACTATCTGGAGGGCAGAAAGCTCGAGTGGTCTTCACGTCGATATCCATGTCAAATCCCCATATTTTATTGTTAGATGAACCCACAAATCATCTGGATATGCAAAGTATTGATGCTTTGGCTGATGCATTGGATGAATTCACTGGTGGAGTTGTTCTTGTCAGTCATGATTCTCGATTGATATCACGTGTGTGTGACGATGAAGAAAGGAGTCAAATATGGGTTGTTGAGGATGGTACTGTGAGAAATTTCCCTGGAACGTTTGAGGATTACAAGGAGGATTTGCTGAAAGAGATTAAAGCTGAAGTTGATGATTGAGCTTACTTTTGTGAGAACGATTTATCTATTGCAACAATTTCCAAATGTATTTCTACATTATATTATATTTGTACACTTTACCCTCTCCATTTTTACTGAGTGTAATTATGTTGCGGGAAACCCTACCATTACCAATGACCTTAGTGAGACTGTAATTTTTAGTTTATCAAAAATATACAGGAACGTGAGGCTAAACTTTTATGCCTAAATAAAAATAAATGAACAAACATGAATTGTTGGAAATATTGATGCTGTTTTTGTTCAACAAATCCCCCTCATAATGATGTCTCTTGATTCAAATTTTGATGCTATGTATGTCTAATATCCTCAAGGACTGAATAGAAATATATGAAGTTGCTTTATGCAGTTGCATATTTTTGAATGGTTGGAGAAGACATGATTTCTTGTAACGAGGTTGCTGAAAGATTGCTATCTCTCATTAAGTTTTTTTAAGTTGAGTTGAACTTTGAAATATTAAAAGTTGAGTTGAACTTTGTTGGGTGAATTCAGAGTAGCATCATGCTATGGGTTGCTCTTTTTGGTAAATCATTGATTTGAATTTTGATGGTTCTTTTCTTAGAAGATAAAAAATTGACTGATTCTACAACTCAAGAGTCATGGAAGTTGCAGTGCTGCTCATATGTAACCTGCTAATGCTATTCTGATTATGTGTTTGGTTGAAAAGATCATGGGACTGGCTAGTGGCTGCAGAGTTCTCACATTCTTTTGAAGGTAACACTCCTTTTTAGCATACATATAATTGCATACATTTATTAAGTCCTTAAACATTTTAGATTCAGATTTCTGATTGATTTCTCTTTATGTGGTCCTTAAGTTATGAATATCACTAATTGAATGCGAAATACTATGTAATTGTTTTAGCTACTTTTACTGTACTTTTGTTATTTTCCTATTGTTTGGTAAGATGTACTTTTAATTTTATAGTAACTATCTTAGGAAGTATCCGAAAAATCGGACAAAAGAGTCATCTTCATTTCAGTTTTTTCAAAATTATTCAAACCAAAAGAAAAGAAAAAGGAACTACCCCTGGGACAATTGTAATCAGACCAGAGCAGAGAAGAATAAACCAGTAATCCTGAGTGGTTGTATTGTGATTTTTAGTTATGGATGCTCATGTTCTTTCTTTCCCACAAGTATTGTTAGCAATTAGTAGATCACTTCTAGAGCGAGGGATCAATTAAGTCTCTCGCGGGTGTATCAGTCAAATTGACCGTAGGATATAGGACAAGATCTTATGAATGGTTGAGATTTCATGTTGATTGATACAATCTCAACCACTCATAACATTTTATATTAAATCTGACAGTCAAATTGACTGGTACACAGTTGATCCCTCATCTTATAAATCATCCAATCAGTAATTCATATCAAAACTTGGTTTGAGCACAGAGGAGAATATAAGACAAGTATTTGTGGGGACAAAATATATCTCCTAGAAAAAGAAGGGAAACTTTATAAAATAAATGAACTAAATGGACCCTCCCAAAGAGGAGCTGACAAGCAACAGAACCTCTCTCTTTCTTGATACTTACCTTGCATACACATCAGACAAAACTGACGGCTATGATGATGTCCAGAGTGGGACCTACATGATTCCCATAATGTAAGGGGTCCCTCCTCTCAACCTCCCCCTCACTCATTTTCACAAGATTAAGACAAGAATGTAACATGCACATGATGTACAATACAACCACAAAAACAAAGACATTCTCATTTCACACACTGAATCACTCTTTTGATCTTCACATCCAGCCTATACTGAAAACTACCCAACAGTAGAAACTGATAATATGCTATCTTATTATTCTCGACTTGGAAAACCATGGCATGAATTGAATAAACAGTGATAATCAGAAGGTTTCACCACACCCTCATTGGGCTTTCACTAGGTTACAATAAGTATAAAGTAGAGCTCAAATTTGGAGATGTCATAGGAGGGAAACTTCAATCACTTCTTTGTACTCTTTGAAAATTTAAAAATCAAAAACAAAATACTGTGTTTTCTTTTTAAAACCAGGCTCGAGATCGAACCAGAGACTTCTGGGTTGGTTCACTTGGCTCAACCATTATTGAACGAGATAACTAATAAATAAATAAGTATTAAATTTTGGGAAAAAGTAAATTAAAAAAAAAAATCAAAAAAAAAATTAAAAATTCTGACAGTTCAACCAGGCTCAACGGGTGGTTTAAAATGGTTCAACCATTGTTCAATTCGATCCAACCCGATTCTTGACAATTCATCTGGACTGCGGTTCAATTGAGGTTGAACCTATCGGCAGGCTGGGCGATTCTGAGTTGAACCAGCCGGTACGATCGTGTTCTTACAATACTAGTTTTCTCTTAAAAAATGCTGGTGCTAGGTAGTAGCTACTGACATGAAGTATAACAGAACCTATACTTAGCCTTCTTTCTAGTTGTTAATAAAACCTACATCCCTATATTATCTTTTATCTCTTCAAATTGCCAAAAAGAGAAATTTGTTAGAATAAACCTTTGAATTATGTGTCCTCTTTTTGATCAGGAAGCTTCTTGAGTACTTTGGTTTTTCAATGTGTGTTTTTTTAACTGAAAAACATGTAACTTACCTGACTGCAGCTAAATGGAGGAGTGTCCTAAACAGGATATCACAAAATCTGGAATTTGTGTCTTATCAAAGAGAAATAAATTATTTGGTGAGTGTGGTGCAACTTCAGTTTTGAAATAAGTGGTGCACATTATGGCTAATGTTGGTTTGAAATTGTGCAAAACTACAAGAAGGGCAACACATCAATGTCAGCTTCTGTCAATCGATTTGCCATAACTAATATCAACAAATGTTGGTCCACTAATTTTGTGGTCATTTTAATTTTTTTTGGTTATAATGTGTAGTCATTTTTTATTGATGTTATAATGTACATTTTATTTTGTACATTAAGGTAACATAAATAAGTTGTTAAAATGAGTTGATATATCTATCTTATTTAAATTCTCACCGACCCATCCGTCCTTAATCATTCATTTTTTTTTTTGAAAAAATAATGCATATTATTAAACTCATTATGTTGATTATATAAATAAATAAATAAATAATGAATTTCATGCACCCAACCCCATTAAAAGAGTTGTGTCAAAAAAAAAACATTAAAAGAGGAAGTCCTTAAAATGAATTGAAAATTCCCATACGAATACCTACTTTTTTGGTACATAACTTTTATCTACTTTTCTTTTTGAATGAAAACTTTTATCTACTTTAACCACTTGAATTAAATATAATTCAATTATCAATAAAGACAGATGCAATCAACATATTATTATATTTGGTGTCATTCATTCACAAATTAAGTTTGATAAACATTAGTTTTCATCAAAAAAAAATGTTTCACAAACATTCAAAATAATCAAAGTAATTAAAGTTTTATTTTCATCATCCTTAGACTAATTATTTTAATGTTAATTTTGATAAGATTTAGCTGTGGTAGTTTGCGTCATGTATGTTAAAATTTAATGTCATGTTAAGTTATTAAAAAAAATATTATTTTAGTTTGGTGATTTTAGTTAGTTGTATTTAAGTTTATTTATTTAGCTCAACCACTCATAAGGTAAATGAGTTTGTGGAAAAAAAATATAGAGGGCAGTTGAGTTTGAGTTTAAGAGTTGAAGGACTTGGTTGAGTTTGAGTTAATAGTTGAAGCAACTTTATCATGGTAGAAACTAGAAGGTTGAGTACTCAAAGAGAGGAATAGTCTTGATACACATGATGACTAATCTACGTTGTGGAACCTGACTGATTACGTGTATACTCGGCTTGTCATTCAGTGTGGTTCTCCTATCTTAACAGAGTTTTTGCAACACTCAAAATTCGAACGCGGAACTTTAGAGTTGGATGTGAGCCCAGTTACCACTCAGACCAACTCGTCAATCTTATATAGTTTATAAATTCTAATATATTAACCAAGTAAAATGGCTCTTAATATATTTCAAATAGACACAAATAAATTGAGACATCAATAATGCAGATGTGATATTCTCCTAGCTAGATACGTATATTTGAATTGTTGTGAAAATGACATATAATTTCATGATGAAACGCATAGTTACTTTACTAAACTCATCAAAATGATGCTCACCAAAAAGAGAATCTCATGAAAATGATGTGTACAATCCACATCAACTAAACGAATGCCATGTCAATGCCCATCTGGTATGTTCTTTAAATTTCAAACCTAAAAGGTTAACTAATATTCTTGGCAATCAAAATTAGAAGTTAAAATATAAATTGGAGTTCAATAACTTTAAAAACAAAAAATTCAATATAAATAGGACAAAAAAATAAAATAAGTTACATAGTGATAAAAAAATGGGTAACTTTTTCACGCCCATTATTATTTTACTCGGTTTGAGAGATTAGTACTGCGATTTGTCAAGCATAAAAAGGATCCGATATTATCTAATTATTGTGACAATCTTGAACAGAAAATATGTAGAGTCATTGTCCACAGTGATGTGGCAGCTACTGCTAGGACATGGAGAAAATACAGTCTTGATTGAGTCTTCTGATTCTCTAACGTGAAGAATACGAAAATTCACTTAGCTTTGAAAATTGTCTCAATGACAAATTCTGTGTGCTGGATGGATTCTAATATAAACATTCTTTTTGTTGAAAAATGAGTAGTGCTATCAACGACCTTTTATCATGAATTATTAGAGCATCCTAATTGTATGGAACTAAAAATAGAAAATTGGAGAAAAAAATTTCATTATGTCTTTCATTGACCAATAATAATGGAAAAAAAATATGAATTTAGTATCTTTTTTATATAGCAAAAAGTTTAGTGAATTAAGTTGTAAGACTCATTAGGGCCGGAAAGTAGGAGGAGAGATCAGGTGTCTTTGTGGTAGAAAAGACACTTATCTTTAGTTATTTGTGTCTATTTCTCTTTTCTGTTATTTTCTCTCGCATTTTATCTAATTTTTTTTTTCTTTTTTTCCAAAAAAAAGCCAAAGTCACTAAAAGTGCCTACAACAAAAGACATCCAATCCAAATTCGAAAAATAGGTATCACAATTCAAAAAGGACTTACCGAAGTACTTGCAAAATAAGTGGAACATTCTATTTTTAATCTATCTTTTATGCTCCCTAATTAAAATTGCGTGCAAATAAGTGGACTATGTACTTTTCATTTATGATAGTGATGAATACATAAATTATCAAAAAGGTTAATTTTATGAAAATGATCTTCTATTTATTTTATTTACACATTTTCGTAATATGTGAAGCTGACACTTTTTTTACATCAGTTGTGACACTTAAGTTCTGTTTGACAAAAAGTAGTGGATAAACTAGTTTATACCGGATGAGGTAGTGGATTGAATTTAGGCTCTGTTTGGCACATCCCATCCGCTAGCGGATAGTAGATGAGACTAGTGTATTTGACTAGCGGGTGGCGAGTAAGGGTGTTTGACAAGCACTAGCGTTTAGCGTTTTTCGAGTAGCGTTTAGCGTATTTTGAAACGCTACTTCAAGTAGTGTTTTTTGAAATGCTAGCGTATAGCGGATAGCGTAAATAGACATTTGAAATTAACGCTTACAAATGAGATAGAAATTCATTTAATAGAGGATAAGCGAGGAATTTAATTAAAGTAATGAGGGTAAGGTTGGGAGAAAAAATGAAACGCTACAAGCTATAAGCTAGAAGTAGCGTTTCGAAAAATGCTATAAGCTAGTGGAAAAACACTAAAAGCTAGTTGTACCAAACACTTACAACTAGCGAATCAGCTATAAACTATATCCGTTATAAACTAGTCGATGAGCATGGTCAAACATAGCCTTATCATGTGACACGTAGTAAAATGGGTGTACGGTAAAATTAATCCTAAAACTTATATTAGACTAAAAAGTACTAGGAATTAATAATTGGTGTCTCATGATAAACTTGAAGATTAGAACTAACCTAGTGGCCTAACACATTAGGGGTCAAACACGTAGAAAAAGTTACTGAGACAGTCCAATGAATTTAACGCCAGAGTCCAAAAAAAGCAACAAGAAACTTTCAATATAGAAAGACATTTGATTGAGTCATGTCATTCCACATATTTGCATTGCATTGCACACTTTAAAAAGATTCAAAAAGCGAAAGACCAAAATTTACAAGAGACAGACACATCACACAACTTTTTCAATTCATGCCTCAAAAGCTTCTTTTTTAGTCATTGTCCTTTTTCAAATTTATGCAAAATTTGAGTTGAATTAAGTGATTCTATCTCATTCATTCATTCATGGCTTACAAAGCTGAACCATGTTCTTCAAGAAGAAGAGATGAATCAGAGTTCAATTTAAGAGAATCATGGTCAGTTAAAGATAGAATTAGTCGTGAGAATACTAATTCTAGAAGATACTCAGCATCTTATATGAGAAGCTTTAGAGAAGATTCAAGGTCTCAAAGATCAAACTTCACTATTTCTAGTACTGCTTCTTCACCTGGTTACCCTTTTAAAGGTACACTTATTCTTTTTCATGAATTAATTTCATCATTTTTTAATAACTTTTTTCTTTTATCTCAAAAAAATATTCAATCTTTTCTTGCAGATGAAATTGACCCTTCAACATATTCTTTCACCACTGCTCTCAAAGGTATTAACACATTGTTAATCATAATAGCAGACTTGTTTTTTATTATTTATTTATTTATTTATTTAAAAACCAATCAGGGCTGAATCTCAGTAGAAACAGGCTTATGGACTAGCAGGTTAAGTCCATAAGTCCGTCCACATTGTTAATTAAAATAGTAGGTTTATGATTTTTTATTATTTTTTTAAAAAACGAATCGAAGCGATAAGGGCTGAATCGTAGTGGAAGCACAAACTTATGATTTTTGTTGAATTCTTTTTATGACAGCATTGCAAGCAAGGGGAGGGTATAACAGTTGGGAGTGTTTATCACCAGATGGATTTGCTTTAAATTCAAAGTGGAATGATGCAGAAAAGTATATATGCAATCCACTTTCAGGAGAAGTACCAATGGAATGTTTATCAGCAAAGACTCTTAGTGGAAGATCTTTTAGAAACTCAACAACAAACAGAATTACTATGTCTGCTCCTTTAGTTTATTCTTCAAGATATATTCAAACTAAACCATCAGCTTATTCACAAGAAGATGTTGCTATTCAATTCCCTGTTCCTTGTAATAGGAGCGTATCAGGTGAGAACTGAGAACTGAGAACTTCTTCTGTTTACTGTCACAAATAAGAACTCTTAATTATAATCGTTAGATTAAAATTAACGATTCAGATTACGTCATTAACTTTGCAGAAAAGAAGAAAGAGGGAATGACAAGAGATGTGGGAACTCAAAGCACACCTCCTTATCTTAGTTCAAGTAGTCCAAGTCCTACTTCAACTCCTTCCATTATAGAGAGATCAAAAACTAGACCTTCAGATTCACCTAATTCAAATGCTAAAACAAAATCTGAGGAAGAAGAGGTATGTTACTCTAGATTTTTGTCTGTTATATATACTTTCAGTGAACTTATCAGCATAATCTTGCAAACATTCTAATTAAGATCTTAAACAATTTAGCCTCTTTTATTCTACTTAATTTGTTACTTTCCTATTGTTTGGCAAAATGTAATTTTAATTGAGACTCTACAAGGAAGTATCCAAAAAATCAGATGAAAAAGTCAGTTTTTTCAAAATTATTCAAATCATTAGGAAAGAGAGAGGAACAAACCCCAGGCCAATGGGGATCAGGATCCTCTCCATTTATTGGACAGTTCTAGTAGGAGACAGAAAATATTATTATTTTATTTGTTGAGTCTTTCTCTCTACTATTGAAACTGTCTAGTAATTAGAGTCGGAGGATCCAAACTTGGGCCAATGGTGCGTTTTTCAAGATAAGAGAATCAAATCTAGTTGTTGTATATAATTAGATTGCAACCTTATAATGTGGGGTATTAATAGATACAATATTGTCACTCTTTGTTTCATGTGAAAGTTTTTTGGTCCCTCCATAGCAATCTGCTTTCTACTACACATCTAGTTGCACTTGTCTTGTGTTTTAGGGAACCAATTTTCTGGTCATGAAAGTGTTATCTCATATGCAATAATCAAATTTATTCCTTCTTTTTCTGAAAGTTTCTGGCCAAGATGATCAGTAATTCCAAAATTACTGTGTACTATTCCTTCAATATTAGGACCATTTAGAAAGGAACAGACTTAAAAATAGAGGCTACATTATATATTATAATATTAGACAAGTTCTGTATGTTACTAATAATAACATCATAGAATAGTCAAATTAAGGATAATGCTACAGTTTGTACACCAGTCTGCTATACATTTCTATAGTTTTTCCATTTATCATTCATATGTTTTGTATGCTTCATTATGATGCAATAATAAAAAATAAAATAAAAAATAATAATGAATTGATTTTTTTTTTCAAAGATTCAATAGGTATAATCTGACTTGGTCTTGGTAAAAGGCAAAAAGTTATATGCATTGTCCTTTGTACCATTATTCCAATACTGATTTACACCCTAGACATTGGGATTTGGATATTGTGCACTCAGAAAATTTGTTCAATCATGCATTCAACGGATCTGGAGCATTCAATGTTGATCTGATGGACTAGATTTGTAACATCAAAAACAAATATACAACATAAGTTATAATCTAGACCGTGCGATCAAGATTAGACAAGCAATTTGCACAGTCATGTATTCAGCAGATCTAAACCGTTCCATTTTGATCAGACGGTCTAGATTTTTAACATTAAAAACAGATATAAAAAAAGTTATAATCTAGATTGTCCGATCAAGATTTGTGGACAAGATTTCTTTGAATGCACTTGCATTGCACAAGCTTTTCAGGTAAATAGGATTGGAATCCTAGACATTGATGGCCAATATAGGCTTGAACATAGGACATAGCATATACCAATTTTCAGAGCAAAATTATAACCAAATGTAACAATCTTGAATCAACCTTTGGGTTAGTAAATTTGGTGACAAAAAATTCACAAAAGAATACTTTTCCTTAAAAATGACACAGTATTGAGGTGATGTTGATTAGTGTTTCCTATTATAGAATTTTATTTTTTTGAAAAATTAATTAGATTGATAATTACATGACACTAAGCATGCATGAGATTGATGTGAGAGTGGGAAATGCATGTGCAGGTTGAAGAGAAAGAAAATGAAAGATGGGAAACAATAGAAAAGAATAATTGGAGGAAGAAGGAAGAAAAGCAACAAGTTGGGTGCTTTTCATGGATGAAAAAGAAAAGGCAAATAAGAGAGAGAAAGAAAGACAAAGAAAGAAGAACATCTTTTTCACTTTCAAAGGGTTGCTAAAGAAAATAAAAATAATGATAAAAGTATGTAGGTGAATAATGATTATGATGGTTTTTGAGATTTGAGCAATTTTTTGAAATGGCTTACTTGAAATAGAAAAGTTAAGAGCAAATGCAAATGCAATTATGAAGAGAAGGGAAGGACAATGGTGTGTGTATGTTACACTCTCTAGTGGTCCATTTTATGTGTTGTTTTTGTTGAATGATGTTCTCTATGCTCATATGATGTGTTGTTCTTCTTGTGGTGAAAATTTGGGTGACAAGTTATGTTCACGTGCATGTTGTGTTTTGTTTGTGCATTTTGAATCCGAAGGTTCTTATGCATTTGGTCTTCTTTACAAGTCACTATTCTTAAACAACTTGTTCCAAAAAATTTACAAGTTTATTAATGCAAAATTCACTTTTTTATAGTCAAAGTGGTTAGTAATTAGTGTTTTAGTTGTTAGAGGGGAGGGAGTGTGGGTTTCAAACCTCATACAGCTACGTTTTTCCACCAACGATGTCTCTTTCACTCAATCATGTGAACTACCACTTCTGGGACTTGATGCAAAATTCATTATATGAATAAGATAAAATGTTGCACAGATAGATATATAGATTGTTAACTGTTATTGAAGAGATATAGATATATAGACAGTAGGTTATATGTACATTTTGTACTGAAATTTATTGAATGTGGTTGTCTCCATGCATTAATTTGCATTCAGAAAAAAAAAATTAAGAAAACATTTATTAAAAAAAAAACATTCAAAGTTTTGTAATTGTCAGAAAAACATTTCAAAGTATTGTGTCTCCTGGACACTACCATTTCAAATTTCAAAATTTTGTCTCTTGGCTTATTGTCAACATGAGTTTTTCTGATATTTACATTTGGTTGTACTAGTATTTGTTTGTACAAAGCCATATGTTCATGATACGTTTGATAAGCTTGTGGTAGAAACCACAATCTACCATAAAAAAATTCATATTAAGTTTAATTAAATCAATATTAAACTTTTCTAACAACTACTTAAGAGTGAAGATATTAAAGATAAAGTTAGTTAATTAGGTAGTCAGTCAGTTTGATGATGTACTTTCATCTTAGTCCAGGCTCGCAAATTCAAACCTGGGTGTGTATGCAGTGGTAGTGTGTATAGTGTTTATTTAGCATTTCCTATATAAATTGTGTGTGTCTTTTCACCATTCAATGGAAAATAGATGAATTTCAATATTCTTTATTAATTCTTCTAACATGATATCAAGAGCGGTTTTTTTCTTCCAAAAAATTTTTTTAATAAGAGAAATCTTTTTGGAGGAAGTTTTCTCACTGATTTATTATTATTCTACCTCATTTTCATCGAAATTTCTTTCATATGAAGATCGTGCAAGAAGATTGTTGATCTCTTCCTTTTCAACCTTTAATATTTCCAATTTCTTGACAATTGTCAAACTTTCATACTCTTGTGTCGAAAGAAAGTCTCTTCCTCGTCAGTAAAACATTGTCATTGTTCCTCACCACCGTACACATGTAGGTTCCTTCCTTATCTCCTCCCATATTTAAGGGTGTTCAAATTCAAATCAACCTAATAGAAAATCACAAACTGACTGATTTTTATTGAATTTGTTTATATCATTTTTCCAATCAAATCAAAGCAGGTTTGGTTGGCGATTTTTCCGGCCATCCAAACCATGCTGAATCGAACCACATTTAATAATTAAAAAATATCAAATTATCTCACTAGTCTTTAGTCTTCGACTTGCTATTTCACTCGGTCTTATATATTAAAAATGGAGAATTACTAAGTACTTTAAGCAAAACTAATTCAAATTTAAACTTATTTTAAAGTAAATAAATATAAAAAATGATATGTTATTAAATAATTAGATGTTGGTATCATGAGAGGTGTGTCTCATGTTTAGGACGGGCTCGACTGTAACACTGAAAAGACAGTGCTTTCCCACACCCCCTTCTCACACACCCCATGACCTTATGAATTTACCAAAATAATCTTACTAATCTAAAACATTTTCTTCTTATTTTTATCTCTCTTATTCTCCTCCAGCACCACACACTCTCCCTCAAACACCCCACACCTCCCATATCTCCACTCCCAACCTTATTCACCATACCTATTTCATTAACATTCTAATCATCTTCTCAACATAGTCAACTATTATAAGGTTTTATCCCTACCGATCATTTTACATGTTGGTTGTTGTTTATTACTACACTCGTGTTATTTTATTTGGAATCACGTTTGGTTCGATTGGGGGGAACCAAACCAGTTCGATTGCTAGCAACCACACCCATTAAATGTGTAAAGGGAGTGTGTTTGTTAATTCGTGGTTCACCTGAAGGCAATCGAACCGGTTCGGCCTCTCCGTACTGCGCAGCGCTGCGCAAGAACACATCAAGACTCCCTTTTTTCCAATTTTACAACGTCCAGTTGACTGTTGTCGATCTGGTTCAGTGGGAGGCAACTGAATCTCTGGATAAAAGGTCATCATGAGCGTTGTACGTGAGAATAAAATTGAAATCTTTGAGGTTTGGGAGTGTGTAGCGAGTAGGAAGGAGTTGGGAAAAGCATGGGTCTACCGAAAAACAACGCCAACATTTTGGCTCAATCCAATTAGTCTGGTCAAACAACTGGACACAGGCTGAGCTGATCCGTGGGTTTTGGGCTGGCCCGTTTTCTTTTTAACTAGTTTGTAATTATTTTAAGGCTTTTACTTTTCCCACACCCCCGTCTACTCATGGCACGCCCCCAAACATTTTATTTCCAAAAATGACCTCGCGTGGGACGCTCACGTGGGGTGGTTTAAATAATCGTTCAAACGACCTTGTTGAACGAGTTAACGACCTTGTCCGTGTTAAGGAATTTTTGTTGTTCGAACGACCTCGTGCGAACCTGTTCGAACAAACTCATGCGTGTTAAGGAATATTGTCAATTGTTGGTGTGAGGGTGTGTTATTGGTGCCTCGAATGGCTTTATTGAACGAGTTGAAGGGCTTTATTCGAGCAGCGTTGAATGGTGTCATTCGAACTATTGTTATGCGTAAACGAAACTTGCGAAAGCGAAACACAGTGAAACTTAAAAACCGTAAAGTAAAGCAGAAAGAGAGTTTTTTCATTTCAAAAGTTTCCTACTAATAGTCATATACAAATTTGTGTACCAAAATTATAAATCTAACTTAACATTGACTACCATCAAGTATCTTTACTTAAATCTACACAAGGAAGGGGATGGGGGTTGTGATTGTATGAGCAAACACTTCCACTTTTGCATGCGGCTAATAAAAGCGAGTCCCGACCCTTTGCTATGGGTGCCCTATTAGTCATCCACATCAAATCCGCGAGGGCATTGGACTTCGGGCTTCATAAAGATCTTCAAAAAGACAACAAAAACATAATGTTATGTAATGTTTTGGAATGACTACATCGAATCTAAATAGAAGACACTTTACACTGCACAAAGTGTTTGTGTTCAGAAATACGAATAGGATGTTGAAATCGGGCACTTACGAATGGCGCAACATTGAAGGAAAAATTGTGTAACAACAATTAGGTGACCAACAACTCAGGACAACTTTGTACTTGTTACTGATCAGATACCCCATTTCCGGTATAGTCATCCAATTATCTTCAACATTGTTCCCATGATGTGCCCTCAACAACGACTTCATCAAAAATGTGACCTTACCAATACCACCATACAGTCGAGTGTAGAAGTCATTGTATTGGTTAAGCTCCTCCATCAGATCAGTTCTGACCGATTGCCAAGCCTCCTCGCCCGCTTCCAAGAAATCTTTGCAATACACGGAATCCACGATTACCATCACCAACCACGTTAACAAGTTTTTCAACATAGGGACGCATGTATGTCGGCATCCCTATTATGTATGTATTAAATACATCCATAACGCAAAGATCTGTAACAATAGGATTCGGTGTAAGAAACGGAGAGCTGGTGTCAAAGTAAGAGCTTTTGAAAGCGTAGCGATGATGCGACCTTCGTAACAATAGGTGTGGGTGTTGGTTTCTTATGTAGTGGAGGAGTAGGGATTGTAGTAGTGCTTGTCGACTTGAGTTCTCTTTTTGCTTTGTGATGGATTAGGTCTTTGGACACGTTGACAAAGTAGGAGAGCAGGAGTTGAACGAGGCTGTATGGGTTTGTAGGCGTTCCACTCTTGCTTTGGGGGAGTAGGTTGTTTCTAGACTCGAGCAAAACATCCACTAGATGAACCACGGGGGAGTCAAATTTGTCATCTACATGTTCCCAAAATGACTTGTCTCGCTTTGTTGAGTAATCAACATTCCCTTTCTTATTTTTGATTGCTCCCTTTGTAATGATCGTATCAGAGGTGGACACATAGAAGTCGTGTGCGGGAATGCCAATTCACGTGCTTTTGCCTTAATCATAACTCTCTGGCGTGATCGGATGCCTCAAACCTTCTTACGATAGCTTCAAGTTCAATGTCTACACTCAACTCATCATCCATTGCCTCTGTTTGTATTTTGAAATTCAACCTCGCCAATGTTGATGAATCATGCTCAACGGAATTGGAGTGCGATCCATCATGACCCTACAAAAAAGTCACATTGATTTAGTAACAAAGCGGATCGGTTAATAGACAAAATAACGATTTGTATGAGTGTACATCATACCTTGAAAGCTCACATGCACATGGTAGTCCGTGTGTAGTCACGGCGTGCATCGACATAATGATGGGTTAATCGAAGCGGATCCATCTGCTGCATCTCACTCAAAATATGGTCTATAGCATTAGATGAAACTAAACCCTTAATTTCATCAAAAATCTTCTTCTTCAAGTGTTGAACTTTCACTCTACTCAAACTATGCTCGAAGTGCATTTTAAGGTCGAATGTTGTATCCTAAGCATGGTCTCGCATTCCATCCCAAAGACTTGCACAAATCTCCCTCTTGTCTCGTAATATTTGCTTCAAGTGAGAGTGTGCGGACTCAACTCTGTTAGTGGTTGTGTGTTGCGAGGTGCATATGCTTATTTATCCATGCATCAATAAACTTTTCCTTGAAGGGGAGTCAGCGGGTGGTCTTCACATCTTTGTATGAAAAAGCGGGATAAGGTCTTTGCCAAGTCGTTAAAGCAGACTCCAACTCATAATCATACTCTTCCGTAGTCTTCGCATGGACAACGAGATAGAAATGCACCCATAATATCATTAACAATAGCTTGGTCTTTGACAATGAGCCTTGCTTTGGCCCTCACATTTTCTTAATGTGAAATTGGCACAACAAGTTTGCGGATGTTGGAAATATTCTTTGCCGAGCATTCATCATACTGTGTCTCTGTCGATAAAGTATGACTTGCGGAAGTTCATCCTGTTTCCTAAATAAACCCCTCAATTTCTCCGGAACCCATGCAAAGTTATCCATCCTCTCCCGATTGACATAAGCAAATGCAGCAGAGTAAGTCTTCTCGGTTGAGGGTCACCAACGATCTCAACCAAGCGGATACATGCAGGTTGGTTTTATATGTGGAATCAATCAACAAAACAATCGGGAAGGTGTTTAGAAGCTCAATGGAATCTGGATGTGCCCAAAAGATGTCTTTCACAAGATCTTTCCTCTGCGCAAGTCGAGTCCAATAAACATAATTATCGCGTTGCAAATAAAACATTAGTTGTTGGAGCTCGATCCCTACCCTCACGCATAGCCGATCGTTGCCTTTGACGACGGTTGTATATTTGTTTCACAACCGTATAGTTATCATCGAAGCTTCATCAATTTTAGCTCATTAAGGATCAATTTAGGCCGAGTATGATTCCTAGTCATTCTAGCCACTAGTTCCTTCTCTTCTGAAGTTAACCTACCAATGTACGGACGTCCATCATGATAAGTAACCATGCCATGGTTATGAGTTCCATTCATAACCCTCAAAATCCATCCTCCAAGCTTCTTAATAAATTTCCCTTTTAGTCTGAACGGACAACAACATTTTCTAGTGTTTGTGCCTTCCTCAACATTTGTCTTATATGATCCAGCTTTATCACAAATCAACATGCAGTATTGTTTACCTGATCGTCGGCCGGTGTCAGATCTTCCTATAACAATCACCATCCCAAGAGATTTCCAATAAATACGCACCAACTCAAAGCATTTCGTCACGACTAGGAAATAACTGAAATTCAATTACTAACTGTCAGTTACATAATTTGGAATTAGTTCGTTAAAATTAAAACAACTAATTATTCATTCTTACCGTATCAGTTTGGAAGGAACTAGTAAAGTCTTGGGATTCGACAATGTCAGTTGACATGTCAACTGCGACAGTTGACATCTCAGCTTCTACAGTTGACAACTCAACTGCTCCAGATGCACCCTCATTTTCATCCATTTAAAAACAAAAACACGCGATGTAAGCCGCAACTTATCGATTCTTTGTCATACGCTGCTGTTCGACGGCCTCATGCGAACATGTTCGAATGAAATTTTATTCGAACAAAGCATATATTCACACCCGATTAACACTTGTTCGAACACGTTCATGCGAACATGTTCGAACGGCCGTGTTCGAACTTAAGCGCGTTTGCGAGAAAATAAAAATGGCGTAAAAGCAAAGCAGAACCAAAATGAAAAATGTTTGGGAGGTTATTACGCTTGAGCTAGTTCTTGCGATGATGGGTAGTTGAATGAGAGTGAATGATGAAGGTGAGGATGGGTGGGTATTGGAGTGGAGAGGGGAGGTTTGGGTGTTGGAGAGGAGTGTTTTTGAGTGTTGGAGAAGAAGAGGGAGAGGGATAGAGAGGGAAATAGAATTGTAAGTGGGGTTAATTTGGTAAATGTGTAGGGTGAGGGGGTGTGTTTGGAGTAGGAGGGGGTGTGGTAAAAGCAACACCCTTATTTTAATTTTTTAATAATAATTTGCTGCGTGCGGGTTACACACTGTGGAAACGGCGCCTTCTTCGTTCTCCTAAACCGCTCTTGCTCATAGCTGCTTATCTCCGTCGAAACCCTAAGTGGCGCGCCTCCGTCCTTGTTCCCTGTCTCCCACCCCGCTCTACGCTTCAAGTTCAGGTACTCGATCTTGTCTCTATTTCTGGTTTGAATCTTCTGTAACTTTTAGTTCTGCAACTCATTGTTTCTCTGCTCACGCTCCTGTATTTTGAAATCCTTTACTCTGTTTGTTTGCTTTACCGATTATTTTACTGATTGCGGGATGACTTAGTTCATTTTTCCAGTTATAATAAGTTTAAATGTTTCTCTTTCTTTTACAACCACTGTTTGATTTGGATTTCCAGATTGATTGATTGCCAGTGATGGAACACGGGTCGTTCTCTGATCAAAGTAAAGCAACATTTTCTTTCGTAGATGAGGATCATACTTTTGCTAATGCTATCAGATACAACTTGAATCAAGAGTTCGTAATTTCTTAATTCTTATATCAGTACCTCTTTGTCCATAATTTTTAGAATCCATTCGTGCAACTTTCTTTTCTGTGTGTTGTGCTGTTTCAATTCTCTGGTGTTCTTCTATTTATCATCATACCTTAGAATATTAGACAAAATTTTACTAGGGAGAGAGACAAGTGTAAATTAAATTACAACTAGAAGAGGACAATATATTAAGATATTCCTTAATATTGAAAGATTCTAGCTAGAATAAGAAATATGGCAAGGTCAATCTTACACTCTCTGCATGAAATTGGCCTGATAAACTTATGCTTATTATCTCATTCAAGTTTAGGGGCTGGAAGATAACCTTGAATTGAACCTGCCATAAAACTGCTCAAAAGTATAATACAGTTCTTCTTACCAAATGAGTTTGTATAAAAGACATGAATTGGACTTTATCATTTAATTTTGTTGTTCATAATTAATAATTAATTATGTTATTTAGGTTTCTGTTAAGTGGAGTTTGAAGGATTTTTCTTTTTGGACATATTATTACAAATGTTTGTTATCTCTCTTTCTATTCACAACCTTTTCTCCTTATCATTCTCTGCACAATGTATCCTGATGAGAGGAAATTGTTATTGTCTTGCAGTCCAAGAGTGACATTTTGCGGGTACAGTATTCCCCATCCTTCAGAGAATCGTGTTAATATCAGGGTCCAAACAACCGGTAACATATGCACTTTCATAATGGATATAATGCTGACTGTGTTTGCAAATTTGTTCCAGAATCTTTTCATATTTTATCACAATCAGAAGAGTGTTTACTTTAACTACTAGTTTCATATCTTATGAGACAATATCTTTTCTTTTCTTCAGTTTCAAAAATATTTTTTAATTATTGTAGATGATTTACATAATTTCAGCCTAACTTTTTTTTACAACAATCACCCTAGTCAGTTCCAATTATAAGCATGGGATAGGAGCTAAACTCTTTTAAGCTACATAATTCTATCACTAAAGAGTCTCTCATCTCATTGCATTTTCTGTTTAAGAATGTTTTCTTATGTAAGTTCAGATACAAACAAATTGTAGGGTTCTGTTATGTAGTACTATATGATTAATTGAATACTTAAACACATTAAACATAATATTTTTCGTTTTTAAATAAAAAACATTGTAGTGTAATAGTAGAGTATCCACTAACATGCTCTACACTGTGAAGTACACAAATATTAATGCCTATAGACTTTTTTGCATATAAATTTTTGTCATAGTTTCATATTCTAAAATTTTTCTGTTGTGATTTATATATATTCATTATAGATAAAATAGGATTAGCAATGAATTCATTAAAGAGAAAGTTGGAGTAGCTCCCATTGTGTGAAGAAGACCCATACAAGCACTAGTAAGGAAGATAGACCAGATAGAGATTAGTTAAAGAGTAGGAGATAAAAGAAAATAATAGATCAAAACCATTATAAGAGATTTAAATTTAAATGATCTATTTGTAAATATAGTTCATCACAGGTTACTGTTTCGTTGTTTGATGGATTTAATTGATCTCACTTAGTGCAAAGTGTTTGGTTGTAGTTGTGGTATGATTTATCCAATTCAATGTGATCACATCAGTAAATTTTCTGCTAAGCGGTTCCTCTCTGCATATTTAGGGGCTCCAGCATCTGAAGTTTTAAAAGATGCTTGTCAAGATCTGATGAACATGTGCCAGCATGTTAGGAGCACTTTTGACAAGGCAGTTAATGATTTTAAAACCAGCAACAAGGTGACTGTTGAGTCAAAAAAGAAAAAATCCAGCAAGGTTGTGGATGATATGGATACCGATTAGTGTGCTAGTTTTAGTTGTTTTTGTATTGCTGGGTAATATTGGTCTTGTATTTTCCTATTGAGCGATGTTGAATGATAATTTGTAGGAAAATGTGTCTACTAAATACTATCAAAACAACTTAGAGAAGCAGAATTTATAATGAATTTAATAATTGGTTAAGGAGCCAAATTCTTTTAGAGTAAGCTAAAAGAAAGTCCAATCCACTTTTTCATAGGCTTTTTTAATTAAATTTGAATGGCGGATCTTCCTCATATAACATCTTGTAGAATGTTTAAAGAATACCAAGTAAAATGTTATATGAGGAAGATAGCTCAAGCTTGATGCACCTCTTATCTAAGTTTTTGAAGATAAAATACAAAGTATTAAATGCTCTAAAGCAATTTGTAAGACCTAATTCATCTAACAAATATCTATATTGTTTTTTTTTTTTGACAAACAAATACCGATATTGTTAGATTAGATATTATTACCCAGATTTGTATCCAAAACTTCAGAATTGTGTATACGAACTAAAAAAAATGCTCAGAAGCAAGACTTGTGTTGTAGAGATCGTTATATACACAAGAAGCACGCCCTTTTCATATCAAAATTATTATTTTTAAATTAATAATACATATAACTATTAGTTTAAAGAGTATCTCAAACAAAAAACTATATACACAAGAAGCACGCCCTCTTGTAGGTGGTCACAATAGATGTTGTTTGGAGCATGCCACTCACAGTTCCCATTGGATGTTTCGAGTCGTAAACCTAATTCGACTTATAAACACAATAGGTGTATAAATATTTTACAGGATCTATCACAATTGCAGGTATATACATCATTAATGTCAAAATGGTCAATTGATAACCACAGACTTTACAAATTGTTATAAGTTGCGGTTGTAAAAGTTTATGCATTACCTATATTTAACTCATTAAACATCGCATACCACACTTTTATAGAGTACTCCACTTTTATAGGTGTTGCAAACAAAAATTTGCAGGGTCCGTTTTCAATTCAACCATGCACAGTCATCATCTTCCTTCTAATTCACATTTTTATCATTAATTAATAATTAGCAATCATGCCAATCTCATCACCCAGAGAAATCACTTTCTTCTTCTTTCTCTTCTTGTTATTGATCTTCTTCCCAACCCTAATTCTATGTAGAGACGCACACGTCATCAATTTCCGATCACCCAATCTCTACCCAGAATCCCTTGCGTGGGACCCAAACGCCCAACACTTCCTTCTCGGTTCTCTCCGTAAACGCATCATCGCCGCCGTCTCCGACGCTGGCGTCGTCGAAACCTTCATCTCCGATCCCACTCTCCCTGACGAAACCTCCATTCTCGGCCTCGCCGTCGATTCCACTCGTAACCGCCTTCTCGCCGTCGTCCACTCCCATCCTCCTCTCCCTCCTTTCAACGCTCTCGCCTCCTACGACCTTCGCTCTCGCCGCCGCATCTTCCTCTCCTCTCTTCCTCCCCCCGACGACGACACTGATTCCACCTCCTCCGCCGCCAACGATGTCGCCGTCGACCACAACGGCAACGCCTTCGTCACTAACTCCGCCGGAAACTTCATCTGGAAAGTCAACACCGATGGATACGCCTCAATCTTCTCCAAATCTCCACAATTCACAACACCGGCGGCGGATAAAGGCCTTTTAGGTCTCAACGGGATCACCTACGTGAACAAAGGTTACTTCCTGGTAGTACAATCGAGCACCGGAAAGGTATTCAAGGTAGACGCAATCGACGGAACCGCAAGGAGAGTGTTGCTAAACGAGGATCTAATCGGCGCCGATGACATTGTGATGAGAAGCGATGACGTGGCAGTGGCGGTATCGCCGATGAACAAGCTGTGGTTCCTAAAGAGCACTGATAGTTGGGCGGAAGGAGCGGTGTACGAGAGGTTAGAACTTGATCTGCGGCGGTTTCCGACGTCGGTGGTGGTCGGAGAAAAAAAGAGAGTGTATGTGTTGTACGGACATTTGAATGAGGGTAAAATTGGTAATTCGGAGAGAGAGAGTTTTGGAATTGCTCAGGTGAGATCAAGAGAGGGACAAGATGAGAGTGTTTGGATATTTGTTTTGATTGGTCTTGGTTTTGCTTATTTCTTCTTTTGGAGGTTTCAGATGGGTCAACTTGTCAAGAAAATGGATCGCAAGCTCAATTAAGTTCAAATTTATTTTTTAGATTATTAATTTTAGTTTAGTAGTTTGCTTCTGAGTGTTGTCAATGCAATTTATCAGATTGATTATGTTTACATTGATTCTATAAGTTTCATTAGATGAAATGAAACAGTTAATTTCTTCTTAACATGAAACTAGTTAAATCATTTTCACAGTAAGCTTCACTTTTCTGTATTTGTTTTTGTTCTTAAAAAAAGCTGCATTATGTAATTGTGCAGTAACATCCTGCTTTTAATTATTTTAATTAGTGATAGAGTAGATTAAAAATCTATTATGTTAGTTTTAAGCTGCCAGAAAAAAAGGGAAAATTAATATAGGGTAATCAGATGCATGAGTAAGGACATATTTGGATTGACTTATTTAGGTTTATCTACTGGCATAAGTACTTGTAAAACTGGTTGGGAGAACTTACGAAAACAACTTATGACATGTTCATAAGCTATTTTCAGCTTATTTCCATAAGCTCCAAAAGACAACTTATGAAATCAACTTATGACTTATAAAAAAATAATTTAACATTATTTTAACCTTTATTATATAAATAATTTATGCATAAACACTCATAATAAGTACTTATATCATAAACACTTAATTAAGTTATTTATCCGATGGGACCCTTAGTGTTGTTGCAATGAAATGCCTTTCAAGATGATATTTTTGCATTGAAAAAACTAAGATAAGGAAACACTTGTTAACATAACTAGTCATTTACAAACATAATATATATACTAATGTGACCTACAAAAACAATCACATAACTTGCAAAACCAGCCAGCCCAAATAGCAACCACACCATGCAAAACAAAGAATTACACCAACCAAAAACCCCTAAACATCTTATATATTATCTAAAAGGGTGAGAAAAAGAATCTCTCTAGAAACAGAAGAATGAAGGTTTAGTTCAAAAACTGTTGAGTTGTGTTAGCATGTGAACAAGTTCATCACTAGAAGGCCTATCTGCAGGCATATCAGATAAACATGCAGCAGCAATCCCAACAGCCATTAGCATCTCATCTTCTTCACCTTGTTCCCCTAAAATACTTTTATCGATAGCTTCTCGTTCCTCGCCCGCTTGCTTCAAGTGCCGCAGCCAACATCCTAAACTTCCTCCCCTCGCTGCTTCTCCAAAGAATGGATCTGTAGGGTCCTTACCCGTTAATAAAACACCCAGTATCATCCCAAAACTGAATATGTCACTCTTTTCTGTGTACCTGCTGAATTTACAAACACACATTTCAAACTAAATAAGCATCAAGTACTAGTATAACCATAGAAGCAATGCATCCAGCAAAGTTTCTATTCTTATTATCATTGATTCTTCTAGGTTCTGTAGCACTAGCACTTCACGTTGAAGATATATCAGGTGTCTGACATGTGTCGTGTCGGACTCTCACACTTAAATTACTTTTATTTTTCAAATTAAAACTAGTGTTGTCTGTGTCAGTATTATGTATGGTGTTCGTATTTGTGTCTGTGCTTCATAACTTTCACGAACATACACCAATGAATCAAGTGCTTAAAGCAAGAACTTGACTACAAGAAGTAATAAGCATTCATATAAAAAAAATTGTTGGTTTTGCTGTCATTAAAAATACCAATTTCAAATGGCACCATGAAAATCAAAATATTGATAGTGTTTCACAACAAGAATCTTTGATTAGCTATTCCAAAGAGAAACCCCCCACCCCCAACGAAGTGAGGGGTAAAGCTTTTCAAGTCTAACTAATTCTGTAGCATCGACTTCAGGTTGAAGATGTGTCTGGTGTTTAACACGTCCGACACGTGTCGGACGCCAACACCGACATTAACACTTCAATTACTTGTATTTTCAAATTAAAACTAGTTCTAGGTGCCAGTGTCATGTCTGTGTCGATGTTTCATAGCTAACTAGTCAAACCAAAGCCAAATATCACATTAAAGGGAACAAATTCAAAACAACACTGAATGAGTTTGATTCAAATTCAATGTTTTGTCTAACCTGCAATTATGGAAACATTCAGGAGGAGTGTTGACAGAAGTCCCTCTATCCAAGTTAGGTAGAAGTTTAGCCAATCCATAATCTGCTAATCTAGGTTCAAACTCTGAATCCAACATAACATTTGTAAGCTTCAAGTTACAATGCAAAATCTGAGGCACACAAGTGAAATGAAGATACTGAAGACCCTTCACAACACCAACAGCAATCCTTAACCTAATTTCCCAACCAAGTTGCAACTCATTTTCCCTCACTCTATTCATAACATCAGCAAGACTTCCAGTAGACACATAATCATAAACCAACGAAAATCCATCCGGTTCGCGAACATAAGCCCTCAAACTCATCAAATTCCTATGTCTTAAACTTGCAAGAAGCTCTAGCTCGGTCTGTATTCGCCTCTTAACTGATTTTCTCTTACTCTCAGGAGAATTACTCTCAAAGGGTATTAGCCTTTTGACAGCAATAGTAAGACCATTATCAAGAACAGTTTTGTAGTATTTCCCATTTGGACTTGAACCAAGTAAATGGTTTTCTTTTGTCAAAGCTAATTGAAGTGTTTTGGGAGCGATTTTCGGAGAGAATATCACAGGACCTTTAAGAATTGGTGTTCTGTTAAGATATTGAACAACACAACGAACCACAAGTGCAAAGAGAAGTGAACCAATTAATCCAGTAACTGCTCCTAAAACTATGCTCAAAACTATCTTCTTAGGATCATCTTTGTAATCTGAAGGTGGTGGAGATTGAGACTGAGAAGTTATGTGTTTAGTTAACCTTCCTTGGCATTGCAGAGTGTTATGGTGCAAACTAAACAAGAATAGAAGAAAAAGTGGCTGAAATGCCAAAGAAAGGGTATCCCTTTTCTTAAACATTAAAACACAAGAAACAAAGTTACAACAACAAATCAATCTCAGATTCTCAAAAACCCCATTTGAGAATTTCATCACCATAACAGCACAACACTAATATCAGTCTTCAAGACTAAGTTTTTATAGTCAATGCTGAAATGGGTAGTTAAAAAGAGTGCAACAAGAATAAGAATTAGCATAAGCATAATCACAAGCATCTTTCCTACACTTTTCATTTTCAAACCAAAATCTTCAAGAGAAAGCCTTCAAAGAATCCCTATCCTCTCTATCCCATAAATTTTCCAACATTACACGAATCAGAACAAGAATTTGAACCTGCAAAAGAATAACAACAAGAAGCAACTAACTATTTTACTTGAAAGTAACAAGACCCAGATACAAAGTTTCTTCCTTTTTTACTTGAAAAGTCAAAAAAGTTGAACAGAAATTGAAGAAACCAACTCTTACAGCAAAAACACAAAACCTTACTCACTCAGAAACTGCAATGCACACACACACAACATGAACAGTGAACAGTAACAGTGAATACTGAATGAATGATTTGTGTTTCTCTCTCTAAACTAAATAAAAACTTTTTTGTTAGTTTCTCTCTCATCTCAATCTTCTCAACTCAAATATCTGATATAGAAACAGGAAAGGGGCCATACCATACCTCTTTTCTCTCTCTCTCTATGCGACAAAACTGGGTTCACTTCCCGCCTTTGTGAGTAGGCAGGCAGCATACTCAGTACACTGTACTACGTGGGCTCCACATTTGGTCTGAAAGGGAAACATCGTAATCTGTGAGAGATTAGAGGAATTTACAATCAATATCAGCCGTTTGATCTTATAAAAACTTCATCATGGTCGTTGATTCAAGTTGCATGGGAATTTGTGCTGTGCTTAGCATGTTTGAGGTGTGTCATTAGTAAAGTTTTTCTCTTTTTTTTTTCTTCCATAGAATATTTGCTTTTACATTGCTAATTATAATAAGTTAAATAAAATAAAATATAATTATACTATATTGCATTCTTTTCCTTTTTCCCACTTTTCTTTCTATCTTATCAGCATTTTTTATTTTTTATGTGACAGCTGATAGGATATTAGGGAATCACTTTACTCGGTAATAATAATTAATTGTAATCATATTTCAAGTTTTCTTATGGAAAGGGAATGGGATAGTAGTTTTTTTTTATTATTTACAAGCAAATTAATCTAGCGGTTCAACCGATTAAATCATGAATTGGCAGCATCTATTAGTTCGATTATTTCAACAATTAGCATGTAGTTTCATGTTAATTTGAGCGGTTTAAAACGATTGAATCTTGACTCAAAAGTTTTGTTTATTTATCTTTGTCTGATTTTCAAAACATTGATTTTTTTTGTTGCACTTATTACAAATGGTTTGGGTAGAGCTAGAGATGGAGAAAGATAATACCTTAGATTCGAACATGTGCTCTCAAAATTCTCACAACACTTAATTGTATTTTATCACTTGTTTATTTTTTGTTGAATGTATTTTACCACTAAATTGGTAGGGGTCTTTTTCAGTTTAACTAAAATCCTGAATTTGAATTCAGCCTTGGACATGTAGCAGTGTTAAATATTTCGAGGGAGAATTTTGCTGCCCACCATGGTCCTACCTACTAAATTGATAGGGGTCTCTTTCATGTATCATTTATTTTCTACAAAAATATTTCTAGTTTTTTAAAACCTCGAAACAATAATTAGTTAAATAAAAATGTTGAGTCTCAACATTTGAAGGGTAATTTCCAAAAAGAAAAATACAATAGTACACATTATTGATAATGCTAATGTAATTAATTGATTTAACTCATTTTCTAAATAATTGTTCCTTAATCTTATATTTAGAGAAAAATGTTACAATTGAATTATTTAAAATAATAAATTAAAAAATCGGGTCCAAGGATTTAGCTATCTTGGGGTGAGTGAACGACCAACATGGTACATGTATGGTACTAAAGTATACATTAGTATAATGAAATAGTACAAATTAATGTTAATTTAGTGTTAAATATATTTGTAGTTCTAGTAAAATTTCAAAATTCTAAGATTTCTATTAGTTTCTTTGATGTTTTGTCATTCATTTATCCATTTTCAAATTTAGTCCCTTACTATTAACTTTTTGACAATTTGGCAAACAACTAAATTGACACATTGATGTTTAAATTGACGTGACATCAAGATGAAGCACATGGGTTTGAAAGAAAATTTCAAAATTTTCAACATTTAAAATTTTAAAAAATTGTGACTCATCACTTAAAATGTCTAGGTGGCAAGGTTGACATCAGCTTTGTTTGGTAATTTGTTTGGTAATGTCAATTTGTTAATTAGTTTAAAGCAGATAATCTCTTTCTAAGCGTGTGACATGAATAGATTATAGCTTTTTTTTATTAGCCAATAATATTTTTTGAAATATTACTCTAAATAGTGTTTGAACTTATAGCTTATGGTGTTTCATCTTATCTCTCACTTCTACCTTTGTCTACTTTTTTAAAAAAATTCCTCATGTATTCGATATGAATATTCTCTTTTATATTTAAACATTAACTATGCATATTCATTTACGTTAGGGTTGAGCATTGGGCGGGTTCGGGCGGGTTCGGTTCCAACTAGCCCAAGATGTCCAAAACCGAATGGACTCTTAGTAGGCCCATATCCGCCCATTGCAACGTTCGGTTTTGTGCGGGTTCGGTTTTGTTCGGGTTCGGTTATTGCGGGTGGGTTGGGACGGGTTTGGGCCTTATTGGGCCAAAACTCAATTAGTCATTTTCTTCACAAATTTGCAAACCTATGAAATAAAATTTAATAAATACCACTTAGTATCTAACTAAAATACCAAACTATTGACTAAAATAAATACTAAATTCAAATAACTAGTTCATAATATAAAATCATCTAAAAGTGAAGATGATACCATTTCACTTTCATTCGGTCATTGTCCATAACTTTTAGTAACTAAAAGTGCATAAAAAGTCAAGTTACATGTCCATTAAAAAGTCAATAACCAGTGAACCAAATGTTTGATGTAATCTTAAAGTAAATGTTCATTCAAGATGCTGGATGCCTAAATTGGATTCCACCTTCATCACATCAATTCATCCAAACAATATTGCAACAAATGCATCAAAAAATCCAGCAAAAGTGGGAAGCAATAGCAAAAGTGGTTCTATAACAAAACAGTGAGCATTAAGTGTCAGCATATATATATTGACAACTCTTAGTATATGTGTGAAACTGTTTGCTGAAAACTAGAACTGAATTTACCTGAGTAACAATAGCATTTTCACATCTCCATGATAGTCGCAACAGCAAAAGTGGTTCTCCAAAAAACATATGTCCTCATTTGGACATGAGTCATGCCTTGGCCCTTGGCAATGACTCCAAAAAACAAATATTACTTTCACCTAATAGTAAGCAATAAAACAGAATCAATATACACAATAAATAAAAACCCAATCCAGTTGGTTGTAATGATTCCACATAGGGCCAAGAATACTTACACTAACTTCTCAAATCACAACCAATATTTGGTTGTGATTGAGATGATGAACCAGCAGTTGATTAGGTGGGGCAGCAGCTTGTGTAGGACTAGGAGTAGGTAGGGCAGCCGTTTGGTCCATTTCAGTTGTACAGACAAAACAAAAACATAGTCAACATATTAGTACTGGATTAGGTCATACTGGTTCAAGAATCATATGCAACATTATATTATCCTTTTTGACAAGCACTGTGAAAGCAATTTCACATTGTTTAGTTCTATAATTATATGCAAATTGATTGTGAGGTAAGACTTCTTCTGAGTCCTTGATATAATAATAGCCATATGATATGATATTCAAGCAAAGAGTAACAACAATTATAAAGGAGATGAGTATATTAAAGTTCTCAATAGATACATATGTAAAATTAAATCATATTACTGATGCAAATATTTATTAAGATTGGAAAGAAAGAAAGAAAGAAAATTAAAGCAGATAAATTGTTAATGTTTGAATATTTGCATGATACTTTTTCTCAATAGATACATATGAAAGCCACATGTTCTGAAGTGAAGGACTTGACTTATGATGCTTCTGAGAATTGAAATTTTCTAGATACAAACAACCCCAAGGAAAACGCTATGACAGCTGTTATAACAATTCCTTTGTTTTCTCTAAAATAGGCAAACAGAAACATAAATGGCAAATAGCAATCCCTAAAATTTTTAATATGATTAAAGAAACAGAAACGAAGAACTGAATAAGGAACTGAAGTAAGTTAAAAACGAAATCAAAAACGAAGTAAGCTAAAATTAGAAACTGAAGTATGCAAAAAACAAAAATAAACAAAGAAATCGAAATAGTGATGAAATACCTTGATGATGATGATGAAGGAGGTGAGAGGAACTGAAAGTCTGAAATCATCAAATGAGAGAAGAGATTAGAGAACAGAGAAGAGATTAGAGAGGAACTGAAATCGAAATGAGAGAAGAGATTACCGTGAGAGAGAGAAGAGAAACAGTGAGTGTGAATCAAGAACATGAACTGAGGGATTGAGCGTTCAGAGAAGATGAGAGATGATTGATGAGAGATTGAGCCATTGATTTAGGGTTTAGAGATGAGAGATCGGTTGAGAGATGAGAGATCAGTTGAGAGATGATTTAGGGTTTAGAGCGCCGCTGCAGCGCTGCTGTGTTGTGTTGCTACAGTAACTCTCAAAATGCGTTTTATACCTGTGTTGAGTCGGGCGGGTTCGGTTTGTGCGGGCGTGTGACTGTTCACCGCAACCGCCCGTATACACCCGTACATAACCAAACACAACACTTTAAACAACCGAAACCCGAGCGAACCCGATTGAAGCAGGTTCGGGTTGGTGCGGTCCTGCGAGTTCGGGCGGGTTCTACCTCTATGATCAGCCCTAATTTACGTCATTTTATATTTATATAAGTTACAAATTGTAAAATCATTTTTGCAGAGTTTTTTTCTCCTTTTCGGGGGATGTTAAATAATATGTGATAGATTTACTTTTGCCTTTTTTGCATTTGAAATATTACCTCCATCCCATTTTATAAGTTGTTTTAATAAAATCAATTTGTTCCAAATTAATTATTGTTTTACATTTTCAAGGAAGCATTTGATATTCTCTTCCACTTTTGCCCTTCTTAATTATGACAACTTTTTGCATTTAACAAATAATTCACATTTATTTAAGTAGAGAGATAAAGAGTTAAACAATAAATTAAACAATACTTTTTACAAAATCTAGACTACTAATCATTAATGAGTGTGTCAAAACCTTAAACTGCATATAAAACGGGACAGAGGTGGTACATTTTTTCTCAATATGAAAACATCATTCAGAACAATAGAGAACCAGGAAAAAGAAAAATCCTCAGAGGACATGTCGTACCAAGTAATACAATACAAAACAAAGTGAATTACAGCCACAAAACCTTAACAAAAATAAACCAATGTACACAGCACAAACAAATGCCTAGCCTAATGCATCGCAGCTTCACAAAACTAAAGAAAACAAATAAAAAACAATTCACAAACAACATATTACAAAGTGTGGCTTGGCACTATCAAGTACAGCAGTGCTCTTAACTCAGACCAATGTGGCCATTTTACATTTATAACCTTAGCATTAGCTTGCACAAGATATGACCAAGGGGCAAGCATCACAACCTACCACTCTCATTAGTGATGTTTTTTCCTTTAAAAAACCAGCTTTTCAATTTATCAAAATACAAAATTTACATAATCCAATCTTATATATGATATATTTTGAGCTCCAAAGACTTTGGTTATTAGTGTCATCCATTAGAATCAGTACATGGAGCATGGACTTCTCTTTCATCTGCATTTGATTCTGCGGCAAGCTCAATAGGAGTTCTCCCGTCCTCATCCACAGCTCGAGGATCGGCTCCTCTGCATTGTTAAAGATTTTAGTATTCATCATTTAATATAACGTGAAATGATAAAAATTCTGGAGTAATCGTATCTGCAAATAGGGGTGGGGAATAGGCAAATAGGGGTGGGGAATAGGCTGGCTGAGCTGGACTTTGCAAGGCACGAGTCTCTAGCCTATGTTGAAAATGTCAGGCATGAGCCTGGCTTGTCGTAGGCCAATGTTTGAGGCCTGACCAGGCCTTTTCGAAAGCCTGACGCAGGTTGGGCCATAGGCCACTGTCGGTTGGGCCATAGGCCACTGTCGGTTGGCCTGTCCTATTCCCACCCCCTATCAACAAACAATGTTTTAAGAACCGAACTGGACTGACCTACAGATCATGGTTCAATTGTTTTAAACAACTCGAACTAGCATGAGCCGGAGGTTGAATTGTCGAAATAACTGAACCGTAGACATGGACAGTTCCGGTTTGGTTCTTAAAACATTGGCAAATAGTCCATTAATACCTGAAATAATCACTCAAATAACAATATTTGTGAGAACTTGACCAAGACAAATTGAAGAAAGAACCAGATAAAACATCATATAAAGTTATTAAACTTACCTTGAAAGCAATAATCTTGCACATGTAGATCTGCCTTTAAGAATACAACGATGAAGTGGAGTTTGACCTCTCAAATCAGTTGCATTAACATTTGCACCATATTGCAGGAGAAGCTCCACCATGCCAATATCTGCGATTTCAGAAGCGATGTGAAGTAGTGTGCACCCCTCTAGATTATCCATGGCCTGGCCATCTTTAGTACCCACCATATTCAAAGAGCAATTAGAGGACCAATCCAATGTGTTCCCTGCTAAAGCAGAGCTGTGATCGTTGCTTGTCGGCTCTTGTAATAACATTACTTTCGCAAGGGTTAACGAGCTGCTGCACGCATGCTCATAAACAACGTTGACATCAACATCAGAATTAACGATGTAGCGGTATACAGCTTTTTTGTCGTTAGCACGAACAGCCTCCCAGATCTGTTGTGCCACTAGGAGTCGGTATTGATTGTCCTTCGGCTTACGAACAAAAATCTTCTCTGCATACTGACAAAGGAGTAAAAATACATGGTTCAGGGTTACCAATTAAAAGAACATCTTTCTTTAATAGTAGAAGGTTAAGTTTACGGATAGCGATTAAAAGCAGATTATAGTCATACCTTTGCATGGATGAACTTTTCCTTCACCGCTAGAGAATCAGATTGACCAGGTTTGGTGATGAAAACCGTGAGTGGTTTATCGGTCTTGCTTAAGCTTCATAATTAGTAAAAGCATATATCAGTTATACTTCGTCAAATAAAAACCGCAATAACAATAATGGATCTAATACAAAGATATAACAATGGGGATTCTTTACCCTGTAGAGACAAGATCAACCTGAAAGGCACTTCTTGAATGCAGTAGTTCCTCCCAAACTGAGTTGGCAAAAGCATTCCCAAGGGACTGAAATAAACTTATCACAGAAGGTTCCCACACCTTAACATCCAATGTAAGAGACCGAACCTGCAACGTAAGTAAAAAAGATTAGTAACTATATCATATACAATGATCAAGGGAGTGCATTTGAATGGTCTATCTACCTTTGATATGTGAACACCGAGGTTTCGATGAACACCTGAACACTCAATGCAAACAAGAACCCCAAGATTTAAAGATGCCCAATCCGGTTCGGGGGCCCCACAATCAGCACATTTATCATTTCCACAAACTCTTCGCAACACATCAATTGGTTTCTCACTTTTATTAGAGGATCGCTGCTGGTTCAAACTTCTGGAGGGGCGCTCGTGTGCAGATGAATGATTTCTGTCAGCTGTACATTCTTCAACAGCAAAGTGATCGAAATCTGAACTTTCAAAAGAACTGCTCTCACTGGTAGACCTATGATGACCACTTCCCATTGGACTTGCTGGTAACAACTGATAAAAATGCGCAACATTAATCACATCGACTGAAACTTTCTTGCTACATATTAAGCAAAAGTTCACGGAAATTAAATTACCCTTTCGGGAACTTGAGAACTCAGCAATGAGGCAATAACACCGGTAATTTTTTCAATCCAATCCATTTGATCCAGTGCACTCTCTGCCTGCACTGACAAGCATAATTAAGGAATGAAAGTACGAAACTATAAAGCCTTAATCACCATCTTTGTATGGATAAACTATCCAAAAAGTCATACAAAATAACCTGCAAAGTGTAGTTCTTTGTTGGCGAAATGATCCGGAAGCAAAACCTCAAATCTGATTGGTCAGCATCAACTTTGATCGTTGATGTAAGCAGATTCACAGTGTGATGAGCAACGGATTTCTCATCGTGTACTCCACCGTGATGATGGTGAGAGGACGACAACCATCGACTTAGAAGTCCAGAACCAAGCTCGGAACTATTCCTCTGACCAGAATGTTGACTGCTAGACCCCTACACATAATAAGGAACCACAATAATTGAAATATGTTTTGTTACAAAAGAAGCAAGAAGCTTAGTTAAGTCCTTCATAAACCAACTTATTTTTCCGAATTAGACTTCTTACAGATGATTTGCTGATCTGTTTACGGTAGTAATACAGCATACCCCGGCTATCAAGAACGAAAAACCTCCTTTTCCAGTCCCCTCTTAAGTTTGATGAACGCTTTGAGAGATAACCTTGTCGAATAGTTTGAACCTAAAATGAGAAGGAAAACTAAAATTAAACCAATGGAAGGAAGTATTAACTCAAAACTTCAATCAACTGTTTTCAGCCATCTTTTCAACCTTTCCCTTTGCAGCAGATTGCATAACTGCCTCTATCATCTTATGCGAACTTCTACCAATGGCTTGTATACCATCTCCATTAGGAGAGCCATTAGAACCATTAGAAGCCCACCTACTCTCTCGATCAATTTGCCGTTTGTATTCTTGCATTCTTTCATTTAGAGCTGCTTGCTCATAATTGGACCTTTCTCTTGATTGCTGAGCATAAGTCAAGACCTGAAAAATAATTAGCCTGGAGTGAGTCTCTATGGCTCCACTATTTACCAAATAACCACCCTTGAGGTGTAAAAAAAAGGGATTTAAAGGTAAGTTTATCGTAAACCTGGTTAATATACGGCTCCATTTGATGCAATAGTTCATAGCCCTACAAGTGAAATTAATTGAAGGTAAACATGTTGTGACAAATTATGCAGGAAAGAATACTTTAAACAATATGTATCCTCTGTAGCACCGACACTTCAAGTTGTAGACGTGTCTGGTGTCCGACACCGACACTGAAACTTCAATAACTTCTATTTTTCAAATTAAAACTGGTGTCTACGTGTCCGTGTCAGTGTCGTGTCTGATGTTCGTGTTTGTACTTCATAGTATGTATACCTGTTTGAAATAACGAAGATGTGCGTCCATGGTTCCACTGACTGCTTCCAAAAATTCAAATCTCTTCTTTGCTTCAACATTTGACAAAGCAGTAACCTGGACAGAGACTCTTCAAAATTATTTGCGAAAAAAAAATGTCATGGTAACAATAATTACATGTCCCTTTCTAATTGTATAAATTTACTAACCAGATTAAACCGAGTTTGCTCAAATGTAGATCTTGCACTATGTAGCTCCTGAATCAATCCCCAAATATGTAAGGGTTTAAAGAATGGCATACAAAATATGATGAATCTAAGCTGACTCGGAGCGTAAGACACTAAAAAACCTACCTCTTCTAGAGCAGCAGCTACATCACTTCTTGTGCCTTTTCTCAGCGATAGAAACTTTTCACGAGTCTGCAATAGTAGCAAATTTGGCAATCATTAATAAAAAACTTGATTTTGCAGATTCTAGTTTTGTTGGCCAAAAACAATGTTGGTTATTGTAAGTCAAATTTAAAAAGAATTTGGGAATGGGAATGCACCTGGTCATAAATAAGGCTAGCCTTGTCAAAGCGCTTTCGTGCTTCCTGCACTAAGAAAAGATCCCTTACAACACAAACTAAGTGTTTCGATAATCACACAAACTAAGTTTTGGCACAAAAATATAGATGTAAAATTCTATCAGCCCTAGCTTTAGTTATATTATGTACACATCTACAGAAAAAATAACACAAAAATTGTCTTCAGAAGTACCTTGACCTCTTGCAAATCAATATTGACAAACTGGAGCAATCTGTCATTTAACATGTGCTCAACCTGAAAGAAGAAAGCAATCTGTCAGAAAGGCGGGATGATATTTCCGAATTGTTAATTGTGACCGTAATGGAATTCGACTTCAAAGTTTATGCTTTTTTTGTCTTTTAAAATGCATTATTAGGAGTTGTTAGCAACTACGAAAAGATTAAAAAGCACTTGAAATTGAAACACAATATCTTACCTGTGATCGAAGGACTTCCTTGTATGTTCCGATTTCTCTTAAGGCTATAGTAAATTTGGTCATAACAGGACCTGAAGTACAGATAGAAACTCAATAAGAAATTAGTTCACTATTGAAACTGTTTTCATATTCCTTAACAGACAACATAAGTATTAGAATATCGAAGAAGGCTGTTAAAAAAAATACCTCCGAAAGCCACACTAATGGGGTCATTATGTCCACCACCAAAAGTTTCAAGGGCACTTGCAAATGCAATGTCTCCATCATATGCCTCTCCAAGTCCTTCCCTGAGAAGTACAAAAGTGAAAGCGATTAGAGTCTGTAAAAAATATATCTAATACAACATAGAGAACAAAGACTGCGATTTGCATGGCAAAGATGCCTCTGCAAATGCAACGATAAGAGATAACGAGATATTAAAAGGTCCGTGGCTATTTATCAATGGATTTTGATGATGATAAGATTTGGAAAAAACTACATACGTGTATTTTCTGCATCCCTTGTAAAATCTCAAACTTCTCTCTCTCAAAGATTCGGCACTTTCCTCCATGCCTTGTATCTGTTTCACCAAAAGCAAACCTTAATTCAGTTAAGAAAGAACTTACTAACACAATAATCAAAAACGACTGCATTGTATAAAATCTCTAAAACAATGAGGGAGAATAGGTAAAAAGAGCGATAACTATGTTGAAACTGGTGCAACAAAACGAAAATTCATCACACATACTATGCAAAATCGTCAATAAATAGCTTCAGCCACCATTCAAGAATAATCTCAAAGAGACGAACCGCCAAATTTATAAATTTACAGAGAATCCCAGTTATCAAATCATTCTACCAACAAGAATGCAGTATAGTTTTACAAAAACCGAAAGTGTTGTTACAAGATTTACATAAATAACCAATACTAGAGAAGAATGGATCATTGATACCAACATAACATAGCAATAGGGAAAAGCTAGGTTTAGAGGTAGCAAGGGGGAATTTTGTAGAGAGTAAAATTCTGTAAATCTAGATATGTTTGGGAAAAAACGAACACTATTGGCCAAGTGGCATAAGCTATCCTAGGAGATGGGAGGTTCGACCAGGTGCTACCAAGTTCAATTACTGCCGTGACAAACTCAGTGTTGGTCAGTGCGAAATTTGTTCCTAAATCTTAGTCTATGGACGAAAACGGCTTTCTTAAAAAAGGAATCCTTGGGATTTTAGACACAAACAAAGCTTGAATTTAATAAGCATTCAAAAATTCAAAATATTCACATTCCATTTGTCATGCACAACAAGCATTAAATAAAGCCTTCAATTTCTACTATTTTTTCCTCTTGAAATCAAGGTCAAACATGAACTAAACCCACTATCACTAAAACCTTAATTACACAATCTAGTCCATGAATTGGTGTTACATACATTACATTCACATACACACAACATCAAAATTAATTTATGATAATTTTTGTTTTAAAAAAAAAAAACAGAATCAAAGAAGAAGAGAGTAACTGACCTGCTTGCGGAACATAGGAGAATCATCAAGCTTCGCGAATTGCATTTTTGATTGAAACTAACGATTCCTAAGTTTATGTCGGTTTTATGACTAGGTATAGCTCATCAACACTCGATCTCAGAACCAAATTCTTCAAAACCAACACAAACATTTGCATCAAATTCAGTTTCAGTTTCACTTTGCACTGCTTTTGATTTGGTCACAAACAGAAACACAAACCCTAGCGCAGCAAAGGAAAGAGAAGAGAGACAACCTTGGAGTTTGATTTTGATGTCTTCTACTTTTGTGTTGTGTTGGAGTTGTACTATGTTTCTTGTCAAGTGTAGTGAAGAAGGGAAAGTAAAAAAAAAAGGAGGTTTATTTATTTAATTGGGAATTGAATTGTTTAATTAATTAACCAAAATTTTCACTAATCATCCTCCTCCAACCTAAATTCGCGAATCCCATGTGTGTTTACTTGGATTAAATAAAGTCACTCTCATTCAGTTCCTTTTTATGCACCTTTCCCTTTCTTGCCCCCCTTCTTTTTCTTTATTATCTTTCCTTTTCTATTTTTTATATACTACTCTCAGTATTTTAATATTATGGTCATAATTACCATCGCACATTGTTTTACATTTTCTTTCAATTATCAATTAGCCCAATCCTCTTATTCTATTTAAAATTTATGTACAACTTATTGTCAAAAAAATTATGTACAACTTGGTCCAAAAAAATATATATTATGTACAACTTGGTAATGGTTGATAGGTGTTAAGATACTATTTGAAAATTAAATATTAGCTATTTATTAAGAAATAAAATATTGAAATTCTGTAGGGGCCAGACTTATTCCTGTTTAGTTTTTCTTTTCTCTTTGGGGTTTAACCCTCGTTTTATACACACACAAAAAATATTGAATGTTTTTAATATATATTTATGTAGTACTTAAATATATACTTTTACTGGTAATTTTATTTTTTCATGATATTTATTAAAAAAATACTGTACTATATTACAATTGCGGTCATAGTTCTAACAATAGTTGGTTTGAGTGGTAATTAGGCATGGATCCCACTCCAAAGTCTCGAGTTCGAATTTTGAGTGTGATGAAAAACTCTTTGGGAGGCGTGAACCAAAGCATCAAAGAAAAGCGGATATACACCTTCAGTCGGTAAAGTACCCCAACGTAGATTAATCAGCGAACTAGTAATTTTTAATATATATTTTCCATAATACAAATATTAAAATAAATTGAAAAGAATTTTAATAAAGTAATACTCCCTCCGCCCCGAATTGTTTGTTGTTTTAGCAAAATCAATTTGTCTCAAATTGATTGTTGTTTTAGATTTCCAATGAAACTTTTAATGTTCTTTTACACTTATACCCCTATTAATTATGACAACTTTTTACCTCCAATAAAAGATTCACATTTATCTAGGAAGAGAGATAAAAGGTTAAACGGTAAATTAAACAACATTTTTTAAAGAATCTAGGCTTCTAATCATTTTTCTTAAAGGATGTGTCAAAACCTTAAACTGCAAACAAAATAGGACGGAGGGAGTATATGTATTTTTCTCTTTATGTAAATTGTTAATTTAACATGAAATATAATAATTTATCGTTGTATGTGGGCATTAATTGAATTTTGTCTGAATTTGTTTATACAAAGAATGTGACGTTACTCGTGCATATGCACAAGTATATTGTTTGTAACACTTCAAAATTAGTAATTTTTTAATACATTTTTTCTTAAATACAAAAAATTGAATAAGAAGAAAATAATTTTAATAAATTACTATTATTTTTTTATCAAATAAATAAATTACTATTATTGTTTTAAAAGACCTTATATGAAAATTTACTTTAGGCCTCTATACTTATTCTTATTACAAAAATACATTAAAAAATTTGGAGACTAAATATGGAAAGAAATAAAAAGTGTGCAAATCAAATTGATAAAAGATAAAATCGTAGATATATAAAAAGATAGGATGACAAAAGTCTTTTATTGGTCAAAGAAAAAAAGTCTCTTCTTTACAAGAAGAGAGAAGATATAGACGTTATTGTCACTTAGTCATTCACAAAATTTATTAATCCAATAAAATCTGTGCTTAATAATTCACCAAACTTTGAGTAAAAAAAAATAAGGATGATTCTAGGTTAGGGAGCAAGTCAAATCTCTCTTCAATGAATCACTAAAATTGACCATAATAAATTAAGTAAAATGTTACTTGTCTAAATACATTAGTTTTTCAATGAATCTAAAAAGTGATTTTTTGCTTATAAATAAATCCGGAAGGAGTATATCATACAATTATATTTAATGATTCAGAGGAATTTATTAGTATTAACCCTCAACTGCTGATAAATTGTTATACTATCTATCATACAATTATATTTAATGATTCAGAGGAATTTAATTGCTCTTTCACCTTAAAAACACTCAAAATAAATAAATAAAAAATTCACCAAACAAACACTGAGAAAACCCGAGAATGAGAGCATGTTTGACGGCACGTGTTACGGCACGCGCGGTATAAGGGAGCGTGTGGTGAACAACATGTCGTTGTTTATGTGAAGAGGCGAAGAGATGTTTGTGGGCCAAAAACAGTGTTTCCCTCCATTTCCCGTTGGGGTCCCACTCTCTCTTTCTCTCTCCCCCACATACAACCTCGCATGCTTTGCTCATCACCATTAGTTTTAATTTTTGTACCCCTTCCTTGGATCCTATACCCCTTTTGTCCCAAACTTCCAATTTTGTTTCTACTAAAAAATAAAAATGTTACTATTTTTTGTTTTTTCCGGAAATATCCGTCTGAGATAAATTCGGAGTCAAAAAATTGACTACGGATTTATCTCTATAAGATAAATATGGAGTTACAAAATTGACTACGGATTTATTTCTTAAGGATAAATCCGGAGTTAAAAAATTTGACTACGGATTTATCTCTTGAGGATAAATCCGGAGTTAAAAAATTGACTACGGATTTATCACCAAGAGATAAATCCGGGAATGGACTTCACCTTTCTAGATTTATCTCTTGAGGATAAATTTGGAGTCAAAAAATTGACTACGGATTTATCTCCTGAGGATAAATCCGGAGTCAAAAAATTGACTACGGATTTATCATCAAGAGAAAAATCCGGAGTCAAAAAATTGACCTAATAGTTTTCTTGAAAAAGTGAAAATTAGAGGGTATTTTGGTATTAAATTGATTTATGGGGGTATGGAGGCCAATGTGGGGGGTACAAAAATTAAAACCCTTATTCTTTTTCTATTTTCTTACCAGTAAGATACCCGTGCATACGCACGGGTGCTATCATATTTTTTCTATGAATGAACTTAGAAAGTACTCCCTCCGTTCTTAAACTCTGATCCTTTTGGCCTCTCTTTTTTGTTCCAAAACTTTGGTCCTTTTGAGATACCAATGTACATTTTACCTAATTTTTCCAAGTTTACCCTTTATCAATTAATTGTCACTATTCACAATATGAACTCCTTTGGATTCCCAAGTTAGTGGGTATTAATGCTACAAAGGGATACTTTAGTCTTTATGTATTATAAATTTATGATTTCTTAATTTGTGTGAAACACTCTAAAAGGACCAAAGTTTAGGAACAGAGGGAGTATTAAATAGTCTGATATTATCCCGTGAAAATAAAGACAAATTTAAAGTAGATAAAAAAGGAGTTTCAAATAAAAAAAATAGATAAGTATTAAAATCTAGAAATATAAAAGTATCGTTTTAAAATAATTTTGCATATATCTCGTGTTTTTAATATGTTAGTATAGTGTTTTTTATATATCAGTGTTGTTATCCTGTATTTTTTATATATCAGTGCAGCTATCCCATGTTTTACATATACCGTTGCAGTTATCCCAGTATTTTTTATATATCAGTGCGGTTATCCTAGGTTTGTTATTTATGTATCAGTGCAGTTATCTCATAGTTTCAATTGGTTATTTGAGTTGATTAGTAAATTATAGTAGATAGTAAAAGATAGATATTAGATTATCAATAAGAAATATTTATTTCATGTTTTTTTATATATCAGTGACAATTATATTTGTGGTTAACGTTGCAAATCTGTCGCCGAGGATTGCTTTCATCTTTTCAGGGATTGTCCGAGTTCAAAGCGACTTTGGCTTAGTCTTGGTTTCAATAACATTTCTTTCTTCACGGCTACTTCTGTGCATAACTGGCTTGTGAATGGTGTTTCCGGCTCCAATTCCCCAACTTTCGCTACTACTGTGTGGTGGATATGGAGGCAAAGAAATTCATTAGTTATCACTAATGAGGATTTTCCTTACTGTCGCTTGAAGTGTCTAATCTTACCTCTCTGATTGTCAACGCATTATACTTTCAGGAGAATAACCTTTCTACTCCTAGGATGGTTTCTTGGCATCCCTCTAGGGAGGATTGCATTATTCTTAATGTGGACGGTAACAGCTACGACAACCCTGGACCTGCTGGCTTTGGTGGGTTAATTCGGCGTAGTGACGGTACGTGGATTGTTGGTTTTGCTGGTTCTTTGGGGGAGTTTAACAATTTACATGCAGAACTTATGGCATTAAGGTTTGTGTCTTGCTTGGGACATTGGTGTGTGAAGGCTCATATGTTATACTGATTCTTTACATTCTATTAGTCTCATCAACAAGCATACGAATGGATATCACCATTATGCAACAGTCCTCTAGAAAATCAGAGATACTATTGGGTTGCATTGGACTATTCAGTTGGTTCACTGTCATAGAGAGGGAAACTCGACACCGATTTCCTAGCAAAACTTGGAGCGCAGTCTCACAACAACTGGAGCACGTTTGAAGATCCCCCCGTCGGGATAGAAGAAATTATCGCTGCGGATGCTAGCCATAGTCTAGTCATGAGGATGTAATTTCTTTGTCTTCCTTTTTTTTCTCCTTTTTTTCTCTTTTGTATCCAAAAAAAAAATTGCTTCTTAGCTGTTTAGTTTAGAATATTAAGTCAAGCAGACGACTAGATGAGAATACTTGGGCTTCAGACAAGGTACTTATTCTAATCTAAGATTTAAACTTAAAATAAACCATATTTTGGATCTCTTTAGTACACATTATGTTCTCTGTTTTATGGCATGATTATTTTAGTAACAAGTTGCCCCCAAAGACATGGTGGTATCTATTAACTTGCAAGTAAGTCAATGAATCTAGAATAACTTCTTTTTTTACCGAGAATAAATTAGAATAACTTAAAAGGTTAAGATATGCATAAAGAGTAAAGCTATTTAGACTAAAAAGTGTACCAAAATACAAATACGCATATAACACTAAACTTAATTTAAAACACTGAACTTAATTTAAAATATTTTATACGCGTAAAACACTAAACTTAATACATCTATTTTTATTTTAAATTAAATATATTATACGCGTAAAACATTGAACTTAATTTAAAATAAAAATATATATATTATATGCGTATTTTCTCTATATCTCATACGTATACGTATTTTTGGACCACTTTTTGGTCCAAATAGCATTACTCATGCATAAATTTGCATTCTATGATACATAATTTCAATTTCCAAAATACAACCAACAAGGGTTAGTCCGAGAGGTAAATTGATACAAATCTTATTAAAAAAATTTAAATAAATTGATACAAATCGTATATACCTATGGTGGGGTATATACGATTTTATTTATTATAAAATCGTATATACCCCCACCATAGGTATATACGATTTGTGTCAAAAAAAGTAATCGTATATACGTGGGAATCCATTATATACGATTCGTTATTTTTGTGAGTCGTATATATGTGTCATTACATATATACGATTGTTTTATTTTATTTTATTTTATTTTTTTAAAAAAACCTTTTTTAGGGGTATTTTCGGATTTTCAATTTATGTGGGGGTAGGGAGGATATTTGTGGGGGTAAATAAAAACCCAACTAAATAAGAGAAGAGACAATCACAAATAACTTTCACAAAAATGGCAACAAACACAGAGAGAAAACCCGCTTATCTACTCATCACACACCCCCAACAAATCTTTTTGTTTGGGGTGTGTGGTGAGTAGGAGGGGGGTGAGAAAACCCGCTTATCTTTATTATTAAATGAATATGATATTCTTCAAGAAAGTTAAATTATTTGTCCTTTCAATTATATATGATATTCTCATTTCTTTTATTTATAGGAATAGGAAAAAAAAAAAAGTACAAGCATGAGTCCAACTCCAAGTTAAGAATCACGTCAAAAAAAAAAAGGTTAACATTTTAACAATAAGCAGATAAAAGGCCAAATAATTTAACCTAAAGTTACCTTAACCTGGGTCTATTCCACTTACCGTGTTAAAAACCTTTCTTCCCTAAAATCCTAAAATATCTTCCCAGCCATTAGACCATGTCAAGTTTGCAGCAAATGGTCATGCACTGAAAGTAAAAACCCCTTTCAAAAGTAATTTTCCTCACATGGATGTAAAGATAAACTTGTAGTGAATGTTTCAAAGCCGAATCTCTTCTACTTTGGAACAAGGCAAAGCCGTGGTGATAAAACCACACTCCTTTTCATAATATTACTGCTAAGCTAACTCAATAAAGAAATCCACAAATTTGTAGAAAGACAAACCAATAAAAGTGCACCTCAATTAGTAATTTCCTCTGTACAACCACTTATTATTGACCATGAAAAAAATCCATGAAACCTCGATGAAAGAAGATAATAAATGCAGTAACTCCCAAATGTGTGTATATAATAATCCTATCATGGCAGTAATAATTAATAAATAACACCAGAGAAAAAAACGGGGAACAGGTATGACATGCATACTTTAGAAGCTATCCTGAAGGCAAAAAAATATGGTATGTACACTACTCTGATCTTTCTTGCCACTACAATTTATCAGCAATTCTCCCTAGAGCATTAGCAAGCTTATCAATCACAGCAACTATGTTACTAACAGAGTCTTTCTGCTGTTCTCGATCCAACTGGAAATTCGTGTTCTGAGCCTCTAGATGATCGCGTAGCATCTTACCATTTTTCTCTAACACATCAATTAATTGACTTTGCAAAGCATCCTCCTCTCCATCTCCATTTGCTTCGGTTGCCAACCGTTTCCTCTTGCGTTCCCCTTGAGATGTAGAACCTTTTTCTGGAGTTGAGGCTGGTTGTTTCTCATTGGTGCCACCTATAAAAAAGTAAAGGAATGTATGAACAAATTCAAATTGTAATATATCACAAGTGCGCTGTGATTGTCAGACCAGAACTTTTGATCCTTCCCTTGTCCCCATTATATTATATATATATATATATATATATATATATATATATATATATTGTATTAACATCCTAGCTACTAGGGCTCAAAAGTTCAAGTAATGCACAATTAAAGCTTGTAGCAAAGAAACAGATTGCCATTAATGATAAGTGATAATATTCTTTTAAGAGAATAGCTATACAACAACGAAACAGACATGGACATCAGACATGACACGTAGGCACATGTTTTAATTTGAAAATACAAGTAATTGAAGTGGCGATGTCGGTGTCCAACACATATAATATTCTTTTGAGAGAAGAGCTGTAAAACAGCGACACAGACATGGGCATCAGACATGACACGTAGGCACATGTTTAATTTGAAAATACAAGTAATTAAATTGGCGGTGTCGGTGTCCGACACGATACGTGCATAATTAAAGTTGGTGTTGTGAACCATTAAAGAAAAAGTCACAAGGAGACCTAAAGTGCAATACAATGATTTCTCCAGATATGTGCCAAGTAAGTATGTGTAAGCAGCATAACATGGGAAAATATACTGGTAGGTCCCGTACACATAATTAACTGGCATTTATGGAACCTCAGTCAAATTCGTTTTGTAGAGATACATGATTTATACCTGAGCACTCAAGATAGTTATAAGTAAACAACCAAACATTGGATGACTACGCCGTCAAATCTAGATTCCACAAAATGAGTGTAAAAAGGTGGTTGATTGCAATCCTGTTATTATTTTCTGTCTTCCGAAAAGCCATCATTTTGTTTGTACTAGAGTTAACAAGTTTGATCTACAAATGCCAGCGAAAGCAACTTGGTACTAGAATTATGGACAATAATGGAATGAACAAAAAACTTGTGTCCTGGCATTGTTGAAATTCCAGATGTAATAGCAGCATACTAACGCATAATTGAGTAAGCAATTGGCTTTATTCACGATCTTTCAATCAGAATGCAGTTGCCACATGACTAGGTAGCAGCAACAAAAACAAGGAGAAACAAAGATATAAAATAGTGGAAAGGTAGCAAGCTGTCTTAAAGGGGTTTTAGCTTAATTAAGAGGTATATAGGTAGCAAATTCATCATATTTTGAAGACAAAGAAAAGACATAGAAGTAGTTTCAATTTTCAATGTTTTTGTGTTGGTCATCCTGTGATGAATCATGAATGCACTTTTACTAAACATAGGCACTAAGTTTCAGGCCTATCAGCATGGGCCAAAGTTTTTAAGCAAAAATATCAAAGCTGTCTCTACAACACAACAAGCCAAATCTAAAGAAATATAAGGTCTCAATTGATGATAATACCAGGGCAGTGCTAAATATAATAAAAATCAATACCTCATACATAAAAAAACACATGTGCATCGCACGGGTCACGCAATAGTACCCATAACTTTAATCATTAAACATGCTGAATGGTATAAATAAACTCCAATCCAAGTGCACACATCACAAGTGTTTTACCTATTTACCATATCATTCTAGTGTTCAAACTAAAATTACGATTTTCAGCCCATCATCAAATCGATTAACATCAGTATTACCTTGAGCATTGCCTTCCCCTTGGCAGACTCGGAGGATCGGTTGATATTGCTTCTCTGCAAATCAAAATTAAACAAAAAATCAAGAATAATAAAACATTGTAATCTAATCTGTACACTAATCCTAGCACCCCCCCTTCCTCCAAATCTCCCAGCTTTACAATAAACAATATCATTGCCACAATTAAAAAAATCAGTACACAGTATAATATATTTCATAAAATCACAAAAAAGTGGTGTCCACAAAACCATCAATGCTAGAAATATATATCTAGAAACATCACAGCTTCATGAGAGAGAGAGATAAACCTGAGATAGGAACAGGAGCAGGAACATGAACATTCTTAGGAAGAGCCAAAACCTCATCCTTCTCACCATCCGAGAATAACCCATCTTCACCACCCACCTTCCGATTACTGTCATACAGATGAACCTCCTCATCACCCACCGTCTCCGACACCGTCAAACTCAGCGGAGCCGCCGTGATCGCCGCCGCAGCAGCAGCCACAGCCGACGGTGAATCAAGAATATCATAAACCTCCCTATCAAAATAACCAGGCAACTTTCTCTCTCTCCTCAAATCATTCCTCATCAACCAACACGACTCCGTTTCATCTTTCACCTGAGACTCCCACTCCTTGATCTTCTTATAATCACCAGCAAGGTTACTCCACCGCTTCCGACACTGAACCGGTTCCCGGTTCACTCCATGCTTCTTGCAGTACGACGATACCAATCCCCATTTCGGTTCACTTAAACCCAACGCTGAACCGGAAGCCCTACCCGGTCTGAACCGGCTTTCCGCGTCACTCTTTCCCTGTATCAGAACCAGAATTTCATGCCGCGTCCAACGTGGCAACCTCGCCGTCGGCTTCCCATCTTCGCCGCCATCCACGGCGGCGGAAAGCGGCAGCGCTCCGTTAATGACTCCGCCCGGTTCGCCGACGACGGAATTGGAATTGGAATTGGGATTGGGATTGGGATTGGAGGGTTGGTCCAATTCCAAAGCCATAATAGAATATTAGGGTTTTGAAACGCACGTGACACGCACGAGTGAGTGTTTGTGACGGTGCCTTTGGGAATGTCCGTTACGGCGTTTAGAAAAACGAGAAAGGGTTTAGTTTAGCACTTTGTTTAGTTCATGCTTTTCTCCTTAAGAATGAAGGAGATGAGAGAGAGAGAAAGAGAGAGGTTTTTGTGTTTGTGGCTTTTGCTGATGAAAATGGGGTTTTGATTTTAATTTTTGTTTTTTAACTGGCTGGCTGTAGTGTACACTAGATAGGTTCTTGACCCTTAACACCTTAATAAGGGTTTTATTTATTTATTTAATTAGTAATTAATATTATTACTATTTATTGGGGTCATATCCTTATCTTTAATTCTCAATTAATGGGATTTTCTATTTTCTTTGTTTGTAAAGGTTACTTACCATCAAATACCTCAAATACCACTTTCATTTCATTTTCCATCTCTAACTCCTGTTTTTAGGTCATTTTTTCAGTGAGGGTAGGTTTGGATATATTACTAGTATATCGGTGCTAGTTGGGCTCAGATCTCACCTCTAATGTCTTAGGGGGGTCGAATTTTAGGTGTGACAAAAATTCTGTTGAGAGAGGAAAAACTACACAGACTGATAAAGTCAGTTATACACGTTGTCAGTTAGATTCTCCAACGTAGATTAATCACCAGCATAGCTGATGGATACTGCACACCAATAGAATCGTAGAAAAAAATATATCACGGGTAGCTTTCCCATCCTCAATGGGAGATTCAATGTAACGTGTAAAACTCCACCTACAAATAACTATGGGTATTGCGTTGCATTTTTTATTTACCTTAATTAAAGAGCATTAGTGAGATATAATTTTTACAGATTATGTAACCTTTAAAATCTGCTACTAGCAATTAAGGGAGAATAAAACGGAATCCCCATTTAAATAGCTATTTGTTATCTTCACACAAAAGTATAACTCTATGCACAAAAATAATGTGTGGTGGACCATATGAGATGATAAGGGCATGCTACCCTTCCTTCTTTCCTCCACTCAGTGAACATTTCTTTCCTTTCTCGATATCTCTCTCTCTCTCTTATCTCATCGAATAATTTAGCTCTAATTTTTGCTTAATGGTTAATGTTTGTGCTTATGGATGGCCCCTCCATTCATTAAAGCCACTTTTCTTTTTCTCTCTCTTTGTTTGTATCTTTGACAAAACCTTGATTAAGGTAGCTGCATGCACTAATAAGGCACTAGTCTCACACTTTGAGTTTGAAATGCACACTAAAATTATCACACGCCTAATCTTTGAGGTGCGATCTACAAGTACTATTATTTAAAAGAAATTAAATGATGATTTTTTTATTATTATAAATAGCATATTCTCTTTGAGTATATATTTTAACTTTTGTAACTTATAAAGTAGAATCTAAATCGGATGTCAAATAAATATATTTTTTTAAAAGATTTTGTTAGATTATTGTACCAAAAAAAAAAGAATTTGTTCGATTATAATTTAGAATTTAATCTCATTGACCAATTAGCTTGTTAGTCTATTTACAAAGTTTATACCACTCAAAAGTTGTAGGCTTTCGTAAAAAGAATTAATGAAATAAGCTTTCAGACATTGCCAAACCTTCAAAAACGTCATGTCAGACCTCAAAAGTCGATCTTTTACAGGCCACTGGTCAGACTCAATCCTAACATTTTCAACGTAGTCCAAAGAAAGTCTAGCACGACCCAACCTGTTTCCACTCCTGTGAGGAACTTAGTTGATCCATCGCTTTAGAAGACACTTATTTTAATTAGTATTATTGTATTAAGTAATTGAGTAATTAAAACATCAAAAGGAAAGACAGTTAGTCAAACAAATTTTTTAATAAGGGTGTTCAAGTAATTTTGTTTCAATTTCATGATCTTCAACACTCTCCTTCCTATTTTGGCCAAATTGAGATTTTGCCTAGATCTTTTTACTAATCCTTCCCCTACCATTGTACATTTTGATACTAGGAAATGTATTTTTTTTTTGACAAAAGGAAATGTATTGATTTGCGTGTTTTCCATCCATCTCGTCATTTTCCATTTCTCTTACCTTGTTCCAAGCATTTCAACAAAGTTATACATACGGTTCCATTGATGGATGTGGTCTATTGCCACAAGAGTGAAAGCCTATGGGGAGCCACAACCACAGTTGGAGTTGCATGAAGCAACCATATGATGGTGTTGGTAAAAGACCATTATGTTTGGAGTCTTTTTTGAGCTATTTTTGCAGTTGAAAATTTGATTTACACTTGGGATTCACAAAAAATATATTCGTCATGGGCAAGTAGGTGGTTGTGAAGTTCTTTAAAGGTAAAAGAATGCTCATAGGCACAGACTAAGATGACAATGTCACGATAGTCATCTCCAAGGTCGTTGAGAATATACAGAGTAAGATCATCATCAGAGATATTGCTATCAATGACAGTGAGTTCATCTTCAAGACTTTAAACTAAGAAGAGATAATCAATGATGAATTTATCATTCTTGGTGCAACTTTGAATTGTATTTTTGATGGACATGACATGAGAGCGAAAGGTGTTCGCATATTGAGCTTCAATGACAACCCAGAGTGTGTGAGTAGTGTTATAAGAGGCAAAAGAGAGATGTTCTACTTCAGTCATTGATGAGATGAGAATGTTGATACTAATTGATCAATAGTGAAATAGTTTGTGTATTATGAGTCGAGGGATTAATACACCTTTGGTAATTATAGTGGGAGATTGAGGTGGTGTAGTATCGTCAATATGGGCAAAGATTTGAATGTCGAAGAGGAGAGTAGTAAGTCGACGTTACCAGGCACGATAGTTGGTTAGGCACAGCTTGAAGGTGGATGTAGCATTGAGAAGAAATAAGGTTTAGAGGGACCTATAATAGCGGCAACAATAACAGAGGGTTACAGATCGAATAAATGTTATTAGACAAGGGATGAGCTAATACCATATGAGATTTAGAAATTCTTGAGTAATTTGCACTTAGGCAATCCTTTATTTATACAATCTTAACAATAAATACAATTTACAAGGAAACTATGAAATTACTACATACTTCCTAAGTGCATGAATGATATTTTTTAGGTGCATGGTTTGACTATGTACATGAATGTATTTACTACAACTTCCATGATTGCACCAATCACATTAACTGACACGAACATTATTTCAGTCCAAACAAGTCTCTAACAATTTCTTTGTGGGACGACAAGTTAGTCCCTGATAATTTTTTTGAAACGCATCAGTCCCTCGCATTTTAAGAAACAGGACATTGTAATTTGTCCCTGTCATAACCTATTCTCAATTTTTTTGACAAACCATTAGATGCACAGTGAGGAAAGAAAGAGTGTAGGGAGAAGGCTAGAAGGAGGGAAGGTATGCAACACAACTCGAAGAAGGAATAACAAAGAGAACCAAAATGTTGTGGATCCTCTACATTTGGTCAAGCCAACCTAGAAGTTGGAATGGAGTTTGATAGCTTGAATATTTTCCAAATTGTTGTTAAAGATTTCAATAATTACATGATTGTCTATGAGTTGCATTTTGTTCTCGGAGTAGCGTTGAGAAGACTTATTATCAGATAAAGACACTTGTCTTAAAACATACATGTTGTAGAGTCTTTAGAAACAAGGTTGTGGATAGGGATGGGTTGCCTCAAAATTGGAGAAAAGATTGTTGATGCAACCAAACCTTAAAAGGCGTCATGTATTTGACATAACAAAAGAGGAGTTTTGTGTCCACCTAAGTGTCAAGAAGGTGCCTAGGGTACTGACAACATTTTTAACACTCGATGGATGAAGCGACTAACTTGTCCCATTGAGAAAATGTGAGAGAATGTATCTCAAAAAATTGTCACAGAGTAAGTTGTCCCGAAAAAATTGCCACATGTCGATTTGAACTGAAATTACGTATGACGTGTCAGTTAACGTGACACATTGGAACATAATGTGCTATTCTGACTCATAGAATGTGCTACAGCTTGTCTCTGAGCCTATTAGCGTGTGGAGCATGTATGCTAGTGTCATCCAGAATATTAAAGACCATTTGCATCGGGCTTGGAGTGTGCAGCTGACTCATACTCTTTGGGAAGGAAATGCTTGTGCGAAATTTCTAGCTAAAGCTGGAGCGGCTAGTGACAGTCCATGGACTATTTATGAAGATCCCCCCTGGGGATTTCCCTGCACTTGCTGGCTGACGCTGCTGGTGTTACTTTTACTCGCTCTTAATTTTTCTGTTTTATTTTGATATTCTTTCGCATTTTGTATCCAAAATAAATAAAAGATATAATAAATGGAATGTATATATAAATATAATATCATACAAGTATCCATTATATATATATATATATATATAGATATATATAGAGGATCAGTTAATACCGGGTGTAAGTCAAATGAGTTACATCAAATCTAAAACATTGAAAAAGGGGAAAAGGTGATGAAAAAGGTAAAAGTCAAATAAGGGTATTGTTTGTTATGAGAGAAAGGTGATGGAAAAGGTAAAAAGTCTTCTCTCTCTTAGTTGTTTGAAAAGAAAGTGAGAAGAAAGATATTGTATCATTAATCAAAAGACAACAATACCCTTATACTTCAAAATGAAATAACAAAACAATATAGATAAATTGGTAATTTTATTAATCAATTAATTTTTCCCTTTTCTTTCTATTCTCTTATTTTTTTCTTTCTTGGTTATCTTTTCAACAAAACAAGTGAAATCGTGGGTCAAAAAACAAAACAAAACAAGTGAAATCTATAGTTAGTTTTCTATTATTTAAATTAAGGCTTAATTGCAAATTTAGTTCCCCTATTTTATCTACTCTGCAATTTTGATTTCCCTATTGTACTTTTTGCAAATTTATCCCCCAACTTTATCAAATTTGTAATTTTGCCCCCTATTTATTTATCACATTTTTTGTCCACCAATTTTATCAAACCTGCAATTTTAAAATCTCCTGTTAAATTGCAATCCAATTTTTTACGGAATGCCTTACATGGAAGATGCGTTCTGTGCTGACGTAATTATTGGGTGTCGTAGCACAACACACATCAGCCACAACTCCACCTTATTGACACGTCAACATTTGCGTCAAAATTTGGATGACAATTTAACCAGTAAACTAAAATTACGAATTTGATAAAATTGGGGATCAAAATTACAGCAAATAAAATATGGGGACTAAAATTAAAAATTTGATAAATTGGGGGATTAAAATTACGAAAATTAAAATAGGGGGGCAAAAATAACGGATTTGATAAAAAGAGCATTTATTTATGGCTTAAATTAAACAAGTTTTAAAGGGTTGGGGGAATGCTTTGACAAAATTGGGGGTGCTGGAAGCAAACCCACCTTCAAATTCAAATCATCTATGCTTGCTTGCTTATTATATACGACGCAGTCGCGTGCTTATATATATATATATATATATATATATATATATATATATATATATGACACAGTTACGTGGGTGTTAGGCTATCGCGTCCCTTAAACTCACGTCAATTTGGAAGCTCCGTTATTGTTGCTTCTGCGTTCACTTTCACTCTTCTCTTCTACTATGGCAGAACCTTCAACAAGAGCTTGGCCAACGAAGCAGATGAAGAAACCAACCCATCGTTTTGAACCCTCCATATAGGGATTTAATAGCGCAAGCACATTAACGTTTCTGGCAAAACTACTTGTTTCGTTCTAGGGATGTTAAGTCGCGTTGATCCATTGTTGCATGCTCCTCAAGCTCTGTGCATTTGTCCCACTAGAGAGTTAGCTATTCAGGTGAGTTGTTGTGCTTAAGAATTTACCTATATATATTTTTCTTGCTAGTGTGGTGTTATTTTTCATTGATTGATATTATATATATTTGAGGTAGAATGTTGAGGTTCTGAGGAAGATGGGGAAGTACACAGAGATTAGTTCAGAATGTGCAGTTCCAATGACGGATGCAACTCCCATATCAAAACGGCCCAAAATTATGGCTCATGTGGTCATTGGGACTCCTGGCACGATTCTGAAGTGGATTACTCGTAACAAACTAGGGGTGAACAGATTGAAGATTCTTGTGTTTGATGAGGCTGATCAAATGCTTGCTGAGGTAATTCTATCGTGCTGTTTAAATCTTGTTTAACTAGGTAAACATTACATACACATACAACAATATTGGCATTCTTCATGTTTTTATTTCTATTATTGGAGAACTAGTGACACAGTGAATCTTTTCTTTTCTTTATTTTTAGCAAGGTCTGGTTGCTAAATATATATCATGTCGTGCCTTAATTTACTTAATTACCGTAAACTGCACTGTTGCTAAAGATTGAATCTTCTTCTGCTTGATGCTACTTGATTGCTATAATTGAATTTGAATTTGAATTTGTGTAACTATAACGGTTCCCAACTTACACTTGTTTGTATCCCAAAATTTTAATTGCCTTCTATCTATATATGTCTCCAGGTTCTTCTGTTTTCTGCTACATTTAATGAAACCATCCAGAAATTTGCTTTCAAAATGGTTAAGGAGGATCATAACAAAATTTTTGTGAAGAAAGAAGCAGTAAAGTGTGTTGCCCTGATGAGCTCTCTAAAATTGAAGTTATAAAAGATAACATATTAGAAATAGGAGAGAATGTGGGGCAAACTATCATATTTGTGCGCACAAAAAAAAGTGCAAAAATGTTGCACAAAGCTCTTGTTGATTTTGGCTATGAAGTTACTTCCACACAAGGTGCTCTTGAATGTAAAGAGAGAGACGATATTGTCAAAGAGTTCAAAGCTCGTTTGACTCAGGTTCTAATATCAACTGATCTTCTTGCTCCTGGCTTTGATCAAGAAAAGTTCAAAATTTAAACTGTTGGATTCGAACTCGAACTGTTGAACCGAACTATTAAGACTGTTTGGTTCGGTCGAATTGCTAAGACAATTTAGTTCGGTTTAACTATTTGAACAGTTCAGTTGTAAACTATTGCTAAAAGTTCAGTTAATTTTGGTTAAGTTTGACAGTTCAGTTTTTTAGTTCTGATGAACAGTCCTAATTATGATGAGTGGTACTTAGATTTGGATTATAATGCTCCATGCAGCATGATGCAGAATATTTTGATTCCGCAAAGTTTGATCAACTTTATATGCATCTTACTAATACTAATTTTGTTAATTTCATTGGGGATGCAGGTGCACATAACAAGTGTGGAAGACTATAAAAGTGCTCTTAAGAAAGCTGGTTTACTGTGATGTCAATCTGCAAAAGTTGAAGGGTGATTATAATGACCTAAGAGTTGATGTTTAGTATTTATTTTTGGTACAACATGGTGGATTTTGTTAGATGGAGGTTTGCATACCTTGTAATATTTCTGTGTATGAGAAATTCCTCATTATTTGTGTGATAATGCTGACTTGAGACCTGTATTTAGAGTCAATTCTATGTTCTGTACTTGACAAACTTCCATTTTCGTTTGTTATAGTAATTTCTTCCTTATTTCCAGATATTTCATCGTCACATGAGACGGTTAATATGCCATTGGCATCTAACACAAATGTGAGGAAGGCCTTGAGGAGCCAGAGGAACTGAGATATAAAAAGAGCCCAACAAATTATTCTTCCTGCTGGCAATTAATCTCTCACCCTCACAAACCTCATTCAAGACTCTGCTTTGGTGAACATTTTTGTTCTATGCAACAATTTTTAAGAACAATTTTGTATGATTGAACGGTCATGCGTTTGACGAATAATTGTAATAGGTTATGTGCTTGACGAATAATTGTAATCGGATATAATAATGCTATTAAGCCCAATAATTTGACAAAAAAATATACAAATATACAGATACTAATACGTATTATACTAGTTTGTTACATATTAGCATATAATAAGTATTAGTATCTGTATCCGTATATTTGTATGTTTTTTTGTTAAATTACTGGGCTTAATAGCATTATTGTAGATAGAAGTGCAAATATGATAATTAACTAGAAGTACAAAGTAATTCGAGAGAGTTATAAAAATAATTTGTTCAAAGTTGGAATCCATACAAAGTTAAAAAATAAAAGACTACTAATGTGTGTGACACCCTCCTAAACCAGGCAAAGTACTCGTCGACGATGGTGGTTAGCAAGGGTATCTGGCTGGATCCGCTCATCGCGCTGTATAACATGCTGGTGGAACTCCGCCCACATGTGGTCAATGAGCATTCCAAGATAGCCCAGCTTCACCTTGTTTCCCGACTTGTCGGTGAATATGATGGTGCCCAACAAATATATAACCTACCATTGTTGCTCGTGGATGGCCATAGAGCTACTATCTCTGTGACTTAGTGTTGTCCACCATGTCATAGAACCTACAAAAGATGGGGATGTGCAGCAACACAGAAACGTTACCAAGTGTGACTGTCATCTCACTAATCGAAAGGTGGAAGGTTGAGGTGTTTGGCTGTCACCACTCAATAAAGGCATTTAAAAAGCCCGTAAGGACCTAGGCATACCCTAGGTCCCTAAGAGGGTATAGCCTAGATGCCTCCACATAGCCTATAATGTGTGGATGAGGGTCTATCTTTGGGTTGCTCTCTCTGTGTGAAATTACTTTCAGCGGCTTACGATCATGTATTGGCAAATGGTTTATGTTACTCAAACATTCAAAAAAAAAACATACCAATACATATTAAAAAATTTATGAGCAGTAACTTACTAAGCCATCCTATAGGGATTTAACAAAGTGTGAGCCGTAAGTCAGAAAGACGGACCCGTCCTCCGAACCACATGGGTACTGGAATGTAGATATAGCCGATGTGGAGGGCTCATCAACGAGAACGTCAACACGAGAAGGAGCAGCCTGCTCGTCACTCCATCTTCATACTCACCCTTCACAAAACTTGGTGTGGTAGCAACCATATGGCTACAGGCTACCTCCATCCTCGGAGCTAGCAACATACGCTTCTTGAGCTTTTCCAACTTTCTTTATCTAATCTCCCTCCTCTTCAAGTAGCTCTTCATCTATTGATATTACTGATCCAAAGTTCACTTCTTGACACATGTTGCTGTTATTGTGGATTTAGGGATTTGGGGATTAAAGGTTGAAGAAGATGAAAATAAAAGAATATGATTTTTTTATATAATTTAATATATGGCTGCCAACTCAACATAAAAAATTAGAAAGAAAAAAAATACACGTGGCAAACACGCGTGACAATTTTTGTAACGTCAGTACAACAGAAGGACTAAAATCAAAAAACTGTATTTTACAAGAAATTTTTTCTAATTTTTTTTTGCAGAGGCTTAAACTAAAAAACACTATATTTGCGAAGGCCTAAAACATATTTAAGCCATTTTTTTTTTGTTTCTATTTTTTAAGTCTAATAAAGCCTTGATAAAAAAAAGTCTAATAGAGCCACATATTACCACTAAATTCATCTCATTATTTAATTTACACGTGTATACGCCAACAAGTGAGTTCTTATCATCACTAAATGTCTTAGTCAACATCTGTTAAGGACAGAAAGTCGAAAATGTATTCTTATTGTAAAAAAAAAGTCAAAAATGTATTTTTTGTGTAACAAGTTTGAGTCCGAGGGACATTGAGGTGAGTAGGACCACAAACTACGCAAAACTTTTCTTCAAGAGGTTTAACGATATTGCATTCTCAATGCTAAATTCAAACTCTTCCTCGAGAGTTATATCAGAAGAGACTCAAATCATCTCATCTCATCTCAGCTTACCACTTTTGGCACCTATTATAATACTATTATTATCTATATAAATATCTAAAGGAAGCTTTTTTCCAAGCTCTAGGAAGCTCCACATCATCTTCATTTACTTTTCTATTTAAATCTCAACATTCTTTTTTCCTTAATTAATGTCTACTCAACCTTTATGACATCCAATTTTTAATATAAAATCCCACTTTATTAGTAATTATTTAATATCACAATAAAAAATTTAATTAATTTTTTAAAACAACAAATTAATATATTAGTATTAAAAATGATATACTTATTCATTAATCAAAAAATTTATAAACATTAAAAAAATGTACAACTCAATTTATTATTGATTAGCAAAAAATATGAATTTGGCCAATTTCATCAAAATCTGAATTTTACAAAGCATTTGGCCAATTTATACTTTTGATTTGAAAAATTGTTTAATGTGCTCATTATATAATATTTCTATTGATATAAAGATAATTATTATTTATTTCTAGAATAATGAATACATGAAAAAAGTAATATAGTGTATATTAAAATAGTTCTACTCTTCACAAAAAAACTAAAATAATATTTTCAGTTCAAAATAGTCTAATATTTGTAAGGTCACATTTGGTAGTAGCAATTCAAATGTTTTGGATGCGAAAGGACAAACCTTTAATATTTGTAATTGCAAATTTTGCATATTATTAAATTTATAGTATAAATTTTAGCTTTAGTTTATAAATTAAAAGAGACTCACTCACTACTAACTTTTTACATTTTTTATTAGCTATTAAAATATGACAGCAAATAGATGGTAGTTTGTATAGGATTTAGGTGTTTTTAAATATTTAAAAACAAAAATACAACTTAGATGATGCATCCATAATGCTCCTCATTTTTATCTATATTTCTATTTCTATTTATATATAAATAAACAATATTATAATAACTTAAAAACAAATCATTTTGATCTATAATTATATTTATTTATATTTTATATGTAAAATAGACTTAAACTACTTTTATGATAATTTGTTAAATTTAAATGAAAAATTTATGATCATTGTAGGGAATTGTTACATTATTAGGAGATGGTTGGCCTTCCATATGATTATTATTATTATTACTTATTCTAAATTTATGTTTAACTTTCATCCAAAAAACTTATGTTTAACTATTAGGAATTGTAACGTGTATCTTATAGTTTTATTTATTGTCTATTAAAAAAAGTTTTATTTATTATAAGTATTTTTAAGTGTGTTAACAGATATTTATGTTTTAAAATAAATAGTTAAATGTTCTTTCAAATATATAAATCAAAATTTTTAACATGCATCTTAAAATCTAATTTTTTTAATTACACTTTAAATCAAGTTTGAAACAACCTATATTTACGTTAATTTTATTTATTTATTAGTGAGTGAGTGTTTTTCCAATCTTATTAATTATTTTGTATAATTTTGTGATGTTAAATAAAAATAAAAATAATTTAAAATTTTTTTGACAAAGAAAAAATTGATTTTATGTTAACTATCATTTCCTATTATTATTTAATACTATCTTATTAATATGTCCGAAAATAAGTAATCGATCTCATAATTTTATGGAACTATATCAAAATTATTTTAGTTATTTATTTACTATTGGGTGAATGTCTTATTAGTTAACTTTTTATACTTTTGTAGTTGTAGATTTAAATGACAAGATTTTTTCGATTACATAATGAAGCTTTAACTCAAGAAAATAAAACCGACACTTTAATTTTTATTCATATATTTATACATCTGAATTCCTACCATTTTTGTTAACCACCAACATTCTTCCATAATTCCTTTTAATTTTTATGATCACATCATTGTTTTTTCTCCTCGAGAATTTTAAGTTTGCATGGCTCTATATTTCTTGGCTTTATTCATCACTATATGTTCTATATGGTAGATTTCTATTAGCTTTATAATTCATCATTTGATATATACTTATTAACACTTCAATGTGTGTTCCTTCTTTGTTAAAGGCATCAAAAATCACTTTGTATTTGAGGCATGCAAGAGATGTTTATACCAAATAGAGGCCAAGCCTAATGAAAAAACATGCATTTTTTATGGAAGGAGGCACACGCCAAGAGGTTGAGATCTAAACAAAAGAAGGATGCTAAAGGTGGGAGATTTTTTTTTTCTTTCACTAAAGGTTAGATATTTGAGAAGAAAATCCATTAGTTTTAGTGGTATCATTTAAAAAAATTTGCCTATCAATTTATTAGTCAAATCATTAAAGTGTATACGGGGAATGAGGTAGATCATGTTTTTCCAAAACACGTTTTAATTCATCTGAGATCTCCTCCAATAAAACAATGCTATAGCGTAGGAACAATAATCCGAAAGGAATATAGTTTCGCATTTGTGAAAAATTCAATTGTTTCAAAAGTTATTGTCATATAGAATAACATTTTGCAAAATCTTCTACAACATCAATTTTACTATTTTGTGGGATGTATACATAGATTTTAATATTATAAGTGCGATTATTATGAAGCCTTTTTAGAACGAAACATAAGAAAAAATTCACATTCTTAAATCATTTGTTTCATGTCTTTGTATGTTATTGTATACTTGCATCTTCTAAAAAGGAGAATTTTCCTTTTAAAATTGTGTAAATGAACATTTTTTTTAAAAATTGTGTACACAAAAATGATTTTACTTTATGTTACACTTAAAATTATCACTATTTTGTGTTTGCCAATTTTTTCCTTCTACCTCATACCTCTCTTTTAGTCGTAAATTTTTCTTATTCGTTATTTACTATCTTTAAAAAAAAACTCAAATGATGTTCTTAAAATTTATTAAATCTATATATCAAAAGGAAATACAACATTATACTTCTTTCTATAAAGAAAAATTAGTGTCTTTTGTTGCAATTATATATATATATATATATATATATATATATATATATATATATATATATATATATATATATATATATATATAATTGTAACTAAAGACACTTATAAACTTACCAACTATAAGAAGAAAAAAACTTAAATTTTACTATCTTATAAGAAAAAATATCAAAAATACAACTTCAAAATACTACTCTCAAATTATAAATGTATAATAGATCAGTCCTTTAATTAATATATTAAAAATCTTATTTTATATAAATATAGTTAATGATAAAATACTTAAATGACATTGAAATTGGAGAGAACAATTATATACATCGTAAAATTCATTGAGAGTTTTGTAAAAAAAAAAAAAACCTCAATATGGATGACAAATCGTTAATTTTGTTAAATATAGAGGAGAATTTTAAAAAAAAAAAACACTACTATTTTTATCTCTTTTGAGTTCTTTTTTCCCTTCATATTATTACCCAACGAAATGAATAATAGATTTTAGTTACTATTTTTATCTCTTTTTACCTAAATCTTATTCTAATTTAAAAACTTAAATGTCTTACATATATACATGCCAATAACTTCAACATACTAAATAGTATTTTTTTGTATTACTAAATATAATGGAAAATATTGTACTAATCAAATAAAATAATATGAAAACATATTTTTCATATTTTTAAAAAAGTATTCAATAAAGTTTCTAAAATTGTTTCACTTTTATAAGGTTATATTTTCAACGACTAATCTAATAAAAATTATTTACAATCATTTGTATTTAAAAACGTATACATTCTATAAGAACAATACCTAAAACAATTAATATTTATATATAAAAAGTACAACAACATATTTATATAATATATTTTTTGACAAGATAATATTTTATTTTTATTATATATAATATATATTAACAATTTTCTTATTTTTATATATAAACTTTACAAAAGAAAATAAAAATATTATAACAACTCAGGTAACGCACGGTATTCCCCAGTAAATATCTAAAGGAAGCTTTTTCCAAGCCTCTAAGATGCTCCACATCATCCTCATTAATTTTTCAATTAGATTTTCAATTATTATTAATATCTTTTATAATTTTCCAACTTAAATCTCAACATTCTTTTTACTTAATTAATATCCACTAAACCTTTATGACATTCAATTTTTAAATCAATATAAATCTAACTTTATCAATACTTCTTAAACATCACAATATATATATATATATATATATATATATATATATATATATATATATATATATATATATATATATATATATATATATTCAATTAACTTTTCTAAACCAAAAATATTCATATTATCTTTTCTTGATTTTAATTTTTTATAAACATTTAGCAAATGTTAAATTCATTTTATTAAAAACATTAAAAAGATGTTAACTAAATACTACATTTTCTATAAACTACATTTCTTTTCCCTACAAAAAAATGAAATTCTATGTCTATATTGTGAGTTTTAGTAGACCAAATTTATTCCTCTAATTATTTTCATAAGGAATTTTCTACACACAAACTTGACTATTGAATTGTGAGTTTTTCTTCCTTTGTTATTTTTATTTTAAAAAATTTCTCCCTTATTGATTACTCTTAATTAATTACTTGATGTTTTGATTTTTTGCCTTTTGGGGTCTCTAAATTATTATTTTCATTAGTACTAATTATTAGTGTTGGTTTTTAATAGAGATTAGTTACAATCCTTTCATTTTCCATCACTTAAATTCTTCTTTTCAAAATACTATATATACCTAAGAAGAAGAGGTCACCCTCATCTTTTCATTTTTACATCACTTTTTTGAGTGTTACATCACTTATGTGACTATTTTTTTATTTGGTTTTTACATCATCAATATTCTAGCTTGAAGAAATGTATTGTAGTAGATGGAGTTCCAAAAAGTTGTATAAATTTGTCTTTTATTCTTAAGCTTTTATTGATTGTTGATTAGGTATTGAGTTTGTTATAGGTTCCAAATTTGCTATCAAGGAGGAAAAATGAAGTTTACATGGATATGAGAAATTGGAAAGGCAAATCAAAGGATTTGAGCTTCATGTTGTAGACAATTCTAATGTTGTCAAAAGTTATAGACATGTAGATGCGGTTGAGAACAATTTTTTGTGAGTAATGCGGTTGAGGAACAATTTTTAGTGAGTAATGTTGTCAAAAGTTATAGACATAATAATTTGGATTAGTTAGTGAGTAATGCGGTTGAGGAACAATTTTTGCCAAACTATTGACATGTATGGATTATTTTAAATTTTAATATTGTTCTTCAAAAAATTGTTTAGTTTTAATAGGTTCCATGAAATTGGATGAGGCTTTGTATCTAAAAAGTTTTTATAATATGTTCTTTGAACATTCACAAATGCATGTTCGTTAATGTCCCTTCTAAACTAATGATATTAAGATTTTTTTATTTTTTTATTTTTTGTACAATTTAATATTAATAATAAATTTGTTAATTATTATTCATTATAAATTAATGAGATGAAGTTTTTACTTATATTTAATTTTTTTATTTTCAAAAAATTAAAGATAGATAAATATCAATGTACCATTTGAAACAACATACTTCAGTAGCAAATAAATTATATTATTACTAAAATAGATTAATATAAATTAGTTTAGTAAACACTTTTTATAATTATAATAGTTTAGATCAATTTAAAAGATTAGAATCATATGAATTTGTCTTTTAAAACATTTAGTGCAAATTAAAAAAAAAGTGATAAAGGAGGCTTGATCGTTGGTGACCTTTCCTCTCTCTCTCTGTTTTATTTTTTAAAAAAATGTATCTCTTATTGATTACTCATCAATATTTTTTTTAGTCAAAACTCTTCAATATTTATGATTAGTAGTTATTATTTTAGTTGCCTTTTAGTGTCTCTAAATTAATATAATTAGTACAATATATTTTCTTTTTCTTGATTTAAAATCCACCCAACAAATCGTACTTTTTTTAATAATATATTGAAAATATTTTATAAAATCAAAATTAAAAATAGATGAAACTAAAATTATACAAATATTAATTATTATAAGAACAAATATCTATATAAATATCTAAAGGAAGCTTTTTTCCAAGCCTCTAAGATGCTCCACATCATCTTTTTCAATTAGATTTTCAATTATTATTAATATCTTTTTATAATTTACACATATAAGGAGACTTATATTAATGATTACATATTAAGGCTAAATTATTAAGACCCTTTATATTTTTTTAGTTATTATATAATTAAAGACAATAAGTGTATTGATATGAGTTGAATAAAAATAAAAAGACATAAAGTTTGATGACTAGGAGAATTGAGCATTATTTTATTATTTATAAAAATAAAAACCACATGAAACATAAAAAAAAAACGTAGACTTTAGCTTCATATCTTTTTAAGAAAAATTGTGTTCACTTCTATATTTATATTTATTTATAATTTTTCCTGGATTTTTTGTTGTAAGAATAGTGTATTTTCCTCTTTTATTTTTAGAAAGGAAAAAAGAATACTTTGGCGATGGTTAATCTTTGGGTTATTTTTGGTCAAAAAGAAAACTTTTGGTTACTTTGGGTTTATTAATTTAAATTTTGTTTTAATAGTTCTCTTATACTTTATTTAGCTTATTTATTTATCTTTATCTATATATACCATCAATAAAAATATTTATATATATATATTGATTTTTCGAATTTATATTTGTTTTAATTATTATTCATTCTAAACTAATGTCATAACTTTACTAAGTCACAAGAAAACAAGGTGTTACTATTTATATAATTTTTTTATGGAATATCATTATGATGGAATAAAGTTAATTCAATTTTTTTTACTATTTGGAAATAATTTTCATATAAATAGTACATCATATATATATATATATATATATATATATATATATAAAATTTGTATATAAAAATTGAATATTTCTCATATAAAATATATTTTAATTTTATCTTTTATACAATTTAATATTAGACATCATTTTTATTTTTTTAAATAATCACTACTTATTTTAAATTCATGAGATGTAGGTTTTTTTTATTTCTTCTTTTTTGATTTCAAAGACATCTATATATTATGACAAATCTCATTAGACTATTTTAAGATATACTTGCTTACAATGAAATTGTATTTTTTTATTATTATTATTATTATCATTAAAATTGCTAGAAACCTAATTTAGTTGTCTTTAATCTAATTCCTTTTGAAACAGAAAATAATTATTAGACCTTTGAAATTCTTCATGATGTAACATTTATGCAATATTAAAAGGGAAGTATATAACATTAATATGAATTATTCCTTTAATTGACAATAAATTCATGAGTTAGTAAAATATTAGTGGAAGATGTAGAGTTTTAGTCGGTTATAATAAGAAATTACTATTTAAAGTGAACAATTTTGGAGGGTGAGTAGAGAGATCTTGGCAAAAAAAATTATAGTCAAAAATAATATTTACATATGAGTAGAAGAAATGAGTGAGTTTCACATCAAAAGACAGAATGCAAAAAAAAAAATTGGTTTCGCATGTTTGGATCACTTAGTGAACAACGCAATTGATGCAACAATGTTTTAGTAAAGCTATGGGAATTATGGAATCATGTTTAATTTTGATATTATTCTTTAGAAAAATATTTAGTTGTAGTAGCTTATGTGAAATTATATAATGTGCTAGGTCGACATGATTTTTATCTCTACTTAGAGAGCACATAGATGTGAAAAACAAGATGTACATTTGAGTATAAGAAATGAGTGAGTTTCACAAGAAAAGACATGCAGAAAAAAAATAGAAGGTTTCATGTTTGGACAACTTTGAAGTAGATAGAGTGTGCAATTGATGTAACGATGTTTTGTAAAAGCCATGGGCATTCTCAAGTCATGTTTAATTTTGATATTGTTCTTTAGGCAAATATTTAGTTTTCATAGCTTATGTGAAATTATATAATGTGCTAAGTCTAAATGATTTGCTTATGCTCCTTTTATCTCTACTTAGAGAGTGCATGGATCAAATGTGGTGAGTATAGCATTTTGTTTCTAATTTTAAATACTTTTTAAACAACTTCTCTAACTTATGACTTCTCAAAATTTTCACAAAATTAACATTAATCATGGTTACAATGTCAAATAATATATATTAGATGTAATGAAAAGTTACTATGAATGATACCTTTGTTGATTAAAATTAAAAAAAAATGAATGATGCCTTTAAATACTCTTGAAGGAAATTTAACCACCATTTTTAAAGCCAAGCAAATGAAAGGGTTTTTAATAATAATTTGTTAAGTAAAGAAAAAAAAAATTGTGTTTAATATATTAAATATCTTTAGGACCCAACATGTACAAAATCTATCGGTTTTTAAGTCCTTTTGTAATATAGGACCAACTTACTATTTAATATATTAGTGGTCTTTAGAACCCAATTGTAATCTTAGTTAGATGCATGAATTTCAGTTTTTTATCCCTAATATGATGCTTTATTGAGAACTAATGACTAATGATATTCCATATAGCTCACATCTTATGGTTTTACTTAATTAATGTCCACTCAACCAATATGACATCCAATATTTAAAATGAATCTCACTTCCCAATAATTATTAAATATCACAATATATTTTCAATTCATTTTTTTTTGACTCCCTAAATATAATTTTAAAATTCAAATTAATATATTATTTAAATAAAATTATAAACATTAAAAATATGTTAAATTATTCTATTTATTTAAAATATTAAAAAGGTGTTAAATACTATATTGTGAAGTTTTGTAAACCAAATTTATTCTCTAATTTTCATAAGGGAAAAAAAATAGGAAGACAAGGAAAAAAATAGGAAGACATTGTGCAATTAAGTATGTTTTTGTTGCTTCAAAAAGAAAAGTATGTTTATGTTAACCTCTTTATCTCTTTTTTCCACTTTATTTATCCTTATTTAGTAAATATAATATTTGATATTAAATTTGATTGTTAAATGAATTGTAAATCTAATTTAAGATCCACTATGCAGAATTGCCTGTCACTCTTACAATCGGTTGTGATATATATCACCCGCTTATTATTGCATAGATAAATTGTCATTATAAGCCAATCGTATTCTTTTAACCTTCACACACTTACGGTTTTATAATCCCTTTAGCTTATCATTTTTACAATCCTTTGTAACATATCACCCTATTTAATATTGAATATATAAATTGTCATTATAACCCAATTGTAAATTGTCATTATATAAATTGAGGGAGAGTTTTGCCGCCATTTGTGGTCCTACCCGCCTTCGAGGATTAGTCTCTCTAGCTATGCGCATAGGATACCCGGTTTATACCAAAAAAAGTTTGTAACCTTCACACTCACGATTTATAATCCATTTATATAGAGACTTTTATTTCTCGGCTTTATACACAAGACTCTCTTTTCATCTCATTTGTGCACCCTTTCTCTTTTGCATCTTCAACCATTTTCACCTACTAACACATTCTGGTTTAGTCACACTGATCATGACTACTAACAAGTAATTACTTCAACCGATCTCAAACCATTTTAATAGTCTACCCACAGACAACAAGTGTAACAAAGAGTGTCCTACATGCATGCAACAAATTGATAAGCAAATGATGCGTTGAAGGTAATTGGTGCATTGGATTGTCTATAAGAGAGAGTTGGAGGTTTTGGAGATTATAGGGGTATGCATGGAATTGGAGATCAGAGCCATTACATGTAGTAGTAGTTTGAAGTTTTATTGGTAATTGGGGGAAGGTAATGTTGTATATATATTCAATCAAAGGAAAGAAGTATGTTGAATCTATGAATAAAAAGGAATCCAAATTGTAAATGTTATGGTGTTTAAAAGGCATTTGTAAAATACTTGGATGCTAGGAAAACGATAAATTTTTTCATAAGTTTTAGTCTCTTATTAGTGAAATCTCACTAATTCTTTTAACTTGCAAGTCAAACCTACTTTTGAAAGGTTAGAGTGTCTATTATTTGCTTTATAGAGTCAATCTATATAGATAAAGTTAAATTGACTTTTAAATTTTTAATATAAAATTAAATAAAATTACTTAATAAAAAACTTGCAATTTTATGGAAAAAATTATTATGGAAATCAGATGTTAATTAATCAAATTTTACTAACAAATAACTAATGAAATTAAAGTAAATTTTTTTAAGAAATTAAATCATGCATGTGTTTATATTATGTTGCATACCTATGACATGAATAAAAACTTAAGAGGTATGAATGAAACATACACTCCATTTTGTTTCTATTTTAAACATTGTCTACTAATTTGCATTCATATTGTGCTTACTTATTTTAAAATTTAATAGAATTCATTTAAAGCGTGCTCCTTTGTAAATATAAAAATTGAATTTAATTTTTAGTTGTACTAATGTTAAAGTTAGATAAAACTTTTGAATAATATATTTAAACAATGAATTAGATAAGTATGCCAAAATTATATTCAAGTTGCTCTAAACTAAATAACATAACTATTGCCTAATTTAGTCTATTGCAATAGAGAAGTAGTTAATATTTCATGATAATTCTAAAACATTAATATGAAAATGGTGAATAGTCTAAGTTCCTTAAATTTAATTTGCTTCAACTAATATCATTACAATATTTATATTTCTTATTGGTATAATATTTATTAACATCATATAATACTAAACTAAAATATTTAAAAATTAATTTTCATTTTCTCTATGTTTGTTTAAAATTTAATATCTTAATAAATTGTATGAAAATTATTATTACTTTCTTTCTAATTATACGTATTTAAATTTATCTCGTAACATTATTTTAAAAACAAATTTTTGTATAAACTCGCATCGCACGGGATTAGATTAAGCCCTAGTAAATATCTAAAGGAAGCTTTTTTCCAAGCTCTAGGATGCTCCACATCATTTTCCATTGTTTCTCAATTAGATTTTTAACTATATTAATATTTATTCATAATTTTAACATAAATGAGACTTCAATTCATGATGATTTAGTTGAATATGGAATATTAAGCTTGGAAAACTTACTCAATAATTTATTTAGTAAACCGTGGGGATTAATAAGTTTGGGTCTATTAGTTTAAGTTTTCTTTTAATATTTCTCTTATATTTTATTTCAGTTTTATTTGATTTATATTACTTTTAAAGAGAGGAATGTGAATGGTTTTTTAGGAATTGGTTTAGTTTCAAAACGTAAGTTATTTCAATAAGTAATTATTCTGAATTTAAAAACTCAAAATTCTACAAAATTAAATAATATTTTATATTTAACTATATATATATATATATATATATATATATATATATATATATATATATATATATATATATCAATCAATCAATCATCAATATATCAATATATCAAAGAAGCTTTTTTCCAAGCTCTAGGATGCTCCTCCATATTTTCATTTATTTTTTAAAATTAAATCTCAACAATCTACTTTTATCATTAAATCTCCATTCAACATTTATCATTGTTGTGATGTTAAATAACTTAAAAATATCACACCTCTTAGTTTTCTTTAGGAAATAAACGTATGGTTATGATGATGATTGCCGATGGCAATTATTTAGAGAATGTGCGCAATCTTTTACTTTTTGTGTGTATCCACTTCAATGTATTAATATGACTTTCAAACCCATCCGATAGTTACAAGATCAAATATATAGATGGTTTACGCCCCTCTCCTTTGAACTCAAGCCGCTTTACCAACCTTTGGTAGTCCATTTAAATACCCCATATCATTGCATGACACTTATATTGTCAAAAATTACATGACAATAATAATAGCTTTATAAACCACTTCATATCCCCATTAATTTACATTTGATTTAGACTTGGGGAGATATATATAGCTTCTCAAGATATACGTGCATACCATTCTTATTCTTCTTCACAATTCTTTCCAAAACAAAAGACGCCTTCTTTCATGAAAAGTATGTATTGACCTCTACCTTATTATGTCTCTTTTCCTTTCTACCCACTATAATTTGTTTCTTTTGTTAGGTCTTTATTCTTATACTATTTTTATTAGTCTTAATTATTATAGTTGGTTTTTATTAGAGATTAGTTACAACCTTTCTATTTTCCTTCACTTTAAGTCTTATTTGATAAACACTATAAATACCTAAGAAGAGAGGTCACCACTCATCTTCTCAATTTTAACAACACTTTTGTTTGGTTGTTACATCACTTATCTTTTACATCACCAATATTTAGGCTTGAAGAAAGTCATTGTAAGTAGTTGGAGTTCCAAATAATTTTTGTGTAATTTTGTCTTTTATTCGTAAGATTTTGTTGATTGGTGATTAAGTATTGAGCATGTTATAGGTTTCAATTTGCGAACAATGGAGGAAAAACGTGGCTTACATCGACTGAGAAAAAATTGAAAAGCCAAAGCAAAGGATTTGAGCTTCATGTAGTCAAAAGGACAAAAAGAAAAATTTGGATTAGTTAGTGAGTCGTGTAATTGAGGAACAATTTTTTTGTCAAGTCGTGACATGCATGCATTATGTTTAATTTTAGTATTGTTATTTAATTTTTTTAAATTTTAATAGCTTCCATGAAATTGGATGTTGTGATATATCTAAAAGTTTTTTAATATGCTTCTTGAACATTCAAATCACATGTTCAAGGTTGATAGAGTATAATAGATCTTACTAGAAAAGAAAATTTTCATCAAGCATGTACTATTTTTTTATTTATAATTTAAATAAATAAATAAATAAATAATAAATTTAAATATCAAAATATGCGATAATTACAAAGTTAAACTAAATATATGATGAACTAATTAAAACTCTATCTAAAGGAAGCTTTTTGGAGCCATTATAGTAGTTAGTGTTCCAAATTTTTTGGTGTAAATTTGTCTTTTATTCATAAGATTTTATTGATCATTGATTAATTATTGAGTTTGTTATAGGTTTCAAATTTTAGTCAAGGGAGGAAAAATGGAATTTACATAGAGAAGAAATTGAAAAGACAAAGAAAAGGATTTGGGCTTCATGTTCTAGACATTTCTAATATAGTCAACAAGGCAAAAATAAAAAAAATTGATTAGTTAGTGAGTCATCCAATTGCGGAACAATTTTTTGTCAAGCTATTGACATGTATGTATTATGTTTAATTTTCATATTATTTTTTAAAAATATCTAATTTTAATAGCTTCAATGAAATTGAATGATGTGCTATATCTAAAAGTTTTTTAATATGTTTCTTGAATATTCACAAACACATATTCAAGATAGATAGAGTATAATAGAGCTTACTGTAAAAGTAGGTTGCTATCAAGCATGTATTAATTTTAAGTTTTTGAATGCTAAGTATAAATAAAAATTTAAATAGCAAAATATGCAATATTTTCAAAAATGAATTAAATATATTATGAGTTAATTAAAACTCTACATCTTCAACCCATATTGTACTAACTCATGAGCTTATTGAAAATTAAAGAGATAAATCTATAATGTATAGTTGTACTAATTTTGAAGTTGAATAATATATATATATATATATATATAATCCTTATAATATTTATTAACATCTATAATACTAAATATAAAATCCTTACGAGAAAAGCAGATTGCTATCAAGTATGTATTAATTTTAAGTTTTTGAATGCTAAATATAATAAATAAAAAAATTAAATAGCTAAACATGCAATATTTTCAAACATATATTAGGAGTTAATTAAAATTCTACATCTTCAACCCATATTGTACTAACTCATGAGTTTATCGAAAATTAAAAATAAATCACATCAAAGAAATAAATCTATAATGTATAGTTGTACTAATTTTAAAGTTGAATAAAATATATATATTTAGTTCCTTAAATTTTTATTTTCTTCTACTAATATCATTACAATATATATATATATATATATATATATAATCCTTATAACATTTATTAATATCATATAATACTAAACTACGATCTATTAAATTGGATTTTCATGTTCTCTCATCTATGTATGTTTAAAAATTAATATTATAAAAGATTGTATAAAAAGTATTATTGTTTTTCTAAATATACATATTTAAGTTATATCCTTAACATATTTTTTAAAAAAAAATTAGATAAACCTCATGCATCGCACGAGGATTCCCTAGTTATATAGTAAAATGGTTGGAAAAGAAAATGTAATGGATAAGGATAAATATAAGGAGTCTCATAACTCATGTGCAGTTATATGTTGAGAAAGACCTTCAACAAGCCACATGATTGTGACAAACGCGACAAACATTTGAAACTGCATTGACACTTTTTATTTACACTTCAAAACGGTAATTTATTCCGGTGAAAAAACTCACTATTCCGGCGAGACTCAATAAACCCAATTGTGAAGTTTACTAAGAAGAGGAAGTGAAGTTGATGGGTTTGTTGACGTACAATGCAGGAAAATTAACAAGGTTTGGATGGAGAATCTTGCACGCAACACATCGAAGATCCTTCCTTTCTGCAAATTCCAACCTTGCCTACCTTATGCTGTAATTTATTCCTTTTCTTTCTCTCACTTCTTCTTCTTCCTCTTTCATATATATATATTTAACTTCAATTCTTATTATTTCTTAGCCATTCTACAATTCTTCATTTCCATAAGCTCATTGCTTTTGCTTTTGCTTTTCCAATTCAATTCATTCTTGTATGTACACTTCTCAACCTTTGGTCTATGATCTTATGCAAGTTAATTAATTTGTTGATTATGTTCGATTGAGTTTTTATCTTTGTTGTTGTTCAATTGAATTAATATTCATAAATAATCATAATTTAATTTAATTTAATATGTTCGTGTTGTTTTGTGATCCGCTTGATCTTTGAGAATATTGGTGGGTTTTGCAATTAGTACACTATATGTGTCAATGTGTCATTGCTACGTGTACTGTAGTTGATGATTTGCTGGCTGTATGATATGATGCTTATCTTAGTTTAATGGGTCTTTATTTTTCATAATCTCGTAATTAAGTATTAGAGGTTTCTTTTATATATTCTGTTGAACTTGGAGAATTTACAGTTG